>OY728152.1:1635290752-1636490752 GCA_963277665.1 Viscum album
ACTGTGAAATGGTCGGCCAGACGGCACCTCATTCATAGGTGCCGTGTGACCGCGGCGGCCGGAAACGCGTTTCCGGCGCCATTAAAAACCAAAACGGCGTGCGGCGGTCCAATTCGGAGCAAACGTGATCCGAACGACCTGAAACCGCACGAGAACGATAGAAATATAATTCCTGAGATGCAGGAGGAGGCCGCACGTCCATCGGACGTGCGGTGCGCACGGCACGTCCGATTGTGTCCTTTTTAGCAGCGCGGCGCGCGCTGAAATGGCGCGTTGGGGGGTAAAAACCACTCGAACGACCTCTGAATGCCACGAAACCGTACGAAAACATCCGGGGCGTGAATTGTGAAATGGTCGGCCAGACGGAACCTCATTCGGAGGTGCCGTTTTGACCGCGGCGGCCGGAAACGCGTTTCCGGTGCCATTAAACACCAAAACGGTTTGCGGCGGTCCAATTCGGAGCAAACATGCTCCGAACGACCTGAAACCGCACGGGAACGATAGAAATATTATTCCTGAGATGCAGGAGGTGGCCGCATGTCCATCGGACGTGCGGTGCGCGCGGCACGTCCGATTGTGTCCTTTTCAGCAGCGCGGCGCGCGCTGAAATGGCGCGTTGGGGGGTCCAAACCACCCGAACGACCTCCGAATTCCACGAAACCGTACGAAAACATCCGGGGCGTGAATTGTCAAATGGTCGGCCAGACGGCACCTCATTCGGAGGTGCCGTTTGACCGCGGCGGCCGGAAACGCATTTCCGGCGCCATAAAACACCAAAACGGCGTGCGGCGGTCCCATTCGGAGCAAACGTGCTCCGAACGACCTGAAACCGCACAGGAACGATAGAAATATTATTTCTGAGATGCAGGAGGAGGCCGCACGTCCATCGGGACGTGCGTTGCGCACGGCACGTCCAATTGTGTCCTTTTCATCAGCGCGGCGCGCGCTGAAATGGCGCGTTGGGGGGGGTCAAAACCACCAGAACGACCTCCGAATGCCACGAAACCGTACGACAACATCCGAGGCGTGAATTGTGAAATGGTCGGCCAGACGGCACCTCATTCGGAGGTGCCGTTTGACCGCGGTGGCCGGAAACGCGTTTCCGGCGCCATAAAACACCAAAATGGCGTGCGGCGGTCCCATTCGGAGCAAACGTGCTTCGAACGACCTGAAACCGCACGGGAACGATAGAAATATTATTCCTGAGATGCAGGAGGAGGCCGAACGTCCATCGGATGTGCGGGTGCGCGCGGCACGTCCGATTGTGTCCTTTTAAGCAGCGCGGCGCGCGCTGAAATGGCGCGTTGGGGGGGTCAAAACCACCCGAACGACCTCCGAATGTCACGAAACCGTACGACAACATCCGGGGCGTGAATTTTGAAATTGTCGGCCAGACGGTACCTCATTCGGAGGTGCCGTTTGACCGCGGCGGCCGGAAACGCGTTTCCGGCGCCATTAAACACGAAAACGGCGTGCGGCGGTCCAATTCGGAGAAAACGTGCTCCGAACGACCTGAAACCGCACGGAAACGATAGAAATATTATTCCTGAGATGCATGAGGAGGCCGCACGTCCATCGGACGTGCGGTGCGCGCGGCACGTCCGATTGTGTCCTTTTCAGCAGCGCGGCGCGCGCTGAAATGGCACATTGGGGGGTCAAAACCACCCGAACGACCTCCGAATGCCACGGAACCGTACGACAACATCCGGGGCGTGAATTGTGAAATGATCGGCCAGACGGAACCTCATTCGGAGGTGCCGTGTGACCGCGGCAGCCGGAAACGCGTTTCCGGCGCCATTAAACACCAAAACGGCGTGTGGCGGTCTCATTCGGTGAAAACATGCTCCGAACGACCTGAAACCGCATGGAACGATAGAAGTATTATTCCTGAGATGCAGGAGGAGGCCGCACGTTCATCGGACGTGTGGTGCGCGCGGCACGCCCGATTGTGTCCTTTTCAGCAGCGCGTCGCGCGCTGAAATGGCGCGTTGCGGGGTCAAAACCACCCGAACGACATCCGAATGCCACGAAACCGTACGAAAACATCCAGGCCGTGAATTGTGAAATGGTCAGCCAGACGACACCTCATTCGGAGGTACCGTGTGACCGCGGCGGCCGGAAACGCGTTTCCGGCGCCATTAAACACCAAAACGGCATGCAGCGGTCCAATTCGGAGCAAACGTGCTCCGAACGACCTGAAACCGAACGGGAACGATAGAAATATTATTCCTGAGATGCAGGAGGAGGCCGCACTTCCATCGGACATGTGGTGCGCGCGACACGTCCGATTGTGTCCTTTTCAGCAGCGCGGCGCGCGCTGAAATGAAGCGTTGGGGGGTCAAAACCACCCGAACGACCTCCGAATGCCACGAAACCGTACGAAAACATCCGAGGCGTGAATTGTGAAATGGTCGGCCAGACGGCACCTCATTCGGAGGTGCCGTTTGACCGCGGCGGCCGGAAACGCGTTTCCGGCGCCATTAAACACAAAACGGCGTGCGGCGGTCCCATTCGGAGCAAACGTGCTCCGAACGACCTGAAACCGCACGGGAATGATAGAAATATTATTCCCGAGATGCAAGAGGAGGCCGCACGTCCATCGGACGTGCGGTGCGCGCGGCACGTCCTACTGTGTCTTTTTCAGCAGCGCGGTGCGCGCTGAAATGGCGCATTGGGGGGGTCAAAACCACCTGAACGACTTCCGAATGCCACGAAAATGTACGAAAACATCCGGGGCGTGAATTGTGAAATGGTCGGCCAGACGGCACCTCATTCGGAGGTGCCGTGTGACCGCGGCGGCCGGAAACGCGTTTCTGGCGCCATTAAAAACCAAAACGGCGTGCGGCGGTCCAATTCGGAGCAAACGTGCTCCGAACGACCTGAAACCGCACGAGAACGATAGAAATATTATTCCTGAGATGCAGGAGGAGGCCGCACATCCATCGGACGTGCGGTGCGCGCGGCACGTCCGATTGTGTCCTTTTTAGCAGCGCGACGCGCGCTGAAATGGCGCGTTGGGGGGTAAAAACCACCCGAACGACCTCCGACTGCCACGAAACCGTACGACAACATCCGGGGCGTGAATTGTGAAATGGTCGGCCAGACGGAACCTCATTCGGAGGTTCCGTTTGACCGCGGCGGCCGAAAACGCGTTTCCGGTGCCATTAAACACCAAAACGGTTTGCGGCGGTCCAATTCAGAGAAAACGTGCTCCGAACGACCTAAAACTGCACGGGAACGATAGAAATATTATTCCTGAGATGCAGGAGGAGGCCACACGTCCATAGGACGTGCGGTGCGCGCGACACGTCCGATTGTGTCCTTTTCAGCAGCGCGGCGCGCGCTGAAATGGCGCGTTGGGGGGTCAAAACCACCCGAACGACCTCCGAATGCCACGAAACCGTACGAAAACATCCGGGGCGTGAATTGTGAAATGGTCGGCAAGACGGTACCTCATTCGGAGGTGCCGTTTGACCGCGGCGGCCGGAAACGCGTTTCCGACGCCATAAAACACCAAAACGGCGTGTGGCGGTCCCATTCGGAGAAAACGTGCTCCAAATGACCTGAAACCGCACGGGAACGATAGAAATATTATTCCTGAGATGCAGGAGGAGGCCTCACGTCCATTGGACGTGCGGTGCGCGCGGAACGTCCGATTGTGTCCTTTTCAGCAGCGCGGCGCGCGCTGAAATGACGCGTTGGGGGGTCAAAACCACCCGAACGACCTCCGAAAGCCACGAAACCGTACGACAACATCCGAGGCATGAATTGTGAAATGGTCGGCCAGAAGGCACATCATTCGGAGGTGCCGTTTGACCGCGGCGTCCGGAAACGCGTTTCCGGTGCCATAAAACACCAAAACGGCGTGCGACGGTCTCATTCGGAGAAAACATGCTCCGAACGACCTGAAACCGCACAGGAACGATAAAAATATTATTCCTGAGATGCAGGAGGAGGCCACACGTCCATCGGACGTGCGGTGCGTGCGGCACGTCCGATTGTGTCCTTTTCAGCAGCGCGGCGCGCGCTGAAATGGCGCGTTGGGGGGTCAAAACCACCGGAACGACCTCTGAATGCCACGAAACCGTACGACAACATCCGGGGCGTGAATTGTGAAATGGTCGGCCAGACGGCACCTCATTCGGAGGTGCCGTTTGACCGCGGCGGCCGGAGACGCGTTTCCGGCGCCATTAAACACCAAAACGGCGTGCGGCGGTCCAATTTGGAGCAAACGTGCTCTGAACGACCTGAAACCGCACGATAACGATTGAAATATTATTCCTAAGATGCAGGAGGAGGCCGCACGTCCATCGGACGTGCGGTGCGCGCGGCACGTCCGATTGTGTCCTTTTCAGCAGCGCGGCGCGCGCTGAAATGGCGCGTTGGGGGGTCAAAACCACCCGAACGACCTCCGAATGCCACAGAACCGTACGACAACATCCGGGGCGTGAATTGTGAAATGGTCGGACAGACGACACCTCATTCGGAGGTGCCGTGTGACCGCGGCGGCCGAAAACGCGTTTCCGGCGCCACTAAACACCAAAACGGCGTGCGGCGGTCCCATTCGGAGCAAACGTGCTCCGAACGACCTGAAATCGCACAGGAACGATAGAAGTATTATTCCTGAGATGCAGGAGGAGGCCGCACGTCCATCGGACGTGCGGTGCACGCGGCACGTCCGATTGTGTCTTTTTCAGCAGCGCGGCGCGCGCTGAAATGGCGCGTTGCGGGGTCAAAACCACCCGAATGAGCTCCGAATGTCACGAAACCGTACGACAACATCCAGGACGTGAATTGTGAAATGGTCGGCCAGACGGCACCTCATTCGGAGGTGCCGTGTGACCGCGGCGGCCGGAAACGCATTTTCGGCGCCATTAAACACCAAAACGGCATGCGGCGGTCCAATTCGGAGAAAATGTGCTCCGAACGACCTGAAAACAAACGGGAACGATAGAAATATTATTCCTGAGATGCAGAAGGAGGCCTCACGTCCATCGGATGTGCGGTGCGCGCGGCACGTCCGATTGTGTCCTTTTAAGCAGCGCGGCGCGCGCTGAAATGACGCGTTGGGGGGTCAAAACCACCCGAGCGACCACCGAATGCCACGAAACCGTACGAAAACATCCGGGGCGTGAATTGTGAAATGGTCGGCCAGACTGCACCTCATTCGGAGGTGCCGTTTGACCGCGGCGGCCGGAAACGTGTTTTCGGCGCCATTAAACACCAAAACGGCGTGCGGCGGTCCCATTCGGAGCAAACGTGCTCCGAACGACCTGAAACCGCACGGGAACGATAGAAATATTATTCCTGAGATGCAAGAGGAGGCCGCACGTCTATCGGACATGCGGTGCGCGCGGCACATCCTATTGTGTCCTTTTCAGCAGCACGGCGCGCGCTGAAATGGCGCGTTGGGGGGTCAAAACCAGCCGAACGACCTCCGAATACCACGAAACTGTACGACAACATCCGGGGCGTGAATTGTGAAATGGTCGGCCAGACGGCACCTCATTCGAAGGTGCCGTGTGACCGCGGCGGCCGGAAACGCGTTTCTGGCGCCATTAAACACCAAAACGGCGTGCGGCGGTCCAATTCGGAGCAAACGTGCTCCTGACGACCTGAAAACGCACTGGAACGATAGAAAATATTATTCCTGAGATGCAGGAGGAGGCCGCACGTCCATCGGACGTGCGGTGCGCGTAGCACGTCTGATTGTGTCCTTTTCAGCAGCGCGGCGCGCGCTGAAATGGCGCGTTGGGGGATCAAAACCACCCGAACGACCTCCGAATGCCACGAAAACGTACGACAACATCTGGGGCGTGAATTTTAAAATGGTCGGCCAGACGGAACCTCATTCGGAGGTGCCGTTTGACCGCGGCGGCCGGAAACGCGTTTCCGGCGCCATTAAACACCAAAACGGTGTGCGGCGGTCCAATTCGGAGCAAACGTCCTCCGAACGACCTGAAACCGCACGGGAACAATAGAAATATTATTCCTGAGATGCAGGAGGAGCCCACACGTCCATCGGACGTGCGGTGCCCGCGACACGTCCGATTGTGTCTTTTTCAGCAGCGCGACGCGCGCTGAAATGGCGCGTTGGGGGGTCAAAACCACCCGAACGACCTCCGAATTCCACAAAACCGTACGACAACATCCGGGGCGTGAATTGTGAAATGGTCGGCTAGACGACACCTCATTCGGAGGTGCCGTTTGACCGCGGCGGCCGGAAACGCGTTTTCGGCGCCATTAAACACCAAAACGGCGTGCGGCGGTCCAATTCGAAGCAAACGTGCTCCGAACGACCTGAAACCGCACGGGAACGATAGAAATATTAATCTTGAGATGCAAGAGGAGGCCGCACGTCCATCGGACGTGCGGTACGCGCGGCACGTCCGATTGTGTCCTTTTCAGCAGCGCGGCGCGCGCTAAAATGGCGCGTTGGGGGGTCAAAACCACCCGAACGACCTCCGAATGCCACGAAACTGTACGAAAACATCCGGGGCGTGAATTTTGAAATGGTCGGCCAGACGGCACCTCATTCGGAGGTGCCTTTTGACTGCGTCGGCCGGAAACGCGTTTCCGGTGCCATAAAACACCAAAACGGCGTGCGACGGTCCCATTCGGAGCAAACGTGCTCCGAACGACCTGAAACCGCACTAGAATGATAGAAATATTATTCCTGAGATGTAGGAGGAGGCCGCACGTCCATCGGACGTGCGGTGCGCACGGCACGTCCGATTGTGTCCTTTTCAGCAGCGCGGCGCGCGCTGAAATGGCGCGTTGGGGGGTCAAAACCTTCCGAATGACCTCCGAATGCCACGAAACCGTACGACAACATCCGGGGCGTGAATTGTGAAATGGTCGGCCAGAAGGCATCTCATTCGGAGGTTCCATTTGACCGCAGCGGCTGGAAACGCGTTTCCGGCGCCATAAAACACCAAAACGGCGTGCGGCGGTCCCATTCGGAGCAAACGTGCTCCGAAAGACCTGAAATGAGATTATTTCTTGAATCGAAGTTTTTAAATTATTATAGCACAATGATTTGATAGTATATATATATTTTATATATATATTAAAACATTTAAAATATATTATATATATATATTTATTTAAAATATTGTATTTAATAGTATATATATGAATATATATATATATATATATATATATATATTTATATATTCAATTCAATAAAAAAATTTTTTTAAAAAAAACATTTTTATACTAGAGACCGCCATAGGCGGTCGCTATAGGGTGCCCGGCAAAGGGCCTTCAGCGACCGCTTGGCGGTCGCTGAATGCCGATCTGCCGGCCTTCTGCAGCGACCGCCATTGGGGGTCGCTAAAAGCCTCTAGCGACGAGGCAATAGCGACCGCCAATGGCGGTCGCTTCGCGGCCGCTAGAGGGCTTTAGCGACCGCCATTGGCGGTCGCTAATGGCCTGATTTTCAGTAGTGAGTGTTATGTGCATACTACTATCTATAATGTATAGTAAAAATAAGTTCACTAATGAGAAACACCTCCAGCACCCCTCTGATTATCATGACACATTCTCTTCTTCCATGTGTATTGTTGAAGCTTCCACTGGGTGAAATACAAGAGCTATAAAATCATATTTCTCTGACCATTACAATCTCCACCACCATCTCCCTATATACCATCTCATCATAGATGTTCATATACAACATTTAAATGTGTTTTCAGATGTCTTTTCATAATACCTGCATATATTTCATAACTCCCAATTAATACTTCATCAATATAAATGGATTAAAATTAACCATGTATGAAAAATTATACTAATACTAAAATATAGCCCATCAAAAAATAATATATTTACAAATACATACATTATCAGAGACTCTATGTAGAACTAATAAAATAAGGGGTCTTGAAACAATTCCAATATAAGACATGGTGGTGATTCACTATCGTCATGGAATCCCACCACCACCGCCTAGGACCATTGAGATTTATCATTCCACACATAACCATGGTATCCTAGAGTTTCTCCGTGAATTTTTGGATATGAAGAATCATATCTAGAAATTATTCTTCCTCATTGGGTCTATTTTTATGATTTAAGTAATGGGTATTCAAATGTATAAACTCTTGAGATTGATCTTTGTTTCTTCTAGTTCCTAGATGGGTTTAAAAAATATGGTTCTAAACTTGTGATAAATTGTTTTTGTAGGGAAGAAACAACCTACATGATAGACCCAATAGGATTCCTATCCAAATGGGGATTCCATTCAAGAGCATCTATCTTGGTACCCACCTATGAATATGAGGAATGATTGCTCATGATTATATTTATACAAATTTAAAATAAAAGAAAAAAATTCATACAATAGGATAATGTCAATTTAAAATAAATAACCATAAGTAGATTATTGGATTGCAAGCAAAAAATCAACAGAAGACGCATATATCCCAATATATCATGGTAACATCCCGATCATCTTAGTAAGAGCAGTCCAAAACTCACCTAACCCTACCTCTCCAATTCTAAAAAACATGTCATCGGTTTACTATATATCCCAAGACATGGAAAATTCACGACATACCTCCATTGATACAAATATCTAATGAACCTATTAGGGATACACTATGATCTGGCATAATAATTGAATTACCACTAACCTAAAGTGGATTCCAAATTAATATGAGCTGGAGACAACTCACCGAGAATTAAAAAATTATAGTAGAGAGTGATTTCTTCAGTCTAGAAACAAGATACATAGCCTATATTTATATAGATAACTATAACAAGTATATTCCAAAAAAATGTAAAATAGCAGTATTGATGAAACTCAATAAAAGATAGATAAAACCCAAGGTAATTTTCCATCAATAAAAAAGAAAACTATAAATGGAACAAACTTCTCCAAGTGATATCCATGAAAAGTACCATCATCTCAGCACTAGCTACCCATACCTAGGTGAAAAAACCCTCATTTCATGACTATAGTTCCTTACCATTTCCTGCATCATAAGACAATAAAATATAAACAAAATCCCGAGATAATTTACTTGTTCTGAGATAAAATGAGTTAGTAGTATAAAAAATAGGTGTTCTATATCTATATTATACACAATAATACCAAAATTATCAATTTATAAATAATAAATCATGGTATATAGGTCAAATTAATCCATAAAAAATGAATGGAAAAATATTTCACATTTTTTTAAAGATCCAAAAAATGAAAGGAAAACAATTGTAAATCCAAATTTTCACAGACATTTATCAATGAAAGTATATAAAAAATAGAAAATTATAAATAAATAACACAATGGTAAACATGACTTGGATCATAATAGGTTATGATAGCTAGACTTCTCAAACCATAAATGTAATTCCCTAACTCCAGTTACCCAGAGTTGGGGCTTATTAAATAAAATTGACTTGATACAAGGAATCATGTCCAGAAAGACTGATCAGTTTAGTATTATTGGAAACAAGATACATACATAAGTTCAACATTACAACTTGAAAATAATAAAAAAACAAATTTATTCTATTATAGACGTCCAAGACTCCAATATTATGCTTACAAGTCACTCAGAACTGACTTCTTCATATCCTGGGAAAATGAAACATAAGAAAGTGGTGAGCTCAAATGCTTAGTAATGGTAAGAAATGAAACAGAAGATAACATAAACATTAGGAATAGTGAATAATTAAAAACACATGCCTTTAAAATAAATAAACATGAACACTTTAAAGTACGAATATGAGATAAGTAAATAATTCCATAATAAATCATAGTCATGGGTATTCTACTAGTCAAATAACAACATGAACCATCAATATAATTTTCATAATGAGAAAATGTATAATGTCAAACATTCTGAAACATCTTGTCGAGGCCACATTCAAGGCTTCTAAAAATGATTTAGTCCTCAGCCAAAACTATATATCAAATTGGGAAATGCCTCAGAATATTCCCCAACTAACTATCTCATGAGACCTACCAATGCACCGTGGAGCTATAGTGGGCTCCACACGTCACATACTAAGTCTAATACATTCCTCATATGAAAAGTTTGAAACATAACATAAACATTCATTATAATACTAGAATACAAAATTTCAGTACATTAACCATAAACCATGAATGGTATAAAAATAACACATCCACAATCAAACAAACCAAATAACCTTCAATAAAATATGGATGATTTGAATCCTAATAAATCAACTTCAAACATGTTTAAAATCTTTCAAAGAGTGTTGGTATAGATGAAATGAAAACTATTTGAAATAAATACCTATTTTTATTTTGAACCATTTAAGAGTAATATAATTATAAAAGAAAACATTTAATTTGAAAATATTATTATAAGGTTGTAAGGGAAGGTTCGATGATATTATAATGGCAAAAAATATATGAAGCAGCGGTATAAGTTAAAAAAAACATTCATATCTTAATTTTGTCGAAAATTCATAAAGTACCTTGTATGGAAAACAAATAAAATATTTTTTTTTCAAAACATATTAGGTCAAATAAGGGTATAAATGACTTTAACACATAGTCTAGTAAATATATAATTTTATTGAAATATATTTTGAAGAAAACATGGATTTTTATGATAAAGAGGATCCATTAGATACCTACGTAGAGTCAACCTTAGATAATAAAGAGATTGTGAAATTAACCCATACCTTGTACTTTTCTTTGGTTGAGGGTATGTTAACATTCTGTATAATAGTTAAATAATTGATGTTAAATTATAAAAAAACTATATACATAAATTTTATATCATATATGATCCTTTAATATTTATTTGTTAATTATATTTCAGTAGTATCTTCGTTTCAAGTGTTAACTGATTCATGTTACTTTATATGATTGGTTACGTAATCCATTTTGTTTATGGATATAATGTATTTTATTCATAAACAGAATGATATTATGTTCATAAACATTATTTTCTGTCATCACTTGAAAATTATTCTTGAATGGTTATGATGGTGAAATCAATCTCATCGCGTTCGTGGAGATGATAATCTGTACGTATGCACGATCGACGATATCATTATATTGATACAAAAATCATATGTAATTGGATGATATATAATATATTTTGAATCATTAACATGTAATATTTATTATTTACATTAGTTATCCTCATTGTTAAAGCCATCCAAATAATGATGTTTTTTAATAAAAAACTACACCACAACGTGGAGACGGTAAGCCGTACGTACGCTCGTATAGTGAATTTATCATGTATAGGATGGATATAATAATGAATATGGTTGTAACATATTTATAATAATATAAATGTTTGTAAAAGGTACTGGATTTAATATTTTGGTATGGAAACAAAAAAGAAAGAGGTAGTGGAATAAGAAAAGAACATTAAATAGGTGATGAAATATTTACCTCTTCTTCGGGTTCTTCCTTTTGATTCTTTCAAAAAGGCTCCCTAAGATGGATTTAGGACCAATGGAAGGACTCTAGGATGATGGTAGGAATGTTGGGAGGATATTTTGGATGACTTTTTCTAACCCAAATGGCTTTGGATGTGTTATTTTGAGAGAAGGTGATGTGCTCTTTTATAATATAGGTGAGGATCACTTTAGGAAAAGCTAGAAATATTATTTTATAATAAATTAATTTTCTGTTTATAAAGGATCAAAAATGATTTATTTAGAGGCTAAGGTGGGAATGTATTAAAAAACATTCAAGAAATAGGTTTCAGACTATTTTTGCCACTATATTAACATTATCTTTTAGATTTTACTCTTAGTTAAATAGTTTTACATTTTCCGTTTCTCTTTGTATTTTTTATATTAAATGGTAAATAAACATACTATAAACTAAAAAGATAACCCAAAGTTTTTAATTATTAATATATATAACCTTATAAAATCGTTTTGGATGAACCTTATATTTTTATGAATATTATATCAATAAATAATACATTGTTTCTTTAAACACAATTATTACAATTTTGACACTATTTAGTATTTGACCTTATTAAAAGCCATTAAAACATTGTCACTTTGAATAAACCATAATTAAACAACCCTAACATGTCATATTAACATAAAAAATTAGTGCAATTCATCATAAGTCTCAATTAAAATTTATTTGAATATTTATAATATCAGTTATTTTAAAATTTCATTAATAAGGTAATTACTGTATCATCATTGTGTCATAAATAAATTAAATTATTTAATTTATAAAAATTATAAATAAAATACCATTATGTAGGAAATAATGTTATATTTATAATGAATCTTTATTTTGGAATTTATATTATGTGTAACCCTATATTACAGATGTTTTATTTAATAAACATTGAATTTAAAACTTTTAACACTTTTTAAATAAAATAATAATAAATTTCTGATTCTAATACAAGTGGACCTAAAGGGGGCATATTTTATTCCTCATGTTGTTTTTGTTCGAATTATACTTCTTCAATAGAATTAAGTCCTGTTTTATGGTAATTATGATATCATTTTTACCCTTAATTACCATATTTACTTTTAATCGTGGTAAATAAAAGTCAAAAGTAACTATTCAAAAAAAAAATTCATCTTCTTTGACCACATTTTACAAAATTATATTAACTATGTCTCTTGGATTTTTGAAATTCCACATATAGAAGAGGAAAAATTATGTTCTATGAAAATTTTCTAATTCTCATAGTAGGTGGGTAAATGATGGTAAAAAGACCAATAAAATTTTTATATATCTAAACGTATTATAAAATGACTCCAAATGAATTACATTGAACTTATATAGGTATTATGTATCTATTTAGACCTAAAATAAATTTAAATAAAATAAATAATTATTTAAATAAAGAGTTTGTTTTAACCAATAAAACTATGCTTTTCATTACTAATCCAAAATTGGTTGTTTTCAGAAAAAATACCAAAAATTGACCCTAAGCTAATTACAATATTATAAATTCAAAAATGATGTCCATTTTGAAAAAAAATTATAAAATTTCAAAAAGTGGGTATTAGATTGATTGGTCATAATGTGTTGGAATCTCGAAGTTTTGTACAATGTATGCTATTACATTATTCAAAGGGAAATGTACCATAAAAGCTTGGGGTGTTCCAGTCAACCATACTCCTCCACACTCAATTCCATATGACATATGGAATATGGAAGGGATGAACACCCCATGAGTGAATCCTTTAAAATATAGAAATCATGACACTATAACTTATCCATCAATCATAGAGAGTGGAGAAACACCCTATAAAGTCACTGCCAACAATATTAGTGCAGGTGTGAAATACTATGTCTTCCTCCTAGGCACCAAAGGTTTTCCCTGTGCTGCATTTTCAGGATATTTTCATAGTAAATATTAAATTTCAAAAAAATATACCGAACTAAAAATATAATCAAAAACACGATCTCAAAACTCATTTTACAATTCACTGAATAAAACCTTTCTTTCAACAAAATTAGTAGAAAAACATATTTTCTCATAAATTATTTCACACAGTCCCATATATCAATTAAGATAACCCATTTTAAAACCAATTTATTAAAAAATTATATTTATTTTTAAAAATTCATGTTCTTGTGACAGAACCCCCTAACATGAAATTTGGCCACAGAACAAATATGATGTGTTCCTCTCATCAGAAGAAATATTTAATAAATGAACAAAGTCTCTAAAAACGATTCCCACATTATAGAATAAAATTCATAAATCCAATGTGTTGTTAGTGAGGTCAGATAAAAACATACATTTGGAAACCCATGAGTCACAACACTTCTAACCCATTGTCCAGTTTTGATAAGAAGATCCCACTATGAGTATATTAGTTAATATAAGGGTCATTATATTATCACAAATCCCAAAATAATCTATACTAAGGGAAGAAAAAAATATAAACAAAAACTAACCAAATTATATAAAACCAATGTTCAAGATATCCAGGACCCAAAAAGTTCAATCCAATGGATGTTAAACTAGCCCAAAACATCATGAAAAGATCTTGGGTTCAATGTAGGTAAGTACACATAAAATGAATAATGTGTTTAAGAAGACAAATAAAGAGAACTAGACGTAAAAGAATCATTTCATGAATCCCATATTTCAGGAATTACTCTGTGATTATGTATATACACTAAAAAAAGTGTTACCTTAGCTAATAAAATAATGAGATACCAATTCATTATATTAATGGAATTCACATATTTAATCAATTTCACATCCAGTACCCGATACATGGGTTCTTCACAAAAAATATATTGAGGACCTTAAATCTCTATTAATGGTGAGAATTGTCTCTAAGGATAGTTTTGAAGGTTAGTTTCTAGAAATAAAACCTCATAATGTCTCATACACCCATTGAACAAGAAAAAAGTGATTTAACAAAAAAACATAGAACACCATTTACTACTACGTTACACTCTACATTTTTTATTGCATTTTCTTGTCTATCCCATTTGCCTCTCTTGATCCTCACCCCCACTCTTTTTTACATTACGTATATCCCTTTCACCCCCTAACCTATTTCCCACCACCCACTAGATTTCTCCCACCCAACTATTCCAATACTCTATATCTACCACAGAATCATGATACAAAGAAAAATATCATCATGTATTGTAGTCTTCTCCCACTTCAACACAAATTCCTTCCCCTTATTGGTGTTTGTTTTCTCATGGATGATGTCATGTTGTGGATGAAATCACCCTCACCTTGAAACATTTCAAAATTTTGTAGAGAACCATAGTATAATTTTTTTAAAGAACCCAAAAAATTAAATTACTCTTATAATAATGAATATCTATAATTTCAATTGGAAATATAATTTCTTCAAACATTTATTATGGTGCATGGTCCTCCTTGAAAATGTTAACATTATCCTCCCAGAAATGGAATGTAATACCTTATGTCTTTAAAAAGGGGAACATTGTGTTTGATAGAGTGTTTGAAATGAGTCCACAACATTATAATACAACGAAACACTAAAAAAATAATTTATGATTTGTTTAATTTTAAATAAATTCAAAATCATCCATAACATATAATTCATACCACATCATGTTTCACTGAAACATGATTATATATCAAAATATTATTATGACCATTAAAATATAGTAGTTAGGTTGGAGGGTATGAATAGTATTAAAGAAAGTTTAAAAATTATATTGTTTAAATAGTTACAAAATAATTTCATTGTATATTTTTTCATTTGAAATAATATAAAAATCATTTCCATGAAAAATAAATGTTTTCCAAAAAATGGTATTTAAAAAAATAGAAGTTTAGTTAAGCTATGTACTCAAAATCTAAGATTAATTTTAATTCCAATTTGAGAAAAATTATCTAAAAGACAAAAACAATTTTTGAAACATATAATTCAAATTGTTTTGGGTTATTTGTTTTTAATTTCCAAAAAAGATTAGTATTTTGATAATCATGAAAAAAACTTATTTTTATTTGAGTAAAAAAATTTATAATTTATTCTTAATGTTTTATTATATTTTATATTGTTTTTAAATAATTTTTCTTATTTATATTAAAATATTACTAATATAGTTCATTTTATTCAATACATGTTTTTTACTATATAAATTTTGTTTAATATTTTGAATGTTTTTCTTCAGAAAAATGGTTTTTTTATAAGATTGTTGTTTAAATTATAAAATGAATTTTTGAAAAACAAAGAATTGTATTTGGGAAAATGGATACTATATTTGTAATTAGGATAAATCATATTATCTAATAGAGGGAAAATAATTTTTTACCGCAATGAATAATGAAAGTTGTAAAAATTAATTACATTATTTATGATTAAAATGGGTTTATAAGGGGTTAGTCTAAAAAGTTAAGGGTTAAAAATGAAACAAAACTTATCCAACATTAATTTTATTGAAATATTTTTACCTTAAAAACTATAATATTATATAGTGACCCATTTTGTTGATGATTTTGGCATTGATAAAACCTAAGAATAACTTTTTATTTCCAAAAATACCAAATGTGTCATCTCCCCCACTAATAAAAGATTAATATTTCTCCACTTCACAAATAAAAAATCATTTAGTTCTTATAATACCTAAAAAATAACATAATTAATCCTCTATCAATATTCTGGAGGCATTTTTTGATCATAAGGATACTATAGAAAATAAATATTTATAAAACTAAAAGAGTTCTTTGGAGAATAGTTAAAATTCTTAATGTGTGTATTTGTTTTATTTTGTGTTCCACTTCTTTAAAATATTTTTCATTAATATTTATATAACAAAAAACACATATCACATATTCTGATATGTTTTTATGTCAAATTAAAACATATATCTATGTCCACTTCCATAAAATGAAAAATGAAATCACTAATTGTGTGGAGGGAGCACAATATCCTTGAAATCCTAGGTAATTCGTTTTCCATCACCACGATTCTTGAATGTATATAATGATGAATTTAATATATTTATATAATAAATATTAAATCATTATACTTCTTGAATAATGACATAACATATACCTTATAATGTTCCATTTTTATAAGGCCCCAGCCTTAAACCTTACATAATATTGAGTTATTAAAAGATTATACATTAAGGATATTTTCGGGTTTAGAGTTTTAGAGAATTAGATCATAAAACTTGCATTGCATTCCACATATAAACAAAGTGGTTACATAAAGACAGTATTCTTTTTTTCCCATCAATGGAAACATATTTAAAATAAAACATGGATTCATTCTTGACACTTCCTTGACACTATGATCATATCATGTACCTTTCCCTTGACCTGTGAAAACATTTAAAAAAAACTTGGGATGAGCATAAAAAGCTTAGTATTGGTTATAAAAATATGGAAAGGAAACATAAGTTCATATATACATAAGAATGAAATCATACTTTACCCATAAAACATAAGTATTTTAACATACCTCATCAAATCAGGAATAAATCATATAAATCATAAGACATAAAGGTAACTTGAGGCATTCATAACATTCTTACGTAGGGAGTAACCCTCTTGGTTACGTTTGGAATACCCATCACAGTATATTCCCTAAATCTCTTTAGAAAAACCATAACTTTTCACTCCTTCAGGTTACCCAATTCATTGGAGAGCTATATCGGGCTCACCCGCCCTTAGTTTATCACGGAACCACCCGTCTTCATAATAATTCCCAAGAACCACAACATAATTGTATCACATAAAACATGCATAAGGGAAACATAAAATTTCCACATTTCAATCACAAGATATCAATATGACACATTGATGTAATAAAAACATTATGAAAACCATTTTCAATACCAAAATAAAAGAAAAGTAAAGCATGGTATTTATTTTTCTTTAAAAAAGAAGGTATGGCTTGTAGAGGATGCCGAAACTCAAATAATAGTCACAGCGGCGAAGAAGTCGTTGTCACCGCATACGTATGACAAAAACATTCCCTTTTGTCATTTTTTAAAACTCTTCGTATAAAAAATATTAATTTTCGATAAATGTAAAAGTCAAAGGGGTTTATACACCGTATAAATGAAGGTTGTGTATAAAACATAATATGCCTTAATGAAAGGAGATTGAGACGAAGTCCCATACCTCGGGTCCGACTTGACTCGGTTGTTCTTTAATCTCCTGAATAATAAACTTGAGTTAATTTCTACTTGTATAAGAACCTTTTTCAAGTTCATTATTCCTTTTATATCACTTATTTCCATGTCATAAACACTATGTAATTATTTAAGTTAATAATGGTCATTTTAACGATCATTGGTACTTGATTAAAAAAAACCCTTTATAATTACAAGTTGTTCATGTATCCATTATATCCAGAATGTTATTCATGATGTAGATATCATATATGTCATATATATCTAGTACATTCATGCATTTATAATATTACATAATCATTTAGAGGTAAGAAATGAAATGCACCATTCATGGAGACGGTAAGCCGTACGTACGCATGGATGCTACTTTCATTTCTATTTCGTATTTTATAGAATGGAATCATAATGATATAAAGGTATATTATAATTACAGTGTAATATCATATATAATATCATAACTCCATCCTTTATACGTCCCAAATATGGTATTTAACGAATCAAATCACTTTGAGGGGGCGGTAGTCCGCACTTCCTTAAATGAAGATATCGTGTTTGCCCATAATGGAAACCATAAAGGTATGACCAAAAAGAAAAATACAGAAGCATAAGGAAAACATAAACATATTATATATCATATATAAATATAGTGTCATCTTAATGGCCACCTTTGAAGGTGTTAAAATAATGTTTAACAATCATCGTTTCGGGAGGCAGAATTTCGCCATCCACGGAAATAGTATGTTCTTTAACCATTAGATGTAGTTGTCTGTAAGTGTAGCTCGAATACTTCTTATAAAAAAATCCTAGTATATTAGAGATACTGGAGTTATAACAAAAGAAATGAATAAAAAGTGTTTAGGGGGTTGGAGAAGCAAAACAAAACAAAAGGACTCAAGTTAAGACATCACCTTAAAATCGGGTAACTCCCTTTGGTTTGAGCTCAAAGGCTTCCATGGGAAAACTTATTCCCAAATTGCGGCTTCAAGGAGTAAGAGAGGGAAGTGTAGAGACACAATGGGCAGGGTTTGGCCGAGCCAAAGGCTTTGGATGTGTGGGTAAGGTGGTAGAGGTGGGGGCCTTTTATAAGAGGAGAGGAGGGGCACTCATGGAAAGTAAAGGAATGTTACATTAATTTAAAATGATTTTCGAATTCAAAAGGTCCCACATTGATATACATTAATGGTAAGGTGATAAGGGTTTGAAATACTACCTTCCAATATGTTTTGGACTTGTGTAGGTCTTAGATTTTACATTATCATTCCATTTTATTTAAATCCTTTAGTAATGACGTAATCGCTGCATCATCATGATGTCATAAATAATTTAATAAATTTAATGTCTAAAAATTATAAAAAAAATATCATGATGTAGGAAATCTTTTTAGATTTATAATTAATATTTATAGTACAAAAGATCATTTACGTGGACAAAATTAAAAATATTTTACTTAGGTGATACATTCTTTGTCACATTTAACATTCTTTTAAAATAAAAAGATAAAAAGTCACTTTCTCACAAAAGTGATTCCATGGGGACCCCAAGTTTGGAAACAGGCATTCCATGGTCGGTCATGAGACAAACAGTAGCCTTAGGACACATTTTGGTGTCATTTTTTATTATTATGATATTATTTTATTATCCTTAACTACCTGATTACACATTAATCAAGATAATTAAAGATAATTACCGTTGTTACTATTCATAATGTCCAAAAACAAGAATATTGATTACATAATTTGGACATTCTGATTCCAAATATGTAATCCATTTTACCAAATTCCAAATACATAAATTGCAATAATTTATTTAAAAATAATTCCTGTTGTCGAAACAAATAGCGGGTTTTTTTGAAACAATATTTATGAAAAGTTTGGCATTAGTTTATGACCAATTCCAAAGTGAAATTAATCCTAATGACCATAATTAGATTAAATGGTAAAAATATATTCATGTTACACTTTAATAACAATTAAAAATATAATCTATCCATATAATTAAATTAAATGATAAATCAGTTTTGATGTAAAATGCAGTATTATTCACTATTCATTAAAAAATGAACATTGTCAGAAAAATACCAAAAATTTATCCAATGTAAATTTCAATGTCCCAATCATAATGAATATGTTTATTTTGAAAAATATAGATTATAAAATTTTCAAAAGTTTGATTTAAAAACGGTTTGCCATCAAAAGGCAGTAAGACAATCTTTTAAGAATATTAGTGTATTCCATGCATAAGATTGTATTTATTTTCATTTTAAGCCTCTAAAACACTATATTAATCATTAATAGACATAGATAAAAATATTTATTATTCATTACTTACTTGGGATGTTACATACTTCCCCCCTTTATAAAATTGCATCCCCGCAAGTTATTTACTTATCTAATAAATGGGGGTACTTATCCCTCATTGCATTTTCAGATTCCCATGTTGCCTCTTCCATCATTTGGTTTTTCCACAAAACCTTTACCTGATTAATCACCTTATTTCGTAACACTTTCTCCCTATGGTCAAGAATCTAGACCGGTTGTTCCTCATATGATAGGTTCTCTTCCAGCTGAACTACCTCTGGACTCAAAACATGAGATGGATTTGGAATATACTTTCTCAACATCGAAACATGAAAAACATTGTGTAACTGAGATAAAATTAGAGGTAAAGACACCCGGTATGCAACTGATCCAACTCTCTCCAGAATTTCATATGGTCTAGTGAACCTTGGACTTAGCTTTCCTTTCTTACCAAATCGCATCACTCTTTTCCATGGTGAGACATTGAGAAAAACATGATCACCTACGTCAAAAGATAGATCCTTCCTCCTGTTGTCCACATAACTCTTCTGCCTGCTCTGAGCTGTTCTCATGTGTTTCTATATCAGCTGAACTTTTTCTGCCATCTCTTCTACCAATTCTGGTCCCATCAACTTTCTTTCACCCACTTCATCCCAGAAAGCTGGAGTTCGACACCGCTTCCCATATAATGCCTCAAATGGTGCCATCTGTATACTTGAATGAAAATTGTTATTATATGAAAACTCAACAAAAGAAAGATGTTGGTCCCAACTTCCCTGATAATCCATCGAACAAGCTCGTAGAATATCCTCCAAGGTCTGAATTGTTCGTTCTGACTGCCCATCTGATTGAGGATGAAAAGCTGTACTAAAATTTAATTCAGTACCCAACGACTTCTGAAGGCCTTTCCAAAAGTTAGAAGTGAACCTGGGATGACGGTCAGATACAATGGAGAGAGGAACTCTATGTAACCTGACTATCTCTTTAAAATAAAAACGGGAAAGTTGATCTAGGAAAAAAGTATCTCGTATAGCAAGTAAATAAGTAGATTTAGTCAAGAGATCAACAATAACCCAGATTGCATTATTACCTCGAGATGTCTTCGGTAATCCCACAACAAAGTCCATGGATATATTCTCCCATTTCCACTCTGGCACTGGTAAAGGCTGAAGCTTCCCTTTCAGTAACTGCCTCTCTGCTTTAACCTGTTGACAAGTCAAACACTTCACAGTAAAATCAGCAATATCTCTTTTCATTCCATCCCACCAGTAATACTCCTGCAGATCTCTGTACATCTTAGTACTGCCAGGATGAACTGAATATGGAGAACTATGAGCTTCACATAACAACTCTCTCTTCAACTGTGAATCACAAGGCACACACCATCTCTTCCCAAATCTCAAAAAACAATCATTTTCAGTGTTGAATTCAGGCAACTAACCTTTCTGAACCAGCTCTACCTTTTTCTGCAACTCACTGTCTTGCTTCTGTGCTTGCTTGATTCTGTCTGATAGAGAAGATTTCACTGATACCTGAAACAAAACAGAAGAACATCCTGCGCCAAAAACATCTATTCCAAATTTCATCAAATACTTAACCAAAGGATCACGTTCAAACACAACATGGTTAATGAAGCATTATTTTTCGACTCAAAGCATCAGCCACTTTATTTGCTTTTCCCGGATGGTAATGAATTGTACAATCATAATCCTTGATTAATTCAAGCCATCTACTTTGTCTCATGTTCAACTCTTTCTGAGTGAATATATACTTTAAACTTTTGTGATCAGTATATATTTCACACTTTACTCTATACAAATGATGCCTCCAAATTTTTAAAGCGAAAACAACAGCAGCTAATTCCAAATCATGTTTAGGGTAATTTACCTCATGAGTTTTCAACTGTCATGAAGCATAAGCAATTACCTGATCATTCTGCATTAGGACACAACCAAGTCCTTTCAATGAAGCGTCACTATATATAACAAACTCACCATTCCTGGAAGGTAGTGTCAAAACTGGAGCATTCACCAATCTTCTTTTCAATTCCTGAAAACAATCATCACATTATTTTGTCCAGATAAACTTAACACCCTTCCGAGTTAGCTTAATCATTGGACTAGATAACCGTGAAAAATTTCTAACAAACCTTCGGTAATAGCCTACGAAACCAAGGAAGCTACGAATCTCAGTTACATTTGTGGGTCTTGGCCATTCTTCAACAACCTTTTTTTTACAGGATCAACATTTATCCTATCTTTATAAACAATATGACCAAGGAAAGAAATTTGTTACAACCAAAACTCACACTTACTGAATTTCCCATACAATTTATTTTCTTTTAAGGTTTGAAAAATGACCCTTAAATGTCTTTCATGCTCTTCTTTATTTTTATAAAACACCAAAATATAATCAATGAAAACCACCACAAACTTATCCAAGAACTCATGGAAAATTCTATTCATTAAGTCCATGAATACAGCAGGTGAATTGGTTAGCCTAAAAGACATTACTACAAATTCATAATGGCCATATCTTGTACGAAATGTAGTCTTCGGAACATCTTCTTCCTTTACCTTCAACTGATGGTACCCCGATCTCTGGTCAATCTTTGAAAAAAACTGAGCTCCCTGGAGCTGATCAAACAAATCATCGATATGAGGCAAAGGATATTTGTTCTTAACAGTGATGTTATTCAAGTCTCTATAATCAATGAAAAGTCTCATAGAACCATCTTTCTTTTTAACAAATAAAACAGGAGCACCCCATGGTGATGTGCTAGGTCGAATGAAACCTTTCTCTAATAAATCTTGAAATTTCTCCTTCAACTCTAAGAGTTCAATTTGATCCATTCGATAAGGGGGTTTTGAAATTGGCATAGCATCAGGAACTAAGTCAACAATAAACTCAACTTCCCGATCTGGTATTATTCTAGGAAACTCATCAGGAAAAACATCATGATACTCATTTACCACTAGCACATCATTAATATGAACAGTTCCTTTATTTTCAATGATGTGTGCAAGGTAACATTCATTTCCATCTTTTACAAGTTTCTCAGCCTCTTGATATAATATCAACAGAAAGGGTTCATTCTTGTATGCAAAACTGAAAGTCTTTCTGAAAAGAAACTTCTTTAGCTATACAGTCAATCTTATCATGGTAAATAGATAGACAATCCATACCCAGGATAACATCAAACTCTACTAGAGGTAGAACAATAAGGTTTGAAAGTAGGTTCTTTCCACAGGTTAGGATAGGAAGATTCTTATAAATTCTTTTTTCCTCAACATTTCCCCCAGGTGTTTTTACCACAAGTTCAGGATTCATTTCTTGAGATGGTATTCCCATTTTACTAGAAAAGTTTTCAGAGATGAAAGAATGTGTAGACCCCGAATCAAACAACACACTGGCATAATCTGAAAAAACAAAAAAAGTACCTGATACAACTTCATTTGATGGCCCGACATCTGCTAAAGTAGTTGCAAAGGATTTCACCACCCCTTTCTGCTTGTAGTCTAATTACTTCCCATCAATCGAGCCCTTTGTCGGACACTCGTTTGCATAGTGACCCATCTCATTGCACTTAAAACATTTCACTAACTATAAATAAAATTTGAACTTACCATCACCTTGATCTTTTTCAGTGAAATCACGAGCCTTATGTCCCATCTTACCACAGTGGTAGCACTTTCCAGAATTCAGAAGACATTCCCCAGCATGCCTTTTTCCACATTTATCACAAACTAGAAACATAGTTTTCTTACTGCCAGACCTTTTTGAATAATTCTTTCCTTTCTCCTGCCACCTCGGTCTCTTCTTATATTGGTTGTTATAGAACACTTGATCATCGGCAAACTCAATTTCCACCTTCTCAGCACATCAAACAAGCTTTTCATAACATTTAAACTCACGAGAAGCTAATGCCCTTCGATATTTTGGCATTAATTCTGAGTATAAACGATTGATTTTACTATCAAGGTCTCGGATAAAATTTGGAGCATACCTTGATAATAGAGTGAACCTTTCTTCATAGGCAGCCACTGAGTCTTCCTCTTGCCTCAATTCCAAGAATTGTTTTTCCATCCTAAGTCGAACAGCCTTAGGAAAATACTTCTCAAGTAACATAACTTTGAATTCATCCCATTCAAGAGCATCAATCTCATCAGTGTCCCTGATATTTTTAACCATCGACCACCACTGATCTTCTTCACCCTCCAAACGGTAAATATCAAGACTAACCTTTTGATTGTCTGAACACCCCATGACATTGAAAATCTTCTCTAGTGCTTTAATCCACCCTTCAGCTAGCACAGGGTCAGATCATCCTCTGAATTATGGGGGATGTTGCCTCATGAAATGTTCCACCGCTGACATGTTCCTATGTGGTTGATCTGGATGATCTCATACATGGATACCACCACCATTTATCGCTTGAGTCAACTGCGCAATTACTACAACAAACTGTTCAGTTCCAATTCCGACCATCTCAGGATGCTGATTCGGAAGGTTATTTCCTTCTGTATGCCTTCCTAGCACTGCTTCCCTATTTCCTCTATGGAAAACCATTCTGAACAAACATTCCTTAGATGAAGCAACATGGTAATCTTCAAATGCTATATCATTTCAATTTGACCATAAAAAAAATATTTTTGGATAATCATTTAATAGAATTCTAACTCTTAAAGTTATCTAAACCGACCTCTGATACCAACTATAAGGCCCCATCCTTAAACCTTACTTAATCTTGAGTTATTACAAGATTACACATTGAGGATATTTTTGGGTTTAGAGTTTTAGAGAATTAGATCATAAAACTTGCATTAAATTCCACATATAAACAAAGTGGTTACATAAAGATAGTATAATTTTTTTCCCATCAATGGAAACATATTTAATATAAAACATGGATTCATTATTGACACTTCCTTGACACTATCATCATATCATGTACCTTTCCCTTGACCCGTGAAAACATTTCAAAAAAACTTGGGATGAGCATAAAAAGCTCAGTATGGGTTATAAAAATATTGAAAGGAAACATAAGTTCATATATACATAAGAATGAAATCATACTTTACCCATAAAACATAAGTACTTTAACATACCTCATCAAATCATGAATAAATCATATAAATCATAAGACATAAAGGTAACATGAGGCATTCATAACATTCTTACGTAGGGAGTAACCCTCTTGGTTACGTTTGGAATACCCATCACAGTATTTTCCCTAAATCTCTTTGGAGAAACCTTAATGTTTCACTCCTTCACGTTACCCAATGCATTGGATAGCTATATCAGGCTCACCCGCCCTTAGTTTATCACAGAACCTCCAGTCTTCATAATAATTCCCAAGAACCATAACATAATCGTATCACATAAAACATGCATAAAGGAAACATAACATTTCCACATTTCAACCACAAGATATCAATACAACACATTGATATAATAAAATCATTATGAAAACCATTTTCAATACCAAAATAAAATAAAATTAAAACATGGTATTTATTTTTCTTTTAAAAAGAAGGTATGGCTTGTAGAGGAAGCCGAAACTCAAATAATAGTCACGGCAGCAGAGAAGTCGTTGTCGCCTCATACGTACGACAAAAACATTACCTTTTGTTATTTTGTAAAACGCTTCGTATAAAAAAGGTTCCTTTTGGATAAACATAAAAGTCAAAGGGGTTTATACACAGTATAAAAGAAGGTTGTGTATAAAAAAATATGCCTCAATGAAAGGAGATTGAGATGAAGTCCCATACCTCGGGTCCGACTTGACTCGGTAGTTCTTTAATCTCCTGAATAATAAAATTGAGTTAATTTCTACTTGTTTAAGAACCTTTTTCAAGTTCATTATTCTTTTTATATCACTTATTGCCATGTCATGAACACTATTTAATTATTTAAGTTAATAACAGTCATTTTAACGATCATTGGTACTTGAGTAAAAAAATAAACCCTTTATAATTACAAGTTGTTAATGTATCCATTATATCCAGAATGGTATTCATTATGTAGATATCATATATGTCATATATATCTAGAACATGCATGCATTTATAATATTACATAATCATTTAGAGGTAAGAAATGAAATGCACCGTTCATGGAGACGGTAAGCCGTACGTACGCATGAACGCTACTTTCATTTCTATTTCGTATTTTATAGAATGGAATCATAATGATATAAAGGTATATTATAATTCCAGTGTAATATCATATATAATATCATAACTCCATCCTTTATACGTCCCTCATATGGTATTTAACAAATCAAATCACATTGAGGGGGCGGTAGTCCGCACTTCTTTAAATGAAGATATCACGTTTACCCATAATGGAAACCATAAAGGTATGAACAAAAAGAAAAATACAGAAGCTTAAGGAAAACATAATCATTTTATATATCATATATAAATATAGTTTCATCTTAATGGACACCTTTGATGGTGTTAAATTAATGTTGAACAATCATCGTTTCGGGAGGCAGAAATTCGCCATCCACGAAAACAATATGTTCTTTAACCATTAGATGTAGTTGTGTGTATGTGTTGCTCGAATCCTTCTTATAAAAACATCCTAGTATATTTAAGATACTGGAGTTATTACAAAAGAAATGAATAAAAAGTGTTTAGGGGGTTGGAGAAGCAAAATAAAATAAAAGGACTCAAGTGAAGACATTACCTTAAAATCGGGTAACTCCCTTTGGTTTGAGCTCAAAGGCTTACTTGGGAAGACTTCTGCCCAGTTTGAGGTTTCAAGGAGTAATAGAGGGAAGTGGAGAGACAAAATGGGCAGGGGTTTGACGAGCCAAAGGCTTTGTAAGTGTGGGTAAGGTGGTAGAGGTGGGGGCCATTTATAAGAGGAGAGGAGGGGCACTCATGGAAAGTAAAGAAATCTTACATTACTTTAAAATGATTTTAGGATTCAAAAGGTCCCACATTGATATAATTCGAGGTTACGGTGATAAGGGTTCGAAATACACCCATCCAATAGGTTTTGGATATGTGTAGGTCTTAGATTTTACATTATCTTTCCATTTTATTTAAAATCATTATTAATGAGGTAATCGCTGCATCATCATGATGTCATAAATAATTTAATAAATTTAATGTCTAAAAATTATAAAAAAAATATCATGATGTACTAAATATTATTAGCTTTCTAATGAATATTTATAGTCCAAATTATCATTTATGTGGACATGATTAAAAATATTTTACTTAGGTGATACATTCTTTGTCACATTTAACATTCTTTTAAAATAAAGAGATTAAAAGTCACTTTCTCACAAAAGTGATTCCATGGGCCCCCCAAGTATGGCACAAGGCATCCCATGGTCGTACATGAGACAACCAGTAGCCTTAGGACACATTTTGGTGTAATTTTATATTATTATGATATTATTTTATTATCCTTAACTACTCGATTACTCATTAATCAAGATAATTAAAGATAATTACCGTCGTTACTATTCATAATGTCCAAAAACAAAAGAGTCTGGATTACATAATTTGAACCTTATGATTCCAAATATGTAATCCATTTTACCAAATTCCGAACACATAAATTACAATAATTGATTTAAAAATAATTCCCGTTGTCAAAACAAATAGCAGTTTTTTTTGAAACAATATATATGAAACGTTTGGCATTAGTTTATGACCAATTACAAATTGAAATTAATAATAATGACCACAATTAGATTAAATGGTAAAAATATATTCAGATTAAACTTTAAGGCAAATTAAAAAGATAATGTAACTATAGATTTAAATTAAATGAAAAAGCAGTTTTGATGTAAAATGCAGTATTTTTCACTATTCATTAAAAAATGAACATTGTCAGAAAAATACCAAAAATTTATCCAATGTAAATTTCAATGTCCCAAAAATGATTAATATGTTTATTTTGACAAATATAGATTATAAAATTTTCAAAAGTTTGATTTAAAAAGGGTTTTCCATCAAAAGGCAATTAGACAATCATTTAAGAATATTAGTGTATTCCATGCATAAGATTGTATTTATTTTCATTTAAAGCCTCTAAAACACTATCTTAATCATTAATAGACATAGATAAAAATATTTATTATTCATTACTTACTTGGGATGTTACAATTTTTGGGGGATATGGTAACATTTTTCATCTCTATGGTGGAATAGGACCTCACAAAGCAACATGATTCATTTTTCTCTTATTATTTACAAGGATGTTAGTAAGAATATTTTTAATGTAATATATGTGATAATTTTTATCTAAATAATCGTTTTTAAATATCATATCTCATCTAACTTCTGATATTTCAATACATTAGAAAACAACAACGTCCATTGTGCTAATGTGTGGACTACTTCCTTGACATAATGATGTGAAATATTTTTCATATTAATTTTAAATAGATGGATATTTGGATGTATTTAATTTATTAAGTGACCATGATCAACATACATTGTCTAAAACTAATGAACCAATATATACATGAAAAAAGAAATAATTATCACCCTAATATAGTTTTTAACAATGATTTATCACTAAAATGGTGAGAGAAGATTGAAAAAAATAATATATATATATTATAATATAAATTATTATTTTAATTTAATTTATGAATAATAAACATCTATTTTTTGTACAATATGTTTGTAAACAAACCACGAAATTAAAAAATAATGCAAGGGTTTCTTATCTCAATTTTTCTTTCCTGAGAAGTATGGCACAGTACCATCATATTCTATTATGTGGTGCATATAATTCCTATTTTGATATGTTATATCATGAATATATTAATATACACGGTATTTAGATTTTAAATTGTTTGTATTTCAATCACGGGGATGATTATTCAATAATTACTAAAATGGTAAGTGTTTATTTAAAAATCTTAACATTAATGGAGGTTATCTATGTTTTAGTCACCATTAAGGAAATATTTTGTTATTTCAATCCAAAACTAAATATTTTTCCTCCTTATATGGCTATTGATGAAATATTCATTTGATGGTACCATTTTATTAGTATTTTATATTTAAAATTATTGATAAAATATTTATAATAAAATATGACTTCATTTATTTCATTTTTCAGAAATAGTTTTTCTTATAAAACCACGTTTTCTTAAAATTTCATAATAATGTTTTTAAAATTATCCAAATGATTTATTCAAAATATTTTTAGCCATGTTATAAATTTTTAATTTTTAGAAGGAATATTCTTTTCATTTTCTAAACAATTAATTTTTGATTTTGCTAAAAATATGAACAAAATATTTATATTAAAGTGTACGACATGAATCAAATAATCTGTATTCACGAACAATCTGTGTTTTAAATATTATTTTACTTTTTATTAAAATATTATTTTAAAACATAATTATATTGAATCTATTTTTTTCATTATATAATTATTTTTGAATGTGAAAATTTTATTATCCTCAAAATCCTTTTGAATGAAATTGTTATTGTATTTCAATTCATCAATGACATCAAAAATTTCTTGTACATATGGTCAACTAAGGATATGATGTATTTATATAATCCTTCTAATTTATGTTGATATTTTTTAAAAAAATTAATTAATATGTATAATATTTTTACAATTCACTATATTATTATGGAGGTTTATGATTATCTTTATTTGATTGGGGTATGTATTAATATTTCCAATGTTAGTATTTAGATTTGAATTTATATATTGATTATGTTTAAACCCATTCATAGTTGAAATGAATTGTTAATAGTATGTGATGGGTGTGGCCTAGTTATAAATATACCATTTATTCATCAATAGTTCTAATCAACGAAATAAATTTGTAAATTTCATTGTATTTTACCCACAAATTTATAATGTATTGTAATAGTCCTTGAGCATATGTATCAGATATATGAAATTTTAGTTTCCCTTATAACGACACAATTCATCGATTTCCATGTGATATCACTACTGGAAATCCATCCTTTCCCAACGGTTATGAACCATTGGGAAAGGCTGCAGAACCGTTGGTATATGTTATACCAACGGTTCTGCCAACCGTGGGGAAGTAAGCCGTTGGGAAAGGCTTTTCCCAACGATTTACAAGGAACCGTTGGGATAGGTTAGAAAAAATCAACCTACCCCAACGGTTGTGCCAAACCGTTGGGAAAAGCCTTTCCCAACGGTTTTGCCTGTTGGGAATCTCATTAATATTTTCTTTCCCAATGGTTTTCAAACCATGGGAAAGGTTTTTACCAACGGTTGGTAGAACCGTTGGTAAAAACACCAATTCCAAAAGCTATCCCAACGGTTTGAACCGTTGGAATAGTTTGTTTTTACCAACGGTTTAATGAACCGTTTCTAAAAACAGTTCCATATGGGCTATGCCAACGGTTTGAAACCGTTGGCATAGGCTTTGCTATGCAAATTGCACAGCAAACTGCAATTTGCACAGCAGGTCTGTTTTGGGCTCATTTTGGCACAGCAGGTCTGTTTTGGCCTCATTTTCAATTCATTTTTCATTTTCACTTCAATTTTCAATCCAATTATTGTAACTGTAACACATATACAATGCATACATATAGAGAACAAACCAACACATTTAAATAATGCAAACCAACCAACCAACACATATAATGCATCCTGGAAATATACTCATCCATAATTGAATTAGAATTCATAACATAATTATAGACATACATAATTCATTTATAATTCAATTTAAAATTTAGATGACAATCATATGTGGAATCCGGAATTCAATTCATAATTTTATTGGTTTTTTGTACACCATATATTTTTACTCGAAATCATATACATTTTAAACAAAATACATACACCTGGAATGATACCGGTCACACCGTGCCTCGGATTGAGGCGAGGTTAACTCATACACGTCACAAATGACTCATTGATCATTGTCCTAAAGTATTAACATATTCTGAAATTGTTTGGTCAGTTTTCCGTATGCCAGTTGTTGTTTTGACTTAAAATGAAGTGTTTTTTAAATAAAAGAGAGACACTTTGAATGGTGCCGGCCACACCGCGCCTCAGATTGACGCTGGGTTGACTCATACACATCACACATGACCCATGCATTGTTGTGCTAAAATATAAACACAATCAGAATGTGTTTGGTTGGTTTTCCGTATGTATTTAAAATGTAGTCCATTTTAAAGAAAATAGATACACTTAGAGTGGTCTCGGCCAAACTGTCACGACCCGTCCTCGGGGCCCGTGCCGTGACTACCCCAAGCCCGCCTTCCATAGGCCAGGGGCTGGCGACTAGCACCAAAGGCGTAAATCCCGATAACAGGGAAGGCATTGCCTTTATAAGTAACAACCACCACAGAGTCAGCAAGCGGAAAGTAACTACAAGTGCAGAAAAGTAAAGGGGGCCGGAAATACAAGCCCAACTGTAAAGTACAACTCGAAAGGGAAAAACAGCAGCTGGAAGAACGAAGCGGCTCCTGGGTCGTCCGCCTCGATTCCTACCTGAAGGGTAGGTACAGATGGATCAGCTCCTGGATCGTCCACCACGGATCCTACCTGAAGGGTAGGTACAGATAGCTCCTCTACTCCACAGGTCCTGTCGTCTACTCCGGGTACGTCTGCCCAGTGGTCCACCTCCGGGTACCGACCTGCTCCGCAAGTCTCAACTGCGATCTGCGCTGTCCGTCGTCTGCAACCAACACAACGAGGTGCGGGCATAGCCCGTGCAGGGGTGAGTATAAGCTACTCAGTAGGGACCCCGAGACCCTTAAGGTCTCACCAAATCCAACATGGATATCCACAAAGTAAAGGCAGCAATCACGAAGTAACATCAGACTCTACTTAGGTATACGCCCATACATATACCTAAGTCATCAAGTAACCCATCCAATCTCAAGGATACACAAAAAATCACGAAATCAACGGATAACCATCACCCAGGTATATGCCCATACATGTACCTAAGTTATCAAGCGACCCATCTCAATCATGAGGAAACACAAAGGTCAAAGGTCTCAGCTCAAACCAGGATTTTCATTATCGAAACCGTAACTGCTGAAGAGCTCCGTCTCTAGAGTGTACAGTGGTCCTGTCACGACTCCGAGGCTGCCGCTCACTAACCTAGGACTGCTGAGGTACTCCTCCTGTCGAGTACTGCGGGTTTGCGGCCAACTACCGGGCGCTCCGTCCGCTGAGGGTCTGTCGCCAAATACCGGGCGCTACCCAAATAGCCTGCTGAGGTACTCCTCCTGTCGAGTACCGCGGGTCTGCTGCCAACTACCAGGCGCTCCGTCCGCCGTGGGTCTGCCGCCAAATACCGGGCGCTCCGTCCACTGGGCTAGTCGACTCACTCCAAGTCGAGTCGGTCAAGCAGTCGTCAGGTCTCAGCCGGCTACACGGTCTCCGTACTCTGCACGCTCGTCTCCACCGTCGCGGGTCTGTCGCTACAACCAAGCGCACACACTCCGTAGAGTATCGCGGGTCCGCCGCTACAACCAAGCTCTCCACCGCCAAGGGTCTGCTGCTGCATCCAAGCGCACCACCACTGTCAAGTACCACGGGTCCGCTCCACGAGCTACTGGTCGATACTCCAAGTATCACAAGGTCCCGCGAAGAAGTGTCTCAAAGGTCCGTCTCGGCACAGGGGTCTCAACGCAACAGACGGCGCGTCGATCGGACGCCCGGTCTGTGAGTTATTAGCCTTTTCGTCCCAGGGGCCCGGTTGGTTTCGTGAGCGAAACCAATCCCGGCCGTATCTCAACTGCACCCCGAACTCCCATAGGGTATACTCAAAGGGACCGTTACTCAACGTAACCACCAACGCCGCTGACGGCTCGTCAAGCGGACGTCCTGTCTGAAAGATATCAGCTTTTCCGTTCCAGGGGCCCGGTTGGATTTCGGGAACAATCCAACCCGGCCATACTCCGACTGCATCCAAAACTCGGGCGGAGTATGTCAAAAGTTCCGTCTCATCAAGAGGAAGTCAACGAAACAGACGGCGCGTCAATCGGACGCCCGGTCTGTGAGTTATTGGCTTTTTCGTCTCCGGGGCCCGGTTGGTTTTTAAGGCAAAACCAACCCGACCGTACTCCACCTGCGTCCAAACCTCGGGCGGAGTATGTCAAAAGTTCCGTCTCATCAAGAGGAAGTCAACGAAACAGACGGCGCGTCAATCGGACGCCCGGTCTGTGAGTTATTGGCTTTTTCGTCTCCGGGGCCCGGTTGGTTTTTAAGGCAAAACCAACCCGACCGTACTCCACCTGCGTCCAAACCTCGGGCGGAGTATGCCAAAAGATCCGTCTCACTAAGAGGAACACTACGCGACTGACGGCACGTCAATCGGACGTCCGTAGCTCAAGATATGAGCGTTTCCGCTCCGAAGGTCCGGTTGGTTTCGTGAACGAACCAACCCGTCCGAACTCAAAGTAACCCGAAACCTTGAGTGCGATATATCGAAACGACCGTCTCGATCCAAGGATCGCGTTGCCGCAGACGGTTCGTCATTCGGAGGTCCGAGGCTCAAGTTATGAGCCAAAAACCAAATCTGGTTCGAAAACGGGGGGTCCGGGTCCGGGCCGACCCGGGCCGACCCCCCCCCCCCCCCCGGGTGGCGCGGTGGCCGGCGGCGGCGGACGGCGGCGGCACGGTGGCCGGCGGCGGCGCGCGGCGGCGGCGGGCGGCGGCGCGGCGGGCCGCGGCGGCGGCGGCGGCGGGCCGCGCTGGCGGCGGCAGCGGGCCGCGCTGGCGGCGGCGGCGGGCCGCGCTGGCGGCGGCGGGCGCCGCACGGGGTGGTCACGCGGGGGGCTTGATTGCCCCCGCGGATTGAACAGGGCGGCACGGCTTTGAGCCGTGCCTTTGCCAAAAAAACGGCCCCCCCACAAATGGGGGCCGGCTGGAACGAACCGGGGGGGCTTTGCCCCCCCTCCTTTAATTGAACCGCCCCCCTCATTAAGAGGGGGGTTTGAAGATCCGGCCGGGGGTTTAATCCCCCGGTTTTATGACATCCGGCCGGCCCGCTGGCCGGCCGGTTTTTACCAACGGGACCGGAATTTCCGGTCCCGCCCTCGACTTCCGACGCCGGCGGCCCAGCCGCCGGTCTTTCCTTCCGCCGCGGCCCGGAACCGGCCGCGGTCTCCTCGTCCCGCCGCGGCCCGGAACCGGCCGCGGTCTTCGTCGTCCGGCGCGGTGCGACGGCACCGCGGCCCTTTCGCCGTGCCATGAATCCTTCCAACGCGGCGCGACGGCGTCGCGTTCTTGAAGACTCTCCTCGGCGAAGCGCGACGGTGTTGCGCAAAATAAATGAACGTTCATCCGCGTGGTGCGACGGCACCACGCTACTTGTTTCCACCAGCATAAACAAACATGAACGATGGAGGGGGGATTCGGCCGTGTTCGTGCGGTCCGGCCCCCCCCTCACGTTAAAGAAATAATAACGAGACTTAAATAAATAAGCCACACGTTAGACTTGCTAGATCCACGTTCAAGGAAAAGAATAAAGAAATAAAGAACCAACAACCCCTACCTTGCGTATAAGATCGAGGATTCGACTATGTCCGCGGAAGACGGCGTCGCGGAAGTCGGGCGTCGCGGTCGTCGTTCGTCAAATCCGTTGACGAAGAGGCGCGTCCGAAGAAGCACGTCGTTGGCGAATCCTTGTACGCCGACGAAGGAGGTTCGGGGAGGAAGGAAAGGTCCGAAGATACCGGGTCGCCGAGTCGATGATCCTTGACGAAGTGTTGTCGTTCTTCCTTGAGGATGAAGACGTTCTTCGTTCTTCGTCAGAGCTTGGAGATGAAGGGAAAGCTCTCCAAAGACAAACAAGAACTCCAAATAAAATAAGACTACCTCTTATTTTATTAACACAACACAAAAGAATTTCAAAGATTCGTTTCTCACCTTAGCTGCCGAACGAGGATCGGCTGCGGAAGAAGAGGCGTCGCCGAAGAACGTCGCGGGTAAAGCTCGTCGACGTCGCAGATCTCGGTGTGCGTCGTCGAATTTCGGTCGCCGGCGTTCTTCGCGTTCTTTGCGTTCTTCGCGGGGGGATGAAGAAACAAGATCCTCTCAAATCCTTTCAAAGGATTTTTAGGTTGGTCTTATTTTATAAACATGCCAACACACGAAACCGGTTAAGAAACGATCCATCAATTCGAAAGAAACGACCCATTAAATTCACGAAAGAAACAGTCCATTTAATTCACGAAATAAACCGCCCAATTAAATGGTCTGTTAAGAATTAAAGAAAACGCGTCGGTTGACTTTTCAGTTACTTTGACGGGTTTTCGCGGGTGCGTTACTTAGCGAAAGAAACGGCGGGGCTCGTGCGGGCCCCACCTCACAAATATCCTACCAAGGGGTAGGATATTTCTGGATAGCATCCTATCCAGTTCAACTCAGTTCAAGCCGCCTTTAAGTGGCTTCAAGTGGCTTCCAAGTGGCTTAAGCGAAATAAAATAAAGTTGTCGCAAAATTATTTTATTTCTTAACTTTAAGCCCGAAAATTAAAAACCACATCCGAGCAAACGCAACTCCGGAAGAGGCGTTTCTAAGCGAATACCGGCGCTGCGACTTCATCGGTGCCCTCAGAATTCGATTCCGGGCACCGGTTCAAAAGTTAGAAAAACCCGCTCGTCCGTTCACTGAACGTACCCGAGCCAAAACTTCGGCAAATGATTCCGGGCACACCGGGCCTCGGAATCAGGTGCCGTCAGAAACTGCGTTCTTGTAAAATTCCAAAGAAAATTAAGAAAAAAATTTCCTTGAAATTTACGGGTCTTTACATTACTCCCACCACAGGGCTTTACGTCCCCGTAAAGCTTCACCACAAACTTAGGGAAACAAAGCGGTACTGAGCACGCATCTGAGCCTTCCGCTCCCATGTGCTCACCTGGAGATTCCCGTGCCGCCATCTGTTGCGCACAAGAGGAATCGATCGCCCATGTAGGACCCGCTCCTGTCGATCCTCTATCTCCACCGGGACCTCCGTATAAGACACTCATCGCCACTGTCTAGCTCCTCATGGTCGAAGATATGCGAAGGGGGTCGAGCACGTATCTCCTCAGCTGGGATACGTGGAAGACGTCGTGCACCCGGTGCAACTGAGGTGGCAGAGCCAGGCGATAAGCCACCTCGCCAACTCTGCTGAGGACCTGGAAATGCCCGATGAAGCGGGGAGACAACTTGCCGCCTTGGCCAAAACTCTGATTACCACGTCGAGGTGAGACCCGCAAGAAGACGTGGTCACCCTCCTCGAACTCTAGTGGCCTCCGCCTCCTGTCAGTGTAAGACTTCTGCTGGCTCTGTGTTGTCCTCATCCGCTCCTGGATGACGTGGACCTCTTCTGACGTGGCCCGGACCATCTCTGGTCCCACATGAGCTGCGAGATTTCTTCTTTGCCGAAAAGAGAAACCTGGTCTCATCCCCTGGATGAACCACATTCTTTGCCTAAAACAGTCAATCCTAACATGGATGATACTAATCCATACCAAGGATGACGTCGTAAGGCCTCGACGCTACTACTAAGAGATCCAACCGTTACTCTCGCCTCCAAGGGTTGAATCACACTGTCGGCATCAGTGTGTGGTAACTGGTCTCCTCCAGTAGATGTCTCACAAGTGAGGGTCAAGTCAACAGTCAACTGGAACCTCTTAGTAACATCACAAAAGAGGACAGGAATGAAAACATCTCAAAGGATGTGTCTTTTATTATTGCAGCTCATAATACAAGACGCTACACAAAAGCAACATCAACAAGGAACTAGAAGTACAAGAGACGTATCCACTAGTTCTGCTCCTGTCCACCTGCTCCAAGAGTTCTACTGTTGCTCAAGCATTTGTCGTCGCCTCTTTCTCGGTGGCTCCCTCAAAGCCTGCGGATCGGGAGTCGGACAGTCACGTGCCAGATGACCCTTTCCGCGACATGAGTAACACAACCTGCTCCTTGCACGGCTAGCTCCGTTCCCACTCCGGGTGCCCTGCACCACCGGTCGTAAAACCCGAGACCGTCTAACTGCTGGTCTGGTCTTTCTGGGCCTCAGCATCATCTGTCTACTGCCCACAGATGACTCGGCTTCTGATCGAGAAACACGTGGCAAAGGCAGCAGCTCCTGATCACGCTCAGGGTGTAGAGCTACTGGCACAAACTCCACCCTGAAGAAGGTCTCAAAGTCTTCCCATGCGAAGTCCATCTCATCGCAAAACTGAAACAAGTGGCTCCACCACCTACCTGCTGCTGCCTGAAGGAGGCTGGTAGCAAAGATCACCATGAAGTCTGCCGGCGTCCCCACTAGCCTGAAGACTCCCACCACGGCCTCCAGCCAATCCTCAGCCGCCTGCGGGTCCATCTCTCCCCCGAACCTGGGTGGCCTCTGGCGCTGGAACTCATGCAGTGCGCGCAAGTAGCGGGCATCGCCTACTGCTGGGGCTGGTGGCATCGGTGGCCCAACGTATGGTAGTACCGCTGGTGCCTCCGCTGGTGCCTCAACTGCAAGAGGGCCCTGTACCGAAGCCTCGTTGCTCGACAGACTGTCAGCACGCTCATCCCTCCGGGCTCTAGCTGGTCGTCCGAGAAAAGACATCCTGAAAGAAACAACGTAACACGATCAAACGATTATACCTGGTGAGCTGACCTGGTTTGAGCTGTTTTAAGGGGGGAAACCTTTGAAAACACACACGCAATCAGTGTTTTCGCGCACAAACTCGGAAATCAGTTGTCAGGGTCCTGGTGTATGGATACGTCGGCCGCCCGCACCAACACTGGACTCCCTGAACTGAAAACCACACTCGGTACCCTTAACACTATTGCTTCACATAGAGAGAAAAGACGATCAGAGTCTGCGGTAGAACCGACCGCCTTTGATACCAATTTGTCACGACCCGTCCTCGGGGCCCGTGCCGTGACTACCCCAAGCCCGCCTTCCATAGGCCAGGGGCTGGCGACTAGCACCAAAGGCGTAAATCCCGATAACAGGGAAGGCATTGCCTTTATAAGTAACAACCACCACAGAGTCAGCAAGCGGAAAGTAACTACAAGTGCAGAAAAGTAAAGGGGGCCGGAAATACAAGCCCAACTGTAAAGTACAACTCGAAAGGGAAAAACAGCAGCTGGAAGAACGAAGCGGCTCCTGGGTCGTCCGCCTCGATTCCTACCTGAAGGGTAGGTACAGATGGCTCAGCTCCTGGATCGTCCACCATGGATCCTACCTGAAGGGTAGGTACAGATAGCTCCTCTACTCCACAGGTCCTGTCGTCTACTCCGGGTACGTCCGCCCAGTGGTCCACCTCCGGGTACCGACCTGCTCCGCAAGTCTCAACTGTGATCTGCGCTGTCCGTCGTCTGCAACCAACACAACGAGGTGCGGGCATAGCCCGTGCAGGGGTGAGTATAAGCTACTCAGTAGGGACCCCGAGACCCTTAAGGTCTCACCAAATCCAACATGGATATCCACAAAGTAAAGGCAGCAATCACGAAGTAACATCAGACTCTACTTAGGTATACGCCCATACATATACCTAAGTCATCAAGTAACCCATCCAATCTCAAGGATACACAAAAAATCACGAAATCAACGGATAACCATCACCCAGGTATATGCCCATACATGTACCTAAGTTATCAAGCGACCCATCTCAATCATGAGGAAACACAAAGGTCAAAGGTCTCAGCTCAAACCAGGATTTTCATTATCGAAACCGTAACTGCTGAAGAGCTCCGTCTCTAGAGTGTACAGTGGTCCTGTCACGACTCCGAGGCTGCCGCTCACTAACCTAGGACTGCTGAGGTACTCCTCCTGTCGAGTACTGCGGGTTTGCGGCCAACTACCGGGCGCTCCGTCCGCTGAGGGTCTGTCGCCAAATACCGGGCGCTACCCAGATAGCCTGCTGAGGTACTCCTCCTGTCGAGTACCGCGGGTCTGCTGCCAACTACCAGGCGCTCCGTCCGCCGTGGGTCTGCCGCCAAATACCGGGCGCTCCGTCCACTGGGCTAGTCGACTCACTCCAAGTCGAGTCGGTCAAGCAGTCGTCAGGTCTCAGCCGGCTACACGGTCTCCGTACTCTGCACGCTCGTCTCCACCGTCGCGGGTCTGTCGCTACAACCAAGCGCACACACTCCGTAGAGTATCGCGGGTCCGCCGCTACAACCAAGCTCTCCACCGCCAAGGGTCTGCTGCTGCATCCAAGCGCACCACCACTGTCAAGTACCACGGGTCCGCTCCACGAGCTACTGGTCGATACTCCAAGTATCACAAGGTCCCGCGAAGAAGTGTCTCAAAGGTCCGTCTCGGCACAGGGGTCTCAACGCAACAGACGGCGCGTCGATCGGACGCCCGGTCTGTGAGTTATTAGCCTTTTCGTCCCAGGGGCCCGGTTGGTTTCGTGAGCGAAACCAATCCCGGCCGTATCTCAACTGCACCCCGAACTACCATAGGGTATACTCAAAGGGACCGTTACTCAACGTAACCACCAACGCCGCTGACGGCTCGTCAAGCGGACGTCCTGTCTGAAAGATATCAGCTTTTCCGTTCCAGGGGCCCGGTTGGATTTCGGGAACAATCCAACCCGGCCATACTCCGACTGCATCCAAAACTCGGGCGGAGTATGTCAAAAGTTCCGTCTCATCAAGAGGAAGTCAACGAAACAGACGGCGCGTCAATCGGACGCCCGGTCTGTGAGTTATTGGCTTTTTCGTCTCCGGGGCCCGGTTGGTTTTTAAGGCAAAACCAACCCGACCGTACTCCACCTGCGTCCAAACCTCGGGCGGAGTATGTCAAAAGTTCCGTCTCATCAAGAGGAAGTCAACGAAACAGACGGCGCGTCAATCGGACGCCCGGTCTGTGAGTTATTGGCTTTTTCGTCTCCGGGGCCCGGTTGGGTTTTAAGGCAAAACCAACCCGACCGTACTCCACCTGCGTCCAAACCTCGGGCGGAGTATGCCAAAAGATCCGTCTCACTAAGAGGAACACTACGCGACTGACGACACGTCAATCGGACGTCCGTAGCTCAAGATATGAGCGTTTCCGCTCCGAAGGTCCGGTTGGTTTCGTGAACGAACCAACCCGTCCGAACTCAAAGTAACCCGAAACCTTGAGTGCGATATATCGAAACGACCGTCTCGATCCAAGGATCGCGTTGCCGCAGACGGTTCGTCATTCGGAGGTCCGAGGCTCAAGTTATGAGCCAAAAACCAAATCTGGTTCGAAAACGGGGGGTCCGGGTCCGGGCCGACCCGGCCCGACCCCCCCCCCCCCCGGGTGGCGCGGCGGACGGCGGCGGCACGGTGGCCGGCGGCGGCGCGCGGCGGCGGCGGGCGGCGGCGCGGCGGGCCGCGGCGGCAGCGGGCCGCGCTGGCGGCGGCGGCGGGCCGCGCTGGCGGCGGCGGGCGCCGCACGGGGTGGTCACGCGGGGGGCTTGATTGCCCCCGCGGATTGAACAGGGCGGCACGGCTTTGAGCCGTGCCTTTGCCAAAAAAACGGCCCCCCCACAAATGGGGGCCGGCTGGAACGAACCGGGGGGGCTTTGCCCCCCCTCCTTTAATTGAACCGCCCCCCTCATTAAGAGGGGGGTTTGAAGATCCGGCCGGGGGTTTAATCCCCCGGTTTTATGACATCCGGCCGGCCCGCTGGCCGGCCGGTTTTTACCAACGGGACCGGAATTTCCGGTCCCGCCCTCGACTTCCGACGCCGGCGGCCCGGCCGCCGGTCTTTCCTTCCGCCGCGGCCCGGAACCGGCCGCGGTCTCCTCGTCCCGCCGCGGCCCGGAACCGGCCGCGGTCTTCGTCGTCCGGCGCGGTGCGACGGCACCGCGCCCCTTTCGCCGTGCCATGAATCCTTCCAACGCGGCGCGACGGCGTCGCGTTCTTGAAGACTCTCCTCGGCGAAGCGCGACGGTGTTGCGCAAAATAAATGAACGTTCATCCGCGTGTTGCGACGGCACCACGCTACTTGTTTCCACCAGCATAAACAAACATGAACGATGGAGGGGGGATTCGGCCGTGTTCGTGCGGTCCGGCCCCCCCCTCACGTTAAAGAAATAATAACGAGACTTAAATAAATAAGCCACACGTTAGACTTGCTAGATCCACGTTCAAGGAAAAGAATAAAGAAATAAAGAACCAACAACCCCTACCTTGGGTATAAGATCGAGGATTCGACTATGTCCGCGGAAGACGGCGTCGCGGAAGTCGGGCGTCGCGGTCGTCGTTCGTCAAATCCGTTGACGAAGAGGCGCGTCCGAAGAAGCACGTCGTTGGCGAATCCTTGTACGCCGACGAAGGAGGTTCGGGGAGGAAGGAAAGGTCCGAAGATACCGGGTCGCCGAGTCGATGATCCTTGACGAAGTGTTGTCGTTCTTCCTTGAGGATGAAGACGTTCTTCGTTCTTCGTCAGAGCTTGGAGATGAAGGGAAAGCTCTCCAAAGACAAACAAGAACTCCAAATAAAATAAGACTACCTCTTATTTTATTAACACAACACAAAAGAATTTCAAAGATTCGTTTCTCACCTTAGCTGCCGAACGAGGATGGGCTGCGGAAGAAGAGGCGTCGCCGAAGAACGTCGCGGGTAAAGCTCGTCGACGTCGCAGATCTCGGTGTGCGTCGTCGAATTTCGGTCGCCGGCGTTCTTCGCGTTCTTTGCGTTCTTCGCGGGGGGATGAAGAAACAAGATCCTCTCAAATCCTTTCAAAGGATTTTTAGGTTGGTCTTATTTTATAAACATGCCAACACACGAAACCGGTTAAGAAACGATCCATCAATTCGAAAGAAACGACCCATTAAATTCACGAAAGAAACAGTCCATTTAATTCACGAAATAAACCGCCCAATTAAATGGTCTGTTAAGAATTAAAGAAAACGCGTCGGTTGACTTTTCAGTTACTTTGACGGGTTTTCGCGGGTGCGTTACTTAGCGAAAGAAACGGCGGGGCTCGTGCGGGCCCCACCTCACAAATATCCTACCAAGGGGTAGGATATTTCTGGATAGCATCCTATCCAGTTCAACTCAGTTCAAGCCGCCTTTAAGTGGCTTCAAGTGGCTTCCAAGTGGCTTAAGCGAAATAAAATAAAGTTGTCGCAAAATTATTTTATTTCTTAACTTTAAGCCCGAAAATTAAAAACCACATCCGAGCAAACGCAACACCGGAAGAGGCGTTTCTAAGAGAATACCGGCGCTGCGACTTCATCGGTGCCCTCAGAATTCGATTCCGGGCACCGGTTCAAAAGTTAGAAAAACCCGCTCGTCCGTTCACTGAACGTACCCGAGCCAAAACTTCGGCAAATGATTCCGGGCACACCGGGCCTCGGAATCAGGTGCCGTCAGAAACTGCGTTCTTGTAAAATTCCAAAGAAAATTAAGAAAAAAATTTCCTTGAAATTTACGGGTCTTTACACAAACCGCGACTCAGATTGAGGCGCGGTTGACTCGTACACGTAACATATGACCCATGGATCATTGTCCTAAAATTTCAACAGATTCCGAATGCGTATGGTCGGTTTTTCGTATGTCAGTTGTTTATTTCACTTATAATCTTTTCCCTTTTAAACAATAGAGACACAGTTAGAGTGGGACCGGCCACATCACGTTTCGGATTTAGATGGGGTTAACTTGTACACGTCTCAAATGACCCATGAATCTTTTTCCTAAAGTATCAATACAATCCGAATGCGTTTGGTCGGTTTTCCGTATGTTAGTTGATGTTTTTCACTTAAAATGACGTCCTTTTGAAACAAAAGACATACACATTGAGTTGTTCCGGCCACACCGCGCCTCTAATTGAGGCGGGGTTGACTCGTACACGTCACATATGACCCATGGATCGTTCTCCTAAAGTTTCAATAGAAACCGAATGCGTTCGGTCGGTTTTCCGTATGTCATTTATTGTTTTCACTAAAAATGAAGTCCATTTTAAACAAAATAGAGACACTTTGAGTGGTGTCGGCCACACCGCACCTCGGATTGAGGTGGAGTTTACTCGTACACGTCACATATGACCCATGGATTGTTCTCCTAAAGTTTCAACAGAAACCGAATGCTTTTGGTTGGTTTTCCGTTTGTATTTAAAATACTGTCCATTTTAAACAAAAGAAAGTCACTTAGAGTGGTCCTGACCACACCGAGCCTCGGATTGAGCCTGGGTTGGCTCATACACGTCACATATGACCCATGGATTGTTGTCCTAAAATTTCAACAGATTCTGAATGCGTTTGGTCGGTTTTTCGTCTGTCATTTGTTTATTTCACTTATAATCTTTTCCGTTTTAAACAAAAGAGACACATTTAGAGTGGTACTGGCCACACCGCATCTCGTATTTAGGAGGGGTTGACTCATACACGTCTCAAATGAAACATGGATCATTTTCCTAAAGTATCAACACAATACGAATGCGTTTGGTTGGTTTTCCTTATGCCAGTTGATGTTTTTCACTTAAAATGGCATCCTTTTGAAACAAAAGACATACACTTTGAGTTGTGCCGGCCACACCACGCCTCAGATTGAGGAGGGGTTGACTCGTACACGTCACATATGACCCATGGATCATTGTGCTAAATTATCAACACAATCAGAATCCGTTCGGTCGGTTTTCCGTATGTCATTTTTTGTTTTCACTAAAAATGAAGTCCATTTTAAACAAAATAGAGACACTTTGAGTGGTGTCGGCTACACTGCACCTCGGATTGAGGTGGTGTTGACTCGTACACGTCACATATGACCCATGGATCATTTTCCTAAAGTTTCAACAGAAACCGAATGCGTTTGGTCGGTTTTCCGGATGTACTTAAAATACTGTCCATTTTAAACAAAAGAAAGTCACTTAGAGTGGTCTCGACCACACCGTGACTCGGATTGAGCCTGGGTTGGCTCGTACACGTCACATATGACCCATGGATCGTTGTCCTAAAATTTCAACAGATTTCGAATGTGTTTGGTCGGTTTTTCGTCTGCCAGTTGTTTATTTCACTTATAATCTTGTCCGTTTGAAACAAAAGAGACACAATTAGAGTGGTACCGGCCACACCGCGTCTCGGATTAAGGCGGAGTTGACTTGTACACTTCTCAAATGAACCATGGATCGTTTTCCTAAAGTATCAAAACAATCTGAATGTGTTTGGCCGGTTTTCTGTATGCTAGTTGATGTTTTTCACTTAAAATGACGTCCTTTTGAAACAAAAGACATACACTTTGAGTTGTGCCGAGAACACCATGCCTCGGATTGAGGCGAGGTTGACTCGTACACATCACATATGACCCATGGATAATTTTTCTAAAGTATGAACACAATCAGAATCCGTTCGGTCGGTTTTCCGTATGTCATTTGTTGTTTTCACTAAAAATGAAGTCTATTTTAAACAAAATAGAGACACTTTGAGTGGTGTCGGCCACACCGCGCCTCGTATTGAGGTGGCGTTGACTCTTACACGTTACAAATGACTCATTGATCTTTGTCCTAAAGTATCAACATATTCTGAAATCGTTTGGTCAGTTTTCTGTATTCCAGTTGTTGTTTTCACTTAAAATGAAGTGTTTTTTAAATAAAAGAGAGACACTTTGAATGGTGCCGGCCACACCGTGCCTCGGATTGATGCGGGGTTGACTCGTACACATGACACATGACCCATTCATTGTTGTGCTAAAATATAAAAACAATCAGAATGCGTTTGGTTGGTTTTCCGTATGTATTTAAAATGTAGTCCATTTTAAAGAAAATAGATACACTTAGAGTGGTCCTGACCACACCGCGCCTCGGATTGATCCCGGGTTGGCTCGTACACGTCACATATGACCCATGGATCGTTTTCCTAAAATTTCAACAGATTCCGAATGCGTTTGGTCGGTTTTTCGTCTGTCAGTTGTTTATTTCACTTGTAATCTTTTCCGTTTTAAACAAAAGAGACACATTTAGAGTGGTACCGTCCACACCGCATCTCGGATTTAGGCGGGGTTGACTCGTACACGTCTCAAATGAACCATGGATCGTTGTCCTAAAGTATCAACACAATCCGAATGTGTTTGGATGGTTTTCCGTATGCCAGTTGATGTTTTTCACGTAAAATGTCGTCCTTTTGAAACAAAAGACATACACTTTGAGTTGTGCCGGCCACACCGTGCCTCTAATTGAGGCGGGGTTGACTCTTACACGTCACATATGACCCATGAATAATTGTGCTAAAGTATCAAGACAATCAGAATCCGTTCGGTCGGTTTTCCATATGTCATTTGTTGTTTTCACTAAAAATGAAGTCCATTTTAAACAAAATAGAGACACTTTGAGGGGTGTCGGCCACACCGCGCCTTGGATTGAGATGGCGTTGACTCGTACACGTCACATATGATCCATGGATAGTTATCCTAAAGTTTCAACAGAAACGGAATGCATTTGGTTGGTTTTCCATATGTACTTAAAATACTGTCCATTTTAAACAAAAGAAAGACACTTAGAGTTGTCCTGACCACACCGCGCCTTGGATTGAGCCAAGGTTGCCTCGTACACGTCACATATGACCCATGGATCATTGTCCTAAAATTTCAACAGATTCCGAATGCGTTTGGTCGGTTTTTCGTCTGTCAGTTGTTTATTTCACTTATAATCTTTTCCGTTTTAAACAAAAGAGACACATTTAGAGTTGTACCGGCCACACCGCGTCTTGGATTTAGATGGGGTTGACTCATACACACCTCAAATGAACCATGGATCGTTTTCCTAAAGTATCAACACAATCCGAATGCGTTTGGCCGGTTTTCCGAATGCCAGTTGATGTTTTTCACTTAAAATGGCGTCCTTTTGAAACAAAAGACATACACTTTGAGTTGTGCAGGCCACACCGCGCCTCAGATTGAGGAGGTGTTTACTCGTACACGTCACATATGACCCATGGATCATTGTGATAAAGTATCAACACAATCAGAATCCGTTCGGTCGGTTTTCCGTATGTCATTTTTTGTTTTCACTAAAAATGAAGTCCATTTTAAACAAAATAGAGACACATTGAGTGGTGTCAGCTACACCGCACCTCGGATTGAGGTGGCGTTGACTTGTACACGTCACATATGACCCATGGATCGTTCTCCTAAAGTTTCAACAGAAACCGAATGCGTTTGGTTGGTTTTCTGTATGTACTTAAAATACTGTCCTTTTTAAACAAAAGAAAGTAACTTAGAGTGGTCCCGACCACACCGTGACTCTGATTGATCCCGGGTTGGCTCTTACACGTCACATATGACCCATAGATCATTTTCCTAAAATTTCAACAGATTCCGAATGCGTTTGGTCAGTTTTTCGTCTGCCGGTTGTTTATTTCACTTATAATCTTGTCCGTTTGAAACAAAAGAGACACAATTAGAGTGGTACCGGCCACACCGCCTCTTGGATTTAGGAGAGGTTGACTCGTACACGTCTCAAATGAACCATGGATCGTTGTCCTAAAGTATCAACTCAATCCGAATGTGTTTGGATGGTTTTCCGTATGTCAGTTGATGTTTTTCACTTAAAATGACGTCCTTTTGAAACAAAAGACATACACTTTGAGTTGTGCTGGCCACACCGCGCCTCAGATTGAGGCAGGGTTGACTCGTACACGTCACATAGGACCCATGGATAATTGTGATAAAGTATCAACACAATCAGAATCCGTTCGGTCGGTTTTCCGTATGTCATTTGTTGTTTTCACTAAAAATGAAGTCCATTTTAAACAAAATAGAGACAGTTTGAGTGGTGTCGGCCACACCGCGCCTCAAATTGAGGTGCGTTGACTCGTACACATCACAAATAACGCATGGATCGTTGTCCTAAAGTATCAACATATTCTGAAATCATTTGGTCAGTTTTCCGTATGCCAGTTGTTGTTTTCACTTAAAATGAAGTGTTTTTTAAATAAAAGAGAGACACTTTGAATGGTGCCGACCACACCGCGCCTCGGATTGACGCGGGGTTGACTCGTACACATCACACATGACCCATGCATTGTTGTGATAAAATATAAACACAATCAGAATGCGTTTGGATGGTTTTCCATATGTATTTATAATGTAGTCCATTTTAAAAAAAAATAGATACACGTAGAGTGGTCTCGGCCAAACCGCGACTCAGATTGAGGCGCGGTTGACTCGTACATGTAACATATGACCCATGGATCGTTTTCCTAAAATTTCAACAGATTCCGAATGTGTTTGGTCGGTTTTTAGTATGTCAGTTGTTTATTTCAGTTATAATATTGTCCCTTTTAAACAATAGAGACGCAGTTAGAGTGGGACCGGCCACATCACGTTCCGGATTTAGACGGTGTTGACTCGTACACGTCTCAAATGACCCATGAATATTTTTCCTAAAGTATCAACACAATCCGAATGCATTTGGTCGGTTTTCCGTATGTTAGTTGATGTTTTTCACTTAAAATGACGTCCTTTTGAAACAAAAGACATACACTTTGAGTTGTGCCGGCCACACCGCGCCTCGAATTGAGGTGGGGTTGACTCGTACACGTCACATATGACCCATGTATCGTTCTCCTAAAGTTTCAGCAGAAACCGAATGCGTTTGGTCAGTTTTCCGTATGCCAGTTGATGGTTTCACTTAAAATGATATCCTTTTGAAACAAAAGACATACACTTTGAGTTGTGCCGGCCACACTGCGCCTCATATTTAGGCGGGGTTGACTATTACACGTCACATATGACCCATGGATCATTGTGCTAAAGTATCAACCCAATAAGAATCCTTTTGGTCGGTTTTCCATATGTCATTTGTTGTTTTCACTAAAAATGAAGTCCATTTTAAACAAAATAGAGACACTTTGAGTGGTGTCAGTCACACCGCGCCTCGGATTGAGGTGGCGTTGACTCGTACACATCACTGTAGGCACTAATGGTGGAACGCCCAGCTCCTCCATCCAACGATTGTTCTCCGCCATTTTTTTTCTTCGTCTCTCTTCAATTGGCTGCATTTCCTGCATTTGAAAACAAATATGTAATTAATTAGAAAAAGGAAATTAATGTGTAAACCAAAAAACTAAATATATGAGGGAATGAGGGGATTCATTGGTAATTTATCTATCAATTGTTTTATAAGATCTTCAATGAATTTAATAAAACATACAAGTTGTAATGTTCACCAAGTTAGAAATATTGTTTGATTTGGTTTGAATACAGTTCAATTCCAAATTAGAAAATGCAATTCAAATAAAACTACAACCAATAGACATTGAAAATTCACATAACGGTCAAGTCAGCTAAAACATATTTGTGATCAATACTAAATAAATATGAATATTACCAACCTTAACAACCCAAATCGAGGTAAACCAAAAGAATTGAGAACATGGATGAATGATTCTATATATTTCCAACCACAACTTCAGGTTCACAATCAACTCTGAAAATTGAGATATTGGAGTCATCAAAAGAAATAAATGGATTGGTTCCCATGGCAATAGGGACAGTGTCAATTCCATCATCAGCATCATCAAAAATATGTCTTGGAATTACTTCAACTATGACACCAAATTCAGGTTGAAGTTGATCTTTGACATAAAAAACGTGTTTAGCCATTGATGCCAACACATATGGTTCTTTGGTAGCAAGATTGTGGGTCATATTAATTACTCGAAATCCACAATCATCAATAAATGTGCCATGTATCATCATCGAATCAAACCAATGGCATTTCATCATTGTGACTCGTCCATGAGAGTAATAATCCAATATTATTATTTTCCCAACGACTCCATAATAACCCACATTTTCAAGTCGCGGTCTACTATCTAATGCACTGGCATAACAATCTGTTGTGGCAATAACCATAATACCATCATGTTGTGTTCTCATGTTTTTGGCTCGTTCAGTGACAATAAATCTATACCCATTGATAACAATTGATTTACAGTCACGAACCACGGTATTAGGACCAAAAGCCAAAGCTCTTATTTCCTCAAAGACAGAGTCAGCAGACAAACTCAATACCTGCAATATAAATGACAGTTAAACTTAAGTAAATATTGAAATAATTAATTTAAACAGTAATATTTTAACCTTCAATTTTAACCAAGCAGAAAACTCTTTGCTATGCAAATTCTATCTCCTTCTCAAAGATAAAGAACGATGCTTCCTATTTATCATTGTTTTATGTTCCCTGTAGATAAAAAACATGAATAGTTTAACATATATATATATATATAAGATATACATATTCAATTTTTTTACCTTATATAGTCATCGAACAAATCACAGTTGAAAAAAACTGTGCGATGTGCCATCTCCCGATCTTCATGGCTTAATGTCTTCAATGTATATGATCCAGGAATTCCTCCTGTTTGAGGAAGTGATGGAAAACTGGGTTCAATTTTCTCATATTGTTCTTCTTCATTTCTCATTGGTCTGTTCATTCTTGTAGTAAGATCAGACAAATACATCATACAGAAATCCATACATTCTTGAGCTAAGTAACCGTTCACGATAGAACCTTCGGGATGATTCTTGTTTCGAACATAAGACTTTAATGTGAAAATATTTCTTTCAGTTGGATACATCCAACGAAAAGAAACAGGTCCTCTGAGAAGTATTTCAGTTGGAATATGGACAGTCAGATGCAGCATGCATGTGAAAAATGATGGGGGAAATATTTTCTCCAACTCACACAAAATTAATGGGGCATCTGTCAAAATTTTTTGCAAGAAAGACTTGGACAACTTCTTAGCACAAAGATCTCTAAAAAAATGGCACAACTGAATAACACCCACCCTTACATTATTGGACAAAAGATGACAGATTGCTATTGAAAGCAACTCATGCAGTAAAACGTGATAATCATGAGTCTTCACAGATTTTAGCTTCAACTCTCTTCTGTTGACCCGTTTAGATATGTTGCTTGAATAGCCATCAGGAACTCTAATAGTCTCTAATACTTCCAGAAATTGTTTTTTTCAGTAGGTGTCATCACATAAGAAGCACATGGAAGTTTCCATTTATTTCCACTGATACGCACAGGATGCAATTCTGGTCTGATGCCCCAATCCACCAAGTAACGTCGAGATCGTAAATCATCTTTTGTCTTCCCCTTGACATTTAGAAGAACTGAAAGCAACATTTCAAATATATTCTTTTCAATATGCATTACGTCTAAGCAATGACGTAGCAAATTGGTTGACCAATAAGGAAAATCAAAAAAGATACTCCTCTTCCTACAATTGTAACAGGTTTCTGTGGAAACATTCTTTCTCTTTCCAGATTTCATTTGACCCTTCCCGAACGAAAAACTGAAATCTTTCAATTCATTAATCACATCAGTTCCAGACATACGCTGAGGTGGATCATCGGTCTCTATAGTATTATCAAATCTTCGACGATTCATTCTATATGGATGATCCTTTGGAAAAAATCATCGATGTCCCATAAAACTGAAACTACAACAATGTTTCAGTCTTCTGGATCATGTATTCTTCATACAAACTGGACATGACAGTTTTCCCTTCATGATCCATCCAGACATCATTGCATAATCCGGAAAATCATTGATCGTCCACATAAGCGCAGCACGCATCTGAAATATGTCTTTCGAACATGCATCGTATGTGCGCACACCCACATCCCAAAGAAGTTTCAACTCTTTTATTAAAGGTTGCATGTATACATCAATATCAATGCCGGGATCAGAAGGAACAGATATGAGTATACTCATGAAAGTGAAAGATTTTTTCATACACAACCATGGGGGAAGATTATAAATGTGTATAAAAACTGGCCATGTGCTGTGCGAAATAAGCATCTGCCCAAACGGATTAAAACCGTCGCATGAAGGACCCAGCCTCACATTACGCACGTCAGCTGCAAAATCAGGATGTCGAGCATCAAATCTCTGCCATGAAAATCCATCTGTAGGATGAACCAACTCATCATTAGTCTTCTTTCTTTTGGTATCATGCCATCTCATTTTTATTGATATGTCATCATACATAAAAAGATTCTGGAGTCTGGGGATCAATGGAAAGTGCCACATTACTTTCTGTGGAATGCGGGATGGTGTTCCATCAGATTTTGACTACCAGCGGGATGTGACACATTTTATACATTCATTTCGTTCAGCGGTTTCTTCCCAGAATAAACTGCAATCTTTCAGGCAAGCATGAATTTTGTTTCTGGAAAATCCAAGTTCTTCAACTAACTTCCATGCCATATAGTGGTTTGAGGGAATATCTGCATCATCTGGAAGTAAATCCTTCAAAAGGGTAAGAATGTAATCGATTGCTGTATTAGAAATCCCATACATAGTTTTTCCATGAAACAATCGGATTAAAAATTCCAGCTTTTTCATTTTATCGCATTGTCGATATACAGGAGTCGTGGCAGCATCATTCAATTTTTTCACCCTATCAATATCATCATTTTAACTAGATGCATCAGTTGTCCTCATATCGACGTCTTCTTGAGTCGAAATACTTTCTTTTTCATGATGACGAATAAATAGAAACCGATCATCTAACAAATTCTCCATTCCATTCCTTTCATTTCGATCATCACCAATTTGAGATTTTATTTTCTCCCCATTGTGATACCACACAAAGTAGTTTTCTTGAAAACCATTTTTGGTTATGTGGTAGCTGACTTCTTCACGACTCAACCAAGGTGTACCAACACAATTGTAACACGAGCAGTGTATGCGACCACTATCTGAATCATTGTGAAATGCACAATCTATAAAGCTCTCCAAATTGTTTTGAAAATCGCTTGAGATACGATCGGTTTCATACATCCAACTTCTGTCCATTCTATAAAAAGAATTCATATAAGTCATTTTGTCAAAAACAATCCAATAGGATTGAACTTTAATAGAAAATACATTTAAGTAAACAATAAAGGAAGAAAATAATCATGGTATCAACTACACATGTGAAAAAAACATACTAATGTGTTATTGAGAAAATGTAAAACCAACAAGAACTTAATGTGTTATCACATCAGAGCATGCCTCATCCCATAACCATATTAGTAGGGTATCCTCATATGTGATTTACCTTTTTGAATTAATATGCACTTCCTCACTAGGTACCTGAGTAGATTTCATAGATATAATCATCTCACATCCTGTAAGGCTTCCATTATGTATGATCTGCAGAATAATTTGAGTGATCATGAATCATGCATGGGATCTTCCCATGATCACTATAGATTATGAGAAGGAATTATAATAGGTCATGTGAAGAACATCAAACACATATTTTAGATAATTTGAGACATAATATAATATAATAATGTATAAATCTATGGAATTTGGGATAAAAGGATGGATGAAATACTAAAATATGGGAGACTAAGGTGAAGGAAATATATGTTGACCCTAATGTTCATAACATGCATCACCTATGCAAATTTATTGCACTAGGAAATTTCATCCTGTTCACAATACATTCCATTGGAAACCTATTTTGATCATTTGATGTCCCCTTGACATGTCAAATAAAATCAGATGGCACCCATGAATATGCCACCCTTGTAATGAAAAGCCTTTAATTCTCACCATACAGACTACATGTTTTCCAATAGATATATATCTCCTTCTATATAGGGGAATCAATACATATTATCTCAGTCTCATATTAAATGTCAGGAATATTAGATGGCTCCCTTAACACCCTCCAGGCACACCAACTAGGTCAGGTGATGTCTTCAAATCATGTCACTATGGACATAAATCACCCTTCAAGACATGTCACACTGACTCTAGAGTTTCCCTCCCAGTGTGTCAAACATGTCTTTTGATGAAAATGGAGAAGATCACCAAAATCAAGAGATTCCCTATAGGCATTACATCCATTATCATGAAATTGCTTCTAGGATCAACCAGTCAGGACTTGTGATGTCCTACAAACATTCCGTCCTTGATCATTAGAGAAACATCAGACAATCCATATAGGTTAGGAAAATTCATCAAAATGTTTATAGGATCATGTAATTTCCATTGGAAATTTCTAAAAGAAACCCTCTATCATGCTAAGTAGATAGTCAAGGAATTCCATGTGGAAAACCAACACATATCCATAAGAGAAGAAATCTAAAAATAATAGAATCTATATGCATTATAAAATTGTCCACCATTGGCATGTAAGCTTCTATAAAAATGGAACCATAGTGTTTATGTTTTAATTAATGGAAAAATCAATTCATTAAAACATCTACAACAACTTGATTGAGATCAATTTTTACCTGTTCGGATGGGGGGTGTACCTATTCGGACGGGGGTCGATGATGTTCGGACGGGGGGTTCACGAGAGCACGGGAGTGGAGGACAGCCCGCCCACCCCTCCTTGACAGCCCGACCACCCCCGTGGACAGCCCGTCCACCCTTGTGGACAACCCGCCCACCCCCGTACCCCCCTGGACACCCCGTACCCCCCTGGATAGCCCCGCCCACCCTCCCAAACAGCCCACACCCCCCTCCCCTGCAACCCCACCACCACCACCTAGACATACCAACCCCCCTGGACACCCCACACACCCCTCCCCCACCAGGACACCCCACCCAGACCCCCAGGACAGCCCACACCCCCTGTACAGCCCCGCCCACCCCCATGGATAGCATTTCCCACCCCCGTGGACAGCCCCGCCCACCCCCGTGGACAACCCACCCACCCCCGTGGACGCCCCCTACCCCCTAGGCAACCCAACCACCCTCGTGGACAGCCCACCCACCCCCCTCGACACCCCTACCCCCCGTGGCCAGCCCACCCACCCCCCTGGACAGCCCGCCCACCCCTCCTTGACAGCCCGACCACCCCCGTGGATAGCCCGTCCACCCTTGTGGACAACCCGCCCACCCCCGTACCCCCTGGACACCCCGTACCCCCCTGGATAGCCCCGCCCACCCTCCCAAACAGCCCACACCCCCTCCCCTGCAACCCCACCACCACAACCTAGACATACCACCCCCCTGGACACCCCACAAACCCCTCCCCCACCAGGAAACCCCACCCATACCCCCAGGACATCCCACACCCCCTAGACAGCCCCGCCCACCCCCGTGGACAGCCTTTCCCACCCCCTTGGACAGCCCCGCCCACCCCCGTGGACAACCCACCCACCCCCGTGGACACCCCCTACCCCCACAATCCATTATCCAAAACATATCAAATTGGTTTGAACACAATCCATAATTCCCACAATCCATTATCCAAAACATGTAAACGTTCACGATAGCCTCCCCCAACTCTGATTTACATGTTTTGAACAATCTCCTTCCAAACATAGAATATAAAAACATTAAAGAAGTATTCAAAAACACAAAAAACATCCTATTTAGATATTAATTTCAATAATCAAGTAAACCAAACACCTGGAAAAAATCTATTCATTAAAACAACTACAACAATATGGTTGAGATCAAATTTTACCTATTCGTATGGGGGTGTACCTGTTGGGATGGGGGGTGCTGGTGTTTGGATTCGCGAGAGCAGTGGAGTTAGATGGGGTTCGCGAGAGCAGTAGAGCAAATAGATTAGGGCTCTGTCCGAATGGGGAGTGGAGATTGCGATCTAGAATTTGGGGAAAACCTTTGCCAATAGTTTATAAAAACCGTTGGAAAAGGTACACATTTCCCAATGGTTCTAGTGAACCGTTGGTAAATGTGTGAGTTTATCAACGGTTTCAGTGAACCGTTGTGAAAGGGTCCACCTAAATTCCCTTTGCCAACGGTTTGATTAAACCATTGGAAAAGGCTCAATATACCAACGGTTTAACTAAACCGTTGGTATACTACCGTTGGGAAAAGACCAAATTCCAGTAGTGTATTTAATTAGTTAAAATATCCCTATATATGTTTAAATATTATGTTATTATTTTTACATCTTTATTTGATTATGGTTTATTTTCTTATATTATGTCGAACTTATTAATTAAATGGAGTGAGATTATATTAATTAACATTACATTTAATTATCAAATTTTTAGTTGTTATCTTTTCTATTGTATTCTTATACATTATGAGAATTTTATATCACCCTTATATTGTTTCCAATACACATGATATGAATAAGAAAACTATGAATGATAATCACATAAGAAGATCAATTTCTTTGTTTTTGTATTAAATTTTTTTATTCCCAATATGAAATGGGTATCATTTATGTATTTTTTTTCTCAATACTACTAAACTATTTTTACTTTTGGGATTCCATATATGGTGTCATATTCTATTGAAATTAATTAGACAATGGCTCTAGATTATAGGAATTAGGGTTCTTACATGAACCTAGATTAAAATAGAGGAAACTTATTCAAAGACCCCTTCATTGGAATCATCACCACCTCTATATTCATTTCCATCATTGTGAGTATACTCTCTTCATTTATCTTAATTTTATAACACCCTAATTTTTTAGTTGGAATTTAATTTAAATAACAATTGTGCATTAAATATATTTTCTAAACTAAAAACACCATGCTACAATAATAAAATCCTAATTTTATTAAGGTATAATATTAATGTAGATTAAATATTTTAACAGTGAAAAACAAATCATAATTAAGAAAATTCCATAAATAATGAATGTATATGAAAATAATAAAATTTAAAAATTCATATTATACTTCCTCATGATTTGAAATGAAAACCCATGAACAACTAATTACTATAAAAATAATTAAAATTATTAAAAATATGATGACATTATTATAGAAATAAATGAGAATAATTTTTATGTAATGTAATATAGAGGTTAAATTAAAATATTATGGAATGGAGATACATTTATGTTTAGGTAGCTGTTGTGGGTAGCTTCTTTATAACCCCTTAAATAAAAGCATAGATAAACAATATATGACATGTAAAATTCAATTATATCCTTTAGATTATTGTTATAAATTTTAAAATAATAGTTTTAATTCTTAATATAAAATACCTTTTTATTATAAAGTTAATATTATTTACGTGATTTATTACTATAAACTATTTAAAAATGATTTGAATATTAGATATTTAATTAATTAATATTTATTTTGATCCTATGTTTTTTTTACAACTATGATATATCTATATTTATGTATGTCATGGTATAAAATGGAGATATAATTTTCTTCATAAAAGAAAATAATTATTATTTTAAAGATATACATTATCTAATTAAATATTGTGTTTTATTAAAAATTTATTACTTAATAGTTAGAGTATGTTATAAAACATGTTAATTAAATTGTTTTAATGATTAAGTGAATTATTATATTTCATGTATTCGATTATAAACATATTATATATGGATATGACTATAAATATTCAATGTTTTTTGTTATCACATTTTTTTGATAAGACATTCTGATAAAATATTATAAATGAAATTTAAAATTAAATATATATTTATTCAGGGTTTAGTGTTTTTATTTTTATTTGCAGTATTTGAAATTATTTTGATTATAATTTAACTAATAAATTTGAATGTTATTTATTTATAAATAGGAATTAGATATGAAATTTAATTATACAACATACCAATTTATAAATATCCAAAATATTTAATAACTTATAAATTTATAAAATGCTTTATTATATTTTATATTTAAAAAATTATTATTTTTACAGAAATTTTTTTGATTATATTTTGTTAGAAGTTCATTAATAGGGTTGAAGTCCTTATAAAATAATTAGCGTTCATGTTTGAATAAAATCTATAATCCATTATTAAATATATATCTATAATTTTTTAAAATACCTTGTAAAATGGGGTAATTTTAAAAAATACATATAACACCTAATTTTATTTCTAAATTCAATGTATAAATTTTAATTAGTTATATTTTGAGTAATACAAATAATCTCTTTTTAAAAATAATAGTTCAAATTAAACGAAAATGATACATTTTTTATTATATATTAATCTACTATGTTTTGGAACATTACAGAGACCTGCAGAGAGAGTATTGCACAAGAGGAAACTTATTTTATCATATTAAAATTTTTCTATTAATATTTATTAATACTTATGTCAACAAAAATATGAAATTTTATATTGACGTTGACATACCTATTATACAACATAGGAAAAGAAAAAAATGGTAAATTAATAATTAGATCTAAAAGGTATTTTGGAATCAAATAAATTCTTTAATATAATTTTTTTCCAAATCATAACACACATTATACAACCCATATATTAGCATGATGATTTAGTATGTTCTATTTGTATAATGATTTTAACTTCTAAATATATGATCTAGTGGCTGAAACTAATTCATAAATATTCTAAAACTTATATTAATTGACATTAAATTATTTCATGAGGTGATACTAACATGATATTGATTCTATTACCACTGAACCCAAATATGTGAAAAGAATCTTTTACAGTGACTTCAACAAATGGAAATAAGGTATCAAGGAGTAGAACATAAAAATACATAGAATATCATTACATAATGTTCATGTGAATGATCTTATTATTTTTTATAGATTCTATTGTAAATTTTTCAATGTGTTAACATTGAGAATCCTTTTTTGGTGAATATTATAAAATTTATCAATTTTAAATGGTAATCATTTTTTTAACCATTATGATCATAGATATTTTGGGGATATAATTTTGGAAAACATAGGATTTATTTGAATGATGAGGTTATGAGGTTATGAAAACGTTATCTTAAGAACTATAATGTTTGAATAATTATAGTCTTTTAATTATTACTAATTATTTTAATCAAATTTGAAATTAGGGATAGAGCCCACATATTCTCTTCATTTTCTCAATGATGCTTATAGTTTAGAACATTAATCATCTGAAATGTTCTACTGAAATATTTTTGTGTAGAAATTAAATATTTTTGTACCTATTGAAAAAACCCATAATCCATTTTAGGAATATGTAAATAGTACACTAGATCCATAATATTGGAAATAATATCCTTGAAGGGATTATTTGTATTTGTTTTCAAATACATCAATTTTTTTCTACATGTACTGTTTTTTTATTAAAATTGTGTTCTATTTCTTAGCTACGTAATTTTTACTTATGATAGTTTTATTTTCATTGTTTTATTTACATGGATGTACTCTGGTTAGATCAAGGATAAGAAATTATTAATTTCATATATTCTCTAGTTTGAAAATTTTGAGTTATATTTCATCATAAATTCATACTCTCTATTGTATCTACTGTATATTTTTTATCCTTGGAAACAAGGATAAGTATATTCATAGATTTAACAAGAAATTATGATGATATATTATTAATATAAAAACTGTAAATTAAATTCTACAATTATAGTTCTATTTTTAAACATAAATTAATAAATATCCCTAAAAATATATGAAATTATATTCTTTATAATGCATTATTTAATTAATATGAAATAAAAAAATTCTCGGTTAATTAATTATGATTAATTTTATAAAAGATATTTTATTTTCCATTTATGAGTGACTAGCTACTTGGAAAGGACTTTTTTAATCCATAAATATTTTGTAATTTCCAAAACATCATCAAATATTTTTTTTAAAATAGGGCGCATTATGACTCTTCTATGAAAAATATAAATTTAAATTTCCACTCCAATATCAGCTCAGATTTCCTTTATTATATGTACAAAACAAGTTTTTGAACTTATAATCAAAATAATGTGATCATAATCTAGAATTTCTATGTGGTTCTCTATGAAAGAATTCAACTCTTCAACATATGTTTTAATATCTCCTTAATAATTTTTATTTATATTGTTTATCCACCTCTTGTTAAATATTATTTATCACAGTATTACTTTGTCTTTGTGAATTATTATTCGTTCATAAAAGTGATATTACAATAATAAATATATATATTTTTACTCTCGATTTCATCATAACATAATATTTTTTGGGTTAGCATTACCACATAACTAAATTGTGTTATAAACTCATCATCAATTGTTATTTAGAGAAACCCTTAATAATTACATAATATTATGTTTTAGTTAAGATTTTTTATTTAATTTTTTCACATTAATGATGTTTTCAGGAATAGAGAGTTGGAGAATCAGTTCATAACTCATACATAAAAATAGCATAAAATAAAAACTAGACACTTTATACCCCTATCATTTTTCCCAGCAAAAAATTGTTTTAAAAAATCATCATTTATTTTTATAAAATATCATCATGATTTTAAAAATAATATTATGTAATCCCATACCCATCCACAATCCATGTGAAAAAATTCAAAACATGGTTTAATAAAAAAATATGAATAAGGGATACAAAAATAATGAAATTTTTAGTCTCATGAAAAACAATAAAACCTATGAATAAAACTTTCCTGAAAATATAATACAATACCCATAAAGAGAAATATTATTCTTTAAAAATATAATTGATATTACCTTTTGAAAATAATGATTTCCATGATATTTTTTTAATCAAAGAATATTTAGGTTGGTGCCTTGGTACATCATCTCATATAACCGTTATAGACCCATAATGGTAACCTTATAGAACCGTTAATAATAAGAATAACCATATTTAAAATTTTCAATATAATTGTCAAAAAATACTAATCAATACCCAATTCATTAGAGTGGTATCTAGGAATAACCTTATTTTAATATATAATGAGCTAACATGGAACTATTTTGGAACATAATAATATAAAATTTCCATGAACCAAACCATGAATAAATCATATCAACATTTTAAAAACACTTTCAAACATGCATGTAAATCACTATCATATATTAAAATACCATTTTCATTCAGAATATTATTTTTAATAAAATTTTCTTTTAAAGAAACATTTCTCAAACATAAATACGAAAGAAATATGGAAATATGGATTTTCATTTAAAAAATGTGTAATATTTTTTCATAATTTAGAAATAAAATATAACATTCTGTGATATAGGAGGATGTTGTATGCATACATAAAATTGGATATATCATTTTTTGTTTTAAAAAAAGGTCTCTTTTACACTAGTAAACATATTCCATTTGGAAAACATTGAAATAAACTAAAAGGAATAAAATATAATATAAAAATTATTTATGTCCAAATAATACATTTCTAAAATAATTTTAAAATGTTGGCAGTCAATATTACTTGAGTTTGAAGGATAACATAAAAAAGTATTTATTAAAAATAAAAAATCCATTATCACTTTGAAAATTAATAAATCATACATCCCTAAAATAATATCCTAAAAAATAATATTAGGCATCATAATAATATATAAATTCATGCTATTTCAATTCAATTGGGAATTATATACTCCGCTTAAAACAATATAGGTGAATAAAATCAAGATGTGCATCAACAAAAGATAATTGAGACAAATACTCTTACATTGAATCTAAATTTTAATGTGTGTATTTATCTTCTTAAATAATAGACACAAATTAATTATTTACCTGATTTAAAAACCTTTTCCATATTATTTTTATTTTTATTTCACTTGTTACCTTGTGATAAACAACAATGTAATCAATTAAGTTTATATTGTATGTTTTGATCATATATGGATTATTTGTTAAAAATGAAAATGGTTGTCAAAATATGGTCAAATAGGTCATTAATTAAAAATAACACAAATTATAATCCAACAAAGTATCATTATAGAAAATCAATTAGATTTCTAAAAATATTATTAAACATGGTTATGAAAAAAACTAATATTACGATCATGAGAAAAATTTAAAATTTCTCAATGATCATTTTGGATAGAAGGTATGTATTAGATATGATTAAATATTATTCATTATATCATAAATAACATATTAGTTATTTATATATACTTATATATATAATTATTTTGATTTGATGATAAAAAAAAGAAAAACATAATTTTGATGAGGTGGTAGTTCACACGTTCACAAACAGCATTTTCACTTTTTTAGTGTGTCAAATTGTAAGAAAAAATAATATATCATATTTCCAGTTAAAGAATTATGAAAATAATATCTTAATTACTTCATGAATATAATATAAAATTATTATAGATACCATAATTTCATACCATGTGAAAAATGATTCACATAGCTTTGTGATGCGGTGGACCATCCTATAGAAGAGAGACTTTATCATATTCCCTACGATATGGAATGTTAAAATGGTGTATGTGATATTATATCTCCATAAGTATAATTATGTTAGAAATATCCTAAATTTCATTTATAATTTTTATTTTCATCATTATTCCCTACAATGAGTGGTGGTAGTGGAACAATTAATAACATCATTTGATGAAGTGATAATTTTCTATACACATGAATGAAGATATCATTACACATTTTATAGAAGTGTGTGTAGGGTTTGGGTTGTATAATTTATATAATAAAATATTAATTTATCTAGGATAATTTGGTTGTTATATAATCATGATATATGTATAATTTAATGGGTCTCAGGAGGAAATAAAATAAAAATCATTGTTGGTGAACCTTACCTCTTTATAAGGTATCTCGTTTTGGATTGAACAAAATGAATTAATTTTTTGTATTTAGAATGATATTAATGAATCTAGGATCTGAGTATAGATGTGGAGAAGTGATTTTTATAGGTAATGGTCAATCAATTTTGTTTTAGATGTATGAATATAGGAGGAGAGAGGTGGAAATTTATAAGTTGGGTGAGTGGAAAACATGTAAATATATGAAATAGAGAAAACCACATACCTTTTCCCTTATAAAATGGATCCAATAATGAATTAAAATCAATAATATATATTACATGTTTCAAATATTCTTAAAAATTAGTTTCTGGACATGCTACTAGGACATTTGGACCCTTTAGTTTAATATTTTTTACTTTATAAACTCGATTTTACATTAATAGTTATGATAAATTTTAATTTCTTTCACAAATAAATTGTTTTAAAAAATTAGTTGAACATATTATAAATTATATATTATTCTTATTCTAAATATTTTATTCATTTTTCAAAATTAAAATCATATATTTTGTAATATTTAATTTAATATAAATCATGTTTCCATGGTAAGGTAGACAAATAGAAAGTTTGGAAATATTTTTTCCCATCAACATGAGGATTGATGATGGACCAGATTGTTTTTTAAAAGAACTACATGTTCTATTGGTTTCATCTAGAGTATGTGTTGTTAAGTTCAAAAAGGGAATTTTTCACTCAATCCTCTTTGACTTATGTAATAAATTCAAATTTCATTTCCTTGTTTCTTAAGAAAGAGAATGCAGTTGATATCAAAGACTATAGACAAATTTCACTTCTTAATAATATACTTAATGTAATAAAAAATCTTAATATTTAGGATCAGGGAATTTTAGTGACAATATTACCTAAAATCAGTATGTCTTTTTGCCTTGATCATTAATTCAAAACTGGTAATTCATACCCTCATAATGTATCAAAAGTAATGAATATAATGTTGAAATATTGAAATTTTACCCTTAGGATTGTTATATCCAATGATATTGATACCCTAAAATGAAGTTTCCTAGTAAATATCCCTATGAAATAAATCTTCTCATGAAAATTTATTAGAATTATAATCTCTATTATCTCATTTTCATGGTTTTACATTATAATCAACAGGTACCCATATGTTTTTTTAAATGCACCATTGGTGTTAAGTCAATATATATGATTTTAGGGATTCTCATTGCCCTTATTGGAAGTTACATTATTAGATATCTTGATGAACTTACTCACATTAGTTTGTACATGAAAATAAATGATATGAAAAGTGAAACAATTTCTTCAAATCATATATATTTAGATGAAATCCTATTATTTGGATGGGTTTCAAATATAATAATAGCTTCTATACAAGATATGTTCCATCCATATGAGGAATTGGATGGGAATTTCATCAGTTGGTTTAAATCATTTATTGGGGTTGGTGATGGAAAAAATTTGGTTCAATCGAAAAGTATCTCTAGAATACATGAAGTGGGAAGGGGGTCCATCATTCAACTATATCAGTGATCCACTTTTTTGGGGGAATATGAATATTTAATACCTTAGTGTAATAATATTTGGTATCATCAATCAACTAGAAATATGGAAAGGGATGTCCATGTCTTATGCTGTGTGGGTGTGACTTGTTATTTTAGTCATCCCTTCTAATTTCATTTACTCATTTTCTGTTTATATGCACCCATAAACTATTACCAAAGAGATATAGGGTATGGTATGAAAAATTATCTTGATGGGGTGTATTCATGAATGAAAATTGAAAAATGAATCATGGACGGAATACATCAAATCCATTGAAATGGGGGGAATTGACTTAAATAATAATAACATTTTCAATGATGGTTTCACATGAAAATTCACATGGAACATGATAACTATAGATGATACCTTTAATAATTTCTTATCAAGAAGGTTCATGGGAAGGATGTGTGATGGGTACTTTTACTATCTTGGGTCATTTATGTTTCCCTTAATCAATAAATACTTTAAATATAACATGAAGATTAAAAAATTTATGGTTGGAATGAAATTTGACCTGAACTACTGAGACACTTGTTGGCTTGAAAGAAATAGTAATGACAGCCTGATCCTTCATCATGAGAGAATGAAAATGACAAATTGTGAACTATTGAAACTATATAATATCATTTACATTGTTCCCATCTTGGCTATGATGGATATTCTAATCCATGTATTTAGGGAAAATGATTCACTATTCTACAAGATGAAATGAACTAGATAGTTGATCGTTAAATAGTTATTCAATATAGAATGTGAATTCTCCAGCATAACATCATCATGTTGGTCCAAATTCAAGGTACATTTTAATCATCCCTCTAGATATATTCGGCTATAGAGAATCAGAAAAACTATTTACTAACACCAACAAAATTCGGAAGGATAGACAGTGTTCTTTTTCATCCTACCACATATGTTTAAGGGATGAAAAAAATGATGAACTCGTATTCTTCAGCTATGAGTATACTATAGTGATTTTGGAGTATGCAATCCAGATTTTTGGCCATAATATTAATGTAGTTATGGAGTAGGAATATTGAATGGACCTCATCACCAACAATAGAAAAATTAAATAGATTTACTATATATTTTACTAGTTTTATCTTCAATATTTTATTGATTTTGGAGGGATTTGAAAGGAATATTTTTGGAAGATCATTTAACTTATTTTCATGTCAAAGTAGATTCCTTACCAAAGGAGGTACATGCTATGACAATGTTTCAGAAGGAAGCAGTCCATAAGTTCATGAGTGACTTTAATAGCTTAAGGCTACTGGTTGTTGTAGGAAGATCTAGGAAACACGTTATGCTCAAATCTATGAGATGTATTCCTCCAATTGATTCACAGATAATGGTAAATATTGACAGTGCAGACCCAAGAATGATTTTACCCTTATTTTGTTATGGTAATTTCATGATCCCATAATTGATTTGATAATGTTTACTTCCATCACTAAATTAGAATTGAAACAACTTATGAATATAATTTATGAGAAATGATTTATGTTATTAAACTTGTTATTCTTTTCAAGTGTACTTCCCTATGATAGAATTTGATTCTTAAATTTTTATCACATCACTAAAGGTGAGAAACATGAATGTTCCATGGAAGCCTCTAACTCATTGGTATGAGCGCATCAAACCAGCCACTCAACTTCTTTCGGTTATGTCTCATGCATATAGAGAGGCTAACCAGTTGGCAGATGCAGTGTATAAAAGACATATTTTTAAAAAATGTACGATTTGGGATTTTAGGGCTCATGATTGTTGTGCATTATTGGTTTATGATGATATGAGAGGGGTGGTTTACTCCCAGGTTTTTAAAAACACTTGTGACACCAACCATAGTCTATTATATTTTTTATTAGTAAATTTATAGAAACATCTTTTCTCATATCCTTGATTTTATTGGCCAAGAATAATATTTTTTTAGAAATAGTAGATTATATATTAGCTCTATGAATAATAATAATAATTTTATGAAAATGAATATATATTTATTGATATATTATCAAAAAAATTTATTTCAAACATTTCACAATAGTTATTATTTAAATTTATTAAAAAGTTAAATAAATTGTGCATAAAAATAATTGTTTTTAGAAAAAACCTTTTAAATCCAAAAAACAAACATATATTCTTATCTAAAATAATCAGGATTCAAAAGTAATTAATTAGGTTAAAAATATCAAAAATAATACTTATGTTACTTGAATGAATATTCAAAATATATTGTAACTCTTTAATTTCGTAATTTCATTTTATAAAATATTATTTTTAAAAATTAGTTTTTCTAATATTCATTAAAAGACAATTTTTTTTTAAAATAATTCAAAAATTTCCACAATGTAAATATTTATTTTATTATTTTAAAATATATATCCTATTTATCATTATAATTTTATGAAATTTAATTTAATTTAATAAAACCTTATAAAAAGTGTATTAAATTAAATAAATTTTAGTTTCCTTTAAAAATTACATAATATTATTATAATTAATGAAACGATATAATTCATATTAATATATGTGAAAATGATTTATTATATCATTACAGGGGTTATTACATCCTTACAATTTTTAGTAATTTCATACCCACAATTTTATTCACTTATTAAACATGTAGGGATACCAAACCCTCATAACATTTTAAGATTCCCATGTTTCCTCTTCAACTATATAGTTCTTCTATAAAACCACAACCTCATGAATATATTTATTCTAAAACTCATTTTTTCTAAATTGAAAAACCTAAACATTATATTCCTCATAATTATGATTCTATTCCCAATAAACTTCTTTAAGAATTAAAACATGATAGGAATCCGGCACATATTTCAATAAAATTTAAACTTGGAATACATGGAATACATTTGATAATAAAGAATGAAAAGACACTTGGTAGGAAACTAATCCAACATTCCCAAAGATTTCATTTGGTCTCCAGAATAGTGTAATCATATTACCCTTAATTCTAAAATACATTATTATTTTTATGATGAAACATTTATAATGACGTGGTAAACAAATTTAAAAAAAATATATTTCCTCTAATTATCTACATATCTTTTCTCCCTACATTGAGTTGTCCTTATGTGTTTCTGAATAAAAAACATTATCTTCATCTTCTTCTACCATAAATGGTCCTAGATAATTATTTCCTCTAGTATCATCTCATTTTTTGGGTGTCTTACAACCCTTTCCATATAATTCCTCAAATGGTGCCATCTGAATACTGTAATAAAATTTGTTCTTATAAGAAAACTCTACTAAATAAATATATTGATCCTATTTTTAATATGTATTATATTTTTAAAAAACTAATAAATTATTCTATTTTTAACTAAATTATCCAAATATCCATCTGATTGAGGGTTAAAATACATTTTTATATTTAATTCAGTTTCTAATGACCTTTGGAATCATTTCCAAAAAGTAGTCATGAAACTAGGATCACAGTATGTTGTAGTAGTGAGATGAACTACATATAAACTGAAGATATCCTTTATACAAAAAATAAAAAGTTGACAAAAATATATTATATCTCAAATGGGAAGTAAATGTGAGGATTTATTTAATCGATCAACAGTATCAAAAATCACATTATCACATTGGGAACTATTTTCCAATCCAACAATGAAATTCATTAATATATTATCCCATTTCCATTAAATAATTGGAAATGCTTGAAGCCTAATGTTTGGTAATTTTCATTCTAAAATAACCTTCTGAAGAGTCTGAAACGTCATAATAAACTCAAAAATATCAGTTTTCATTCCATCTAACAAGTAATACACTCAAAGGTCACTATACATCATAGTTCTACAATAATTAATAGAAAACAAAGAACTGTGAGTTTCAATGAACAAATCATTCCTGAAATGGGAATCATATGGAAAAAATAATGATTTTCTAAATCATTAACAAAATATCCATTATTATTATAATCAAGAAACATACCATTCATAATTGATTCTATATTTTCTTGCAATGATTGATCATCCTTCTCATCTCTCATAATTCATTTTGATAGAGTTAAATATATTAAAGACGAAATACAAACTAAAAATGTCCCTATTTGTAAGAAATATAAGTATAAATTTATCAAATCATTAACCAAAGAGTCATGTTTCAAAATAAAATGGTTAATATAGAATTAATTTTTTGACCAAAAGCATCAAGAACATAGTTTTTTTTCAGGATGGTAATCAATATCAAAATCAAAATCCATGATTTTTTCCATCTTACTTTTCTTAAACCTATTAAATTACTTCCAATTGAATATATAATTCAACTTTTTTGATAGTAAATGAATAAACATTTATTCCATAAATATGACACCTCCAAATTTTTAATGAAAAAAATATTCCACTAATTCGAAATAATGTGCAGGGTAATTTAAATCATGATATTTCAACTATCATAAAGCATAAAAAATTACTTGATCATTCTAAATTAAGACACAAAAAATTACATGCAATTATGTATCAATTTAAATGAAAAGTTCACAATTTATCGAATTCATTTCCAAAACTAGAGCATTCACCAATCTTATTTTTAGTTCCTAAAAACAATAATCTCATTATTTTGTCTTGATGAACTTCACTGATTTTTAAGTCAAATTAGTTAGTGTGCGTGACAACAAAAATCTATTTCCAAAAATACACAATTATTAACCCACTAATCTATGAAAACAATTAATATCTATGTTTTTTTGGTTCCATTCAATTATTGGACAAAATTGTTTAGCATGGTGAACATTTATTCCATCATAAGAATCAATATTTCCAAGGAATGAAATTATTTAAAACAAAAAATCACAAATGGTTAATTTCTCATTAAGTTTCATTAATATATATTTTTTTAAATCTCATCGGTGCCTTCCATAATTTTATATATTTTTTAATAGAAAAAATATCATTAATAAACACAACTATAATATTGTCCATGTACACATGAAAAATTCTACCCCCAAGCTCTATAAATATAGTATGTGCATTAGATTACACAAAAAGAATAAATATAAATTCAATGTCTCTATATCTAATATGAAATAGAGTCTTCAAAATGTCATATTACATCTCATTCAATATATGGTAACCCAACCCGATGGAATCCTTAGAAAAATTCGATGCTCCTTAGAGATGATCAAAAAAATCATTCTAATAAGGAAAAGTTTATTTGTTCTTAACACTGCTCTCATTAAATGATATAAAATTAACAAAAAGTCTCATTGACCTATATTTATTTTTAAAAACCAAAATATGATAATACCATTGTGAAGTGATTGGTTAAATTAAATCTTTCTCAATAAGTCATAAAATTATTTATTAAATTTCAAATGATCCACTTCTATTAATATCTAAGGGTATTTAGAAAAATTATAAATGTTACATACTAAGCCAACAGTAAACACAAAATCTTGATCGGGAATAACACTAGGGAAATCTTCAAATAATAAAACCATGTATTCATTTACTACCAGATGGTCACTAATATGAACAATTTTTATATTTTCAATATTCAACGCTAAGTTCCTTTTAATGTTATCACTAATAAATTTTTTAGATTCATGGTATGTTATCAATGGATTTAATTCATTGAACACAAAATTATTAGTAATATAATCTCTCATAACCTAATAAATAAAATAAATTTCATTATAACAATTATATCAATGTCATATATTGCTACTAAAAATAGATTTATTGGAAACCCTACCCCACTAAAAGAAATAGTTAACTTTTTTTACAAATCATGGAATATTTAATATATCCACACAAATTTTTCACCAAAAGTACTATTTAACATTCATGATGTGAAATTTTTTTTAAATGAAATTTTATCAAAAATATAATAAAATGTAGATCCAATGTAAAATAGTGTATTGGCATACTTCAAATACACACTTGACATACCTGTCACCACATAATTTTATTTGTCAACATCCACTATAGTAGTAGAAAATTAATTTACCACACTTTTTGGTTTACAATCATGATTATTTAAATCCATTATGAAAAACTAAAACATGTATTAGCATAAGGAGCCAAATTATTACAAGTAAATAAACTAACCATTTGGATGGTTATCTATAATTTTTTTGTTGTTCTTCTAGATTATATTCACTGTATTCGCATTCCATGTGGATACATTTTCCACATCATAAACACATCTATGACATCATAAGATATTATACAGGGTTTATATTACCACAATTACCATAATATGAGAACATTAATTTCCAACCTCTATATTTCATTGATCTATGTTTCCCCATCATTTTCAATCTAGATCGATTCTCAATTACATCATCATGAGGCACATAAGAGTCAGAATACTAAATATCAACATTTTCTTCATAATGAAAAACATTATCATATATTTTTTATTCTTTTACATCCAAATATCATCATAGAAATGGCTTCAATCTTATTTAAAACAAATTACCGTAATATTTGGTGTCTCGAATAAAATGCTACACATACATTTCCAATCTTGTGATGTTTTCTTCATCTAAATCTAAAGAATATTTATCATTTTCCACAATTCAATAATTTGATTCCCATTCACAGTTTAACAACATTATGAGAATATTTCTCAAAGAAATACATATAAATATATTTCATTAAATGGCATCAAGGTCATATTTCTCTCATGTATTCTTATCAAAATACCAACATCAATCAACTTTTCCATCAAAATGATAAATTTAAAGAGTTAACTTCTATAATTATGAACATCTAATGAAATCATATATATTCTACATATCATTAATCCAACCTTTATACACTATAGTTTTAGATTATCCATATAAAATATGGTGGATGTTTCCGCATGAAATTATCTATAAAAATAATTTTCCTTCATGATAGATCAATTTCCCCACTATCGTTGATACAAAAAACATTTATTTCATATTAAGTTGACCCTTAAATAAAAAACTAGTATAATATTATTCCAAATATATCAAGATTCTAATTTGGCGTATATTTTCCTGTCAATATCTTCCCAATATAGATCTCTTATTTCCTATATGGAAAACCATTATGAATAGAAAAAATTTATACGAAGTAACTTGTTAATCACCATTTTCCATAATAGTTTATGTTAGCTAGGAGGTATAATATTTTAATGGAATTATATTATCATTATAATAACGTATAATTTGATCTAAAACAATATTTATACTAACTATAATACCCCAAAAAAATTTACGTCCTCATGAGTTTTAATTAATATATATATTTTCTATCATTTTGAGGATCATTTCTGTTCTATAATTATTGAGAATTATGTCATAAATCATACATATAAACCCATATAATTAAATGATGGAAATACTGATATGTTTCTATTTATTCCACCATATTTATCATTAAAAACAAAGAATGATTTATTCTCATAAAAATTCTTCTAACATTCAAAATTACCTTTTCAATCCCTTAACCATCAACAAATCCTATGGTAAATATTTTAAAACATTGGATGAGCTCCCAAATCTTAATAATGGATACAAAAATGGAAACCATTAGTGTGGCTAAATTCATTAAATCCCATGAAAAAAAATCTTGAAAAAAATAAAATATTACCTACAAAGGGAATTATAATTCCTTAAATAAAGAGATTTTTTAGACCTTTTGAAAAGAAATGATTTTAATGAAAAATCATTTGCAGGAATAGAAAATTAATGTAGGTAACTTAGAATATAATATTATTGAAACCTCATATAACTATGAAAGAATATTTATAATTTTGAATAACCCTATGAAAAATATATAATATGTTTCTCAAGGAAATATTTCATTACCTAATGAATTAGAGCACTACCTGGGAATACACATCGTTTAAGATATAATTGTCTCACCTTGTTCTTTGTGGGAGAATACATTTTATATAATTTCAAAGACCCAAATTGTTAATAAGATTTTTAATCAATTGAAAAAAATGTTTAAACTTGTATGTAAATCACTTTTAGATATTAAATTTCCATTTTAATTCAATAACACACATTAAATAAAATTTTATTTTGAAAATCCATTTTCTATAACAAAAATCCCAAAAAAGATGTAAATAATGGTTTTAATTTAATAATACATGTATTATTGAATAAGTATTTATAAATAAAATAAAATTTTGGATGACTTGAAAGGTTTTTTTCACTATAATTAAATATAAAAAATTTCATTTTTTTGTTTTCAAATGATTCCATTTTAAACATGAAATAATATTTCTCTTGAATTTGAAATAATGTAGTAGAGGCAAAAAATGAACATTATAAATAGTTTATTTCATTTTAATACATCTAAATACTCATTTTAAACAGTGTACATTGATGATAAATAATGCTTGAAATAAAACATTATAAAAATATTTATTTATATGAAAAGTACCTTATTATTTTTGAAATATTATATAATAAGATGGAAGGAATTATATTGTGGAAAACATTAAATACAGTGAGAATATATAAATTCATGATATATTATATCATAGGTTCTATATAAATGACTCATAAAAGAATATAGGTGTGTAAAATCAAGAAATTCTTCAATAAAAGGATATTGAGAAGAAGTCCCAAATATTGAGTAAAAACTGCCATGTCTGTCTATATAAACATTTTTCAAGATTATTAAAAATTTTATTTCACTTATTAATAAGTTATATATAATTAAATAATAAGTTATTTTTACATGATATTATTTTATGAAATATTAACCATGTGATATAAATTAATTTTCTAGATAAACTATCATCAAATAAGTACTAATTTAAAAATATACCAAATAATGATAATGAAATAATTAAAATATATATTAATGAATTAGAACATTGAAACTAATTATTAATGATTGTAATGAAAAATTATATTTCTAGAATTAAAATGACATCATAAATACCATAAAATTAAATTATATATAGTTATATATATATTTCAAAGGTTGTGGTGATTAAAAAATTAGAATCATATTTCCTTGAGGTGGTGGTAGTCCACACATCCATGAACGTTATAAAAATAAAATAATATTTAATTATATATATTATATATATTAAAATTAATAAATTTCCAATTAAAAATTATTTTAAAAAATTAACAAGGTCAATCATTATGGAATTAAAAATAGATTTCAAAAAAAACAACAACCCACTTATCCAAAAAATACATATAGTAAAACCCAATATAATGTTTTTTAATAGGTAATTACATGAATTAAATATATAATAAATAACTCTTATATTACCTGATAATATATTCGGAACATATTAAGACTCATGAATTACTTAATTTATTAACAAGAAAATACTATATTTTTAAAAAAATTATTTTTTCACCATTAACTGAAATGTCAATATTTTCCAAAAAAATCACAAAAATTTAACAAAAATTATTTTTTCATATAAATATTGAAAACATTATACTAATATTGTTAAATTAATGTTATAAAATGTATATATTATAATTTTAGAATAACCATATAAGAAAAGTGTTTAATTAAAACTATTTCCCACTTAATTGAAAATGAAATTATATTTTTATAAATAATGTTACTCTCTTATTAATATTAAAAATATAAAAATTAATTATTATATCATTAAATTGGTTATTAAATTAATGATAATTAAAACATTAATACTAGTAATAGTTGTTCATAATGATTAATTTAATTTTTTTAAATATACATAAAATGATAATATATGCATGATTGTTCATTAATAAAACCAACTACTTATTGCTAATCTAGTTTTCACATAGAGGTGAATCTCATAACTATAAACATTAACCATTTCTTTATTATCAATAAAAACTAATCTAATGTAAAAAACATATAAATAAAATTTAAATTATCTCCACTACCATTGTAAAAATTGTGAATACAGGGTCATGGATTAAGGTACAAAACCATCACATAAAAGAGATATTGGAATAAACTAATCAATTAATACTCAATGATTAATTTTGATAGAGAATGATTAGTTAATAGTAAATAGAAAATATATAAATGATTGATTTGGAGTAAAATAAATATAAATAAGTCTACTATATAAGTAAAAGATAAGACTAAATTGATTATAAATGTCGTTAAATTGATTTTGACCAAGAATCAATTCAACATTAGGAATTTTCATAATTAAATCCGTTTATATTGAGTTGTAATATTTATTATATTACTATATTATTATATAATTGATATAATATTCCATTTTATTTCTTAAATGGTTTCTTATTTTTCTCTCTTAGGAATTACACTTCCATGTTATGTTTTATTGTTATGAAGAGTTCACCTCTTCTTTGTTTACTAATTTTACCAACATAATCATATTATTTCTTATAATATTTTTTTTCTTTTCCTATTTTGAAATATAAATTTTACTTCAATTCTATACCATTCATATTTCTCTTTATATATCATCAAAATCAAATTTTAAAACATTATTTTTTATGGAGGTCTCTTTACGACAAATTAAAAAGTTCGAAATAGTATTTCATTTTTAGGTTCATATAATTTGTATCATCAACTCCACGTTTCTTTGTCATTAATTTTAATCATTAACTAGGTTGATTATTAGGACATATTTTTAAAAAAGGCGTTTCAATATATTTTTATTTCCAATTATAAGGATAATAATTTTGACATAAAACATAGTTTTTATGATTACTCTAAAAAATAAAGAATAAAATTATATTTTTGATTTCTCAAAAAATATACCACACATATTGATAATTTTATATCTAAAGGAGTTATTATTCAATTATAATACTCTAAATTAATTTATGATATAAATTTCTAGAGTGATTGTATTTTATGTAACAAAACCTGTAGTTTATTATTTAATATTTTGTTATAACATTTAAAATTGTAATATAACCAATATTTATTATTTTTTGTTTTCATGACTGTAATTAAGATTAATTTGAATTAGAAAACATAATAACAGTCGGTTATTATCATATATGTGTGGAAAATATATCCCTCAAAATCATTGGGTAATGATTTATATCTCTTGGGAAGTTTACATGACATAGGGTGTGCTTCATGGTTCGTTATGGAAATGGATGAAGATAGTGGTACCTATTAGAAAATGGAATTATTCACTTGGTAGAGTAATTTGACATATTACCTGATTTTATAGGAATTTGTTTCCAAATTAATATGTTATTCTTCAATGGGTTTGATTATTGTGACATATTTCATTATGATGTTGAATTTTTTATTCATTTCCGATGATCCTTTTGGGTTAATATTTCCCTAGGTTTTGATCTATGTATGGGAAAATCTTGTAATAACATTATCATTTTAATCATGTATTTACTACTTTTATATATTTTATTATATTGTTATAAAATAACCCTATATGCGTTGTTTATAATATTTTACCTCAGTATGTGATTTTTCTTGATCATAATATTTCCCACTTCCCTATGAAATTATTATTTTGTATTTTTGATAGAGCTTGTGGGGGGGGGGGAGGATTGTGTTGGAGGTATTTAAAGATTTTTATTTAATATGTTTTTTATTTATATAATCCAAAAAAACTAACCCATTTTATTTTGGGAATGTTTTTATTTTTTATATGCAATGAGTTTGTTATGTGAAATTCTATAAAATATAAATTTGTTATTTTTTACTTTCTTTAGTTTATTCTAGTGTAGAGATTATTTCATTTTATTAATAAATTATAAAGAATCATATAAATCAATATATACAACCTAGTTTCATATGAAAAATGTAATTTGATTAGATGATTATTTGATAATGTATTCTATATTTTTAATATGATTTCATACACTATTTTCACAGGAATTTGTATTTAATACTCATAAAAACTGATTGGTTTTCATAAAAGCTGATAACATTGATGAATTTAGTTAAAACTGGAATCATTTTTAAATCTAATGATTTTACCAATGAGAAACCAATTGGGATTAGAGATGGATTGAAAAAAAATTATGTGTATGTTCTTTAAATATATAACAAGTAAACTAAATCACGTTAAACTCCCGAATGAACCAAATAAAGAAAAATCACTATTTATTATTTAATGTGTAAAAAATGATATCTTATAGTGGACTTTATAATATATTAATTTCATTAAAATGGATCGAAATTATAAATATGTTTTTTATTTTTTCAGTTCTCATAGAATTATAATGTATTTTTTTCATTATTATCATTTAGTATTTGATATAAAGAAATGGTAGAAATTGATTAAAAAATGATAAAAATGAATGGAATCGAATCCATCAAAAGAAAGTAGTTTAAAAATATATTTCCCTATATATATTTTCCCTAAACTTATATGATCATAATTATATTGGTAATACATGATCTAATTCAAATGGTGGATCGATTAATATGTACATATGCATTAATGTTCTTGAGACTTTTATGGAACAAAAACTTTTTAATCATTTATCGTGAATAGATAATATAATTTGAATGATGTATTATTTCTAAGTCTTCATAAAGCATTAAGATTAAGGGATTTTGGAATATTTTTTAATCATTTTTTGTGTAACTATAAAAATTAAAATAAAATAGTGGTATCCTATTATTGTTATAGATTTGGTGATAAGAAAATTAAAGCAGAGTTTCATGGAAACTCAAACTATGAATCAAATGGACGAAAAATGTTTCTATCAGCTAAATATTGAATGTGATGGAAGAATGACATAAAAAATTGACCTAAAGGATTATAAAGATGTTTTTTTGTGTGGTGGAGCATCCCATCAATCATGTAAATTTGAAATAAATATGAGGAGGCTAATTAACCCAATATAGGAGAAGAGGTCCCCATCTATTTAACCACCCTCACATAAATGCTTCAAATATAATTAATTATTTCATTATGTAAATTATTACACCAATCCTCTTTCAAATGAGGGTAATTAACATTATAAAATACCAAAACCTAGAGATTGTGCATTGATGTATTCAATATATAATATAGAAATGGATGAAAAAAAATATGGGGTTGAAGGGTCACGTATTATCCACTCATGAAATTATTATTTTAAGATTCAATTTCATCACATTTTTTCATATAATATATGTTTTCGAATATTTTGGATTCACTATTAGTTACGGTGTTATTAGATAAAAAAATTAGTGGTATGACTAATGCATCCCATGTGTATAACTAATCTCCAACTTAATTTTTTAGGAAGATATTTTTGAAAAACATATTTTTCACCCCTATGTAGAATTTTATGTGATATTGGGAATGGATTAACACTCTTTTCATAGGTAACATAGAAATTTTCATGATATATTATCATAATTTAATATCCCAAATTAACTTATAAAAAAATAATAGTGAAATAATGATTATGAATATCTATTTGAAATTAGTTCATTAATATGTGTCGAGATACCCAACAATTATCTAAATTAATCTGAAATGGATAAGGTAAATGTCCAAAATAATGATATAATATGTGTGTGGTAATACCTCATTCAATTTATAAATTATTATCCTAGTATTCTTCCAAAAAATGAGGTTGACTTTTCAATCGATCTTGTACCGATATGTATTCCTATATCAAAAAGTACAAAAAGAATTCCACCAAGAACATTTGTGGAATTTAATAATAAAATATAAGAGAATATTGACTTGGGATATATATATCCAACTACTTATTTATGGTTTTTTTAGATTTATTGATCAAAATCAATTATGGTTTAATGTGTCCCCATATAAATAATCACAAGCATAATAAAATAATTATCCTGAAAAGTTATCATGAATCCTATATTGATGAATTTCTCATTAAATATTGATAATCAAAATAAATATTAATTTTGGATCTTTAATATAGTTATCATAACCTAATAGTAATTAAATGTCTATATTCCCATGATATACATTAATAAAGTTTATAGAAACTATGAATTTATATTGATTTCATTAGGACATCCAATTTTCCTGGTTTATTTAATGGATTTCATGTGCAGTGTCTTCAGATTTTATCCTAACCATATTTTGGTTCAATTTTAATATTATATTATTATGTATCATAATACAAATTATGGGAATGATGTGTATTTGTGTTCTTTGTCAGATATCCTATGAAAATAGATATTATATTCCCAAATTTATAAAGTATGATTTTTCTAGAGAATGTTTCATTCTTGGTTCATGTAATCACAAGTGAGTGTATATCAATGGATACATCAACGGAAAAGGTGGTAAAATAATATCCTACACTATAATAAGTAATATTTATCCATATTTTCATTTATATATCTAGATAGTAATATTATTTTTGTGATGTTTCTAATGATTTCCAAATCCTTAAACAAAATTTTTCTTGAAGGGTTTAATGATTCTCTTGAAAAAATATATATAACCATTTTCATTGATCTTATAATGTAGTTGGTAACTATATATGTATTCCCATTACTCTAATGTGGGGTATGGTTTACTATATAAATGATTCCTCAATGAAGGGTATGGGATATTTCCTCATAAAAAATTTATATAGTGGTAGATTATTATTCCAATTGATTAAATATCCATAATAAAAATCCCATAACACACGACCTAGAGTTACTAGTTGAAATTATTTTATTAATGATTAAATGAAATTGAATTTATTGAGAAATTTAGGGTATATAAAAATATAAAAGGATAATAACGTATATATTCCCAAAGATTGATTCGAACATGTGACAAAGGATATGATTATAGTTAATCAAGGATTATAATTTCTCATTAATTAACAATCATTTGTAGAAAAACATGGTGCTTAATTCTTATAGTAGAAAACATAATTCTATTATGTTCATGTTGATAATTGAAAGAGACCCATTCATTATGGATATACAAAACATGGGAATTAAAATTAATACATATTTTTTTATTGATTTATCCTTAAAATATTTCAATAAGTAAATTTAAATTTTTTCCTTGGAGTCTGTGCTGTGTCTGGGTGTCACTGGACCCCATAATTAATATATATTTACAATATTAATGAATTAAATAATGTGTGATCATATTTTATAGTAAATGGTGTCTTATTAATCAACACAATATTTTTTTAATCTAATATCACAGTTTTTATTGAAGTATTTTCTTTACCCTAGACATGATGTAATGATGGTCCATATTAGTCATTCTATTGAAGGTGACTATTGGAAGTTAAATTAAGAATATTAAATTATTTATTTTATGTATATTATTTTGTGATCCAAAACCCTAACTCACTCTATATATTTTCATTATAAAAAATCCACAGGATTATCAATATTAGCCTAGGATATTAGAGACAAGTAGGGTATGATCTTGGTAGATTATGTTACATGGGAATAGGGATGAATGATGAATAATCAACGGGAAATGTGAGCAATGTGGTGAATGTAATAGAATCTACCCCTACTATAGAGACAAGATCCAACATCAATGAAAAATCCATATAAGTAGTTGGGAATTTTAATTCATGTTTTTCTACCATGTTGTATTCAATATATTAGAATAAATTATATCTTTTTATTTATTGTGAATTATGTTCTTTACATTTGGATTTTATCTTTTTTTCTTCTAGGAACATGAAACCAAACATGTTTTCACCATGTATTTCTAAAAATCATTGTTGTTGGTCAAGACTACACTAGAAAATGGTGAAATTACCTTGTTCTTGGGTTCCTACACCAAATATTCCTCATGTTCTATATCACTATCCCACATAGTTGGACCCATAATTTTTTTTGGAATGATTTGAGCATAATCGAACACCCCAGATATACAAAAAAATATTTGAATGGTGAATGGATAATTTTTTAAAGGGTTGAGGTGTGTTGCCAAATGTGGGTGATGGCATCATAGATAGGGACCCCTGAACTTTGATTGGAAGTGAAACAACTACCCCACTATAGAATATAGTTCAAATTTATTTCCAATAGTGTCCATAAATCAACGATAATGGGGTTACCCATCAATTTATTAGTATTTTTTGGAAAAAACATTTGTTAGAAGCCACAAAAATAATTTATCTAATCTCAAGTGTGAATACTAAATAATTATATAGAAACATTAGATACACATCATATAATTTTATATCAAATTCCATGATTTCCAATTCATTTGGATGATAGGGTCCCATGAAGAGAAAAATAATACATGTCATGTGGTGTTAACCCATTTCATGTGGCTTAGTGTTGGTAGCTTGACGTGTACCTAAAGGGTATATGTGCATTGTACCAACTATTATAAACAGGTTTGACAAGGTACATAGACACAGGTCAGGGAACACACAATTACACGTATGTTCTGCCAAGAATAAGTACAATGGTAGGGTATTAGGTACACAATAAGACCTTATGTACCCAGTAACAACATGTGACCTTGTGTACATGTTGTTAAAATTTTATAAGAAATTATACCTTGTGTGTATCCTTTATTTGGACATGAATATTGGCCTGCGAGTATTTAGAAATAATTTTCTTTCCCCATAGGATGTAATGGTGGACTTCATTTAGTCATGATAGATATGAAATGATGTGTTACAATCCCATATCTTAATTCTGAAACTCTTGGATGATATTAGTTATTAGGATGGATTATCAAATATATATTGGGCTCAATAGTCTCCTATCACAGCAAGGCATGCATCCCCTAACTCTAAACACTAGTAGATTTAGTACTACCCAATACTATTGAGTTCTTAATAAATATAGTTGTACTTCCCATTCATCGAGGTATAATAGGGAGTGGTTACACCTTTGGAGCTGGTGATATCTCGGCTTTGGATCAGAGCAGTGAGGAGTGGTCCACATAAATATGATTCTTTGGAGGTTTTGTGTGGTCTTGGGTAAGAGATATAGACCTTTAGAATCTATAAGATGACTAATAATTCCTAACATGATACAGAGTTGGAGATCACCATTCCCTATATACTTGGGTTCTATTTGAGCATATCTAATGTTTGTATTCTTCACCCATTTCCTTTATGGGTTAACAATATTGTTTTCACATTTATTACTGCCTTTATGTTTTTCGATGCGTGTTTCTAGTTATGTATATAATCAAACCAATATGGGGTTTGACCACATATTTTTTCCATTAAACATATGATAGATGGATCAATAGAGAATTTAGTGGGCCTGATTTCATTGGAGTATAGCGGTTCATGGTGCTATCTTTTTTTAGTGATCGTTCCTGGAGGTTTCATGTCGAGCTCTCTTTAATATTTCCATCTATCCAGTTTTTTCAGGTTTGGAAGTCTTTTTTTGGGAATGTATTTTCCCTTCATAATTTTCTACTATTCTATCGTAAAATATATATTGATCATAGAGGTTGTTTCTTGAATTTTTTTAGTTGATATGATTTAATATTTTATTCTCTCTTTTCGTTGTCACATTGAAGTCGTTGTGTGAATGTGTTGATGAACAAAGGTCATGAAAAACCATTTTTGTGATAAGCCTACTAGTCAATATTCTTCAACCCCTAGACTACTAGATGTGGGATTGTGGTGTCACACTCGACTTACCAAAAGATTGGATTTCCCTAGTGTGTTAGGTGTCAATATATTAGTAAAAATGGTGGTTTTTACCTAGGTTCACATTTAGAGTTGATACATTCCTTGAGTTATGGATTGGGAACTAAGGTAAATGACCTCAGAGTATCTCGAGATAATATATTATAAAAGAAAACCAGTGATGGTGAGGTAGAAAAGGTATTCATTCCTCAAGACTCTGAAAACCTTCTCATTGTCTTGTCAGTCTTGGATATTGGTTTTTGTGGAACCAATGGAAAGGGCATCATATAGGATTGGTTATTTTCAAATTCGTGACCTCATGTTAGATCCCCATATATCCCCATATAACCATGGTAGTTCTTGTTAACATTCAATATGTGTCAATGCATTATGATATCTAGGATACCTATATAGGATCATGTAGACAGTAAATTGAGGGATTAGACTTTGATCAAGAACCACTCAAGAGGTGTTTTGTCTAGGGGAATAGAAGGATGATCAGTTGTTTGTTGGATAATAGATTTATTTAGAAGGTCTAGATTATGATGGGTGAAGGATTAATATGTTATTGAAGTTAAATTTAAAAATTTCTATTAGGTTTAAAATTGATCTATATCCTATAGAAGTTATGGATTGTCTGGAGGAGATTGTTTAAATTTCCATGATTTTTTTGGACCCCAGTCAATTAGACGATCATGCATGTGATCTGTCCTCTTAATCTGGTCGTATGGGGCTCGTGTAGTCTGAAAACCCAAATTCTTAATGAGGTGACACATTCAGGGTTAGAATTCGAGAATGTTGTCTACATATACTGTTTTACATTGATCTCATTATCTATTTTGATTTGAGTGATTTTTGACTGGTAATTGGGAGATATGCCATTCACTGAGTACAAAGAAAGGACTACCAAACTCACCCACTACTTTATTGATATGTTGTAGGATAAGAAATTTTTTGAATGTTTTCATTTGCAGTTCCTTTATAGAGGAATATGTTTTAGTGTAGTATCTATATGGAATCCCACATATGAAATAGTACTAGAGAGATTTGGTTATTAATTACTTTATTTGAGAGGGGATTCAAGCAGTTATAGAAAGTAGTTTAAATCATAAGGATGAATCATTTGTAGTAGCACTATAGAATAGGGATCTAGGGTCATTTCATATGAGGAATACTCATACATAGGCTCAGACATGTGGATATATTATGTAGGGTTTACATAGAGGGTCCGAGATTCCAAACATGGGGTAGCGCTGTGCATGTGAAGGTTGAGATAAAATTGTTCATTATATACTTACCTGATGTGTTCAGGATGGTAGAGATAATGTTAATAGCTCTATGTGTAAAAGGTATAATCATGATGAGGGATTTCCTTGATTGTTTTAGGGTTTCCATTAGGTCGGTAGTTGTCTTATATGAATAGGTAGATCCTTAGAGAGATACTATTCAAGTGGTGGATGATACTATAAACTACTTCCACCATCACCACCCAGTGACACAGTTAAGGATCAGAGGGCCTGTTTCCATGGGCAAGGTCTATTCATTTATATAGAGAATTATGATTAGGTTTCTCATGAGATCATTCATGGAAAAATCTATATATTATTCAATATTAGCTCTAATAAATGTGGACACAATCACGAGTCATTACTTCATCTCTATATCCCTTTTATAGAAGCTTGATATTTCATTTTATTCCTCATCATAGAATATATGGAAGGAGATCCATATATGGGTAGTTTATTCTATATACCACATCATTTGGTGGTTATTGTTAGCACTTAGTGGAGAGGGTTTCTCTTTGGAACTCTAGATCACAGTGATAAATCCATATGATGACATCCCATGTATAGAATGGCAGTCATTGGATTATACAGAGATTGATCATCATTATAGTAGAGTTATACTCTATTATGTTAATGTGATGATATTTTCCAAAATGGATGATATAGATCCTGTAGCTAAGTTATTGGGCATCGAGAGTATGAAGATACACCCCATCACCCAATTTTCGGTGAGATTATCCCATGGTGTAGTGAGATATCTAATTATCTAGATACTAATGGTAGTAGAGGACTATATTGAAATCATCCCCAAATATTTTATGGGACTACCTACAAGGTAGGTGATTTAAGTATGCATCAATATTCACCCAAGGACTGCATGGATATTTTTATCATAATATCAGATTTCACCCACGATGATTCTTATAGTGTGGTTGTTGTAGGAAAATCATCAAGAGAAAATGTTTATCATGCGAACTGTGTCCCCCTAGGTGGCACGAGTTTTGTTCATAGAAAAGGTAGATGAGTTTTTTATTTTTTTTCTTATAATCATCATAAAAATTAGGTAATTATTAAGAATAAGAACAAATTATATTGGACTGAAACACTTTTTTACCAATTGAATGATGTTAATATTTTTCGAAAAATGATCATTGGTCCTTCGACCATCAGGTGGGGGATCATGAGGATGGTATTTTTAAGATGGAATTTAGATGTAAATGTTGATAATAAGTTTCCATATTTGTTAATTTCGATGTAATCCAACATTGTTTCTGATTTCTTAAATTGTTGGTAATCCTTTGAAATGGGATGTTGTGATGAAGTTTCTCTCATGGACCTCTGTTTCCTGAATTTGTGCTGAAATTGATGTTTCTATGGATATTCCATATCACATTTGGATCCAAAATGAAGATTATGGATTCTCTCAGGAGGTTGTGTATAAATTTATTCTAGACTATTGTAACCTCTGCTCTATTCTTGGGCATGCCTCTTATATATGTGGTTAGAAACATGCTTGTCCAGAGGTCAAGAAAGCCACATGGATTGTGAAGGGAAACCACATTCCTAGAATTTATTGAACAAATGTTGTCACTGGTCCATCTAGATCGGGTGAGGGGCCAAAAAATGACGTGAATAAAGTTGGTCAACCCACTTTTAGCATAGAATTGCCAGGCTCTATGGATGTTGGTCGTGCTATCACTGGTATCAATATTTTCATGGTTTCTATTGAGGAGGATCAGAGAAATATTCTTTATTCTCTTGATTCAAGGGACATGGATAGAGGATATATCTCAAATGAATCTCTTCAGGGAGAAGAAGACCCATAAGATAGATTTGTGGAAGAGTATCTCAAATCATTCCCTAGAAAAGGAAAAAACCGATGGTGGATGCGTATGGATACATTACATAAAACCCCAAGAAGACTAGGAAACACAGAGACTATTCTGATTTAGAATGAACAATAGTTATAATATCCCTTCAAGCTTCTAAAAAAGATGTTGAGCCTCCCAATCAAAAAGTTGAACTTGTTGCCATATTTGATAAAGAGGAGGAGTATTCAAAGATCCTGTGTACATATATTCATATATTTTTGGGGAGGATTATGATATGAGTGATGATTTTTTTCCTGGATGGGGGAGAAAGATGAAATAACACACCATAAATGTCATTGTCATTAGATTTCGGATGACACATATCTTGAAGTCATAAAATTAATATACACAAGGATGGTTGATGAATACAAGAAGGATCAAAACATTAACTTCATAGAAATACCATTGGTTTGATCTTATTTAGGATATGCTTCATGGTCCCTGGCATTGTGGTCCGATGTTTCCTATCCCTGATTCTCTCAATATAGAAGAGTATCTTTATGAAATCTCATTATGTGTTGACCCAAGATTAAATCAATTGGGTTATTTTGTCCTGAGGCCTAGAGCTAAGGTGTGCTGGGGACTTTCCCTGGTTCACTTTGCACTCTTATGTCTTTTAATGTTTTAATGTGACCTTGCACTATTTATGATAGATGAGGCCACTAGATATGTTAGTTGTGGGTGGCTGTGGTATATCCCAAATTTTAATTTAGTTTGAAGTTTTACCATTATTCTGGACTTTGATGTTGCACTTCCTATGGCGCCTATTGCATGTTTTTGAGGTTGATGCTTCTGAAGATTCTTGTCAGTGTATGCTAGCGAAGATTATTGATGTTGTACTACCTCGAGTGCAATCACAAGCCATGTTGGATGATGTTTCTCAGTGCAGGACCTAGTTTTTGCACTTTTTCATGAAGTGTATTTTGAAGGAAGGTTGTTTTATGGATTGATTCGTTGTGGGTTGTTGTTTGAGACTTATTAATATATCTTCACGTATGATGTCACTTTGTATTGGTGTAAAAACATTACACCTTTAGAAGGATTTTTAACACTGTTTATTTAATAAATTTCATAGGGGAATGAATTGAGTGACCAATTGATGTCTCTAATTTTCTCAAAAAAAATTCCCTTTTTTTGCATGGATATTATGAACCACCACTTTCGATATTACTTGTACCGATTTATAATTGTGTTCATCGATGATATTCTCTTTTGGTCAGAGTATAGTACTCAAAAGGGAGATGAATAGAGTATCAATAAAAACATCATTTAAAAATTTTTCATAAAAAGGTCCCCCAATAAATTTAAATATTGCTTCGTTAGTCAAGGTTATATAGTTATGAATGTTTAAATGTTTAAATAACATCTTAAAATATTGATAAATTATCAGTAATCCTAATATCAGTTATTAACATTACTTTTAAATCTATTCTAATAAAGGAAAAAAATTATAACTTCTTTCTAAGATTAAATATTAATGTAAATTTAGTGATTTATTAATTAAACACTAAATCTATGAAAACTAAAAAAACCACACATCAGATATAAAACAAGGGTTTCAGTCTCAAGCCGAGACCAAATCCACTCTACATGGTGATCACCTGCCACTAAGAATTTTATATAAATAAACATGATCCACACCCTAGATTGGGGTTAAAAAAATTATACAGGATTGTTCAGGTCACATTAAATCTTCCGTAGTTCTTCGTGGTTATGATCAAACATTTCACACAAGGACCTCTTCCACACATATCCATGGTAATAAACAAGTGTAAAATGATTTAAGAGACAAGATATATTATATCTGTTAGTTTGATATAAGAGACATTGGTTGTTTTTATATAGACACACACATCTCGAAAGATAATAATAATACACAACATAGTATAAATTATGAGATAAGGATAGAAGTGCTCTGAGTGTTAGTCTATGAAGCTCCAGACTTCTGTGATGAAGTAAATGCATAAATTTAGTCATCTTGTGGAAAACCGAGTATCGTAAGTCAGCTAGATCGGTCTCCTGTTCTTTGTTGAGTTGATAATGTAGAATGTTCTCGACTCTATTATTTGTTTATTTTTCATGTGTTATTTAGTAGTGTTCGGGTTCTCTAATGCTCGTGCTTCTTCGTTATTGTGCACACACTTGTTTTTCTATTGTCATTATTCTCATCACAGTCATCACAATCAAGCTGTTCTTTTTATTCTTGGAATTTATATGTCGGAGCTGACATGAGACATTTATTCAGGACCTCATACCACATACTATCAGGTGATATTTCTAAAAAGAAAAATTAAATATGTCATTGAATTCAAAAGCTTCAAATAAGAATGTTTGAAATTAAATTTTAAAACGACAAAAAAAAAACAGTGTCACTCTTTGTCTGGAAATAGTGTCTCCTTAAAATGGAATCTCTTTCTTTTCCTTTGAGCAGTGAGACAGTTATGATGGCATATCTGTATAGAGAACATGAACTAGTAGCACAAATAAGGTGTTTGATCATAGTGTCTGGATAGTCACGGTGAGTGGATGGTCATAGTGTCTGGATGGTCACGGTGTCTGGATGATCATAGTGTCTGGATGGCCACGATGTCTGGATGGTCACGGTGTCTGGATGGTCACTATGTCTAGATCGTAACGGTGTTTAGATGATCATGGTGTCTGGATGGTCATGGTGTTGGATGGTCTCGATGTTTGGGTCCTTTTCCAGAAAAACACAACCAGTGGCAGACTCACAGTTTCTCAAACATAGAAAAATATCTATATAGAGACTTAAATAGTGATATTCCAAGAATTAATTAAACTTATTCATTAATAATAGAATTCCATTAAAAAGAAAATAGTTTAAAATAATTATTTAAGTCATAAAGAAACTAATCATCTCTAAAAATTATTTTAGTTATATTAAACCTGATTTACAAGCTTTATAGAATGTAAAGGATTTGTGATCAATAAAACATTATTAACACATGAGGAGTCAAACAATCTCCCCTTTTTGATGATCACAAATCATGTGAGTGAGATATCTTCTCATAGAGAATGTGCCTCTTCATTAGTGTTTATATATAATATATATATATCTTTATTTTAGGATTATAAAAAAGAGTGAATAATAAATAGGCAATAAAGGTGTACAATTCATTATATGGCTAAAAAGTGTCATCACAAACTGGAAGGGACAAGACTACAGAAAACATCCCAATAAAAAGATATTAGTCACTTTTCTTCAGCTCTGGCATGTCTTCTCTTTTCCCATGGAAGCAAAATTAGAAGAAGAATCAACATGAGCATAGGATGGAGAGGAAGGTGGGTGTGAACTAGTTGACCGACAAGGTAAAGGAAGTCCTTCAAAAACTGAATGGGGAAAGGTAGGTGTAGTTAAAGATCGAGGAATCTATTGATCAAGGATAAATGGCCTAATCTGACATAGAGCCTGAGAGACAGACATAGAGGTAGATGCAAGGGTAGAGAAGGAGAAGTTAGGAAAGCCAGATCACAGGCGTGTGACTGAAGGAGTGACAATTTTAGTACTCTAGATATGAAGATAAGGCTTCAAAATCATGATGAAGTTAGAAATGATCTCTCCAGCATAATTAATGGCTTTCTCAAATTAATCCTTGTTATCCATAATCTTATCCAACAAAAGAGTGAAATATTTGAGATTTTGTACTTGATTATTGAAAGCTTGAGTTACAAGAGGGATCTTAATATTCTCCATAAGGTACATGAAGTGTTCAGTCATGTTATTATTATAGAAGATCTAACTGAATTAGGAGTCCACCATTGGAATTTCTTGTTTAGAATAATTGGAAATCATGGAATGAATTCTTCCTAAATCAAGTACTCTATCTCTATTCTTAATAACTTCATACAGATATTCCTTATGAAATCCATTAAGCAAAAATTGAAGTTCTTCTTTGAAAACTGTTCGGAGAAGATCCCAGTCTAAAGAAGGATTAGATGATTATCTAGAAGTATGAGAAGTAGTGACAGTCGACGAAAGGGATTTCAGTTGAGATAGAACATTATGATGACATCCCTTCTAATTGTCAGTTTACTTGTAAAGGCTGTCAAAAATATCACGCATCTCTTGAACACTCTGCTTGTTTCTTTTAGCTACCTTATCAGCTGAAGAGGTTATATGAGGTTGAATTAGTGAGGCAACGTCTTGTGGGGTATAACTGAAAATATCCTCAATAGGATAGGAAATATGATCTGATCTTGATGTTATCACTCTCTGCATAACTTCCAGCATATCTCCGAGAGTTTTTACTTTATCACTGAGCTTATTGTTCTTGACTCAGACTTCATGAATCTCATGAAGCATATTGGGATGAATCTTCCATTTGATTTTTTTCGATAATAGGGAAGCATCTATCCCCCTTAAATTGGTTAGAGGTGCCAGATGGGAATTTGTGAGTTTTTCAACTTCAACCAATAGGGTATCTCCAAAAGCGTTCAGATCATCCTTATTCACCAGTTTAGAGGTTCTTACGATGGTTCAGGAATAGAAGCTGACACAGGATATGGTTCCTTGGAAGAGAAGGCTTCAGAAGTAGATTCCGATTTCAAATGAAATATAGTTGATAGATTAATTCATTTAAAAAATACTTCATGGGAATCAGTCACATCAAAATAACTGGGGAATTTATACCATGTATCCAATTATCTTGTATCAATCAGATTATGAACTTAAACAGATTCCATATTGTGGGGAACTACCCCCCAATAGGTGAATCTTTTTCAGGACTGAGATATTTAGATCCTTTATCTATTTCCATGAATTCATCCCCAATTTTTTAGCCATTTTCATTCAAATGAACTAAAAGTCTTTATCCATTATATATCAAATAGATGGAACAACTTTAGGAACCACTTTTTCCTCTGGGTGTTCCTAAATAGTTGTTTCTTGTACAAAAAAATGATCATGTTCTATATTCTCTTCTACAACATTATTTTTGCTTACCTTAGCAACATATTCATCTTCTGAATCATGTTTTTCTTCTATATCAACAACTTTTTTAGGACCAGGCATGTCCTCCTCAAATATGACATGAGGAGAAGAATAACTATCTTCCTCAACCAGAAAAGATTCTCTCAAAGGTACAAGAACCTCATATTCTTACTCCTCATTAAATTATTCAACAAGTTAATCTAGTTCCAAACTATGATCAGAAATATCCTTTCTTAATGGGTGTTCCACTGGATTAAACTTTTCCTATAGTCCATCATTATCTTCAACCCAATGTTCTCTCCATGGATTCCAAATTATTTTCATTCTCTTTATTGTAACATTCAAAAGAGAGAACTCATAATCCTTAATGGATTATTTATATGGTCCAACCAATCCTTTTCCATGAAGCATAATTGAGATAAGACATGAATAAAATAGGGAGGTAGACTTGGAGGTTATTTTGAACAACTCACACATTTGGTGTATAAAATACATGCATAGGTTGATATTATGACCATTTTACATAAGATGTATGAAATTTACATCTTGAAACATGAGTATAAGAAAATTATTTTTTTTGGGGCTAATCAAATTATGAAAAATTATAAAAAAGAATCTAGATTCCCCATCTATCTCAATAGCAATGGCTCTCCACTTAGATTAAAAGCTAGTTAATCTTCTCAAATCTTCTTCCCAAACTAAGAACTCATTCAAAGCTAGAGGACCTCTCTGGTAGTACTCACAAATACCCCCATGAAGTATTCTAAGGCATGCATCCCCTAACCACAATGAAAAGGTAATAATCTGTCCATTGTTCCAACTTCACACAACATAGGCATATTCTGAATCAAAAGTGAATTAAAATAACAAGTAAAACTGTGAAACTAGCTTTGGGTAATTAGGAATATCCTCCTCTGTGAACTAATCCAGCCATCTTTCCTCTATTATCACACAAAATATGAAAAAAATACTTGACAGAAGCCACTTAGGGAATATCTCCTTTTCAAGTACCACTATTCTATTGACTTGATTCAGATTCAGAGGGCCTTAATGGGATAATTTTGACATGATATTCAAATTTTTCATTGAATTATAATTTTAAGGAGTTGAAGATTATGGGTGTTTCATCCAAGGCATTCACTGATGGTTCAAGAGAGAGAGAAGGGCTAAAGGATGTGTTACAGTTTTAGAGAAGATAGCTCAAGTAAAAATCGATGAAACTTATTTTATTTTATCACATAGGGATATTAAGCATCGGGAAATAAAAAATCACATGAATGTAAAATGAAAAAAAATGAATTACCGTGATACAGGAAATAATGTATAAAAAAAACAATAAAGCATCTTTACAGTCAGACCATAACAGACCTTCATGGTGAGACTGTAAGAAGTATTTCATGGTGAGACTGTAACATGCGTTCATGGTGAGACCGTAATAAGCATTCGTGGTAAGACCATAACTGCGTGACATCTAAACTGTGCGACTATATTGTATGAGATAGTATGTGCCAGAGAGTAACAAAAAAATAGTAAATGTGAGACTGTAAACATGAAACATCAACTCTTAAGACAGTAAAACTATAGAACTATTAGAGTTAAATAGTAATCTTAAGACAAAGACTTGTGAAACTATTAACTATGAATAAATATAGTTACTAAATAAAATTTATTATTCCAAATTAATGTATGATGTAATCTAATGTTTCAGAATTTAATGGATTAGTGAATATATCTGCAAGATGATTTGGACTTCCAATGAATTCCAATGTGATGTCACCTTTTTGATAACGATCTCTCAAAAAGTGATGTCTTACAACAATATGTTTCGTCTTAGAGTGTGAAACAAGTTTTTTTGATATGTTAATATCACTTGTACTATCTCAATTTATAAGTACATGACTGAGTTGATATCCATAATCTAGAAATGTTTGTCTCATCCACAAAATATGGGCACAACAACTTCCAGAATCTATGTATTCATCTTTTGCAGTAGATAATGAAATAAGGGCTTGTTTTTGAATACACCATGATACTAGTGACATGCCTAAAAAGTGACATCTTATAGAGGTATTTTTTCTTTATAACATACAACCACAAAATTCAGCATTATAATAGCTCACAAACTCAATTGATTTTCATCTGGGATAGAACAATCCTAGATTGGGTGTATGGTTGAGGTATTTTAATATTCTCTTAACAACATATAATTGACATTTGTTAAGATTATATTGAAACCGAACACACATACACACACAAAACACGATGTCAGGTTGACTAACAATTAATTAGTGTATTCTTCCAATCATTCATCTATAAGTGGCTTGATCAAAAGATTTTCCATATTTATCAATATTCAACATACAAGTAGTACTCATTGGAGTCTCAATAATTTTAGTGATATCTAATCCAAAACGTTTTAGAAGCTCTCTAGTATATTTACATTTATTTAAAATAATACCATCATTCTTTTCAATTATTTTAAATCCAAGAAAGTATTTTAGTTCACCCATTAAACTCATTTCAAATTCATTTCTCATAATTTTATAAAAATAAAAACATAAATATTTTTTTAAAGATCTAAAGATAATTTCATCTATATATATTTGAACTAATAAAACATTACTGGAAAATATTTTTATAAAAATGGTAGGATCAACCATTCCTTTTTTAAAATCTTTGGAAATAAGAAAAGTACTTAATCTATCATACCATGCTCTTAGAGCTTGATTCTGACCATATAATGATTTTAATAATTAAAAAATATGGTTTGGAAAGTGGGGGGATTTAAAACAAGGGTGTTTCATGAAAAAGACATCCTCAGTTATATACCCAATTATTTATTCAATTTTTACATCTATTTGATATAGATTGAAATTCATATGTGAAACATAAGAAAGTAGAATTTTGATGGCATCATGTTTTGTTACTGGTGGAAAGGTATATTCATATTCAATTCCTTTATCTTGACTATAGCCTTATGCAACCAATATAGCCTTGTTTCTAACAATATTACCTACTTCTGCTACCTTATTTCTAAACATCCATTTAGTGACAATGGCGAATGTGTCTTTGGGGATGTCATCCAGTTTCAAAACATTGTTCTTTTAAAACTGATTATGTTATTATTTCATATCCATCTCACAAAATTCATCATTTACAGAATAATTAATGTTTTTAGATTAATGTTGTGACATGAAAACATGATGTTCAACCTAATTTCTAAGAGAAGATCTACTTTGAGTTTCTTTTTCTAAGTCTTCAACAACAATAACTAAATGATGGTTCTTAATATTTCTAATAGCTTAAGAAAAATAATGAGTTGGGATTTCTGGTTCTTCAATACGGTCCTTTTCATTGTGACCCAAATCTACCGAACATCCAAAATTTGAAGTTTTCATAGAGTAATTTACAGGATAGTTAGGGGAATTTTAATTAATGTCCAGATTTGATATATTGTCCTCCAGGTTCTCTAGAGTGTTATTAGGGTCATGTGGATATGTTTCATCAATTTTGACATGGACATATTCTTAAACACATTTATTTCTTTTATTATTAACTATAAAGCCTTTAATAGAAATTTAATATCCTATGAAGATTCCTTTATCAATCTTGGATGAGTTTTTTTCAATATTTCCTTAGTATTAACGATATAGACTTTGCAACCAAATATATTGAAGTAGCTAACATTGGGTTTTATATTCTTCCACAACTCATATAGAGTTATTTTAAGGATATGTATAATCAAAACACTATTGATTATGTAGCATACTGTATGTATAGATTCTTCCAAAAGTAAATAGGTAAGTCATTTGCACAAAGCATGGTTCTAGAAATCTCATGAAGGGTTATATTTCTTCTTACTACAACTCCATTTTTTGAGGTGTTCTAGTGGTAGAAAAATTATGAATATATACATTTTGTGAGGAAAAGGATTCTATCTCTTGATTTTCCAACTCAAAACCATGATCACTTCTTAAGGATATAATTTTAAGTCCACAAATATTTTCTACAATTCCGGGATATTTGGTAAAATGAGAGAACGATTTACTTTTATGAGCCAAAATAAAAGTCCATGTATATATAGAAAAGTAATCTACCAGAAAATAAACATAGTGCTTCCCATTTAAATTGGAAACTCTAGATGGTCCAAAAAAATCCATGTGATCCAATTTGAGATGTTGAGGAGTTGATACTTAATTATTTGGTTTGAAGGAAATTTTTTGTTTCTTTCCCTTTTGAAAATGATTAGACACTTTATCATTTGAAAATTCATGATTAGGTAGGTCTTTGACTAAGAATTTTCTAGTTATCATTCTAAGGGATTGAGTGTTACAGTGTCCTAGCATCCTATGCCAAATCCATGACACATTGTGAAACACATATATACATGATGCATTTTAAAAAGCTATAGAATGTATGTTAACAAAATATACATGTTCATTTCTTAATGTAGAGAACACTAATTAATTTTTAGAATTAAAAACATTACAAGCATCATTTTAAAATTTGACATGGAATCCATCCTCACAATTTTGTGAGATACTAAGGAAGTCATATTTCATCCATAAAAAAAGTACTTTGGAAATTTAACAGAGTATGAGCTACTGATTTGGGAAAGTCCAATAATTTATCCATTGGCATTGTCAGCAAAGGTGACATGTGGTCCATCAATTTTTATTAAGTTATTGAACAATGAATAATATCCTATCATGTGTCTTGAAAACCCATTGTACAAGTACCATAAATTTTTATAGGAACTATTTAAGAAACTTTCCTACAAAATAGTCAAATAAAAATAGATTTGGTACCCAAACTTGTTTGGGTCCAGTAATATAAGTGACTAGTGCCTTAGAAACCCATATCTACATCATAGGTTTCCTTTAAGAATTATGTAATGTATTTTAAAAATTAGCTCTATTTGGACTAGAAAATCTTGAAACAGTATAAAGTGTACCATTACTTGTACTAGATGAATGTTTTCAAAAATTGGGAGAAAAAATATATGTCCTTGATTTAGAATCATAATGAGTTCTTCCAAAATTTCTTTTACCAGGTTGATAGCCATTACCATTAGTATTTGAGGAGGAATCTGTTTAACTAGAATTTGTACCATGGTATCTTTACCATTAGTAAACCATTCAAGATCCTTCTTCAATTTCCCATTAGATAGTTTTAGTTCATTTTTTTCCTTGAGTAATTGAGTATTTTTCTCCCATTCTTTAGTGAGTTCAGTTTTAACAGTTGAGGTAAGAGCATGATGTTTCTTTAAAGACTTGTATTTATATTTTAGATCATTACATGTCTATTAAATCATATTAAAGTACCCAATTTTTTTTATTAGATATATTTTTAGAGTCACTCTCATCTCTTGAATAATTGTAATTGTGTACAAGAGATTCCAGTGTTACCTCAGATGTTTTTTTTCCTAAAACACATATTGTCTTTGTTATTAAGTTCATTATGTGAATATTCTAAGTCAGTTGAACTATCCTCAGAAGCACTCCATGTTCCTTTCATTTCCTTTTTATACTTTCTATCTTTGTCCTCATATTACTTTTTGTTATTGATCTTGGGATAATGAACCTTGATATATCCTTTATTTTATATTCATAGTATAAAATCTATTTAGACTTGTCTCTTATTTTCCAATCTTTCATCCAACTTATTTTTTGTCCATATCGTCCCTTGAAGTAAGGATTTCTGAAAAATTTCTTCTTCTTGTAAAATCTCTTAAACCTTCAGGCTAATCGAGCAATCACATCATCACAATCATGTGATGATTTTTCGCTATTGGAACTTTATAAAAAAAACATACTATTTTCCTATTTCTTTGTGTTTATAGGTTGTGGCCTTGAACGCAACAGATTTTTTTAGTTCATTCTCTTATTCCTTGTTGAATTTCATCTCCTCTTCAAACATCGTCAATTTAAAAATGAGTTATTTTATAGGTAGCTTGCTGATGTCGCATGAATCTCTAATATAGATTGAGGTTCCTCTCAATCTGTCTGGTAGACATCTTAGAATCCTCATGATTTATTCATTATAAGTGACTTATCTCCCAAGAGAAATCATTTTTTTAACAATTTCATTGAACCTTAGATACATGCCATAAATAAGTTCATCAGGATTCATTTTAAAGTTATCATATTTAATACTATATGTATTATGTCACTTTTGTTTTAAAAACAATATATTATCCATCATGTGAAACAGACAAGGTATCCCAAATTTCATGGGCAGTTTTACATGTAGAGATTCAATTAAATTCCTCACCACCTAATGAGCAGTATTATGAATTCACAGCTTTGCAATTGTTATTGTAGGTAGTTTTGGTAGGTTTATCTCAAGTGATTATATCAATATAAGGATTATTATATTCATCTATAATTGTATACTAGATTATAAATCTCATACTTTATAAATGCATATTCATTTTAATTTTCCATTGATCATAACTGGTTTCATTAAAGAATGGTGGTCTGTTTGTTGCAGCACCTTCCAATCTATTATCAATAATTCAGAAATAATTTAAAAGAGCTATAAATTTAAAAATTTACCGAAATTTATAGATTTTTAATGTACATCTTCAATCCTAGTTGAATAGGGTCAAAAATAGCATCTTAAGAAACAGTCCTCTAATAAAAACTATTGTTCGGATTAGAGTACTAAAATGGGGGGTGAAGTGAGAATCTATAAAAATATCTATTTAAAATGTATTCCTATAATGGTTCCCCAATAAATTAAAATATATCATAGTTCATCATGGTTATATGTTTTTGAATGTTTTTCCCTTTAAATAACTTCTTATAAGAATGATTAATTCTCAGTAATCTTAATATATGTTATTAACAATACTTTTTTACTTATTCTAATAAGGAAAAACAATTATAACTTCTATACAAGATTAACTGTCAATGTTAATTTTGTGATTTCTGAATTAAAAAGTAAAAAAGAGAAAACAAAAAATAAATGACAATACAGATATAAATTAATTGTTTCAGTCTCAAGTAAAGACCTAATCCATTCCACCTGGTGATCACCTGCCTCTAAGAAGTTTATATAAACAAACATTATCCACACCATGAATATAGGTTAACAACTGTACCCAAGACTATTCTAGTCACATGACCTCTTCCATAGTTCTTCATGGTTAAAACCAAACAGGACAAACATGGACCTCTTCCACACTTATTTTTAGGAATATAAAAGTGTAAAAATATTTAATAGGAAGGATATATTGTATCATTTAGTTTGATGTGGGTGTTATTGCTTGTGTTAATATATACACACACAATTCGAAAAATATAAAAATAATACACAAAAATAAGAAATTATGAGAAAATCTTAGAAGTGCTCTGGGTCTTAGTCTATATAGCTCTGGACATCTGGGATGAAGTAGATACAGAAATCAAGTCCCCTTGTGGAAAACAGAGTATCATTTGTCAGATAGATCTAGATCATGTTCTTTTTATGTTGATAATGAATAAATGTTCTCGACTCTGGGATTTGAGTATGCTTCCTGTGTTATTTAGTAGTGTCGGGTTGCATGAATGATCATGCATCTCTGTTATCACACACACACACTTGTTTTTATATTTCCGTTATTGTCTTCACAGTCACAATGATCATGATGTTATTTTTTTTATTGGAATGCATATGTTGGATCCAACAAGATGCATGTATCCTACACCTTGTACAACATACTATCAAGTGATATGTCTATAAAAAACAATAATTTTGTCAGTTCATTTAAAAGAATCAAATATGACCATTAAAAATTAAATAAAAAAATTAGAAATCAAATTAATAAAAAGTGTCACATTTGGTATGGAGATGGTTTCTCCACGAAACAGTGCCTCCTTTAAATTGTGTCTCCTTCATTTCCTTTGAGTGGTGAGACATTTATGATGAAATAGTTGTATAAGTAATAGGAACTGGTAGCACAAATGCGGTGTTTGATCACAGTGTCTGGATGGTCATGGTGTGTGGATGTTCACAGTGTCTGGATGGTCATGGTGTTTGGATGGTCACGATGTATATATGGTCACGTTTGCTGGATGGTCACGATGTCTAGATAGTCACAGTGTTTGGATGGCCACAGTGTGTGGATGTTCACGATTTCTAGATGGCCTCGATGTTCAGATGGCCACGATGTCTGTATGGTCACAGTGTCTGAGTCCATTGCCCGAAAAACACAACAAGTGGTAGACTCTTGGTTTCTCAAACAAATAAAAATATCTTTATAGAGACTTAAATCGTGATATTCATAGAATGAATTAATATTAGTTATTAATAAGATAATTTCATTAGAAACAAAATAGTTTTCAATAATTATTTATGTCATAAAGAAACTAATCATCTATACACATGATTTTATATAGATTAAACATGATTAATAATATTTAGAGAATGTAAGGGATGTGTGATCACTAAAACATGATTGACACCTTATGATTCTAACATCATTATATACTCTATGTTGGTGGATCAATTATAACACTTAAGTATTGTCCTAGGCTAACTATGGCTCAACCAGTATTTATGTATTATCTTGATGTGTTTGTTTTGAATACCTGACAATTACTTATTGGGGTATTCCATAATTGAGCATTCTATACCTATCGATATGGTGAAGGTTGATGCAGTCCATTATTGGGATCCAGCAATTTTCTTGTCAAAGGGGAAAAGATTAATCGGTTTTTTGGAGTACTAAAAGAGGTTCATGGAAGAATATTCTAGTATAAAATCCCATCTAAAATTCCTAAAATAAAAGGGGGATCCATTCACCTAGACAAAGAAATATTTGTGATCCTTCAATGAGCTATGAGAGTGGTTGACTAATGAAAATGTTTTGAACATATTGTAGGAGGGAGAAGATTAATTTGTGTTATGAAATTCATCTTGAGATTTGATTTATTGAAATCTAATGAAGTGGTAGTCATTTATCTGTTATATGTTGAGGTAGTTGAGAACCCTTGAGCAGAACTATGGAGCCCTTGACATACAGTTGGAATCTCTTATCTTCACCCCAATGATGTGAAGTTACTATCCTTTATGAAATGTTTTCAGTATTTACTCAGTCCACTAAAGTCTAAGGTAAATATTCAATCATAGATATATCATATTTATATAGAGGTATTAGTTGGAGTTCTTAAAGTAATATGACTTTTAGATATTATACATCCTTGGGAAGATAAACTTTTTGGAATATTACCATAGTAAGAAATCACGATCATTCTTAGTGGAGGAGAAATCTTAGTAGTTGGATCTATTTTAGTTTACCCTAGCAGAGGGTAGGGGTGAATTATATCTTTAGTAAATGGATCTAAATACAAAACTTCATTATAATGTGAGATAGAAAATGTTTAGATCACATAATCCTTTTCAAGGGATGGACTATGGATCCGGTCACATTGTGTGTGGAGGTGTTTAGAGAGATTCAAACAATCCCCTTAGATGTACATCCATGTCTGTAAAATAAGTACAATGTACTTAAACTATATTTTTTGGTGTTGTATTTAGTGAGAGAATTTGTAATTCTGCTTCCTAGGGTTTCACGTCTTAATTGGTAAAGGTTAAACATCAGGTTCTAGTAAGATTTACTCAACCTCTTGAGATCCTAGTATCAGAGTAGGTGGGAATATCAATTAATTTTTTAACATGTAATATATGTACATTGAGTGGTTATGATGTTATTTTAGTTAGTTTTGACTAAATTACAATGTCATCACACTTTATTGGCATCATGATATTGAGTTCGAGAGAGTGTATTTTGCAATTGTATGTTTGCGAAATCACTAGACTTCATAGGGTACCTATTATGATCATCTCAGTACATATTTGTTAGTTTATATAATGATTATAGAGGGGTATGAAGGAATATTTTGGGACATAATTATGGATGACAATAGTTTTATAACCCTAGTTGTATGGGTAGATTGAGCTGATTATCCAGGTGTTGGGGGATGTGTTGAGGGCCTATGTGTTAGAATTTAGTCAGAACAAGATGGACGATTTTTCATTGGTAGAATTGACTTTTAATAATGGCTATTAGCCATCTATAAACATGGAACAATTGCGGGCCTTATATCAGAGACCTCTCAGGCCTCACATATTATAGATTGTGATTTTTAAAAAAACTATTTTGGGACCAAATATGTTATTGACATTAAAAAACACGATTCAAGAGGTTTTTGAGTGAATTTGGAAAGTTATGAGTCGATATAAATCTTTTATGGATCATAAATTTTGGCCTCTGATGTTTTATCATACAGACCACACATTCTTAAGAGTCTCCCCATGGTTATGATTGAAGATATTTGGGTTGGTATGCATGTTATCCCTGAGTTTCATCAAACCAATATACATCTTATATACTGCTGGGGATGTTTTTTATAACAAGTTATTATCCCCTCTATAGAATTGAGTGCATGTCATCTTCAATGTTTCATAGGTGAGGAGATATGAGAATCGCCTGATGAAAATTATTGACTGGGGTGATGCAATCACCAATGATGGAGACGCCTTCTTAGAGTACCGACTCATGATCAATGACCAAGAGGAGGGGATCTTATATGGACAGACTATTCCTATAGATTAAGGGATTTTGTACCATGTGTGATATAAATATTGATATATGGAATGTGACAGTCCAATGTGGACTTAATACCCCCACCTTTTTATGTATAGTGTCCCTATTGAGGTAATAAGTCTTGAATGGTGGTAGAATGTAATTACCCCAATCTTTATAGTTTGATACTTTTTAATATTTCTACATAAATATCTATATTCTTTCTATAGAGTCTACATTATGTTTGGGTGGCGTTATACCCCAAAATTAATAGATATAAAAAATTTTAATATATTAAAACACACAAGAATATATATTTTTTGGATAAACTATTTTCCTATTAGTTGGGGATTCAAATGGGAAATCATAGACCACTATGTTTTATAATACATGTGGTTAACCCTTTTCCCATTTTAATGTATGTGGCTGATAGACATTCATTTTAAAGAGAATTATAGTTAAGTTAAGTGAAACATATAAATAAATAAAATTAAAAAATATATTTTCATTTTTGAAATTATTCCCCAATTCCTTATAAATATTTATCAGTTTGGAAAATACCCAGGGTCATCTATATAACCATAGGTTATTCGAGAGGGGGGGGGGGAGGAGAGAATGTTTTCTTTGGTGGTTGGGAAATGTGGATTGTTTATTATCATTCAACGGGATTCATGTGGAAAATTATGAAAAAAACACTATCATGTTATTCTATTCTGAATGCATTAAACACTAATGGTGGACTAATTCGTAAGGTAGTGCAAGTTAGGTCATGGATTTGTTATGTATTTTACTAAATTAATAATCATGTATATTTTCTTCTAATTTACACGAATTTTTATTTGCATGGTTCCATTATCTTGTTATATTCTAAACACCTGAATCTAAATTTTTCTTCATCCCATGTTTCTAAAAGACTTGTTTTTTTCTAAAATCATATAAAACATTTGTGAGTTTACCTTGTTATTGTTTCCTCCCCCAAAGTTCTTTAGGATCTTTAGTGCAGGCCCATAAGGTTCATGATTGGACATTACATGACTAGATAAATGGGAAATTTAACCCCTAGACTCATGGTGGATGTATGAATATGTGTTGATCACTGTTGTGTAGACAAAAATTGGTTCATAGAAGGATATATGTGATGTAATCATGGATGAAGACCTCAGAATGAAAATAGATAGTGTGTAAGATACCCCATGATAAAACCAATTTTGGAAAATGGTGAAATACCAACAGTTCCACACAATTTTAAAAGGATATAAAACCATCGGTAGATTCTATACCAAATGTTTTCAAAACAATTTATTATTATAAAGTGGGTATAGGATTATATCAATGGATAAAAGCAAACCACTTTTATAATCTTCATAGAATTTCAAATTACCTACGGTTCTAATTAAAATATTTATATTTTTCTATACCAATTTGTCAAGAAACCATATCTAAATATATATAAAAATGGTTTATAAAATATTAAAATATCATTTACTAGTTGAATACTATGAGAAATTTTCAATACAACAATATTTATAGAACGATAAAAATTCATTTTTATAGTTCTATGAGAAAGGATTTCATACCATTGGTATAGACCGAGTCTATATTCATATATAGTAGAACCCCCACCTTGGAAAATTTTATAAATAAATCACTAAATAGGCAGTATCCCCCACCCCACCTAGATCAATTATTTAGAAAAATAACAAACCTATTGTAACAAAAATCACTAACCAATATATAAATAGTGATAACATACATTTTAAAAATTAAATGTTTTCATTCATAACTAATAAACAAACACTACATGTCATAAATACTAGTAAAAATCTAAAGGATAAATCACTCTATCATTAACATCACTATAACTATCATTTGCGGAATAATCGTCATACCTATACACCTCATAATCCTCACCATCTTCCTCAACATCACCATCATAGTCACCATCACCATCACCATCACCATCACCATCACTATCATCATCTCTATTGCAAACACCATCACCATAATAATTCATAGAAGCATCATCATATTTACCACAACAAGGACTGTCTCTTGGTTCACTATAAACAAACACATCATCAACAAATGTGTATCACAATATATAGTAATATATTGTGTATGTAATGGTCATAAGGCATCCATTGTTGTACCTCTCGAACCCCTCGAGGTTTGATTTTCATGATCACAATCACCCTCTTATGTTTCTAATATTGTGTTTTAAGTGTTTGTGATGATAGGCACAAGGTTGCCAAGAAGTTGGCCCAAGGATGGACAAGAAATGGACTGCAATTCAGTCCACCGGTCAGCCGGTGGCTCTGTCACCGGCCAGCCGGTGGCACCCAGACCAAACAGTGGAAGCTACTGCCTTCCCACCGGTCGACCGGTGGCTTCCCACCGGTCGACCTGTGGCACCCAGCACAAATAGTGAGACCTACTGTCTTTCCACCGGCCAGCCGGTGGCTCCTCCACCGGTCGACCGGTGGAGCCTGGACCAAGACTCTTCTTCTCATCCAAGGCACCGGCCAACCGGTGGGACTGTACCGGCCAGCCGGTAGCCCAGTCAAACTAGCCGTTGGGGTTGACCAGTCAACCTTCTTTTGGCCTCCAACGGCTCCAAAGCCTTCTCCAACGGCTCCGAAGCCTCCCCAAAGGATCCTAGCCTATAAATAAAGGCTGAGGAAGCCCCGGACACTACCCGGAACATTTACAAAGCCACTATACTCATTTTCCATCTATTGGCCAACCTCCGGTGGACTTCCTCAAAGGATCCTCTAGTGCTCAATCCAATTCCAATCCAAGGAGCACCTCAAGAAGCTTGGGAGAAGCACGCTACATCAGCTCCACCAATCATTTGGCACCCAAGTCTTCCTAAATAACGGTTTTTATTGTTTTATTTCTTTTTGAGCTTTAAAATTGGGTTTGTGCCTACAAACCCCAAACTCTTTCCTCATCTCCCTTTCTTTGGGTTCTCACACCACCACTAAGGTGTGAAGAGGTTTTTCAAGCCTTTCCTTTTAAAGGGCTTGAGTTGTCGGTGATCTAGCCTTCACCCGTTAAAAAGGCTAGTGGGTTATTGCTTAACCATTAAAAGCATTGGGTTCTTGCTTAACCAATAAAAGCAAGCTGTAATAGGTCCTAGTGCTACCTCAAAGCCTAGTGGGTTTCTTGCTAAAACCATTGAAAAGCAAGCGGTAGGAATCTCTCAACGGTTGAGTTGGGAGCGGAGACGTAGGCCGGGTTGTTGGCCGAACTCCGTTATCAAATTTCTTGTGTCTTGCCTTCTTTATTTCCGCTGCATCTTTACTTTGATTTTTAATTTGTGAATCTTTTTTTAAAAGGCAATTCACCCCCCCTCTTGCCATCATTCCCTCCTTGGGGTGTTCTTCCGACCCAACATTTGGTATCAGAGGGACCTTTGAGTAATTCCTTAACCCGGTTTCAAAGTTAAGATCTTTTTTTTAATGGCATCAACCTCTTTCGCCCCCGAGGGCTACTCTTTGGGTCGGGCTCCATTTTTTGATGGAACCGACTACAATTATTGGAAAACCCGCATGACCACTTTTTTAAGAAGCATAGGATATCCCATTTTTAAAATAGTCATGCAAGGTTACACTCTCTCTTCCCCCGACGAATCCAAATGGACCCCCGCCGATATTAAAAATTTTGAGCTTGATGGCAAAGCCATGAATGCTCTTCATTGCGGGTTAGATAGAAATGAATTTAATCGTGTATCCACTTGCACCTCCGCACATGAAATTTGGAAGCTTTTAGAAGTGACCCATGAAGGCACTAATAAAGTCAAGGATACTAGATTAGATATGTATAGGCAGGATTTTGAGTCTTTTTCTATGCATCCAAATGAATCAATTTCTGCAATGTTTACACGCTTCACTGACGTGTGCAATGGTAGAAAATCTCTTGGAGATGACATTTCTGCAGAAACTATGGTCAAGAAGATCTTATGGGTCCTTCCAAGCTCATGGGCACCAAAGGTGACGGCGATCCAAGAAGCTAAGGACGTCAAAAATATGCCGGTCGAGGAGCTCATCGGATCCCTAATGACCTACGAGATCACGATGAGGAGGCAAGCACAAAAGGAGGGCACCCCTATCAAAACTCCAAAGAACATCGCCCTCAAGGTTCAAAAGGAAGTAAGCTCCTCCTCATCTTCTTCCTCATCTCCTTCCTCATCTTCCTCATCATCAAGCGGCGACTCGGAAATGGAGAATCTCGCCCGCCAAATGCACAAGTTTATGAAGAAGCACAACAAGAAGAAGAAATCTCGCAAGGCGCGAAAGCAAGAACCCACCGCAAGATCCGAGCCCAAGGTAAAATGCTACGGGTGCGGCGAAAAGGGCCATTACAAGCCCGATTGCCCACTCAACAAGAAACGGGCCACGCCAAAGAAAAAAGGAAAGAAAAAGGTTCTCAAGGCCACATGGAGCGACACCTCATCATCCTCCTCCTCCTCCTCCTCGAGCGACCAAGGTACAAAATGCCTAATGGCATTTCATGAGGTAACTTCTTCCGACTCCTCCTCTTGTTCTTCAAATTCCAATTCTTTAAATCATCTTTCTTATGAAGAACTCTCATTTGCTAGAGATCAATTGGAAAAAGGTTTTCATGAACTCTCTTCTAAATTTGTCGCGTTGAAAAAGTCATTCAAAAAACTTTCCTCCGAAAAAGGCCAACTTCTTAAAGAGAAGGAGGAACTCACCCTTAAAATCCAAAATTTTCCAAATGTTGATTCCATGGAATCAACCATCAAAGATCTAAGAGAAACCCTAGCCAAGTTCACCCAAGGGGAACAAAATTTGAACAATATACTTGGTTCCCAAAGGGTTTCCCGAACCACCAATGGACTTGGCTATACCAACCAAGCCTCCTCCTCCCATGCACCCACTGTTTTTGTAAGGGGGAGCTCTAGCTTTAAATTTTGTAACTATTGCAAAAAACCCGGGCATCTCATTTATGAATGTAATTGTAAAAACACCCGGTACGGCCAACCCAAATCGATTTTTTATTCCGATGAATTCTATAGGAGAAGACCCGCTATGAGACAAGTATGGATTGAAAAATCCCTTCTAGCGAGTCTCTCCGGGCCTAAAATTGTTTCTTTTCAAAATCCCTCTCCCCGGTGATTCATTGTTTTTATTTAGGGGGAGTTAGGATCTTTTAAGCTTTTTTTGTGTTTTCAAAATTTTTCATTTCATTTTCAACTCTTGGTTTCAATTCTTTCAATTCAAAATTTTCTATTAAATTTTCTTTTCTAAATCTCCATCAGTTGGTATCGATTTTTTTTTAATTCAAAACTTTCAATTCAAATTGTTCTTCAATTTTTGATTCAAACTTTCAAAAATTTCATTTGGTTTCAAATTTCAAATTTCAATTGGTTTTGATTCAAAACTTTCAATTCAAACTGTTATTCAAATTTTTCAATTCAATTTTTCATTTCAAAATTTTCAACAATTGATATCATTTTCAATTGATTTAAAATCTCGTTTTTTATTACTTCCCTCAATCAAGTTTTATGCCCCGAGCTATTTTGATAATCACAAAGGGGGAGAATTTTCTTGATTGATTGGGGGAGAATGGGAGAATCCTTTTTCATCATGCTTTGCATTTCCTTTTAATTTCATTTTTACTTTAATTGTTTTGGTGATTGTGATCATCAAAATAGGGGGAGATTGTTGTACCTCTCGAACCCCTCGAGGTTTGATTTTCATGATCACAATCACCCTCTTATGTTTCTAATATTGTGTTTTAAGTGTTTGTGATGATAGGCACAAGGTTGCCAAGAAGTTGGCCCAAGGATGGACAAGAAATGGACTGCAATTCAGTCCACCGGTCAGCCGGTGGCTCTGTCACCGGCCAGCCGGTGGCACCCAGACCAAACAGTGGAAGCTACTGCCTTCCCACCGGTCGACCGGTGGCTTCCCACCGGTCGACCTGTGGCACCCAGCACAAATAGTGAGACCTACTGTCTTTCCACCGGCCAGCCGGTGGCTCCTCCACCGGTCGACCGGTGGAGCCTGGACCAAGACTCTTCTTCTCATCCAAGGCACCGGCCAACCGGTGGGACTGTACCGGCCAGCCGGTAGCCCAGTCAAACTAGCCGTTGGGGTTGACCAGTCAACCTTCTTTTGGCCTCCAACGGCTCCAAAGCCTTCTCCAACGGCTCCGAAGCCTCCCCAAAGGATCCTAGCCTATAAATAAAGGCTGAGGAAGCCCCGGACACTACCCGGAACATTTACAAAGCCACTATACTCATTTTCCATCTATTGGCCAACCTCCGGTGGACTTCCTCAAAGGATCCTCTAGTGCTCAATCCAATTCCAATCCAAGGAGCACCTCAAGAAGCTTGGGAGAAGCACGCTACATCAGCTCCACCAATCATTTGGCGCCCAAGTCTTCCTAAATAACGGTTTTTATTGTTTTATTTCTTTTTGAGCTTTAAAATTGGGTTTGTGCCTACAAACCCCAAACTCTTTCCTCATCTCCCTTTCTTTGGGTTCTCACACCACCACTAAGGTGTGAAGAGGTTTTTCAAGCCTTTCCTTTTAAAGGGCTTGAGTTGTCGGTGATCTAGCCTTCACCCGTTAAAAAGGCTAGTGGGTTATTGCTTAACCATTAAAAGCATTGGGTTCTTGCTTAACCAATAAAAGCAAGCTGTAATAGGTCCTAGTGCTACCTCAAAGCCTAGTGGGTTTCTTGCTAAAACCATTGAAAAGCAAGCGGTAGGAATCTCTCAACGGTTGAGTTGGGAGCGGAGACGTAGGCCGGGTTGTTGGCCGAACTCCGTTATCAAATTTCTTGTGTCTTGCCTTCTTTATTTCCGCTGCATCTTTACTTTGATTTTTAATTTGTGAATCTTTTTTTAAAAGGCAATTCACCCCCCCTCTTGCCATCATTCCCTCCTTGGGGTGTTCTTCCGACCCAACATCCATTAATTTCCTAAATTCATATTTTACATTTTGATTATATTCAAACACCTAAAAAACCATTTTTGGACACTTTTACCTCAAAATTAAAATTCTCTACCTCTACATGACATGTTTCCATCCCGGTGCTACCAGAACATGCACCTTAAGTGGTCCAATATCTAATAGGATAAATATAATTCCTTTGTTTATATCTCACTCCTCAATGATGCTCATCTCTTAATTCCTTTTATAAATGATAGTTTCCCCAAATTTTTTATCCTTTTAATCATTAGGGAATTGAAAGTACACTATTAAAAATATTAACAACATATTTATTTTAAAAATAGATATTTAATGTTTAAAGAAACAATTTAAAACTTACAATCTTATATTTTTTTAGTTTGTTTGTAATGCTTCCATGCTTCAGCTTTCTTCTCGAGATTTTTTTGACCAAGGCACACATTCATTAATACATAAAATACCCTTATAAAATGGAATTGAAAAAAGAAATCCATAATTCAAAATAGTTAATTAATAATGAATTTACTTATTAGTATAAAATTGACATAATATATGGTGCAATTTGTTTTTTTATTATGATTGATAACATTCTTCAGATTGATACGAGATGGTTGAAAAAATCAATTTTATTTAATAAATTGGGAGTGTTGGGAATATGATAAAATAATGATATGGTAAATTAACATAAATTTTAATTTAGGGATTGTTATTTTTATGTATTATTTCAAATAATTTAAGAGAAATAAATTTATAAAATAATATAAATATAATACCTTAATATAAAAAACTATTCATCATTAAATACATGTATAATATGATAAAATGGATAGGTGAAATTTATGCTATAGTTGATCATATTTGGTTGTTTTTATGCCTTTAATAGTTAATTGTAATGTGGTAAAAATAGGGAAAAAAATACTAAATGTTTAATTGATGGATATTTGTAAAATCATAGATTGCCTATAAATGTTTTTAGGTAAAAAATTTCATTTTAATGATTTGTTTTACAATTAATGAGATTAATGGATTTCTAAGACATATTTAAATGGGGAATGAAATAAATCAAATGATTTTTTTGGTATAGAGTTTTCTATTTTTTGAGAATTATAAATGGATAATGTGAAGTATGGTTTTTGTGAAAAGTATTATTTAAATGATAAAATATTTAATTATATTTTTTAGTATAATGATAAAAGTCATTATTGTTATGTTTTGTTGAAAATAATCTTGAATGAATTGGATTTAATATTTATTTTTATAGAGCATGTTGATGTTTAGATAGGATAAGAGTATTTATAATTAAAATATTATGTTATATAAATAATAGAAATATATTTTTGTGTTGAAACTCGGACGGTGTGTTTATTATTTTCCATATAGTTTAGGTAAAAGGAAAAGTTTTACAGATTTATTTATGTTTTAAATCATTTATTTATTTATTTATTAATTGACTCGTTATATTTGTGTTTTAGGGTGAATATCAAGCCTGTAATATGGATGATTAATATTAGCATACCTCAAGGTAATTGGTTGTGTACCTCTTTGATATTATAATTCACTAATCTTGTGTATTTAGTTAATATGATAATAAAATTTATTTATTTTATTATTTTTTGATATGATGTTAGATGAAAATTCAATGTGAGACAAGATAAATTTTTTTTGTATGTTAATAATAACATCACTTGGGAAATAATGTTATGCATTTCATAAAATATTATTGGGAATTATGAATTATTAAGAATAAAAAAATTTCTGTAATTTAATTAAGGCCATAGATCGAATAATATTTTGTATGATGTTTTATTTTATTAATTATATGATTTCAAAGTATTATTACATGGTATTTATAAATCATTATATATTATTTAGTTGGTTAAATTGACGCAATAGAGTTAAAAGGTTATAATGGTTGCAATTATAGAATTGATAACACTAAATCATATTTATTTGTTAAAAATGTTTTAAATAGTGTTTTTCAAAAGTTAGTAATTATTAGGGGTCTATAATGATTTTTTAATTCCTCATGTGTCATGTTCATATGTTAAACTTATTTCTCATGATTTGCATTTTTATTTAGGTTCAATAACTTGTTTGATCTATGAGAATTTAATGAAAACATGAGATTAATATTCAGATAGATAACTATATTATGTGTGATTTTTAATATAGATAGTGAGTTATGAAATAGGGATTAAACATGGTTTAAATAATGTTTCAATATAAAAATTTCTTAAATGTTCAATGTTCTAATGTTAGGAAATGCATCCTATATTATTCTTTTTATTTCCTTAGTTCCACCATCGAGATCAAAAGTTGTTTTTAATGCTTATAGGATTTTTTAGTCATAATTGAAAGGGATTTAGATGATAAAGTGTGATATTTTTTGTTTTTATAATAGTTTATTACTATTATGAAATCTACCAATATATGTGAAAAACACATTCTTTAGTAAAATTTCATCCATGGATGTCAGTATGATATTAGAATAATTTTTTTATGACATAATATTTAGGTAAGGGATTTTATGTTGCGACATTTAATTTATAGATTGAGTAAATAATCATTGAGTTGGTATATAAATTTTGGTGATTCATTAAACTGGCTTAGTTTCATAATAAATGAGTAAACTTTTGGATATGTACGTTAGTTACATGGAGAAAAAAAAACAAAAAATCAATGCATATGACACAATAATAATAAAATGATAACCATTCTATGTTGTTTACAAGGAATTTGTTGGGCCAATGTCTCAATTAATGATGTAGTGAACCATCATAGATACTGGGTAATGCGATTTAAAAATATTGATTTATGTGATTTATTATTATGAGTTAGAATGTATATATTGATATGATTTCAATTAGGATTACTTATATAACTATATTATAGAGTTTTTACAAGTGTTTCATGGTGTTAGATGCATAAAATATGTATAAATTAAATAATATAAAAAGGATACGAAAAATATTATATCACTTATGATTTAATAATATGGTAAATAATGTATTCTATGATATATAATGATCTATAATCTTTATATTGTTTTATTATAAATATTTCAAATGAATAAGTTTTTTGTAAATGTCTCAGGAACACGGTAATACAATATTCATAAATAATTGAGAATAAATAACTATATATCAATAATAATTTGTGGTGAATAAAGAATAATTTTAAATATTTAATTTTTTTCTAGAATAATAATTAAAAATGATAATATAGGATCTCAATCTAGATGTTTTTACTCCCTAGTGGATCTCATTACTAAAATATCTATGTGTATCTAATGTAGAATAATTCTATATAATAATCCGAACACACTATTGAATGAAATACTCTAAAATAATCAGTTTTTATCAATTTATGTGTTATATATTTTTTATAGTGATATATATTCAATATTTGGAAATTTCAAGTACTAAATTTGTAAATATTTAGTATAAACTATAATATTATTTGTATTATACATCATTGGATATTTTTTTCTATATTCATAACATTATTTTGGAATTAAGTCATATTATAATGATCAATTAAATTAAATTTATTATATGTTATAATAGAAAACAATGTTTTTTGATGTTTCTAATGATTTTTTGAGAGGTTACAGTTCTTTACAGTATAAATAATTATCTAATGATTATTATTGTAATGATATTTTGATTTATTTAATGATATGTATAAAAATAGTAGTCATTTATCACAAATTAATTATTATGAATCTTTTTTCTTCCTATACTCTATATATGGTACAAGAAAACTATTGAATAAAATAAGACTATTTTAATATTATTTCAATATTTCAATTATTTTGGATCACCTTACAAAGTATGAAAATATTAGAAACTTTTAAGTGATCATCATCATCAGTCATATAATTAAATTTTTAATTGATAAAAGGTGTCCTTTTTTTTAATTTCATAATGTTTAGATTCAATAATATTATTTAAAAAATATTTTTCTAATTGGTTTTTAGTTTATATATTTTATTTACATTTTTGATTTCCTTGACCTCTATCATAACCATTACACACCAAACACATTCCAATTACCTCAAGAGATATACCCCTTTCTATTTTCACATTGTACCCTAACTAATAAAAATGACATTCACACATGAATCATATCGACAAAAAAATTTATCATACATATACATAATTTTTACTATTGGGATATTAATCCTAGTATTTCGTGAAGATAGAGTGAATTGTTTTTATGTAATATTATATTGAATATTCTTTTAAATAACAAATTATATTAATATTTTTTAGTATTTAAATCATTCTCTTAGTATTGGGAAAAACAATATGTCACATATTTTAATTATTAGGTGGTTATATAAGATTCAAAAAAAATATTAAAAATCACACCCATTTTACACTTGTCTATAAAAACAGTGTCTTTAACACGTCCAAAAATAATCATGTTTACAATATAGTTGCTTTAAAAAATTCCAATGAATCAATATAATATAAAATTGAAGAAATATTATTTCTATAATTTATTTAAAAAGATAAAGTATAAATGATTGAAAAAACATATTAATATATTATTCAAGAATGGTAGTCCACCATAAAGCATGGAGGTATTTCATATAATTATTTCTTTTATTTCATTATAATCCTTCTAAAAAATATTTCCAATAAATAAAAACATAGTATTATTGAAAAACATCCTAATTTTCATTCATAAACCAATTTTTTTAATAAAATAAACTATGTACCCTTATAATGAGAAATCATTTCATGTTAATGTTCAACCAAACACTCATTATGAAAAGTAATGTCCCCTAAATCCATAGCATCTCTAGAAATCTAGCAACTATAAAAATAATTATTTTATTCTATTCACATGTCACCTTATTCCATGAGTTGTGAATTCCATAAAACCTCACTATAAGAAAAATTATAATTAAATTTTAAAAACAATATTAGTTTTTATAAATACGACTATAATATACAATTAAATCCATGAAATTTCTTACCCTTACTTTCATCCTAAAATTAATATATACTTTATTTTGAAGGTTTCTCTAGGAGAGTGTCCTAACAAGAATGATTTTAGAGTATTTAGAATGTATCCCAATAAAATTTCAACTTTCTCACCATGATTTAAAATATTTTAATAATCATAGTTCACATAACAATCAGATGTGTGCGTTAGTTCCCCACATTATGCATGTGTGTATGGAGACCCCTCCAAATAAAATATTGAGAAATGAATGAGAAAAAATATTATATTAATATATCTTATGATAAAAATAAATTAGGGTAGAAAAATTAATAGGGATATATAAATATTCCTGATCCAACATGATTTGTGAGTTCCTCTGGATCCATATGATCCAATGCATTGTCAACCTATACATTAATAGTGGGATCCAATGTTTTCACATGAGTCTTCAAATTTGTCAGATTTTATATTTATTGAGCATGACTGTAATAGCTCGGTGTGAAGGATATAAAAGAAAAATCATCTAGAATATATGTCTATAGAAAAGTATATTACATATAGTGAGTAAGAGCCATCATTAGATAAGTGCACAAAAGGTGAGTTGTATCATATGTTAATGCTGGGGAATACATAGGAAACATAATATCATAGGTTCGTCTAATGATATTGTGGGATAATAATGTGTTTTAGATTATATAAATTATGAAGGTACATGGTATGATCAAGAATGATGAGTGGTGTGAGTTGCTCTAGCACAACCTCCTACTCATCGTCGGGCAGAGAATCAGTGCCACAAAAATTATAAGAGAATAATTATCTCATAGGTGGTGGATCTTGGTTAAAAGTAATTTAAAAATTAATCACATTTCATTATATGTTATTGATATATATATATATATATTTTAATTAAATACTAAGAACATGAACCAAAGGATAGACACACATCAGTATCATGTGGTTATTATCATATAGCATCCTATTCATTCTTATCTCCTCAATGTATTTCATTTGGGATATTTACAGAAAAAATATTGAATTTATTTATTTCTAGTCAATTATATCTTCTAAGAAACATATGTTATATATTTAAGATGGAGGAATCTATAATTAGTGGGTTCTTGTATTGAGGTATGTTAAAGTGACTATGTTTGAGATTTACTAATCATTCCTGGTGAATGTATTTTTGGTAGTCTATAATTTAATACAGACACCTTTATATTGATTTTAGTAGCTGGTGTAATGCGTAAATATGTATATATTGTAATTTTGTTAAAAAAATTATGTAAAAATTATTGTAAAATTATTTTATATAATGTATTAAATGAAATTTAAACTTTAGGGATACAAATTTGACAAAATAAGCAATACGTTCTTACTTATTTATTTGTTAAATTTTTTGGATTACATTCAATTCACATGATATTCTATCATGTATTCCCATATATTTTTATTTTAGTGTTAACACAATATATCATGGCATCAAAAGAATATGTAATATCACCTGATTTATAAAATATCTCAGTGAATATTTCATTATGTTCCCTAAAAACCGAAACTATAACTATAATTTACATATATAATATAATATTTATATGGAATATATTTTATTTGTAACAAAAAAAAGAAATTCAAATAAAAATGTAAGAGGACAAAATAAAATTTTTATTATTTTAAAAGTAAAAATATTTGACAACTTAAAAATAACAAATTTTATTGTATGATAAGTCTTTATATATTTTAATTTATTTCAAAATATTTTACACTATGATTTTTAAGATATCACTAAAAGGGGAAGAAATAACTTCATATATATTTGAATTATTATTCTAATGGACAATAAGAATTAGTTATAAAATTTCATACTATAAATGATTTTGATATTTATTTGAATCCATTAGATCAAGTGTCAAAATTTCAAATTTCATCTTAAAGTTCATATTCCAATACAATATGTTAAATGAATGAAAAATATTGTTACAATTTTAATTATATTTTGGTATGATATGAAAATATAATCAGAACATCCATTCTGTATTTTTCAAAATAAACAAGACGATCAGTGTGAATACTCACAATTTTATATATACGAGTTAATTGTGATTTGATTTTGGGAATTTCCCCATTTAATACACTCCCTAAAAGGTTCTATTAAAATAAAAAATCAATATAAAATATAGTTAACTTCATTAATGGATCAATTAATAGTAATTTGATAATAGAGTTTCTTATTACTAATTAAATATATAATAGGTTCATAAACCAGTATGTCCCTAGAGTGAATAATAAATTAGTAATTTATAAACATCCTAACATCATTTTGATGGTTATCATAAGAATTTGATATACTAATATATATATAAATGAATGAAATTTAAAAAGATTTTAGATACTCTTCATAAACGGTGCGACGTGAAGTTATTTTGTTTTTAACTAAAAATATATTTGAAGAGTTAGTAGAGATAGAAAAATTTAAAAAAAGAGTGAATTTTGAAAAGGAGGATTTATTTTCAATTTATAGAGAAGATTCAATGTAACATTGATTTCTTACTTTGATAATATTCATGAATCAAGTATTAAATAATGATTTTTTATAATTATAATTTAGTAAATTATATATAAAAAATATCTTTTAAAGAATCATAACATTTTTTTGATTTTTTAATAATATACCCCTACATTAGTTGGATTGTAATGTGTTTGGTTTGCAATTTAAACCATATTTCCCTAAACAATTTATCCTCTCCAAAAACATTTTTTGATCAAGAAGTTGGGAATTTTAATGAGATAAAGGTATTTTTTATATACTAAAAAATAATATGAATTTTTTAAACTAGTAATATATTTTAGAAGGATAATCCAACAAAATATTGAAACCAAAATACCCCTCCATGTTTCAGGTTTGTTATTAATTTGATATGAAATCTTAGAATAATTTGTGACTTTTTTCATCCATGGATCATATGGACAACCAAATAAATAATGTGAAATGATCCTAATATAATTAATACGGTATTAATCAAAAAAATATTTAGTAAATTGATGATACTAAATTGATTCAAAGATATAATTTTTTAGATATCAAAAGAAATTCTACTTTTTATAATTTTACTAAATCAAGTAAGAAATAGTTGGAAAATCAGTAAGATTAAGGAGTAGAATCTTATATTCATATTCTATTTTAAAAAATAGAAGTATGAATTGTGATTTAATAACATTAAGAAGTGAACCATATAATAAAAACACATTCGAAATGGATTTTATATAATGATGATCAATAGGCAAGAATTTATAAACAATTATTAGTGAATTCATCTAACATTGGTGTACATCCAAATTTAAAAATATAAACAACATCCATTGATTCAATGAGATGAATTGTTTTTTTCTAGTTTATATCATTTTAATTAATTTTCATAATATATATTATGTTATTAACACATTGAAAATTTATAAAGAAAATATCAATTTCATTTTTTAAACAAAATATAAAATTACAATAAAATTAATGTTCAATGATAAAATTACATAAAATGATCCAAGTTAAAAATATTAGAAATGTTATGAATTAATTAGAAAATTAATATATATTATAATAAATAAAAATTTGAGATATGTGTAGAAAATAAAAAAAATTAGTTTCATACATCATTAATATATATAAAATTTTAAAAAACATTTAATGACCTAATCCATATCCTAATACATTATTTAATTATAGTCTAAAATCTTAGCATTTGATACGAACATACACAAAATGTACACATAACCTTGAAAAATCACATCCACCACAACAAACACATCAGGATTAAAATTATAAAAATAGTAACATATATTAAATAAAACACTAATAATATTAATTAAAACAGTAGAGGTCGTCTCTTTTTATATATTAACTTAATATCACTTTTGTGGAAAACATAACAAATTTTAAAAATAAATTCCCAAAGACCATATTAATTTAGTTCCTTTGGAAAAATGGATATGTAAACACTGGTACAATAGTGAACTAAATATTTTTTCACTAGGTTCTCCAAAACTAGCACCCCTCTTAGACATGTGATACACAAAATATATCTTTAGAACATAGGGATGGAAACAAAAAAGGGGCGAGATTTGATTCTCAATAAGGGTAAATATGGGAGATATGTATGCATGATCTTGGGAATAGTGGTATAAGAACATGATCATGAAAATATTAGATCATACCTTATATATCAATGATCATAAATATGAATCACTTCATAAAGATTTGTAGTTCATATGAAATGAATCATAATAAAGTAAAGAACATAATACAATAAAACATTACATAGGAATAAAACATGGAATTATGATAGGCACATAATCATATATAATTATTTACATAGCATTCAATCCATTGATTTTGATTCCATATTAGTGGAAAAATTCTGTTTCTAAATAGGATTCATACCCCAACCCATTCCTATATTACTGAACTCAGTTCACTCTTTATTACAAGCCCTATATTTCTAACATTAGTTCCTTTCTCATTTATTCCATATAATACTGATCTATTTTAATTTCTCATTCCATCCATCTATATATAATGACATATAAATCTTTACCCAATTAATTTGATGGAGATATAGGTCCCAAAAATCTCATTATAAAATCATAGATATATATACCATAAAAACATAAACAAATCACATCATTTCCCATGAAATGAATTTGGTATCACAAATAAGTAATAATATCATAACCTATGGAAAATGATATTGGTTTCATTATCCATTAATCATAAGAATAACCCATCAAAAGAAGTGGGTTTCAAAATAATATAACCTGTGAAAGAGAAACAGGTGTCATAATAATCATTCCATAAAAAACCCATTCATGAATGAATATGAATGAAAGATTTGGATTATTTCCTTTAATTACATGATTAAAATCAACAAATTTCATCATCGATTGAAAATGACATGGAAGAATATTTTGAAAACCTATCTTGAATAAAATATCCTTTTAAAAAAAATCTTCTTTAAAAAATAAAACCTCTTGAAAACCAATTATATTGAAATTAATTTAAAAACATTGAAATAATTATTGAAAACATTATGAAAATAATTTTCATTTTTGACTTATAAATAAAAATTTAAAATATTTTGAAAATCATATTCCTTAAAAATTAAGAAAATAAACTGGAAAATTTTGTGAAAATTATTTCCCATAAAAACATACAAAAGAAGCTTCTAATCTTATAAAAACCCATTTTATTTGAATTTATACTTGAAAAATTAGAATAGAAGATTTAAAAACAATAAAATAATATTTAATATAATATTTTCATTAAAACATTATTCATGTATCATTTAAAAAAATTGAAATCATTTTGGGAAACATTTTTTTTGTAATAAAATAGATTTCCCAAAGAATAGAAAATATAGATTGATTTTCTTAATATAATGTTCTTAATTGTAATAAGTACCAAAGAGTGGAAAATTTTAAAAATAAATGGACATATATTGAATAAAAATTTTATAAGGAAACTCATTACTTCTCTTTATATATGGATCATAGGACTTAATCGAAAAATCATAATCACTAATAATCTCGAAAAATTGATCATATTTCTTTCAATAAAATCTTTTCATTTAGTGTCATGGTATTATAAAATCTATATAAAAAATGAAACTATATAAAGATTAAAATATGACTAAACTAATTATGTGTATTATATAACTTGTTTAATTTAATTATATACACCTCAAAAATGAATTTAGGTGTATAACAAAATAGGAATCTCAAAGAAGGAGAATCGAAGAAAAACATTTTTACTGATTTGGTATATTATGAAACATATACCACATGAAATAATGTTCCTAAAATGATATTAAAATAAACATAAATATAATAATATGATTCCTATTATACATTCATTGTAAGTTTATACACCACATAAAAGGTAAGAGTTGCGAACAAGACATCTATCGTACAGAAATAAAAAGTGAAATAAAATCTCGTTACTTTAGGTCTTGAATCTCTTTGTACTATAAATTTTTTCCTATAAAATTAATGTATGATTATTATAAATATTTTAAAGAATATTATTATAAAATCTAATACCATATATGGTTTTGTATTATATTCTTTTTAATAATTTTATTTTTAGGTTTCATTTCGGGTAATATTCACTTTGTTTTACATATGTGTCAAAATTAGTAATATATTTGATTCTTATACATATGTGATGATTTAAATAATGTAAATAATTATATAAATATAATTTATATTCATTATATTTTTATTATAATAATCTATATATTATATAAGTATGGAATGGAAAAAGTTATTCATGGAGACGGTATGTCAAACGTATGCATTAATGTTATTTCTGTTTTATTATTGTATTGAAATAAAGAGAATAAATGATGTGTATATATATAATTATTATAGAACCATTATTATATCATATATATAATATAAATTCACCAAAACCATATTTAATACATCCCATGTAGTGTGAGAACAAATCACACCGCCTTGAGGGGGTGGTAGTCCACAATTCGTCAAAGAAAATTATCATATTTACAAAAAATAAAAATTATATAGATATGTGTTGTAAAAGGACTAAAAAAGATTAAATACATAATAAATATATAATATAACAAAAAAAAAATATTTTCTATCATAATTTCCACCATGATAGGTGGTAAAGGAAAAATTAATAATCATATTTTCATGGGGAAGTAGCACTCCATACTCATAAACATTATGTTTGTTACCCATTATATGGAAGTGTGTTAAAGTGTATTTCGAATCCTTTGGATAAAAATATTTTTGTATATTTTGGGATATGTTTCTTATAAAACCATGTAATTATAATATTTTATATATTTGAGAATGAAATAAAATAAAGGATTTTAAGGAAGGGTGTTACCTATTAATCTGGTAAATCCTTTTAGTTTTCACCAAGGGTATTCAATGGAAGAATTTATGCCCAAATTTATTATTATATTAATAATGAATGTATGATTATATAATATTTTAAAAGTTGTTTTATGAGAAAAATTTCTTTTAGAGGTGTGAGGGAGGGGTAGAGTTCTTTCTTTTTTATAGTGGAGGGGGAGTGGCACTCCTATAAATTCAAATATGTACTCAATAATTGGAGGTATAATTTCCATAATGTTCTGCCAAAATGGAAAATGAATTGGTTAATTTGAATTTAATATATAAAAAAATCTTAAAAAAATAAATATATTTTCATTTTAATAATATAGTTCCTTAGCTTCTATGATTCCCTGATTTTATTATTTTTCTTTTTATTAAAGTATCTAGTTTTCTATCACATGTAATTTAATCATTAATACTAAATTAAAGTCAGATTAAAATTTAATATATATCCAATGAGTTATAAATATTATATACACTTTTCAAAATAAAAATATCTTGTGTTTTGGAAATTATAATATTAAAACAAGAGAATGTGATGCGCAAAATAATTCTTAAATATAGACCATGTTGACCATGTTTTTACAATATATGTTTCATAATGTTAATTATAAATGTTAAATTGGACCATTAACTGTATATATTTATTATGTTTAACACATAAAAATGATTTTTCATAATATAATATTTTTATTAATTTTTAATAATTTAATAAAATTCCATTTATTGTAAATGAACAATTTTGTCAATCATGACATAATTAGTTTAATTATAATTTTAAAAAAAGATATTGGAATTAAAATAAATTAATTATAAATATTTTTAAAATGATAAATTAATCTATAAAAATAAATAAAAACAATAATTTAATGATGCCACTTCACTTTTAAATGTTATTATATCATTTTTTAGTTAATTATAAAATAATAATCACTCTATTTTTATTTCATAAGCATTTTAAGTAACTAATTCAAATATAAAAATATTTGATAATTTATAATGATAAAAATAACTCATTTACCTTTAAATATGGTATCTATAAAAGAAACTATTATGTTTTATACATATATAAATGTTTTATAAATGTCAAAGGTATGGGATGTTCCCTTTTTTTCTTTTTTCTTTATTTTCTTCTTATATATGGAAATTACATTTCAAAATAACCCAATAACCTATAAAATATGATCTAATAGGGGATACGGTGTAATTATTGTTTGATAATTTATTTTGGATATATTTCTTTGTTATTTTAGTCCTTATGATTTTGTTTTTTATTTAATTAATGATAATAATTCATTAATTATTATGATTAATTTTAATCAATTTCACTAATCCTCTCAGTTAATATTTTATTTTCTCATATTACACTAAAAATTTTAAACTCATTATAGATGTTTATATCAATTTTAAAAATTAAAATAATAGATGTGGGAAGATTAATTTATCTATAATCCCGCAGCCGTGGTGAGATAATGTGTTTTTAATATAAAAACATTTAATATTTCAATAATTTATTATGTCTAATTTTAATATAAAAAATCACTCTATTGAATTAAATTAGATTAATATATTCATAATTTACGTATTGTGGCATTAAAAACCAATATCAAATATTACATAACACTTATAATTATAGAACTGAAGAGTCTCTTTGAAAATTAATTGCGTTAATTTTTACTATTCAACAAAAAATGATGTTTCTCAGAAAAATACCAAAAGGTAACAAAAAGATAATTTAATCAATATTAAATAAATGAGCCTTTTTTCCAATTATATTTCTATTATTTTCTATAAATAATTTTACTATTGTTCACAAAAGGATGTAAATTGAATACTATTTATGAAAATATTATGTTAATTTTTTTTATGTACTACTAAAAAATATTTCATTATCAAAATATTTTATTTATGTGAAAAAATTATAACTAATATATGAAAAGTAGTTATTACTATAAATATTAATAATTATAACATCATGGTTATAATTATATCTTATAAGTAATTTTATCAATTATTTGATGTTCTGAAAAAAAAAATGTTGTTTATAACACATACCAGTTTGGTGATGCATGTAGCGTAATAGAAGTCATTTATATGTAAAAATAATATTAGAATTAGTGTAGTTAAATAAATAAATGAAATTTATTTTATTTGAATATGGAAAAAATTATTTCAGAAAATCTCATGTTGTTACATTCTACCCCCATTAAAATGAATTTCTCCAATGAAATATTATTTGGCTAATCAATCATTTAATACCTGAATGTTTCAGTCATAGAAACCCAAATTTTAAAATTGAATACAAAAACATCCCATAAAAAGGGAATTTTTTAAACCAAAGGGTTACCCAATGTAACTCATTATGAAATTCCCAAACAATAGAATATAGGTGGGATGTGAAAAATGACAGAGTAGATAAATCATACTATCGTGTTCTGATGGAGAGTGATAGGGAACAAGGTTTGGATAAATTTAACAATAAAAAACCCTTAAATATACGATGACTTAAAAAAATTATCATTCCTTAGAAATAAAGGAACAATTTTTTTATTTTAGATCCTTTTTCCTAATGTTGATGAGTTTTCATGATAAGATATAGTTTCATGATTTTAAGACCACATCACTTTTTCTTGTTTCTTGATCCACACAACCACTTTCTCTAAAAGGGATGGAAAAATTTTCATTCTTGAAGTTCCAATAGATAACGAGACACATGATATTCCATCCAATTAGTTATCGTCAACAAATAATAGTTTAAATAGGATAACTAATATCCATAAATCCTCACATGGAGAGATAAAACCTTAATCATAATGACATCATCTGGATTTTAACATAAAATTTCAATAAACAGTTATCCTTATAACCCTTACGAAAGATTAAATTCCTAATCTATAGAAATAGAGTAATGAAATTGGCTTAAAATTGATCCACATATATCCCAAAGTACCTCTTGGTTGAAACATTCCAAACCTGTGAATACCGTGAAAATATATTCCATTAATTAGCATTAATCCTTTTGTAAAACATGTATACATCCTTATTGAAATGATTACATGATATATTCCCTAAATAAAATAATTTTTAAACTTTATAATTGATTAAATTTATCAAATTTCCAATAATAAATTCCAGTGTAATTCATACTGTCCACTTTAATTATTCATATACAACATATCTTTATCCCAAAATCATTATCTCAACATCAAGAATTAATTAATTTTTACCTTCTCATAATAAAAATATCCCCATTCCATGAAATCAATTTTTTGTGTCTTCATAACCATTCAACATGTCTTTTTTCAATCCATTATAAAAAAATTTATTGAAATTACATCTATATTTCAAGATTCATATATCATAATCTTACAATTCCAAAATATGAATACATCATTCATCAAACATTATTATTAAACCATTACTCATGCTTTATTAAACTATTCCTTAATACATCCTTCTTAACATGTGATATATTAATCATTTATTAAGGTTTCTCAAACTTAATATAATCATTCTTCTTATGTTTAATGTTAAAAATATTAGAAATGAAACCCATACATTTCAAATATTGTTTTTGGTTTTATAATCTTCATATGTATATCTGATACTCGTACCACCTTCCTAATTCTATTTAGGATACTTCTACACGCCAAATCTATTTTCATAATTCCTATACATAACTTGTCAAATACATAAATGTTTACCATATCTTTTTTATAATTATGTCTATTAACTAAAAGAATAAATCATAATGTGAGAAACATTTATCATATTGGGATACCATAGAATCATGGAAAATTACCTATAGGGTGCCTAAGTCTTATGTTCTACTTCTCTGATCTATGAAACCATAGGTGTGTCATAGGATATTTATAGAGACTCTCTATTTAAGGCCTTCATAATTGTCTGTAATGGGTTTTTGATTTACAACCAAGGAGTGTCAAACTAGTTGTGTAATAATGTTAATTTTCATGTACCAGATTACCCCGAGTAAGGCCCATAATAGCATGTAGGTGTTGTTACCCCTTGGTACATGTGTTCTACAGACACATCCACTTGTAGAATCCAAATATGTATTTATTACTAGGAATTAAATCACTCTATACTTCACCAAAACTCCATGTCATTTACCATAATTTTTCTAATTAATAAACTTCTCTATAGACATGTCATTAGGGTTAATACTATGTTTTTATCAACCATGATTCTATAGGATAAGAAAAACCTTTATCTGATACAATCAATAGAAACCCAAAATTTTCATAAATTAAAAATACATCACTTTTTTAGAATAATTAATACATTATACAAACAAATTCCCAAAGACTCTATTAGTTTTTTTCCTCTGGAAACATGTAAACGTATGCATTAGTACATGAGAAATCTACATATTATCTAACTATGTTCCCCCAACAAGAACCTATATTAAACTAATCATATATAAAAATATATCTTTATAACATTCAGAAGAAAACATAAAAGTTTGTGTGATTAGATTGTCATTAATAATATAAAATGGAGACATGTAAGTATAAAAAATAATATAAAAATTTTTTTAACATTTCTAAAACAATGATTATAACGTGAGTAAAATTAGTAGCCGATGATAATTATTAGTGAAAATAAATGCACTGATAAATGTAACCATTATCAGAGATTTAGAATGTTCGGATTTAAAACACATTCATCGTCTCTTCTTAAAGGACCACTAAAAGATTTTTTATTAGTGTGGTAGAAGCACTAATTAATGTGTTCTTTATCAGCCCTTTTAAAATAGATGATAAATAAGCTCTTTATCAATGAATTTGATAACTCTGATAAAAATAAATACTGTAGTCTATTGTAATAGCACACTAAAACACCATGTTAGTGTGCCGTTACAACACACCATAACACTAGAAGAACCAGAAACACTATAATCAGACAAGATATATCAATAAAAAAATTCCCATTACAGAATTTAAATGAAATTAATTTTACAAAAAAATACCACGAAAAAATTATATTATAGACATTTCAAACATTTTTTTAATATATCACATAAATAAAAATTATTACATACATTAAAAAACAATATTATGTGTCAATATAACCATGATTTCCATTGATTTCATTGTCTAACTGCCAATATTATAGGAGCACCTTCAAACAAATCACATCAACTCGAACAAAATAGTCAACCAGTATAAGAAAACAATTTTTATTTGAATAATACTAAGAAATAAATTAATTAAACACAAATATGAAACAATATATTTATTATATGGAAAAATATTTACTATGAAAACATCCAGATTACCCTTGTGATTTATCATAGGTAGCATTGTTGATCTTCTTGTAATAGAAGAGGTGGTAACTTGAAATAATGTAATAAATGCATCACTGCATCAGTGAAAGGATTATAATACAGAAGAAGAATGAATATTATGTAGACAACACCAACCTGAACAAATGAATCCAAATATATAAAAAATATATAATTATGTTAGTAATACTAAAATGAAATAAATTAAACATAAATGTGTAACAATACATTAATTCTATGGAAAATGATTTTACTATGTAATCATCTTGATTTATTTTATGATTGAGCAAAGGAAGTTTCATTTCTCATCTAGCAAAGGAAGTGGAGGTAATTGGAAAGAATGAGATAAATTCCCCACTTCATGGGAGAAAATATTTTAAGGGAGAAGAAGCATGATATTTGGACAAATCACGCCTAATCAAACAAAATAATCAACCTGTATAAGAAAAAAATTATCATGTGAGTAATACTAAAAAGAAATGAAGTACTAATAATTATGAAATAATACATTAATTCTTTGGAAAATGATTTTTCAGTTAAAAAAACAAGATTCCATAACATATCACAACCAAGTTTCCTAGTTAAATAAGATTCCCTTTTATCTATTCTCAATAAAATTTCACATTCACATGTTTGTAATAGAAATCATTTACAAACACAAGGTAGGACAAAAAAAGTACACATAGTGTGCCACTACTTGCACACCCAACCCCCATTTGAATACATATGTACACCAAATAATTTCACAAACATGCCCACACATATTATGTATGTTTATAATTCATTTTAAAAGTTTTCTAAAATAATCCCCAGAGGCACCGTAATGACTTACATCAGCACACCAAAGTTCACATGAAATGATACTTTTAAAATCAAACACACCACATAATCACATTGAACATAATTTTCAATAGATGCATAATTTAATACATCTATATACTAAATTATAGAACAGTTTCAATTAATAAATCTAGAGTTTACACTAATTCAAATTAATGTGAGTTTTTTACAAATTTTTGCACAACCAGATTTTTTTTTCAAAACCTGTCTTCTGTCATTAAAAGAAATTTACAATTCAAATTAATAAAAAAATAAAATATGTTCAACATGGAAAAGTATGTTAATTTCCATTAATAAATTACATATTAACCTATTCGCATTTATTCCCTATTGAAAAAATGATATACACCAATAAAAAACCCCATAATACCCTCCCATGGAACACTACACTCTAACACACACACACACAACATAGCCATTTTTTGTTACAAAACCCAAACCCAACAAAAAGCACACCAAACACGTTGAAAACACATTTCTCATTAGTGAATCCATTTTTTTAACCATTTTAACATCTCAATTTTCATTTCTAAAAAAAATATTAACTATTTAGACACTTCACAACTCATACTCAAAAGAGCACAACATGACTAACATACCTATAATGATTCATTTACTATAAACAACATTTTTTCAACACACACACACACACACAAAACATAAACAACCTTAAAAACATAATTTTCTCTACTTATAAAATTAATTGGGAACTTCAACTGATTATTCGCGATAAGGACCATATAAAAAAAAATAAATTCTCCTTAGAAAATTTATTTTCAATATTACTTCTTTCCAGGAATTTCCAAAACATGTTCAGACAACAAAAATAAACTGTAGATCATGAGAAAATTAACAATGTGAGAGAATTAAATTATCTAAAATTTATAGGGCATTGAACTACATACCCCCGATAGAGAAATTTATGGAAATTTATGCGAAACTAGAACTGCATTACAATTGTAATTGAAAAATAGATATCAAATGATATGTTCATGTAATTGGAGAGTTGGTTGTTGTAAATAGTCGATAGGTATGATTTGAGAGACGATTCACCAAGGATGAGTGCCAACAATAGTACAGTGGTGTGATTCAAGCTTCAATTCACCATGGGGTAGCGTCAGCAACATGTGTCTTCTTCAGAAATATCATTATATCGCGATGAGTTCGAATAAGTTTAGGGTTTTGAAAATAGATCGGGGCACTTTCATCATTGATTATAATAATATATGTCACAAATAGAATATTTATCAGTTTTAAAAAAGCATTGATAAAACCAGTATTTATCAGTTTTATAATTAGAGCCCTGATAAATGTTAATTTTATCAGCGCTTCATTTAGCTATGAAAAATCCTCTTCTTTATCAGCGCTTTTTGCATACTGATAAAGGTTCTTTTATCAGTTTATATTAACAAAGCACTGTTAAATGATTTATAATTATAAAAACAAGTAAATAATTTTTTAAAAAATAAAAATACTTAATTAATATATATAAATATCAACAAAATAAATATAATACTTTTTAAATATATTTTTATTATTTTATAATTATTTCATTCTAATTATAGAAATATTTTTTTAAAATGTTATTTATATCTATATATATATATTTAGATAATTATACATATATATTTAATATATATATAAATATAGTAAATATACACATTAATTATGTAAATATATTATAAATATTTTAATTATTTAAATATTTATAATTAATTATTTATACGTATATATAGACTTTGATAAAAAATTATTTTATTTATAATACTAAATATATAATTGTATAACTATAGTGAATGTTCATTTATAAATATTTTTGTTTATAAATATTTTTTTACATATATTTTATAAGCATTATTGATTAATATAACCTTTTAGGTTCATGAATCTATGGTAAATTGAGAGAAATTGAATAAATTAAGAATAAGAACACTTTAACAATATACAAAAAATAGATTAGTTTACTCATTGTGTATTGTAAACAAAAATACATTAATTATGTATTTGTAAAATCAATATAACACACATTTGACCTATGTCAAATTGTAAAGTCAAACGACATTCAATTATATGTCGAGTACTAGGAAATTATAGTCAACATTTATAATTCATGTAAATTCTATTTTATGAATCATTTTTCAATAAATATATGACAATTTAATGTAAATACTTTAAATATTTTGCAATATATAAATCATATTTATATACATTTATATATATATATATATATTAAATAGACACAATTTAATAACATTAATTATCATAATTATATAATTATTAAAAATTTTAATAAGTTATAATGTATAATAAATATATTCTCTTTTATCAACAATTATTTCGGTAATAAAATATTAATAATTTTTTTAATAATTTTTTTTATTTTTTATTTAATTATGTCATTTTATTTATATAAATATTAATTGTCATTAAAAAGAAAGAGTTGATAAAGGATACCCTCTATCATTACTAAAATTAAAGTGACGATAATGGATACTCGTCCTCATCCCAAAAAATAAAGCACTAATAAAGGATACACATTATCACCGCTAAAAATATTTTTCTAACCAAAAATACCTTTATCAGTGCTATAGCGCTGATAAAGGTTTTCTTTTATCAGTGCTAAATAAATCACTAATAAAGATACAATTTATCAGAGTTTAGTTATAGCAATCCTAATTACCAGCGCTACTAAAGGCATGTTTTTTAGGAGTGAATCATGAGAATATGGGTTTGAAAAAAATATTATGAAAATAAAATATCATATGCTACATACCAAATATCATTAAAATGAATAATGGAAAAATGGTTGGTAGTTCATAATATATTTATCATTATGAAACATATAAAACTATACATTAAACCATAAAATATAAATAACACCTATACATGCGAAAGACACATAAGAATATATAATAAATTTCATAGAAGTAAAGGCATTTCTTTAGAGGCAATCATAGTGGAAAATGTTCATTACTGAATTGGGTTAACACCCCATTCCATCCATGTATTATTCAAATGAGTTCACTGGCCAATATTTCCCAGTATTACTGAACCAAGTTCATTTCACGTTGCAGCCTTATAATAATAAACATAGTTTATTTCTCATTCTATCCGTTCCTTCATCATGTGATATAAATAATTACCCAATTCATTTGATGGAGATATAGGTCCCACCCATCTCAACATAAAATCATACATACATATGCCATAAAATCATAAACAATCATATCATTACCCATGAAATGAAGTGGGTATCGTAATCTAGTAATAATACCATATCCTATGGAAAATGAAATAGGATTCAGAAACATTTCATCATAAGAATAACAAATGAAAAGAAGCAGGTTTCCAAATAATATAACATGTGGAAGAGAAACAAGTGTCACAAGCAACATTCAAAATAATTATTAACCTTTATGGAAAGAATATAAATAAAAAATTTGTATTATTTATTATAAGGGAAATAGTAAATCAATAGATGTCATCATAGATGCAAAATAACTTCACAAGAAATTTTGAAAAAATTTCTTAACGAAAATATCCTTTTATTTATGGAAAACTTCTCCGTAAAAATTAAATCCTTTTAAAAACAAATTAATTTTAAAATACATAGAAAACATTGAATAAATACTTGAAAAACTTTTGAAAACATTTTTCCTAGAAAAAATATAAAATAATCATGAAAATATTTTGAAACCTATTTTCCTTGAAAAAATAAAAAATAATTTGGAAGCAATTTTGAAATTTTTTTCCATGGAATGTTATAAAACAATCTCCAAACAATTTAATTTTTTTCATTCCAAAATAACTTTGAAAAATTATAAAGGAATACTTGTAAATAATAATAAAATTATAAAATTGTTTTTATTAGATAATTGTAACCAAGGATCATTTTATAACATTAATGAAAACATTTTTGAAAACATTTTTTCTAACATGGTTTTTGTAATAAAACAAATTTCTAACTGAAGAGATAAATAATGTCAAATTTTTATAAGAACATTTTCTTAATTATATTAATTACCAATGAGTGGAAAATTTGTACTAATAAATTTATATATTATTAATAAATGTAATAGAATGAAAAATCATGAGTTTTCTTGAGATATAGATCTTATTATTTAATCAAAGAAGCATAATCATTAACAATATCAAAATGATATGAAAATGTTTCAATAAAAACGTATCACATTTTAACTTAAGATTATTTTCTATCTATAAGAAAAGGAAATTACATGAAGAATTAAATTTCCCCAAGATAATGATATTCATGATGTAACATGTAAAAAGTATGTATATAAATCTCGAAATATATTGTAGTTGCGTTATAAATCTTGAGTCTCAAAAAAAGAAAATTAAGGAAAACTATTTTAATGATTTGGTAAATTTCGAAACGTAAAACCAATTAATGAAATATAAAAAATTGAATATGTAATGACATATAAATTTATGAATAATATTCATATAATTAATTTATAGGAAGTATAAACACCACACAAACATAAATAATGGTTAATAAGGCATATATCTCACAAAAATAAAAACGTGAGGTGAAATCTCCATATCTTATTCCTTGAATCTCTTATTACTCCAAAAATAATTCTTTATAATAATTGTATGTTTATTATAAAACATTATTAGAATTATATAATTATATACAATACCACATATGGTTTTATTTTACATAGTTGTCAACAATTTTTGGTTAAAGATTCACCTTGGTTAATATTCACATTGTTTTTCACTAATTTCATAAGTTGTTATATATTTGGTCCTTATTGCTATATAATGATTTTGAGAATGTAAAAAATGATATAAATATAATTTATATTTATTATATTTGGTTTATAATTATCTATATAACTAGGATGTACAAAATTTAATACATTGTTCATGGAGATGGTAGGGCGTACGTATGCATAAATGTTGTTTCCATTTTTTTATTAATTTGAATGAAAGATAGTATATGATGTATATATATATATAAATAATTATTTTTGTATTATTATTAAATCATACATATAATATAATTTCACTAAACCTATCCTTAAAACTTATTATGTAGTGTGTGAATGAATGACTTCGCTTTGATGGGACAGGAGTCCACACATATTCAAACAAAATTATCATATTTACACCAATTATAAAGTATAAATATATGGGTAGTAAAAGGAATAAATTATAATAAAGAAATAATAAACATAACATATAATATATATAAACATATATTTCATCATAATGTCAACCATGAGAGGAAAAAAAAGGAAAAAATTAACAATCATCATTTTATGGGATGGTAAATTATCATACACATCAATAGTATGTTTGTTACCCATTATATTGATGTGTTTGTAAGTATAGGTATAACAGTCATAAAAAAATAAAGTATATTTATTATACTATTCTTTTTATACAATCATGTTCTATGTATATTTGATGGTGTGTAGAATAAAATAAAATAATGTAGATTGAGGGAGGGTGTAACTTCTTAGTTGGGTAAAACCTTTTGGTTTGAACCAAAGGGCATAAAATAAAGGATTTATTCCAAATGTGATGATTATATGTTTCATGGAGTAATTTTTTATACTATATGGTTATATTTTGGATGATTAAAAAAGGCTTCAGAGGTTTGAGGAATGGGTATAGTTCTTTTCATTTTATAGTGGAGGGTGAGTGTCACTCTTGTAAATACCATATGGTATTCAACAATGGGAGGTCTCATTTACCAATTTTGCCTCTATAAAGTATAAATAATGGTGTAATTCATAATTATGATTGAATAAAATGTACCCCACAAAAATATGTTCATTTTTATAATTTGTTTTATTAACTTCTAAGATTCGCCTATTTTAGTATTTTAGTTTTTATTAAAATATCTAGTTATCTTAATAACATTAAAAATAAAATAAACTGAAATTTACAATATTATATTGGTATATTTATCTATAAATATGATACCTAATTTAAAAAAATAAAAAACTCATGTTTTTTTTGGAAATTAATGTTTTTAAAACAAGCACATGTGACACGTAAAACACTATATAAACCAGGACATTGGTAACAATGTTTTCCTATATATGAGTCTATATATTAATAAACAATGATTAATTGGTCAATTTTTATATCATATTAAATATTTTGTAACCCTAAAAAAACTATTTTTATTATAGTATTTTTATTATATTTAAATCATTTTTTAAAATATCATTTTTTATAAAATACAAATAATGTCTATTTTTAAGTAATTTAATTAATTTTTACTTTTAAATATAAAAAATTATATTGTAATTAATAGAAATTACATTTAGTGATGTGTAAAATGATATATTATTTATCAGAAAAAATTAATGAAAATATTACAATCAATCCCTATACTTTTTACATTTATTTTTTCATTTATTGTTGTTAATTAATAACTAAATAATCACAACATTGGTATTTCCTAAGTCATTTATGTAACTAAAACTTTTATAAAAAATAAATTAATTTATTATGATAAAAACAACCCATTTATATTTCAAATAGGTATTTATAACTAAATATAGGATTTTTTTACATATCTCAATGTTTTAAAAATGTTAGAGGTAAGGAAAGGTCCATTTTTGTATTTTTTTTCTAACATAACATTTTATATATTGGAATCCAATTTAATAATTTCTCACTAACCCATAATATTACAAACATGTTGGGGTATGGTCGTAATATTATAAAAAATTGTGGTTGGAAAATTTCCCACGTCCTTTTTGTCATTAAGATTGAGAATTTGTCCTTAATTAAGAATAATCTTTCCTTAATCGTTGTGATTAATTTTAATAACTTTAAATAATTATTTGGACAAAAATTTTTAGTTGATCTTATTAGAATAAATTATAACATTCATAATTTCAGTGTATATCCTTTTTTGAAAATTCAATTCATTAATGAAGGAAAATTATGTTTAACGTTAATCCCATAGATGTGGAAAGACAATGGGATTTTAAAGTAAAAATATATCATATTATCAAAATGTTTTTATATATAATTTCAATATAATAAATGACTATAATGGACTAAATTTGATTAATTTATTAATATTTGATCTATTTTTATTTAAAAACAACATAAAATATAATTTAACACTATTCATTATTTAAATGAAAACGCTTTTAAGAAAATTGTATCAATTTTTACTATTAAAAAAACATTATTTTTCATGGAAATATCAATAAAATTCAATAAAAGATAATTTAAAAATTATTAATTAAAAATTTAATTCCATTTTATCAAGTTCAATATATATTAGTGTCTAAAAGTAATAATAATACTGTTCATATAATGGCAATAAATTCATTTTCCTTAGGAAATTATTATCATAAAACATTTAAAGACATTACCAATTTTTTTATATTTAATTATCAATATTCTTTCTTTATGTGATGGAAATTTAAATAAGAAATTTTTTTATTTTAATTCATATTACTATGTTTAACATGTTGGTTATAATTATCAAGTTTAAAAAGTTATAACAAATAATTAATGTTTTGTCGAAGCTCGTTGTTTTATATAACACTTTCCAAGTAAATATAACTTATAGCGAAATCCAATTCAGTTCCATGTGGAAATAAGATTTTTCATTGTGTAATGAAATACGTCAATAAAAATTAGTTCATTAATATATGAAAAAAATATTTTAAAAAATCATTGGGTGTTACAATAAACAAAAAAAGATATCATAAAAAAATATTTACTAAAATCTTTCAGGAGAAGTACTTAACCATATTCAATAAATTTTGTAGAATAAAATAAAAAATACAGCTCCTCATTATATATGTATAAAAAAATTTAAATGATTATTGGTGAAAGATTTTACTAATTTGGAACCCACTAATTTTATGTTGAATAAAAAATGAATGAAAATACTAATCTAGGATGGATCTCTATGGTTGGGGAAGAAGTTGGAATGTGCTCGTAGGTCTCAATTTGGATGGGATCCAGATTTGAGGAGGTCTATGTTATAACTACAATTGAGGTTCAATTTATAAAATGTCTTTAAAAAAAATTGATACCAAAATGTATTATATTTTAGACCAATGTTTATATATAACTATTGGTCTTTCCATGGGCACTGAGTATTGTATACCAATGTTCCATTGGATATGTTACTATTTTATATTATATATCATCCTATAACTATTGGAACCCAGACTTCTCTTTGATGGAAATGGAGAATGGATTGTTTTTGTTTTCAATATTCACATGTCATATCGATGAGTTTTCAGGGAAAAGGATCTTATAGTTCAAGCTAATAGCAGTATTTAATGTGGGGTCATTTCAATGTTTGTTCCAAATTTTTGGATCCATAAATTGGAGAATAAATAATGGTGTTTTTGGAAAAGTATGTTTCACACAATATTGAAGGAGTTTCATAATGTTACAAGTAATGCTTAATTTTGGATCACCGCTTCAAAATATTTAAAAAATAAAAAATCTCAAGAACGATTTAAATTTTTTTGAAAGGAAGGATTTCATGAATGACTCTTTCACACCTAATTCAATTTTAATTTTTTTTTGTGCTCAGTGAAAGTCATACTTTTATGGTCATCTTGGCATATAAATAGGTAGATTACTACAATAAAGACCATGAAATTTTCCAATGATAACCATGTTTTTCTTACATGTGAAAGAGTTGTGTGTGAAAGAGTTGCAGAAAGTAAATCTAGTGTCAAAATTGATCTGTTAGTCTAAAATGTTCATGTGAAAACTGTGATATAGTTATTTAAAAAATATATGGTTTTCAAGGAAATTAAGGGTTTCATAAAATTCATCATTCATGTCAATTCCAAATCTTGCATGCAAGAGAATGTGTTGCGTGTATGTTCGAGTGTTTTATTCTAGTAATTTTTAAATATTTTGTTTGTTTATTCATTTCTTTAATGTGCATAAATTCAGGGCTTCAATGCTAGCCGATTCTTGTTATAGAAAAAGACAAAATTTTCATTGCAAATATTTTAAAAAGATATTTAAGATGAAAAAATGAGATAGACTTCTATCAATGTATTGAGCTAGGGGACTAGATTGAAGTGTAACCAGGGATGTAGTGTGTTATCCTTGAAATCATATAAAAGAAGTGTTTGTAGAATAGAGTGACTATATCTAATCTTTTTTATTCTATATCTAGCAATGAATAGTGGATATCAGTAGGACCGAGCCACTGTCAGTGTATGCTCCATGGACTAGACCTTAGTAGTGAACACATTAAAGATGTTATATTTATTTTTCGTTGTGAATAATTTATTTTTTGGAAAATACTATTAGACAATTTTAACAAGTTCCTACCAATGTGGGAATAAGATATTTTGATTTAAAAGAAAAATTGTACACCCTGATTCACCCCTCACCTCTCAGGGTGTAATGGGACCTTTAATACTGATTGTTTTATTAAACTATTGGTATAACATTCAATAAATCATCATACACCAATGGTTATAAAATATTTGTATTAGGGAAATATAAAAATTTTTATTGAAATAGTGTGTATAGGTATATTTTTTAGCTTTCCAATCCACCAGTGATCCTAGTTTCGATTTCGGGACATCAAATACCATGAATCAATGATCGAAATATTCTACATTGATTTTAATAGATTTTATGTAGTCAATTAGTGGTATATGCAGAATATATAGTGGTTCCTAGTTTTTTTCTAAAGACTATAGGATTCTATAAAATTTTAAATAAAATAGGGTGTAATTAAGATAACACACACCATGTAGCCGCAATCATGTTGCTACTGGGGTTCCACAAAAAGTTAAATCTTATCTTTCATGCAGACATAATATATTCTATGTGATGTGGTACTCGTATATTAGTATTTACCCTATAAATATGTGGGAATGATCATGAACATGTACATAGGGATGGTCATTATACCTAAGGATGTATAGGTTTAAATGCATTGGATATGGTATATAGTAATGAACCATATATTGAGGCATGTCCAGGTACATCGGGAAATTCTGAGGTATAAAAGTCAAACCAGGGAAGACAATACACACTACATAACCCTATAAACATGGAATGTACTTATTTTAGGAAAAACTACTTTGTGAATCTACTTTTATGGCCCTAATTTTTTGAAACATGAGTATCTTATAAGTATTATTTTTATACATTGGATGTGATGTTGGTTTTCTTTTGTGAATTAGAGATATAAAATTCATTGTTATGAGTGTGGTTCGTCGATCAATTATTTTTTCCCATTAGGTGGGATTATATAAGAACATTAGACATATTACAAGGTCGGTACTCCCGTCTCACACAATGGCATGGGTCCCCAATACTCTTTACATAGTAATAGTTGGTACTACCTTATAATATAGATGGTGAAATTCATCTATCTTTGACATTTCACATTATCGTAATTGATATCTACTTAAGGGAGGTTCTTCGACAAGAATAAGTACTACCTTAGATGTGGAATGAAGTCACAAGGATTGGGTATCACTAAAATACTTCTTATGAAGTTGTATGTGGTTACTGGAATCTAATAGGGACGTTTAGGGTATACATACTAAATCATCATTTATAGATTACAATGGAGAAGGAGATCTCCATTCTATAATCTCTAATAAATATTTTGAGAATACCAGATATATTTTTTCTTAAACTTTTTGATATATGGTTCAAGATGTTTATTATTTTTTCTATTTCATTATTATTTGTAAATTTTATGGATTCCAAAAAGTTATTTATATGCTCAACCCTATATTTTGTATTCCTACATGTATTTTCTATAATACAGATGATAGTGGAAATAAGTAATGTTAATGGTGGACCTAGATTTTATGTGATTTACTCTAGATTTTTCAATAAATTTTTATATATCTGCATTGATACATGGTGCTAGTTCAATGCATTAATATTAGTGTCTATGTTAAAGTATCCTATATCAATGATACAACATATTAGTGATAGTCTCTATCCTCTAACCTAGTAGATGCCATCTTCAGGTGTTCTGCTCAAATTACCGCCAATATGGTTGGCCAGAGAGGGTCATGTTTTGAAAAAATCATATATTAATGAAAGAAATATTTCATCTACTAATTTATTTCTCATTAATACTTCCATGAATTGTACAATGGGACACAAAAATATTATATGGATCTATATAAAAGATTGGAAATTTCATTGGGTTAAACCTTGGTTATAATGGAATGATAAGATTTAGGAAACCAATATATATCCCTTAATTAGATGAATATAAGAATGATTTATTTCATGTTGGAAAAATCTCATCACTTTTTATCCATAATATAAGAAAAAATAAGAGTAAATATAATAAGGAGTATATGTAGTATGAAAACATAAAAATGAATATTTTCTGTGTATACAACTCATTTATTAATATGTCATTATGTAAAGAGTATGGATTTTATGTCTAATGGGAGGATTGAAAAATTATCTCTTGTTATATAAAAATTGTAGAACATCGCCATGGATATATTTATAGGTATTCCAAATAATTTAAGAGGAAAAACTGTTAACAAGGTGATGGGAAATCAACATAAAATTTATGAAACATCATTGTCATTAAATATGATATATGACTCAAACCAATTTCCATTATATACAAAAATTATATTTTAATTCCCCATGTATTTTCATTTTCAGTTTTATTTAATCAAGAACCAAATTATTACCACATTTCTAGAGAAGCTATATTCACGAGTTGGATTCAAATATGAATTTATTTATGTCCTATCAACCTTATACAAATGGTCAATCTAGTAGGACAATTTAATCATTATTGCATGTGATATGATATTTTTTTGATGAATTTGAAAGGAGGATAACATCATCATCCCCATTTTATAGAAAACTCTAATAAAATAACTATACACCATTTTTTAAATAAATCCACCTTAGGGTCTATGTGGGAAGAGATTCCATACTCTGACAAGTTGGGAAGAAGTTTGGGAGAAACTTTTACAAGAATATGATCTTATTAAAGAAATTAATGAAATTGATCAAACCATTTATTAACATATCAAATAAAAAGTGAGCACAAATTATATGATTATAACCATTGATGTATTTTGGATTTTGAGGGTAATGACAAAGCATTCCATTGAAGATAAACAAGGAATGTGGTTAAAATATTCAATAAGAAGAAGTTTCTATGGCCAATATTCATCAATCCATTTTAGATTAATGATCATTTGAGGTGTTTATCTTATCTCTTAATGAATAGAAAAAATTTCTTCCACGTGCATGGTTTTTTTCATGTATATTTTAAACTAATTATATTAATTTTAAATATCATATTATAAATGTATAATCTATAAAAATTAAAAAATATTTCACTATGAGGAATAATCGGTAGATATATTCCATTTTAGAGACCATTTACAATGAAATAGGAACACACACTATAAAATTTATAAAGATAATTCAATGGTTTGTGGAAGATTTGTGGGAACCCCAATATATGTTGAAAAAAAACAACCCTCATCTATTTTGAATGATGTATTGAAATTTGATGTATGGAATATCATATGGTGTGAGGAGGGTGGTTATAAAATATATTTTTAATTTGAATTATCATTTATATAATGATCATGTGTCAACTACATTTCTATTCATGAAACCATAAAATTAAGGTGAATAATTCCTTATTCCATTAAGGTAAAATACTATAATTGTATACTAAATATTAGATACCTATATGAAATATATCTAAATTAAAAATGGAATAAAACTAAAATTAAATAAAAATAATTCACAAGTGTAATATTATTATGTTAAATCATCAATTAATTTCAATTCTCCAATAGTAACAACCAAAATAATGAAAACCACTATTTTTAAAATGAATATATCATTGGTAAAATGAAATTGAGAAGTGGTAATTCATGTGTATATGTGAAATATAACTATTAGGAATGCTTCCATATATCCATTGGTGTGGCCTTTACATGTATCCATTACATCATTTCAAGAATAAGAGGTAGGATACCCATTATATAACTAAAAAAATGTAATAGTAGCCATTAGATAATAATTAAAAAATTATTTTTATTATGTTTACATTATGTCATAATTTTTCGAAAGGTTCATTTTCTTTTCCTAATTTATTATTTTGACCTATTTTAATAATTATGTATATAATAAATATTTTTTCAATGTATATTTATGTAAATATTGTTTCATTATTCTTATAATGTTGATAAATTTGGAAATAATTATTCCACTATATGAAATGAAATTATGATTTTTAGCCAAAAATAATACATTTATTATTCTAAAAATATAAATATTATATTAATATGTATTCCATTTTATTTAAGTGTTTTTATTTTAATACAAAGTGAATGATTTAATTAAATTTAATTAAATAGTTTAAAATATCAAAAAAAATCATACCAAAATTATTTGATTATCTATTTTTTAAAAGTATTGAATATTAGTGATAAACATGATGGGTTATCACAACTTATGATAAAATTATATGATATCAATTTATACTGATATTTTTCCATAAATTTATAATTATTAAATTATTAAATGGTTATTTTATATTCAAATATTAAAATTCAATTTGGATATATGATAATTAATAAATTTTATTTTGAATTAGTTTTAAAAAAATTTCTTTATAAAATTTAATTTTATTACATAAAATGATAAAAAAATGATATTTTTTTTATAATTAAAAAATATAGAAAATTTATTATAATATTATATATATATAAAATAATTATTTAACTATTCAAAATTTATATTTAATTTTATTAGAAGATAATTAGAAGATTAATATTCATTATAAAATAAATAGAGTTCAAGTCTAAATCAAAAATTGTAACCTATAATTAAATATTTGTTTATACTTTTAAATAACACATATTACCAATATTATATTTTTTTAAAAAAATTCCAATACATAAAATAGAAAATTTTAAAATATATTAATGAATTCTAATTTGTTAGAGTTTTTGTAATACTATTAAAATCATTTGAAAAATAAGAATTTTATTTCTTGTGAATTTTTCCTAATTAATATAATATTTCTATTGAGAATGATATAGAATACTATAGAAAAAAAATAAATGAATTAATTCATATGAAAAATTTAATATAATATAAATTATTTTCATTTAAAATAAATTAATTTTTTGAAATAAAAATAAAAAGTGTATATCGATGTTGATGCATTGCATATAGAACAAAAGGAAAATAATAAATCTTGAATTAATGATAATATTGGTGAATTAAATGTTCTCTCATAAACATAATGACTAAATCTGATGGAAAATAAAATATATTTATATTTATATTTTATTTTTATTACATAGTTATGTTGATATTTGTAATATCAACAAACAAAAATAACTCCAAAAAATTATTGTAACATTCCAAGTATGTAAAGAATAATATATTTTCATATCTATGTCTATTCATAAATTAGATAGTGTTTTAGAGGCTTAAAATGAGAATAAATCCAATCTTAAGCATAGAATACAGTAATTTTTTAAATATTGTTTTACCGCTATTTGATGGATTTTTTTTCAAATCTAAATTTTGAAAATTTTATAAGATCTATTTGTCTAAATAAACTTATTATTTATAATTGGGTCATTGAAATTTACTTTGGATAAATTTTTGGTATTTTTCTTACAATGTTCATTTTTTTAATAAATAGTGAAAAATACTGCAATTTACTTCAAAAATGCTTTTTCATCTAATTTAACTTTATGGTTAGATAAAATTTTTAATTTTTTTTAAATTGAAATTAGAATATATTTTTACCGTTTAATCCAATGTTGGCCATTAGAATTAATTTAACATTGAAATTGGACACAAACAATTGTCAATCTTTTGATAGATATTGTTTCTTAAAAACACGCTCTTTGTTTTGACAGTGGGAATTAATTATAAAATAAATTAATTAAACTTATATGTTTCTAATTTGGTAAAATGGACATCATTTTTTAATTTTGAATATCAAATTAGCTTAGTGTGAATTTTTGTTATTTTTTTGAAAAACATCAATTTTTGATGAATAGTGAAACCACTAAGTGGTAGTTAAAAAACTGAATTTTTCATTTTAAAGAAACATTACCGCTTCTGTGAATTGAAATTAAAAACAATAAAATATATGGTTATCATTAGTAAATAAAATGTTGTTCAAAGGGATGAAAATAATTTTTGGTGAATAGTAACTTTTAAGTTTTATTAATCGCGATTAAAGGTATTTAGTGTAATTTAAGGTAAATATTATGTTATAACAATATGAAATTACCTTTACAATTGTTCTAACCATTATTGGATGAGTCATGGAAGACCATGAAAATCCACGGGCAAATTGTTTGGACCCCATGGAGCCACTTGGGTAAGATAATGGCATTAATACCTTTTATTTAAAGTAGAAATAAATATGTCACAAACATGTATTGTTTTACTAAACCAATTTTTAAATAGGGTTATATAAGTTATAGTTATGACTATAAATATTAATTAGAAAGATAATAAGGTTTACTACATCATGGTAATTTTTTAATAATTGTTTTACCTCAAATAAATAATATTATTTATAACAAAATTATGATGCAGTGTTTACGTCATTAATGAATGATTTAAATAAATAAGAAGATAAAGTGTAAAATAATATCCAAAACTTGTTCAATTCTTATTAGATGATTTTATTTCGAACATGAAACACCATATCTTCGAATTTAATTATTTTTGGACCTTTAGAAACCGAATATAATTATATAATAAAATAATATTCTCAAGCTTTCCAAAAGAGCCCCTCCTCTCCCTTATAAAAAGACCCCACTTCCTACAAATTTATCACACTTCTAAAGACATTTAGATAGACCAAAATCAACTAAAATAAGCTTCCATGATACCTATATTCATCACAGAATCCTTAACTTAGGATTAAGCACATCAAGAAACCCTTTTGGTTCAAACCAAGGGGAGTTATCTGATTTACAGGTAATGTCTTCACTTATGTTCTTTTGTATTATTTTGCTTCTCCAACCCCCAAAAATCTTTTTATTTCATTTCTTTTGTAAAAAAATCTATGTATTAAATATACTATGATGTTTTTTTGGGAAGTATTAGCACTAAAATTACAGATAAATCCATCTAATGGATGAAGAACATACTGTTTCTGTGGATGACAAACTACTGCCTCACGAAACGATGATTGTTCTATTATCTCTTACCTCCTCTCATGGTGGCCATTAAGATGTCACTGTATTTATATATGATATATATTATGTTTATATTTTTCTTATGATTTTGTATTTTATATTTAAAACACACCTTTATGATTTTCATGTTGTGCAAATGTGAAAATTTTATCTGAGGAAGTGTGGACTAGTGCCCCCTTAAGTGATGTTATTCGTTCATGTGTACGTATGGCCTACCATCTCCATGAACGGTGAATTTCATTTTTTCCTCCAAATGTTATGGAATATATATAATGAATATATACTGGATATATATTTTATTTAAAACATTAATACAATTCTGGAGATGATGTACTAATAACTACATGGGAAATTCTTTTCAAAAAAGTTCACTTTTGACACCTGTACAGAACATCGAAAAAACATATGATATGAACTAATATGATTATATAATTATTATAACATGATAATATGTGATATGAATTGAATAAAAAACTTTAAATCAAGTAATAATACAATTATAAATTAACCTATGTTTATTATTCAGGAATATAAGGAACGAAGAAGAACATGTCAGACTTGAGGTAAGGGATCATACCTCTCTCTTTCTTTTCAAGTACTCTTTTGAATGTCATTTCATTTAAGTCCCAAGTTCATAGGTTGGGGGATGTTATTTTATATTACTATTACTTCCCTTTTCATGATCATATTATGAGATATCTCCTCTTACTCTCATCATTTCGTTTTATAAATGATTTAGTGGCGCTCTTAGGTTGCTGAATTTTGGTAAGGGATTTCTCATCTCACATTTAATTACGTGAAATTTCTATTGTTCTCTACTTATTTATATCATGTGGTTCCTTGTGTACTGCCATTTGATATATATAATCATTATTCTTTTTATATTCATGGTATTCTGAGATTCATCTGGTGTTTATTATCTTTTGGTTATACGACTCGGTTTATTACAACGAGGTAAGGGGTTTTTATATCACATTTATTCCCGTGATATTCCGGCTAAATTTTCCATTATTTCCTTTTTTGTAGTGTATCTACTGACCATGATTGTATTATTTTTTTAATATACTTTATTTTATATATATTTACATCTTCATTATATGACCCTTCTTTCATGGGTTGTACATTTCGAAAGTTACCCAAATCGGTAAGGGAACCATTCACCCACCTCTATATAAAAGTTTTATTTTTATTAGGTCTTTTAATTTACATATTATAAAAGTTGGGATATGTTCTTATATAACCTTATTTTGGTAAATTTTATGTCCATGTGATGAGATAACATTTTTATCTCTCATAAAATCATTTCCTGAATTTTAAAGTGACGTTGTTAGGATGTCGAATTTCTGTAAGGTAACATCTTAACCCAATTTAAATTCTTTGGGTTAAACCTCTACCTCTTGATGATTTCATGATATGAAACTGTGTGGATGACCTTTTATTTTTTTAAACATAATATCCACTTATTTTGGCTGTATTTATATTTTTCACACATAATTATTTAATTGATTTATCCTTAATCTATAGATTCTGTCTTTGTAAGGGACTTCATCTCAATCTCCTTTCGTTAAGGCGTCTGTTGATTATTACATGACTTTATATTATATTGTGTGTAAAACCCTTTTTACTATTAATTTCATTCAAAGTAATATTTTCTCTATGAATAGTTTTACTAAACGACAAAAAGGAATGTTTTTTTTAAGCGGTGACAACGACCTTTTCCTCTTCTGCGTGTATTATTTGATATATGGTTTCCTTAACAATCTATAATGTTTTCAAAATAAAAATAAATACCATATATTCTTTTTATGTATTTTGGTATTGAAAATGGTTTTGATAATGTTTTGATTATATCAATGTGTTGTATTGATATCTTTTGATTGAAATATCAAAATGTTATGTTTTCGTTTATGCATGTTTTATGTGATACGATTATGTTACTGTTCTTGGGAATTGCTTATGAAGACTGGTAGTTCCATGATAAACTAAGAGTGGGTGAGGCCGAGATAGCTCTCCAATGCATTGGGTAACATGAAGGAGTTAAACGTTAAGGTTTATCCGAATGGATTTAGGGAATATACTATGATGGATATTCCAAATGTAACCATGAGGGTTACTCCGTACATAAGAATGTTATGAATGCCTCAAGTTACATTTATGTCATATGATTTCTATGAGTTATTCATAAATCTTATGATTTCATGAGGCATGTTAAAGTGCATATGTTTTATGTGTAAAGTATTATTTCATTGATTCTTATGTATACATGGACTGATGTTTTCTTTTCGTATTCTCATATCCCTTACTGAGCTTTTTACTCTCATCCCATGTTTTTAAAATGTTTTTCAGAGGACAAAAAGTTTAATAGTGTCAAGGATGGGATCAAGGAAATGTCATGCTGTCTAAAATAGGGAACTGGACATGAATCTTTTGTTCAAGAATTTTTATTTTGTAAAAAAATGGAAACTGAGTAGATGTTTCTACTTTGTAATCGTTGAGATGTAATAGTTATGTCCTAATTCTTTAAAACTCTAAAGCTGAAAAGATCCTCAATGTGTAGTTTGGAAATAACTCAAGATTAAGTAATGTTTATGGTTGGGGCCTTATAGATGGTATCAGAGGGAGGTTCGAATAACATTAGAGGTTAGGGTATTATTTAAGCTTATTTGACATTACCATAATGGTTAGGATTTTAGAAAGTATCATAGTAATTTTTATAAAGTTAATGAGTTTAACATTAAATGAATAAGTATATCTCAGTGTTTACCCTCCTAATAAGATATTATATGATGATGTTACTAATATACTAACACTAACATTTTTGGTTTTAGTAAATGGCTGGATCTAGCAGGCGCTAAAGTAACACTAGATGTGAAGAAAACTGTGATGATTTTATGAACGAGCAACTGAATAATATAGGAGCTTCAATGAGATATCATGTGGTTATTCTCAACCAAATATCTGGAGTCATGATTTACCACCTGAACCATTGCGATTTTTATAAGGAATCACCTATGGGAGAAACAAATCCCTATGGAAGTTCAGGTAATAATAACAAAGGTAAGTATGTTCAAAAACCTATGTGTCAAAGATGTGGAAAAAAACACCTAGGAAATTTTTTCAAAGGCACAAAAATATTCTATAGATATCGAAATGTAGGTCATAAAGCAAGTACCTTCCACATAAAAAGGAAGCATCTAGTTGACTCTAGGAATTATAAAAACGTTCTTTCAAAAGGATTAATTGAATGTATTAAATGTGGGTGGCATGGTCCTTATGCAAACACATGTCCTAAAAAGCGGTTTTGGGAATGTGATCTCTAGGATTGTAGAAATATTTGTTTACCTATACGTAATACCATTACAATTGAGGATGAAGAAACTGACAATGACCAATGAATGGTTTGGATTATTTCTTAACATATGTTTTCCAATTATTGAAATCTTAGGATATGATTCATGATTTTGTTTGTAGTAATGATGTATTTCAGAATAAGTTGTAATGGAATGGTTAATAGATCATGAAGAATGTTGAATGAGTAAGAATTCAACATATAATGGATTCAAGATTTATGGTGGATTTTAGGATGGTGAAATTCTTAAAAGTATTAAGGCTCTTTTAATGATGGGATTACATTAGAAGACTTTTTATAGAATGTGTTAACCTGATGTTTGATATATGAAATTCTTTTTCAAGTAATATTATCTTTTCTTTTGTGTATATAGTTATAAAAAAACCCTTTGGGTTTATATAATCCTTGAATTTGATGCAATTACAGGTTAATACATTTTGGGATGCAAAATGAAAGGTATTAGATTACCTTGGTGGTTAAATTATGTTATGGTTATTTTTGATGAATTTATCACTTTTTGGGGATTGTTATAATATTATATACTTTTTTAAAAGGGACAACACACAGACCGTGTGACAACCCGTCGTGTTGGATGATGCTGCGGGAATCAAACCCACAACCAAAATGCAAGTGTTATTTATCACCTACCACTGGACTACATGAAGTACTTGGTTAGTTTGACTAATTATTTTTATTTAGATGATCTTATGAATCAGGAATAAGTTGATTTTGGGTTATCTATGGTAATTATTAACCTATCATGGAGGATATGTGATTAGGTTAATTACATTTCAATACAAGATTTTAAGAGTGATTGATGTTATTAGGAGATAAATGTTAAGATTTACTATGGAATACTATGTGACTAAATCCTTCAAAGATTTTGGTTTCAATAAATACTTTGGATTATTTTGAATAATTTTATGGATAACTGTTTATTTAATGATCTTTCTTGAACCATGGGTTCTTTTTGTTGAATTTTGGATATTAAGAGTAGTATTTCATTCTATAAAAGATTATCCTTTTTGGGGAATATATGATCTTTTACTAATCTCTTTGGTTTTAATTTATGTCTAAATACAAGGGAAATATGTAGTTCTCCATTTTGGATTATTTGATTCTCTTTAAGATGATTCTTGTACTTTTTATGTGGCAATGTATTTTTGAATGCTCATCGTTTGGAGAAAAGATTAGTTTTGGAAGAAACTTATTAGAGGATGAAACTCTACTTGAAGTTAAGTATATTTCCTTATGTTTTTATTCTATGTAGTAAATGAATCCCTCCAAATTATGAAAAGGAATGTAAAAATAATGTTATTGGTTTACATTTCCTACTGGGTAATCAAAGACCATTTAAACACATCATAAGTTTGTGATTTTCTTATCATTATCTTTCTCCTCATCATGTATTCTATCACACTCCATAAAAATGTGAAACTTTGTATTCATGTACATATCCATGTTTTCATGGAATCCTATTATCTCTTGTCTCGGGTTACCTTTGTACTTTCCTTTCATTCTTTTAAAGTGATGGTTTAACTTACTCCTTTTCCGATGTGGGGATTTCAATGAAGTTTCTGAGGAAAATTTTAAAATTGAGAGGACGTGATTCCAAAAAGGGGGGAAGGATGTAACATCCCAAGTAAGTAAACAATAATATATTTTTATATATATGTCTATTCATGAATTATATAGTGTTTTAGAGGCTTAAAATGAGGATAAATCCAATCTTTAGCATAGAATACTCTGATTTTTTTAATGATTGTTTTACCGCCTTTTGATGGAAAACCTCTTTTCAAATCTACCTTTTGACAATTTTATAAGCTCCATTTTTCTAAATAAACTTATTCTTTAGAATTGGGTCATTGAAATTTACCCTGGATAAATTTTTAGAATTTTTCTGACAATTTTCATTTTTTTAATGAATAGTGAAAAATACTTCATTTTACTTCAAAACTACTATTTCATCTAATTTAATTATATGGTTAGATTATCTTATTAATTGGTTATAAAGCTAAATTAGAATATATTTTTACCATTTCATCCAATGGTGGTCATTATAATTAATTTCACTATGAAATTTGATAAAAACAATTGTCAATCTTTTGATAGATATTGTTTATCAAAAACAAGTTATTTGTTTTGACATCGGGAATTAATTATAAAATTAATTAATGCAACTTCTATGTTTTGAATTTGGTATTATGGACATAATTTTTGAATTTGGAATATCAAATATATCATAGGGTGAATTTTTGGTGTTTGTATGAAAAAATTCAATTTTAGATGAATAGTGAATCCACTAAGTGGTAGTTAAAAAACTGAATTATTCGTTTAAATGAAACATTTCCAATTCTGTGAATTGAATTTCAAAAATCTGACATATCTGGTTGTCATTAGTATGTATAATGTGGTTCTATGAGATAGAAATATTTTTTTTGGTGAATAGTAACTTTTATGTTTTATTCATCGCGATTAAGGGTAATTAGTGTAATTTAAGGTAAATATATTGTTATAACAACAATAAATTACCTCAACACTTGTCCTACCCTTATTGGATGAGTCATGGCCGCAAAAAAAATACATTGATCAATTTTTGGGACCCTATGGAGCCACTTGGGTAAGAAATTGAAATTAATACCTTTTATTTAAAGTAGAAATAAAAATGTCACAAATATGTATTTGTTTACTAAAAAAATTTACATGGGGTTATATAAGTTCTCTTTTTGACTATAAATATTCAATATAAATATAAAAATATTTCCTACATCATGTTGATTTTTTTATAATTTTTTGACATCATATAAATAAAATTATTTATGACACAATGATGATGTAGTGTTTATGTCATTAAAGAATGATTAAAATAAAGAAGAAGAGAAAGTTTAAAATAATATCCAACACCTATCCAATTCATGTTTTATTATTTTATTTCGAACATGGGACACCATATCTTCTATGTTAATAATTTTTGGACATTTAGAAACCGAAAAGCATTATATAATAAAATAATATTTTCCAGCTTTCCAAAAGAGCCCCTCCTCTCCCTTGTAAAAGACCCCACTTCCTACCCCTTTATCACACTTTTCAAGCCCTTTGGCTTGTCCAAACTATACTAAAATAAGATCCCAAGATCACTCTATTCTTCCTAGAAGCCTTACGTTAGACAGAAAGCACTTCAAGAAACCCTTTGGGTTCAAACCAAGGGGAGTTATCCGATTTAAAGGTAATGTCTTTTCTTATGTTCTTTTGTTTTGTTTTTCTTCTCCAACCCACTAAAATCTTTTTATTCCATTATTTAGTAACCAAAACAGTATCTTCAATATACTAGGATGTTTTTATGAGAAGTATTAGAGCTACACTTATAAACACCTCCATCTAATGGTTGAAAACATACTGATTCTATGGACGGTGAACTACTGCCTCACGAAACGATGATTGTTCAATTTTCTTCTACTGCCTCTCACGGTGGCCATTAAGAGATCACTGTATTTATATATGATATAAAATATGTTTATTTTTTTCTTATTCTTCTATATTTCAAATTTAGAACATACCTTCAAGCTTTGTATGTTTTGCAAATGCGATAATTTCATCATAGGAAGTGTGGACTATTGCCCCCTCAAGTGATTTGATTAGTTCATTCCATACATGGAATTTATAAAGAATGTAATTCATGAACTAATTTTACCTATATAACATATATATTATACTGGAATTAAAATATATATATTTCTCATTTAGTTTTTACTCCTTTAATAAGACAAAGAAATGAATGTAGTGTTCATGCATACGTACAACCTACCGTCTCCATGAACGGTGCATTTCATTTTTTTTATCTCCAAATGTAATGGAATAGTATAAAATTAATATATACTAGATATATATGTTATTTAAATCAGTAATACAATTTTGGAGATGATGTACTAATAACTACATGGTAAATTCATTTCAAACAAGTTCACTTTTGACTCATGTACCAAACATCGACAAAACATATGATATGAAATCACATAATTAACTAATTATTATAACATGACAATATGTGATATGAATTGAATAATAAACTTTAAAGGTATTCCTTAAACAATTATAAATTCACCTATGATTATTATTCATGAATATAAATAATGAATAAGAACAAGTCACACTTGAGGTAAGGGATCATACCTCTCTCTTTCTTTTCACATACTCTTTTGTATGTCATTTCATTAAATCCCCATGTTATCATGTTGTGGGATGTTATTTTATATTAATATTACTTCCATTTTAATTATAATATTATGATAGATCCCCTCTTAAACTCATCATTTCGTTTTATGAATGTTTAAGTTGCGCAGTTAGGCTGCCGAAATTTTGTAAGGGATTTCTTATCAAACATTTAATTACGTGAGATTTCAATTGTTCGCCACTTATTTATTTCATGTGGTGTATTATGTACTGCCATTTTAAATATATAATCATGATTCTATTTATATTCATGGTATTCTGAGATTCATTTGGTTTTTATTTTCTTTTGGTCGTACGACTCGATTTATTACAACGAGGTAAGGGGTTTTTATAAACATTTATTACTGTGAGATTCATGCTACATTTTCCACTATTTCCTTTTGTGTGGTGTATGTACTTCCAATTATTGTAATATTTGTGTAATATAATTTAATTTATGGGTATTTACATCTTCATTATATGACCCTTCATTCATGGGGTGTACGTTTCGAAAGTTACCCAAATCGGTAAGAAAACCTTTCACCCTCCTCTTTTTAAAAGAGTTATTTTTGTTAGGTAATTTAATTTAAATCATTTAAATGTTGGTATATGTTCACATATATCCTTATTTCTGTAGTTTTTATGTCCATGTGATGAGATACCCTTTTTATCGCTTATCAACAAATTTTCTGAATTTCAAAGTAACGTCGTTAGATTGTCGAATTTCTATAAGGGAACTTCTTAACCCAATTTCAATTCTTTTGGTTAAACCTATAATTCTTCATTATGTCGTGATATGAATTAGTGTGGATGACCTCTGATTGTTTTACACTTAATATCCAATTATATTCTTTGTATTTATATTTTTCACACATAATTATTTAATTGATTTATCCTTAATCTAAGGATACCGTCTTTGTACGGGACTTCATCTCAATCTCCTTTCATTGAGGAATCTTTTGATTTATACACAACATTATTTTATAAGGTGTATCAAACCCTTTTGACTATTCATTTCATTCAGTGGTAATCTTTCCTCTATGAAGTGTTTTACTAAATGAAAAAAAGGAATGTTTTTTAAATGGTGACAATGACCTTTTCCGCCGCCATGAGTATTATTTGATCAATGGATTCCTTAACAAGCCGTAATGTTCTCAAAAGTAAAATAAATACCATATATTATTTTTAGGTATTTTGGCATTGAAAAGGGTTTTGATAATGTTTTGATAATATCAATGTGTTGTATTGATACCTTTTGATTGAAATGTGGAAATGTTATGTTTTTTATGCATGTTTAATGTGATACGATTATGTTATGGTTCTAGGGAATTGTTTGTGAAGATGGGTGGTTCTGTGATAAACTAAGGGTGGGTGAGCCCAAGATAGCTCTCTAATGCATTGGGTAACATGAAGGAGTTAATCGTTATGTTTTCTCCGATGAGATTTAGGGAATATACTCTAATGGATATTCCAAACAAAACCATGTGGGTTACTCCCTACCTAAGAATGTTATGAATGCCTCAAGTTACCTTTATGCATTATGATTTCTCTAAGTTATTCATAAATCTTATTATTTCATGAGGTATGTTAATGTGCTTATGTTTTATGAGTAAATTATTATTTCAATGATTCATATGTATATATGGACTAATGTTTTCTTTTCGTATTCTTATATCCCTTACTGAGCTTTTTATGCTCATCCCAAGTTTTTGAAATATTTTTCACAGGACATAAAGTGGATCATGGTCAAGGATGGGATCAGGGAAATGTCATGGTGTCTAAAACATGGAACTAGACATGACACTTTTCTTCAAGAATTATTATTTTGTGAAAAAATGGATACTGAGTCGATGTGTCTACTTTGTAATCCTTGAGATGTAATAGTTATGTCCTCATTCTCTTAAACTCTAAACCTGAAATGATGGTCAATGTGTATTATTGAAATAACTAAAGATTAAATAATGTTTAAGTCTGGGTATTTATAGTTGGAATCAAAGATAGGTTTAGATAACTTTAGAGGTTAGGGTATTCTTTAAGCTTATGTGAAATTAACATAATGGTTAGGATTTTAGGTAGAGTCATAGTTATTTTTATAAAGTGAATGTGTTTAAGATAATATGAATAAGTATATCTTAGTGTTTACGCTCCTCATAAGATATTATATGATGATGTTACTAATATACTAACACTAACCTTTTTGGTTTTAGTAAATGGATGGATCTAGAAGGCACCAAATTAACAGTGGATGTGAAGAAAACTGTAATGATTTTCTGAACGAGAAACTGAATGATATGGGAGCTGCAAAGAGAACTCTTTTGGTTATTCTCAACCAACTATCTGGAGTCATGATTGACCACCTGAACCTTAGTGATTTATATAAGGCATCATCTATGCGAGAAACAAATCCCTACGGATGTTCAGGTAAGAATCATAAAGGTACGTCTGTTCAAAAACCAATGTGTCAATGATGTGGAATGAAAAACCTATGAAAATGATTCAAAGGGAAAGAAAGATGCTATAGATTTGGAAATGAAGTTCATAAAGCAATAACCCTCCTAGGAAAAAGTAATCATCCACTTGACTCTAGGAAAGAGGAAGAAGTTCATATTGAAGGATAAATTGAATGTTTTAAGTGTGGTGTGCATGGTCATTTTTCAAACACATGTCCTATGAAGAAGTTTCGGGAATTGGATCACCAGGATCATACAAATATTCATTTACCTATACCTAATTCCATTCTAATTGAGGATGAAGAAACTGACAATGACCAATGACTGTTATGGATTATTTCATAACATATGTTTTCCTATTATTTAAATATTAGGATATGATTTATTATTTTGTTTTTAGGAAAGAATTATTTCATAATAAGTTGTAAAAGAATGGTCAATGGATCATAAAGAATGTTAAACGAGTAAGAAGTCAACATATAAGGGATTCAAGAGTTATGGTAGATTTTAGGATGCTGGAATTCTTAAAAGTAATAAGGATCTTTTGATAATGGTATTACATTAGACGATAGTTTATAGTATGTGTAAACCTGATGTTTGATATATGAAAATTTTATTCAAGGAATAATTATATTTTCTTTTGTGGATCTGGTTATAAAAAACCATTTGGGTTTATATAATCATTGAACTTGAGGAAATTACAGGTTAATACGTTTTGGATGAAAAATTAATGTTATTAGATAACCATTGTGGTTAAATTATGTTATGGTTATTTTTGATGAATTTATCTATTTTTGTAGAATTTAATAAAATTATATAGTTTTTTTAAAGGGAAAACACGGAAACTGTGTGACAACCCGTTGTGTCGGACGAAGCTGCTGGAATCAAACCCACAACCATAGTGCGACTGGTATTTATCACCTACCACTGAACTACTTGATGTCCCTAGTCAGTATGACTAATTACTTTTAGTTAGATGATATTATGAATTAGGAATAAGTTGATTTTGGGTTATCTATGAAAATTATTAACCTATCATAGAGGATATGTGATTAGGCTAATTAATTTTCAATATGAGACGTTAAGAGTAACTGATGTTATTTAGAGATAAATGTTAAGATTTACCTTGGAAGACTATGTGAATAAATCCTTTAGAGATTTGGGTTTCAATAAATAGTTTTTATTACATTGATGAATTTGATGGATAACTGTTTATTTAATGGTCTTTCTTGAATCTTGGGTTCTTATTGTTGAATTTTGGAGATTAAGAGTAGTATTTTTTTCAATAAAGGATTATCCTTTTTTGGGATTATATTATCTCATACTAACCATTTTGGTTTTAATTGATCTCTATGTACAAGGGAAATATATATTTCTCCTTTTTTTGTGTTATGCGATTCTCAAGAAGATGAATCTTTTACTTTTGATGTGACCAAATCTTTTTGATTGCTCATCATTTGGAGAAAAGCTTTTTTTTGGTAGAAACTTATTAGAGGATGAAACTCTAATTAAAGGTAAGTATATTTCCTTTTGTTTTTATTCTATGTAGTAAATGAATCCCTCAAAATTATGAAAATGAATGTAAAAAAATTGTTGGTTTACGTTTCCTACAGGGTAATCATAGACCATTTACACACATCAAATGTGTGTGATTATCTTGTGGTTAAATTTCTCTTAATCATGTTTTCTATCACTCTTGATCCGAACGTGAACCTTTTATTTCTACTCAATTTCCATGATTTCTTGGAATACTATTATCTCTTATATCGAGTGACCTTTGTACTTTCTTTCATTCTTTTAAAGTTATGGTTCAATTAACTCCTTTTTCGATGTGGGTCTTTCAATGAAGTTTCTAAGAAAACTTTTAAAATTGCGAGGATGAAATTCGTAAAATGGGGAAAGGATTTAACATCCCATGTAAGTAAAGAATCATAAATTTCCCTATCTATGTTTATTCATGAATTAGATATTGTATTGGAGGCTTAAAATGAGAATAAATCCAATCTTAAGCATAAAATAGTCTATTTTTTTAAAGATTGTCTTACCACCTTTTGATGGAAAACCATTTTTCAAATATAAATTTTGACAATTTCATATGATCTATTTGTCAAAATAAACTTATTCTTTATAATTGAGACTTTGAAATTTATTTTTGATAAATTTTTGGTATTTTTCTGACAATGTTCATTTTTTTAATGAATAGTGAAAAATACTGCATTTTTGTAACACCCCAGGTAAATAAAGAATATGAAATCTTTATATTTATCCATATTTTTGAATAAAATATTAATATTACTTTAAAGGGGATGCTATTCTCGATGGTGTACCCAATACACAACAACGAGTTTCTTGGGAATCTTACGTTGCACTCTAATAATAAAATAATATTATTTTAAATTGTAGTTAACGCCTAGCCGTTGTAATGGTGGGAATGAACAGAACTAACTACAAAATGATTATATATATTTGTCAAATATTTTTACTCTTTACAATAAATGTTATAGGATTAAAAATCCAAATGAATCCATTTTTAAGCGTAAACATTCTAATATTCTTTAAAAGGTTGATTAACCGCCTTTTGAATGCGAACCCCTTTTTAAATCCACTTTTCGACAATTTTATAAGCTCTATTTTTCAAAATAAACATATTATTTATTATTGGGACATTTAAATTTACCTTGGGTTAATTTTTGGTATTTTTCTGACAATGTTCATTTTTCAATGAATAGTGAAAAATACTGCATTTTACATCAAAACTGCTTTTTCATATAATATAATTTTATGGTTATATTATATTTTTAATTTGTTTTAAAGTGTAATTAGAATATATTTTTACCATGTAATTAAATTATGGTCATTGGTATTCATTTCACTTTGGAATTAGGCATAAAAAAGTACCAAACTTGTCATAAATATTGTTTCAAAAAAACCCGCTATTTGTTTTGAAAACAGGAAGTTTTTTTAAATTAATTATTGTAATTTATGTGGTTGGAATTTGGTAAAATTAATTACATATTTGGAATCATAAGGTCCAAATTATGTAATTAAGACTCTTTTGTTTTTGGACATTATGAATAGTAATGACGGTAATTATCTTTAATTATCTTGATCAATGAGTAATCGGGTAGTTAAAGAAAATAAGATAATATCATAATAATTAAAAATGACCACAAAATGTGTCTTAAGGATACTGGTTGTCTCATGTCCGACTATGAGATGACTTGTGCCAAACTTGGGTGCCCCATGGAATCACTTTTGTGAAAAAGTGACTTTTTATCTTTTTATTTTTAAAGAATGTTAAATGTAACAAAGAATGTATCACCTAAGTAAAATATTTTTAATTTTGTCTCCATAAATGATCTTTTTGACTATAAATATTCATGGGAAAGATAAAATTATTTCATACATCATAGTAGTTTTTTTATAATTTTTAGACATTAAATAAATTAAATTATTTATGACATCATGATGATGCAGCGATGACCTCATTATTTAACGATTTTAATAAAATGGGAAGATAATGTAAAATCTAAGACCTACACATGTCCAAAACCGATTGGATGGGTGGATTTCGAACCCTTATCACCTTATCCTTGAAAAACATCAATTTCCGACCATTAAAATCCGAAAATCATTTGAAAATAAAGTTACATTTTATACCTTTCCAAGAGTGCCCCTCCTCTCTCCTTATAAAAGGCCCCCACCTCTACCTCCTTACCCACACATCCAAAGCCTTTGGCTCAGACAAAACCTGCCCATTTTGTCTTTCCACATCCCTATCTAACTCCTTGAAGCCTCACTTTGGGCAGAAGTCTTCCCAAGGAAGCCTTTGAGCTCAAACCAAAGGGAGTTACCCGATTTTAAGGTAATGTCTTCACTTGTGTTCTTTTGTTTTATTTTGCTTCTCCAACCCCCTAAACTCTTTTTATTCATTTATTTTGTAACAAATACAGTATCCTAAATATACTAGGATGTTTTTATAAGAAGAATTCGAGCTACACTTACACACACCTACATCAAATGGTTAATGAACATACTGTTTCTGTGGATAGCGAATTTCTGCCTCATGAAACGATGATTGTTCAACACTCATATAACACCTTAAAAGGTGGCCATTAATATGTCACTATATTTATATATGATATATAATATGTTTATGTTTCTGAATTTTTCTTTTGTGGCATACCTTTATGGTTTTCAATGTGGGTAAACACGATAATTTCATTTTAGGAAGTGCGGACTACCGCCCCATCAAAGTGATTTGATTCGTTAATGCCATATGTGGGATCTATAAAGGATGGATTTAAAGCTATTATATATGATTTATGTTACATATAAATGATTAATATAATTCTGGAATTAAAATATACATACCTCTCATTTGGTTTTAATTCCATTAATATGACATAGAAATGAAAGTAGCGTTCATGCGTACGTACAGCTTAACGTCTCCATGAACGGTGCATTTCATTTCTTACCTTTAAATGATTATGTAATATTATAAATACATTTATATTCTGGATATATATGATATATATGATATCCAAATCATGAATATAATTATGGATATAATGACCATTTGACCACACGAATAACATGTAATTGTAAGAAGTCCACTTTCGACTTAAGAACCAAATATCGACAAAACAAACATTATTAACTTAAATGATTACATAATGTTTATAACATGGAAATAAGTGATATAAAAGGAATAATGAACAAGAAAAAGGTTCTTAATAAAGTTTAAATTAACTCAAGTTTACTATTCAGGACGTTAAAGAATGATCGAGTCAAGTCAGACCCGAGGTAAGGGATCCTACTCCTCTCTTTCTTTTTAAGTACACTCTTTTATGTCATTCCTTCTAAGACCATCTTTCTTGTTATAGGGATGCTCTTTTATATTACTCTTACTGTAATTTTTATGTTCATATGTTGAGAGACCGTATTCTCTCTCATCAATCCATTTTTGAAGTTTTGAGTGGCGCCGTTAGGCTGCCGAATTTTCGTAAGAGATCTAACCTCTCTCTTTCTCTTTAAGTACTCTCCTTTATGTCACTTCTTTTAAGATCCTATTTTTTATGATGGGGGATGTTCTTTTATATTCCTCATTCTGTAAATTTTATTGTAATGTGATGAGATACCCTATTTGATCTCATAAATCCATTTTTGGAAGTTTAATGTGGCGCCATTAGGCTGCCGAGTTTTCGTAAGGGGTTTTTCATCTCACTTTTATTCCCGTGAGATTTATGCTAAATTTTCCACAATTTACTTTGAGTGGTGTATGTACTTCCCATTATTTTATTCATTGTGTAATATACTTTCTTTTATGAGTATTTACATCAATTTTGTATTGTTCTTCTTTCACGAGGAGTATGTTTCGAAAGATACCCATGTCGGTAAGGGAACCTTTCACCCTCCTCTTTATAAAAGACTTCTTTTGTTGGGTCTTTTAATTTACATATTTTTATGTTGGGATATTTTCTCATATATCCTAATTGATGTAAATTTTATTTCCATGTAATGAGATACTCTTTTTTTATCTCTCATCAACTCATTTTGACGTGACATCGTTAGGCTGTCAAGGGAACTTCTTAACCCAATTTCGATTTCTTTGGGTTCAACATGTAGTTATTGAATATGTCATCCTTTGAATATGTGTGAATTACCTTTGATTATTTTACACTTAATATACACTTATATTTTGTGTATTCGTTTGTCACACATAATTATGTAATTGATTTATCCTTAAACCAAGGATACCGTCTTTATAAGGGACTTCTTCTCAATCTCCATTCATTGAGGCATATTTTGTTTTATACACAACCTTCTTTTATACGGTGTATAAACCCCTTTGACTTTTATGTTTATCCAAGAGGAATATTTTTATACGAAGCATTTTACAAAATGAAAAAGGGAAATGTTTTTGTCATACGTATGCGGCGACAACGACTTCTCCGCCGCTGTGACCATTATTTGAGTTTCGGCATCCTCTACAAGCCATACCTTATTCTTAAAAGAAAAATAAATAACATGTTTTAATTTTCTATTATTTTGGTATTTAAAATGCTTTTCATAATGTTTTTTATTATCATGGTGTTTTATTGATATCTTGTGATTGAAATGTGGAAATGTTATGTTTCCATTATGCATGTATTATGCGGTACGATTATGTTATGGTTCTTGGGCATTGTTATGGCGACAGGTGGTTCCATGATAGACTAAGGGCGGGTGAGCCTGATATAGCTCTCCAATGCATTGGGTAACGCGAAGGAGTGAAACGTTAAGGTTTCTCCAAAGATATTTAGGGAATATACTGTGGTGGGTATTCCAAACGTAACCAAGAGGGTTACTCCCTACGTAAGAATGTTATGAATGCCTCAAGTTACCTTTTATGTCTTTTGATTTCTATGATTTATTCATGATTTGATGAGGTATGTTAAAGTGCCTATGTTTTATGGGTAAAGTATGATTTCATTCTTATGTGTATATGAACTCATGTTTCCTTTCCATATTTTTATAACCCTTACTGATATTTTTATGCTCATCCCATGTTTTTGAAATGTTTTTCACAGGTCAAGGGAATGGTACATGATGTGATGATAGTGTCAAGGATGTGTCAAGAAAGAATCCATGTTTTATTTTAAATATGTTTCCTTTTATGGGAATAATGAATACTGTCATTTATGTAACCACTTTTTTTAAATGTGGAATGTAATGCAAGTTTCATGATCTAATTCTATAAAACTCTAAACCTGAAAAGATCCTCAATGTGTAATCTTGTAATAACTCAAGATTAAGTAAGGTTTAAGGATGTGGCCTTATAGTTGGTATCAAAGGTCGGTTTAGATAACTTTAGAGGTTAGGGTATTCTTTAAGCAGTAGTGACATTACCATAATGGTTAGGATTTCAGAAAGAGTCCTAGTTTTAGATAAAGTGAATGAGTAAGTATATCTTAGTGTTTATCTTCCTCATTAGTACATGATGGTTTTGTTGATATACTCACACTGACCTTTTTGGTTTTAGTAAATGGCTGGATCTAGCAGGCACCAATGTAACAGTGGATGTGAAGAAAACTGTGACAGTTTTTTGAGCAAGCAACTGAATGATATGGGAGCTGCAATGAGAACTCTTGTGATTATCCTCAACCAACTATCTGGAGTCATGATTGACCACCTAAACCTTGGTGATTTCTCTAAGGCATCATATATGCGAGAAACAAATCCCTACGGAACTACAGTTAATAATAATAATGGTAAGTGTGTTCAAAAACCTATGTGTCAAAAATGTGGAAAGAAACACCTAGGAAAATGTTTCAATGGGATAGAAATATGCTATAGATGTGGAAATGAAGGTCATAAAGAAAGAACCTTCCATGGAAAAAGGAATCATCCAGTTGACTCGAGGAAAGGGAAAGAAGTTCTTTCTGATTGATCAATTTAATGATTTAAATGTGGTGTGCATGGTAATTATGAAAACCCATGTCCTATGAAGATGTTTCGTGAATGGGATCACCAAGATCATACAAATGTTTGTTTACCAATACATAATGACATTCCAATTGAGGATGAAGAAACCGAAAATTACCAATCAAAGGTATAGATTATTTCATAACTATTGTTTTCCTATTTTGGAATCTTAGGATATGATTCATTATTTTGTTTGCAGGAAAGAAGTATTTCAGAATAAGTTGGAAAGGAATGGTTAATGGGTCATGAAGAATGTTGAAAGATTAAGATGTCAACATATAAGGGCTTCAAGAGTTATCGTGAAATTCTTAAGAGTATTAAGTCTCTTTTGATGATAGGGTTGCATTAGAAGAATTTTTATAGTATGTGTAACCATGATGTTTAATATATGAAAATTTTATTCAAGGAATAGTTATCTGTTCTTTTGTGGACATATTTATAAAGAACCATTTGGGTTTATATGATCCTTACTTTTGAGGTAATTATGGGTTACTATATGTTATGATGGAAGTGAAAAGCTTGAGATAAAATTGAGGTTAAATTATGTTATGGTTATTTATGATGATTTTATCTCTTTTTGGGGAATGATTTGAGAATTATATAGTTTTGGAAAAAGGACAACACACAGACCGTGTGACAACCCATCGCGTCGGACAAAGCTTTGGGAATCGAAACCACACCCAAAGTGCAACTGGTATTTATCGCCTACCACTGGACTACGTGAATTCCCTGGTTATTTTGACTGATTCTTTTTAGTTAGATGATTTTACGAATTAAGAGTAAGATGATTTTGGGTTATCTATGGATATTTATTAACCTATCATGGAGGATATGTGATTAGGTTAATTACTTTTCAATACGATACATTAAGAGCAACTGATGTTGTTTGGAGATAAATGTTACGATTTAACATGGAAGACTATGTGACTAAATCCTTCAAATGATTGGGTTTCAATATTAGTTTGGTTTAATTTGAAGAATTTTATGGAAAAATTGATTATAGAATGGTCCTCGTTGAACTTTGGGTTTTGTTGGACAAATTTTGGAGATTAGGAAAAGATTTTCTTTTTATAAAGGGTTATCCTTTTCTGGATTATCTGATCTTGTAGTAACATTTTTGGTTTTGGTTTTGGATAAAGTATAAAGACATGGGAAGTATATAGTTATATTTTGTGGATTAGGTGATTCTCTAGAAGTTGATTATAGTACTCTTAATGTGAACAAGTCTTCCTAAATACTCGTCTTTTGGAGAAAATATGAGTTTGTGTAACGAATCTAATAAAAGTTGAAAGTAAAAATGATAAGTTATTATATTTCCTTATGAATAAATTCCTCAATAAAAAGTAAGTTAAAAAAATGTTGTCTATTAACTTTTCCTACTGGGGAATCGAATACTATTTAACCCATCACAAGTTTGTGATTTTATTGTGGTTAACTTTCTCCTAAACATGTTTTCTATCACTCTCCATCAGAACATGACCCTTAGTTTTTTTCCTCCATGTCCATATTTTCATACATGGATCCTAGTATGGGTTAACTTGGGTGACCATTGTACTTATATTTCTTTATTTTAAAGTGATTGTTTTACCGACTCTTGTTCCGATGTGGGACTTTCAAGGATGTTTCCAAGCCCAATTTTAAAATTGTGAGGATGCAATTCCCAAAAGGGGGGAAGGATGTAACACCCCAGGTAAATAAAGAATATGAAATATTTATATTTATCCATATTTTTGAATAAAATATTAATATAACTTTAAAGGGGATGCTATGCTCGATGGCGTACCCAATACACAACAACGAGTTTCTTGGGAATCTTATGTTGCACTCTAATAATAAAATAATATTATTTTAAATGGTAGTTAACGCCTAGTCGTTGTAATGGAGAGAATGAACAGAACTAACTACAAAATGATTATATATTTTTGTCAAATATTTTTACTCTTTACAATAAATGTTAGAGGATTAAAAATGAAAATGAATCCATTTTTTAAGCATAAACATTCTAATATTCTTTAAAAGGTCGATTAACCGCCTTTTGATGGAGAACCCCTTTTAAATCCACTTTTTGTCAATTTTTTAAGCACTATTTTTCAAAATAAACATATTATTTATGATTGGGACATTGAAATTTACCTTGGGTTAATTTTTGGTATTTTTCTGACAATGTTCATTTTTCAATGAATAGTGAAAAATACTGCATTTTACATCAAAACTGCTTTTTCATATAATTAAATTATATGGTTATATTATTTTTTTAATTTGTTTTAAAGTGTAATTAGAATATATTTTTACCATGTAATTAAATGATGGTCATTGGGATTAATTTCACTTTGGAATTAGGCTTAAACAAGTACCAAACTTTTCATAAATATTGTTTCAAAAGAACCAGCTATTTGTTTTGACAACGGGAATTATTCTTAAATTAATTGTTGCAATTTATGTGTTTGGAATTTGGTAAAATGGATTAAATATTTGGAATCAGAAGGTCCAAATTATGTAATTAAGACTCTTTTGTTTTTGGACATTATGAATAGTAACGACGGTAATTATCTTTAATTATCTTGATTAATGAGTAATCAGGTAGTTAATGAAAATAAGATAATATCATAATAATTAAAAATGACCACAAAATGTGTCTTAAGGATACTGGTTGTCCCATGGCCGACCATGGGATTCCTTGTGACAAATTTTGGGGCCCCATGGAATCAATTTTGTGAGAAAGTGACTTTTTATCTTTTTATTTTTAAAGAATGTTAAATTTAACAAAGAATGTATCACCTAAGTAAAATATTTTTAATTTTGTCTACATAAATTATAATTTAGACTATAAATATTAATTAGAAAGATAAAACGATTTACTACATCATAGTAGTTTTTTTATAATTTTTAGACATTAAATAAATTAAATTATTTATGACATCATGATGATGCAGCGATGACCTCATTATTTAACGATTTAAATAAAATGGAAAGATAATGTATAATATAAGACCTACACATGTCCAAAACCTATTTTATGGGTGTATTTCGAACCTTTATCACCTTATCCTCGAAAAAAATCAATTTGGGACCATTAAAATACGAAACTCATTTGAAAATAATGTTACATTTTATACCTTTCCAAGAGTGCCCCTCCTCTCCTCTTATAAAAGGCCCCCACCTCTACCTCCTTACCCACACATCCAAATCCTTTGGCTCTGCCAAACCCTGCCCATTTTGTCTATCCACATCCCTCTCTAACTCCTTGAAGCCTCACCTTGGGCAGAAGTCTTCCCAAGGAAGCCTTTGAGCTCAAACCAAAGGGAGTTACCTAATTTTAAGGTAATGTCGTCACTTGTGTTCTTTTGTTTTATTTTGCTTCTCCATCACCATAAAATCTTTTTATTAATTTATTTTGTAACAACTCCAGTATCTTAAATATACTAGGATGTTTTTATAAGAATCATTCGAGCTACACTTACACACACCTACATCAAATGGTTAAAGAACATACTGTTTCTATGGATAGCGAATTTCTGCCTCACGAAACGATGATTGTTCAACACTCATATGACACCTTAAAAGGTAGCCATTAAGATGTAACTATATTTATATATGATATATAATATGTTTCTGTTTCTTTATTTTTCTTTTGTGTCATTCCTTTACGGTTTCCACTGTGGGTAAACACGATAATTTCATTTTAGGAAGTGCGGACTACTGCCCCATCAAAGTGATTTGATTTGTTAATGCCAAATGTGGGATGTATAAAGGATGTATTTAAAGTTATTATATATGATTTATGTTAAATATAAATGATGAATATAATTCTGGAATTAAAATATACATACCTCTCATTTGGTTTTAATTCCATTAATATGACATAGAAATGAATGTGGCGTTTATGCGTACGTACGGCTTACCTTCTCCATGAACGGTGCATTTCATTTCTTACCTCTAAATGATTATGTAATATTATAAATACATGTATATTCTGGATATATATGATATATATGATATCCAAATCATGAATATAATTCTGGATATAATGAACATTTGACCACACGAACAACATGTAATTATAAGAAGTCCACTTTCGACTTAAGAACCAAATATCGACAAAACAAACATTATTAACATAAATGATTACATAATGTTTATAACATGTAAACAAGTGATATAAAAAGAATAATGAACTAGAAAAGGGTTCTTAATAACCTTTAAATTAACTCAAGTTTATTATTAAAGAGGTTAAAGAACGATCGAGTCAAGTCGGACCCGAGGTAAGGGATCCTACTACACTCTTTCTTTTTAAGTACATTGTTTTATGTCATTCCTTCTAAGATCATCTTTCTTGTTATTGGGATGTTATTTTATATTACTCTTACTGTAATTTTTATGTTCATATGATGAGAGACCCTATTCTCTCTCATCAATCCATTTTGGAAGTTTTGAGTGGCGCCGTTAGGCTGCCGAATTTTCGTAAGAGATCTAACCTCTCTCTTTCTCTTTAAGTACTCCCCTTTATGTCACTTATTTTAAGCTCCTATTTTTTATGATGGGGGATGTTCTTTTATAATCTTCATGTTGTACATTTCATTTTAATCTGATGAGATACCCTATTTGATCTCATCAATCCATTTTTGGAAGTTTTAAGTGGCGCCGTTAGGCTGCCGAGTTTTCGTAAGGGATTTTTCATCTCACTTTTATTCCCGTGAGATTTATGCTACATTTGCAAAAATTTCCTTTGAGTGGTGTATGTACTTCCCATTATTTTAATCATTGTGTAATATACTTTCTTTTATGAGTGTTTACATCAATTTTGTATTGTCCTTCTTTCACGAGGTGTATGTTTTGAAAGATACCCATGTCGGTAAGGGAACCTTTCACCCTCCTCTTTATAAAAGACTTCTTTTGTTGGGTCTTTTAATTTACATATTTTTATGATGGGATATGTTATCATATATCCTAATTGATGTAAATTTTATTTCCAAGTGATTAGATACCCTATTGTTATCTCTCATCAACTCATTTTGATGTGACATCATTAGGCTGTCAAGGGAACTTCTTAACCCAATTTCGATTTCTTTGGGTTCAACATGTAATTATTGAATATGTCATCCTTTGAATATGTGTGAATGACCATTTATTATTTTACAATTAATATCCACTTATATTTGGTGTATTCGTTTGTCACACATAATTATGTAATTGACTTATCCTTAAACCAAGGATACCGTCTTTGTAAGGGACTTCGTCTCAATCTCCATTCATTGAGGCATATTTTGTTTTATACACAACCTTATTTTATACGGTGTATAAAACCCTTTGATTTTTATGTTTGTCCAAGAGGAATCTTTTTATACAAAGCGTTTTGCAAAACGAAAAAAGGGAATGTTTTTGTCATACATATGCGGCGATAACGACTTCTCCACCGCCGTGACCATTATTTGAGTTTCGGCTTCCTCTACAAGCCATACATTATTTTTAAAAGAAAAATAAATACCATGTTTTAATTTTCTTTTATTTTGGTATTGAAAATGGTTTTCATAATGTTTTTTAATATCAAGGTGTTTTATTGATTTATTGTGATTGAAATGTGGAAAAGTTATGTTTCCATTATGCATGTATTATGTGGTACGATTATGTTATGGTTCTTGGGAATTGTTATGACGAGGGGTGGTTCCGTGATAAAATAAGGGCGGGTGAGCCCGATATAGCTCTCCAATGCATTGGGTTACACGAAGGAGTGAAACGTTAAGGTTTCTACGAATATATTTAGGGAATATACTGTGGTGGGTATTCCAAACGTAACCAAGAGGGTTACTCCCTACGTAAGAATGTTATGAATGCCTCAAGTTACCTTTTATGTATTATTATTTCTATGATTTATTCATGATTTGAGGAGGTATTTTAAAGTGACTATGTTTTATTGGTAAAGTATGATTTCATTCTTATCTGTATATGAACTCATGTTTCCTTTCCATATTTTTATAACCCTTACTGAGCTTTTTATGCTCATCCCAAGTTTTTGAAATGTTTTTCACAGGTCAAGGGAAAGGTACATGATGTGATGATAGTGTCAAGGATGTTTCAAGAAAGAATCCATGTTTTATTTTAAATATAATTCCATTGATGGGAAGAATGAATACTGTCTTTTATGTAACCACTTTTTTTAGAAGTGGAATGTAATGCAAGTTTCATGATCTAATTCTCTAAAACTCTAAACCTGAAAAGATCCTCAATGTGTAATCTTGTAATAACTCAAGATTAATTAAGGTTTAAGGCTGGGGCCTTATAGTTGGTATCAAAGGTCGGTTTAGATAACTTTGGAGGTTAGGGTATTCTTTAAGAATAAGTGACATTACCATAATGGTTAGGATTTCAGAAAGAGTCCTAGTTTTAGATAATGTGAATGAGTAAGTATATATTAGTGTTTATCTTCCTCATTAGTACATGATGGTTTTGTTGATATACTCACACTGACCTTTTTGGTTTTAGTAAATGGATGGATCTAGCAGGCACCAAAGTAACAGTGGATGTGAAGGAAACTGTGACATTTTTTTGAGCAAGCAACTGAATGATATGGGAGCTGCAATGAGAACTCTTGTGATTATCCTCAACCGACTATCTGGAGTCATGATTGAACACCTAAACCTTGGTGATTTATCTAAGGCATAATATATGCAAGAAACAAATCCCTACGGAACTACATTTAATAATAATAAAGGTAAGTGTGTTCAAAAACCTATATGTCAAAAATGTGGAAAGAAACACCTAGAAAATTGTTTCAAAGGGACAGAAATATGCTACAGATGTGGAAATGAAGATCATAAAGCAAGAACCTTCCATGGAAAAAGGAAGCATCCAATTGACTCGAGGAAAGGGAAATAAGTTCTTTCTGAGGGATCAATTGAATGATTTAAATGTGGTGTGCATGGTCATTATGCAAACACATTTCCTATTAAGAAGTTTCTTGAATGGGATCACCAAGATCGTACGAATGTTCTTTTACCAATACCTAATGCCATTTCGATTGAGGATGAATAAACTGAAAATTACCAATCAAAGGTATATATTATTTCATAACTATTGTTTTCCTATTTTGGAATCTTAGGATATGATTCATGATTTTGTTTGTATGAAAGAAGTATTTCAAAATATGTTGGAAAGGAATGGTTAATGGGTCATGAAGAATGTTGAATGAGTAAGATGTCAACATATAAGGGCTTCAAAATTTATGGTGAAATTCTTAAGAGTATTATGTCTCTTTTGATGATGGGGTTACATTAGAATAATTATTATAGTATGTGTAACCATGATGTTTAATATATGAAAATTTTATTCAAGGAATAGTTATCTGTTCTTTTGTGGACATAGTTATAAAGAATCATTTGGGTTTATATGATCCTTAATTTTTAGGTAATTATGGGTTACTATATGTTATGATGGAAGTGAAAGGCCTGAGATAAAATTGAGGTTAAATTATGTTATGGTTATTTTTGTTGATTTTATCTCTTTTTGGGGAATGATTTGAGAATTATATTGTTTTGGAAAAAGGAAAACACACAAACCGTGTGACAACTCGTCGCGTCGGACAAAGCTGCGGGAATCGAACCCACAACCAAAGTGCAACTGGTATTTATCGCCTACCACTGGACTACGTGAAGTCCCTGGTTAGTTTGACTGATTCTTTTTAGTTAGATGATTTTATGAATTAAGAGTAAGCTGATTTTGGGTTATCTATGGATATTTATTAACCTATCATAGATGATATGTGATTAGGTTAATTACTTTTTAATACGAGACATTAAGAGCAACTGATGTTGTTTGGAGATAAATGTTACGATTTAACTTGGAAGACTATGTGACTAAATCCTTCAAATGTATGGGTTTCAATATTAGTTTGGTTTACTTTGAAGAGTTTTATGGACAAATTGATTATAGAATGGTCCTCGTTGAACTTTGGGTTTTGTTGGACAAATTTTGGAGATTAGGAATAGATTTTCTTTTTATAAAGGGTTATCCTTTTATGGATTATCTGATTTTGTACTAACCTTTTTGATTTTGGTTTTGGTTAAAGTCTAAAGACATGGGAAGTATATATTTCTCTTTTGTGGATTAGGTGATTCTCTAGAAGTTTATTATAGTACTCTTAATGTGAACAAGTCTTCCTAAATACTCGTCTTTTGTAGAAAATATGAGTTTGTGAAAGGAATCTAATAAAAGTTGAAAGTCAACATGATAAGTGATTATGTTTCCTTATGAATAAATTACTCAATAAAAAGTAAATTAAAAAAAATGTTGTCTATTATCTTTTCCTACTGGGGAATCAAATACAGTTTAACCCATCACAAGTTTGTGATTTTCTTGTGGTTAACTTTCTCCTAAACATGTTTTCTATCACTCTCCATCAGAACATGACCCTTTGTTTTTTTCCTCCATGTCCATATTTTCATACTTGGATCCTAGTATGGGTTAACTCAGGTGACCATTGTACTTATCGTTCTTTATTTTAAAGTGATTGTTTTACCGAATCTTGTTCCGATGTGGTACTTTCAAGGATGTTTCCAAGCCCAATTTTAAAATTGTGAGGACGCAATTCCCAAAAGGGGGGAATGATGTATTACCCCAGGTAAATAAAGAATATGAAATCTTTATATTTATCCATATTTTTGAATAAAATATTAATATTACTTTAAAGGGGATGTTATGCTCGATGGCGTACCCAATATGCAACAATGAGTTTCTTGGGAATCTTATGTTGCACTCTAATAATAAAATAATATTATTTTAAATGGTAGTTAACTCCTAACCGTTGTAATGGAGGTAATTAACAGAACTAACTAAAAAATTAATATATATGTTTGTCAAATATTTTTACTCTTTACAATAAATGTTAGAGGATTAAAAATGCAAATGAATCCATTTTTTAAGCGTAAACATTATAATATTCTTTAAAAGGTCGATTAACCGCCTTTTGATAGCGAACCCCTTTTAAATCCACTTTATGAAAATTTTATAAGCCCTATTCTTCAAAATAAACATATTATTTATGATTGGGATATTGAAATTTACCTTGGGTTAATTTTTGGTATTTTTCTGACAATGTTCATTTTTCAATCAATAGTGAAAAATACTACATTTTACATCAAAACTTCTTTTTCATATAATTTAATTATATTGTTATATTATCTTTTTAATTTTTTTTTAAGTGTAATTAGAATATATTTTTACCATGTAATTAAATGATAGTAATTGGGATTAACTTCACTTTGTAATTAGGCATAAACAAGTACCAATCTTTTCATAAATATTGTTTAAAAAAAACCGGCTATTTGTTTTGACCACGAGAATTATTTTTAAATTAATTATTGCAATTTATGTGTTTGGAATTTGGTAAAATGGATTATATATTTGCAATCAGAAGGTCCAAATTATGTAATTAAGTCTCTTTTGTTTTTGGATATAATGAATAGTAACGATGGTAATTATCTTTAATTATCGTGATTAATGAGTAATAGGGTAGTTAAAGAAAATAAGATAATATCATAAAAATTAAAAATGAACATAAAATGTGTCCTAAGGATACTTGTTGTCTCATTACAGACCATAGGATTCCTTGTACCAAACTTGGGGCCCCATGGAATCACTTTTGTGAGAAAGTGACTTTTTTTCTTTGTATTTTTAAAGAATGTTAATTGTAACAAAGAATGTATCACCTAAGTAAAATATTTTTAATTTTGTCTAGATAAATGATCTTTTGGACTATAAATATTAATTGGAAAGCTAAAACGATTTACTACATCATATTAGTTTTTTTTATAATTTTTAGACTTTAAATAAATTAAATTATAAATGACATCATGATGATGCAGCGATGACCTCATTATTTAACGATTTAAATAAAATGAAAAGATAATGTAAAATATAAGACCTACACATGTCCAAAACCTATTGGATGGGTGGATTTATAACCCTTATCACCTTATCCTCGAAACACATCAATGTGGGACCATTAAAATCCGAAACTCATTTGAAAATAAAGTTACATTTTATACCTTTCCAGGAGTGCCCCTCCTCTCCTCTTATAAAAGCCCCCCACCTCTACCTCCTTACCCACACTTCCCAAGCCTTTGGCTCGGCCAAACCCTACCCATTTTGTCTCTCCACATCCCTATATAACTCCTTTAAGCCTAAATTTGGGCAGAAGTCTTCCCAAGGAATCCTTTGAGCTCAAACCAATGGGAGTTACCCGATTTTAAGGTAATGTCTTCACTTGTGATATTTTGTTTTATTTTGCTTCTCCAACCCCCTAAACTCTTTTTATTAATTTATTTTGTAACAACTATAGTATCTTAAATATACTAGGATGTTTTTCTTAGAAGCATTCTAGTTACACTTACACACACCTACATCAAATGGTTAAAGAACATACTGTTTGTGTGGATAGAGAATTTCTGCCTCACGAAACAATGATTGTTCAACACTCATATAACACCTTAAAAGGTGGCCATTAAGATGTCGCTATATTTATATATGATATATAATATGTTTATGTTTATGTATTTTTCTTTTGTGTTATACCTTTATGTTTTCCATTGTGGGTAAACACGATAATTTCATTTTAGGAAGTGCGGACTACCGCCCCCTCAAAGTGATTTGATTCGTTAATGCCATATGTGGGATGTATAAAGGATGTATTTAAAGTTATTATATATGATGTATTTTACATATAAATTATTAATATAATTCTGGAATTAAAATATAAATACCTATCATTTGGTTTTATTTCCATTAATATGACATTGAAATGAAAGTAGCGTTCATGCGTACGTACGGCTTACCGTCTCCATGAATGGTGTATTTCATTTCTTACCTCTAAATGATTATGTAATATTATAAATACATGTATATTATGGATATATATGATATATATGATATCCAAATCATGAATATAATTATGGATATAATGAACATTTGACCACCCGAACAACATGTAATTGTAAGAAGTCCACTTTCGACTTAAGAACCAAATATCGACAAAACAAACATTATTAAATTAAATGATTAAATAATGTTTATAACATGGAAATAAGTGATATAAAAGGAATAATGTACTAGAAAATGGTTCTTAATAAAGTGTAAATTAAATCAAGTTTATTATTCAGGATGTTAAAGAATGATCGAGTCAAGTCGGACCCGAGGTATGGGATCCTACTCCTCTCTTTCTTTTTAAGTACACTCTTTTATGTAATTCCTTCTAAGATCATATTTATTGTTATTGGGATGTTCTTTTATATTAATCTTACTGTAATTTTTTTGTTCATATGATGAGACACCCTATTCTCTCTCATCAATCCATTTTGGAAGTTTTGAGTGGCGCCGTTAAGCTGCCGAATTTTCGTAAGAGATCTAACCTCTCTCTTTCTCTTTAAGTACTATCCTTTATGTCACTTATTTTAAGCTCGTCTTTTTTATGATGTGGGATGTTATTTTATATTCCTCTTGCTGTAAATTTTATTTTAATGTGATGAGATACCCTATTTGATCTCATCAATCCATTTTTAAAAGTTTTAAGTGGCGCTGTTAGGCTGCCGAGTTTTCGTAAGGGATTTTTTTAATCTCACTTTTATTCCCGTGAGATTTATGCTACATTTGCCACAATTTCCTTTGAGTGTTGTATGTACTTCCCATTATTTTACTCATTGTGTAATATACTTTCTTTTATGAGTATTTACATCAATGTTGTTTTGTCTTTCATTCACAAGGTGTATGTTTCGAAAGATACCCATGTCAGTAAGGGAACATTTCACCCTCATCTTTTTAAAAGACTTCTTTTTTTGGGTCTTATAATTTACATATTGTTATGTTGGGATATGTTCTCAAATATCCTTATTGATGTAAATTTTATTTCCATGTGATGAGGTACCCTTTTTTTTATCTCTCATCAACTCATTTTGATGTGACATCGTTAGGTTATCAAGGGAACTTCTTAACCCAATTTCGATTTCTTTGGGTTCAACATGTAGTTATTGAATATGTCATCCTTTGAATATGTGTGAATGACCTTTGATTATTTTACACTTAATATCCACTTATATTTGGTGTATTTGTTTGTCACACATAATTATGTAATTGATTTATCCTTAAACAAAGGATACCGTCTTTGTAAGGGACTTCGTCTCAATCTCCATTCATTGAGGCATATTTTGTTTTATACACAACCTTATTTTATACGGTGTATAAACCCCTTTGAATTTTATGTTTCTCCAAGAGGAATCTTTTTATACGAAGCATTTTACAAAAATGAAAAAGGGAATGTTTTTGTCATACGTATGCGATGACAACGACTTCTCCGCCGTCGTGACCATTATTTGAGTTTCGGTTTCCTCTACAAGCCATACCTTATTTTTAAAAGAAAAATAAATAACTTGTTTTAATTTTCTTATATTTTGGTATTGAAAATGGTTTTCATAATGTTTTTTAATATCAAGGTGTTTTATTGATATCCTGTGATTGAAATGTGGAAATGTTATGTTTCCTTTATGCATGTATTATGTGGTATGATTATGTTATGGTTCTTGGGAATTGTTATGAAGACGGGTGGTTCCGTGATAAACTAAGGGCGGGTGAGCCCGATATAGCTCTCCAATGCATTGGGTAACGCGAAGGAGTGAAACGTTAAGGTTTCTCTGAAGAGATTTAGGGAATATACTGTGGTGGGTATTCCAAACGTAACCAAGAGGGTTACTCCCTACGTAAGAATGTTATGAATGCCTCAAGTTACCTTTTATGTCTTATGATTTCTATGATTTATTCATGATTTGATGAGGTATGTTAAATTGCCTATGTTTTATGGGTAAAGTATGATTTAATTCTTATGTGTATATGAACTCATGTTTCCTTTCCATATTTTTATAACCCTTACTAAGCTTTTTATGCTCATCCCAAGTTTTTGAAATGTTTTTCACAGGTCAAGGGAAAGGTACATGATGTGATGATAGTGTCAAGGATGTGTCAAGAAAGAATCCATGTTTTATTTTAAATATGTTTCCGTTGATGGGAAGAATGAATACTGTCTTTTATGTAACAACTTTGTTTAAATGTGGAATGTAATGCAAGTTTCATGATCTAATTCTCTAAAACTCTAAACCTGAAAAGATCCTCAATTTGTAATTTTGTAATAACTCAATTTTAAGTAAGGTTTAAGGCTGGGGCCTTATAATTTTACTTCATAACTGATTTTTCATCTAATTTAATTGTATGGTTATATTATTTTTTAAATATGTTTTTATGTTCAATTAAAATATATATCTAACATTTAATCCAATGGTGGTCATTAGAAATAATTTCACTTTGAAATTAGAGACAAACAATTGTTAATCTTTTGATAGATATTGTTTCTTAAAAACACGCTATTTGTTTTGACAGCAGGAATTAATTATAAAATTAATTAGTGAAACTTCTATTTTTTGAATTTCGTAAAATGGACATCATTTTTGAATTTTAAATATCAAATATAGTTTGGGTGATTTTTTATTATTTTTCTAAAAAACTTCAAATTTTTATGAAGTGTGAAACCACTAAGTGGTTGTTAAAAAACTAAATTTTTCATTTAAACGAAACATTACTGCTTCTCTGAATTGAATTCCAAAAATACGACATGCAGGGTTTTCATTATTAAGTAAAATTTGGTTCAATTTAATGAAAATAATTTTTGGTGAATATCAACGTGTAAGTTTTATTAATCGCGATTAATGGAAATTATTGTAATTTAAGGTAAATATTATGTTATAACAATATGAAAGTACATTTACACTTGTGCTACCCTTAATGGATGAGTCATGGACGACCATGAGAATCCATGGGTAAATTTGTGGGACCCCATGGACTGACTTGGGTTAGATAATGACATTAATACCTTTTATTTAAAGTAGAAATAAAAATGTCACAAACATGTATTGTTTTACTAAAACATTTTTTACATGGGGTTATATAAGTTATCATTTTAACTATATATATTAATTGGAAATAAAAAACTATTTCCTACATAATTGTAATTTTTTTATAATTTTTAGACATCAAATAAATAAAATTATTTATGACACAATGATGATGTGTTTTTACGTCATTAATGAATGATTTAAATATATAAGGAGATAAATTTTAAAATAATATCCAAAACTTGTCCAATTATTATTGGATGATATTATTTATAACATGGGAAACCTTATAATTGACTTTATTGTTTGTTTGACCTTTATAAATAGAAAAGCATTATATAATAATATAATATTTTCAAGCATTCCAAAAGAGCCCCTCCTCTACCTTTTAAAAAGACACCACTTCTTACCCATTTATCACACTTCTAACGCCCTTTGACTCGTCCAAAATCTAATCAAATAATCTCCCAAGATCACTATATTCATCGTAGAAGCCTTAACTTAGTCATAATGCACATAAAAAACCCTTTTGGTTCAATCCAAGGGGAGATATCTGATTTAAAGGTAATGTCTTCCCTTATGTTCATTTGTTTTTTTGCTTCTCCAACCACCTAAACTCATTTTATTATTTTGTTTTGTAATAACACCATTATCCTAAATATACTAGTATGTTTTTATGAGAAGTATTCGAGCTAAACTTACACACACCTCCATCTAATGGGTGATGAAAATACTGTTTTTGTGGACGGTGAACTACTGCCTCACGAAACGATGATTGTTCAATTATCCCCTACCGCCTCTCATGGTGGACATTAATATGTCACTTTATTTATATATGATATATATTATGTTTATTTTTTTTTCTTATTCTCCTGTATTTTATATTTAGAACATACCTTTAATCTTTGCTTGTTGTGCAAATGCGATAATTTCATCTGAGGAAGTGTGGACTACCGCCCCCTCAAGTTATTGTGATTCGTAAATTCCAAACATGGAATATATAAATAATGTAATTAATGAACTTATGTTACCTATATAAAATATATATTATACTGTAATTATAATATATATATGACTCATTTAGTTTAAACTTCTTTAATATGACAAATAAATTAAAGTAGTGTTCATGCGTACGTACGACCTACCATCTCCATGAATGGTGCATTTCATTTTTTAATCTCCAAATGTTATGGAATAGTATAAAATGAATATATACTGGATATATATGTTATTTAAATCATTAATAAATTTTTTGAGATGATTTACTTATAACTACATTGACAATTCCTTTCAAACAAGTTCACTTATGACTCATGTACCGAACATCGACAGAACGTATGACATGAACACACATAATGAAACAATTATTATAACATGATAATATGTGATATTAATTGAATAATAAATATTCATGTAATTACTTAAACAATTTTGAATTTACCTATGTTTATTATTTAGGAATATATACGACGACCATGAACAAGTCGGACTTGAGGTAAGGGATCATACCTCTCTCTTTCTTTTCAAATACTCTTTTGTCTGTCATTTCATTTAATCCCCATGTTATAATGTTGGGAGATGTTCTTTTATATTCCTATTACTGCCCTTTTCATGATAATATTATTAGATATACCCTCTTACTCCCATCATTTCATTTTGTTATTGTTTAAGTGGCGTCGTTAGGCTGCCAATTTTTTGTAAGTGATTTCTTATCTCACTTTTAATTACATGAGATTTCCATTGTTCACCACTTATTTATTTCATGTGGTGAATTGTGTATTAACATTATATATATATAATCATGATTCTATTTATATTAATGGTTTTATGATATTAATTTTGTTTTTATTATCTTTTGTTCATACGACTCGGTTTATTACAACGAGGTAAGGGGTTTTATCTGACTTTTATTCCCGTGAGATTCATGACACATTTGCCACTATTTCATTTAGTGTGGTGTATGTACTGCCCATGATTTTATTATTTGTGTAATATAATATAATTTATGGTTATTTACATCTTCATTATATGACCCTTCATTCATGGGGTGTACGTTTTGAAATTTACCCAAATCGGTAAGGGAACCTTTCACCCTCCTCTTTTTAAAAGAATTATTTTTGTTAGGTCTTTTAATTTACATATTCTCAATGTTGGGATATGTTATTATATAACATTATTTCTGTAAATTTTATGTCCAATTGATGATAAACCATTTCAATCTCTCGGAAACTCATTTTCTTAATTTTTAAGTGATGTTGTTAGGCTGTCGAATTTCTGTAAGGGAACTTCTTAACCCAATTTCAATTATTTGGTTTAAACCAATACTTCATGATTGTGTCATGCTATGACTATTTGTGGATGAAATCTAATTTTTTTACACCTAATATCAACTTATATTGGGTGTATTTATATTGTTCACACATAAATATGTAATTGATTTATCCTTAATCTAAGGATACCATCTCTGTACGGGACTTCAGCTCAGTCTCCTTTCATTGAGGCGTCTTTTGATTTCTACAAGAATTTATTTTATATGGTGTATAAAACCTTTTGACTATTCATTTCATTCAAAGGGAATATTTTCCCTACTATGATTTTTACTAAATGACAAAAAGGAATGTTTTTTAAGCGGTGATAATGACCTTTTCCACCACCGCAAGTATTATTTGATCTATGGTTTCCTAAACAAGCCGTAATGTTTCAAAAAGAAAAATACATACCATATATTATTTTTACATATTTTTGTATTGAAAATGGTTTTGATAATTTTTTGATCATATCAATGTGTTTTATTGATATATTGTGATTGAAATGTGGAAATTTTATGTTTTCTTTATGCATGTTTTATATGATATGATTATGTTATGGTTCTTGGGAATTGTTTATGAAGACGAGTGGTTCCATGATAAACTAGCTGTGGGTGAGCCTGAGATATCTCTCTAATTCATTGGGTAATGTGAAGGAGTTAAATGTTATGGTTTATCCGAAGAGATTTAGGGAACATACTATGACGGATATTCGAAATGTAAACATGAGGGTTACTCTCTACGTAAGAATGTTATGAATGCATCAAGTTACCTTTTTGTCTTATGATTTATATGATATATTAATAAATCTTATGATTTCATGGGATTTGTTAAAGTGCATATGTTTTATGAGAAAAGTATTATTTCATTAATTCATATGTATACATGGACTAATTTTTTCTTTCCATATTATTATATTCCTTACTAAGATTTTTATGCTCATCCCAATTTTTTTAAATGTTTTTCACAGGACATAAAGTGGAATATGGTCAAGGATGGGATCAAGGAAATTTCATGTTGTCTAAAACATGGAACTAGACATTAATCTTTTGTTCAAGAATTTTTATTTTGTGAAAAAATTGATACTGAGTCGATGTGTCTACTTTGTAATCTCTGAGATGTAATAGTTATCCCCTAATTCATTAAAACTCTAAACCTGAAATGATCCTCATTTTGTATTCTTGTAATAACTCAAGATTATTCAATGTTTAAGTTTGGGGACTTATAGTTGGTATTAGAGGGGGTTTTAGATAACTTTAGGGGATAGTGTATTCTTTAAGCTTAAGTGACATTAACATAATGGTTAAAATTTTAGAAAGTGTTATAGTTATTTTTATAAAATGAGGGAGTTTATGATAACATGAATAAGTATATCTTAGTGTTTACCCTCCTCATAAGATATTATATGATGATGTTACTGATATACTCACACTAACCTTTTTGGTTTCAGTAAATGGATGAATCTAGCAGGAACCAAAGTAACGGTGGATGTGAAAAAACGGTGATGATTTTCTGAACGAGCAACTGAATGATATGGGAGCTGTAATGGGAACTCTTGTGTTTATTCTCAACCAACTATCTAGGGTCATGATTGACCACCTGAACCTTATTGATTTTTATATGGAATCATCCATGCGAGAGACAAATCCCTACGGAAGTTTAGGTAATAATCATAATGGTAAGTATGGTTAAAAACCTATGTGTCAATGATGGGGAACGAAACACCTAGGAAAATGTTTCAAAGGTATATAAAGATGCTATAGATTTGGAAATAAAGGTCATAAGGCAAGAACCATCCTGGGAAAAAGGAACCATCTAGTTGACTCTAGGAAAGCGAAATATGTTCTTTCTGAAGTGTCAATTGAAGTTTTTAAATGTGGTGTGAATGGCCATTATGCAAACACATTTCCTATGAATAAGTTTCAAGAATAGGATCACCATGATCGTAAAAATATTACTTTACCTATACCTAATGCCACTCCAATTAAGGATGCAGAAACTGAGAATGACCAATGAAAGGTATGGATTATTTCTTAACATATGGTTTCTTATTATTGACATATTAGGATATGATTCATGATTTTGTTTTTAGGAAATAAGTATTTCAGAATAAGTTGGAAATGAATGGTTAATGGTTCATGCAGAATGTTGAATGAGTAATAATTCAACTTATAAGGGATTCAAGAGTTATGATAGATTTTAGGATGGTGAAATTCTTAAAAGTATTAAGGCTATTTTGATGATGAGATTACATTAGAATAATTTTTATAGTTTGTGTAACCCTGATGTTTGATATATGAAAATTTAATTAAATGAATAATTATATTTTCTTTTGTGGATATAGTCATAAAAAACTATTCGGGTTTATATAATCCTTGATCTTGAGGAAATTATAGGTTAATACATTTTGGGATGTAAAATGAATGTTTTTAGATATCCTTCATGGTTAAATTATGCTATGGTTATTTTTGATGAATTTATCTCTTTTTGGGGAATGTTATAAAATTATATAGTTTTTTAATGGACAACATGCAAACTGTGTGACAACCCGTCGCGTCGGACGAAGCTGTGGGAATCAAACCCAAAACCAAAGTGTGATTGGTATTTATCACCTACCACTGGACTACGTGTAGTCCCTAGTTAGTATGAAAAATTATTTTTAGATAAATGATATTATGAATCTGAAATAAGTTGATTTTTGGTTATCTATGGAAATGATTAACATATCATGGATGATATTTGATTAGGTTAATTACTTTTCAATATGAGAGTTTAATAGTAACTAATGTTATTTGGAGATAAATGATAAGATTTACCTTGAAAGACTATGTGATTAAATCCTTCAGAGATTTGGGTTTCAATAAATAGTTATGAATACATTAAACAATTTTATGGATACCTGTTTATTTAATGGTCTTCCTTGAACCTTGGGTTATTTTTATTCAATTTTGGAGATTAAGAGTAGTATTTCTTTCTGTAAATGATTATCCTTTTTTGGGATTATATGATCTCATACTAAACTTGTTGATTTTAATTGGTGTCTATATACAAGGGAAATATATAGTTCTCCATTTTTGGATTATGTGATTCTCTAGAAGATGAATCTTGTACATTTTATGTGACCACGTCTTTTTGAAAGCTCATCGTTTGGAGAAAAGAATTGTTTAGGTATAAACTTATTAAAGGATGAAACTCTACTTGAAAGTAAGTATATTTCCTAATTTTTTTAATCTATGTATTAAATTAATCCCTCAAAATTATGAAAAGGAATGTAAAAAAAAGTTGTTGGTTTATGTTTCCTACTGGGAAATAAAAGATTGGTCACACACATCATAATTTTGTGATTTTATTGTGGTTAAATTTCTCTTAAACATGTTTTCTATCACTTTCAATCAGAACATTACCCTTTGTTTTCTCCTCCATATCCATGTTTTCATTGAATCCTAGTGTCTCTTGTCTCAGGTGACCTTTGTAATTTTCTTTCTTTCTTTTAACGTGATGGTTTAATTTACTCTTTTTCTGATGTGGGTCTTTCAATGATGATTCTAAGCCAAATTTTTAAATTTCGATGATGCAATTCCCAATAGGGGGGAAGGTTGTAACATCCCATGTTACTAAAGAATAATATATTTTCATATATATGTCTATTCATGAATTATAAAGTGTTTTGGAGGATTAATATGAGAATAAACCCATTCTTAAGCATAGAATACTCTAATTTTTTAAGATTGTCTTACCTCCTTTTGATGGAAAACTGGTTTTAAAATCTAAATTTTTACAATTTTATACACTATATTTGTCAAAATAAAGTTATTATTTAGAATTTGGACATTGAAATTTACTTTGGATATGTTTTTGGTATTTTTCTGACAATGTTCATTTTTTTAATGAATAATGAAAAATACTGCATTTTACTTCAAAACTACTTTTCATCAAATTTAATTATTTGGTTATATTATCTTTTTAATTATTTTTAATGTTAAATTAAAATATATTTTTACCATTTAATTCAATGGTGGTCATTATAATTAATTCCACTTTGAAATTGGATACAAACAATTGTCAATCTTTTGATATATATTATTTCGTAAAAACACGCTATTTATTTTGACTGCGGGAATTAATTATAAAATTAATTAATGAAAATTCTATGTTTTTAATTTGTTAAAATGAAGATAATTTTATAATTAGGAATATCAAATATAGATTAGGGTGAATTTTTGGTATTTTTCTGTAAAATTTCAATTTTTGATGAATAGTGAAACCACTAAGTGGTAGTTAAAAAACTAAATTTTTCATTTAAACAAAATATTACAGCTTCTATAAATTTAATTCCAAAAATTCGACATACATGGTTCTAATTAGTAATTAAAATTTGGTTCAATAGAATGAAAATAATTTTTGGTGAATATAAACTTTTAAGTTTTATTAATAACGATTAAAGGTAATTTGTGTAATTTAAGGTAAAAATAATGTTATAACAATATGAAATTACCTTTACACTTTTCCTACCCTTATTTCCCGAGTCATGGACGACCAATAAAATTCCTGGGACAATTTTTTGGACCCCATGGAGGCACTTTGGTAAGATAATGATATTAATACCTTTTATTTAAAGTAGAAATAAAAATGTCACAAACATGTATTGTTTTACTAAAACAATTTTTACATGGGGTTATATAAGTTATCTTTTTGACAATAAATAATAATTAAAAAAATAAAAAGTTTCCCTACATCAATGTAATTTTTTTATAATTTTTAGACAACAAATAAATAAAATTATTTATGACACAATGATGATGCAATGTTTATGTCATTAATAAATGATTTAAATAAAGAAGAAGATAAAGTTTAATATAATATCCAAAACTTGTAAAATTCTTATTGGATGATTTTATTTAGAACATGGGACACCATATATTTGACTTTAATTATTTTTGGACATTTAGAAATCGAAAATAATTTTATAATAAAATAATATTTTCATGCTGTCCAAAAGAGCCCCTCCTCTCCCTTATAAAAATACTATACTTCCTACCCCTTTATCACACTTCTCAAGCCCTTTGTATCGTCAAAACTATACTCAAATAAGATCCCAAGATATCTCTCTTCAACCTATTATCCTTAACTTAGGCATAAAGCACTTCAATAAACCCTTTTGGTTCAAACCAAGGGGAGTTATCCGTTTTAAAGGTAATGTCTTCTCTTATGTTCTTTTGTTTTATATTGCTTCTCCAACCACCTAAACTCTTTTTATTAATTTATTTTGTAACAAAAATAGTATATTAAATATACTTGGATATTTTTATGAGAAGGATTTGAGCTACACTTACACACACCTCCCTCTAATGGGTGAAGAATATACTGTTTTTTTGGATGGTGAACTACTGCCTCACGAAACGATGGTTGTTCAATTATCTACTACCACCTATCATGGTGGCCATTAAGATGTCACTGTATTTATATATGATATATATTATGTATATTTTTGTTCTTATTCTCCTTTATTTTATATTTAGAACATACCTTTATGCTTTGCATGTTGTGAAAATGCGATAATTTCATCTCAGTAAGTGTGGACTACCATCCCCTCAAGTGATGTGATTCATAAATGCCTAACATGGAATATATAAATAATGTAATTAATGAACATATGATACCTATATAACATATATATTATACTGTAATTATAATATATATACGTCTCATTTAGTTTTAACTTCTTTAATATGACAAAGAAATGAATGTAGTGTTCATTCATACGTACAATCTACCATCTCCATGAATGGTGCATTTCATTTTTTAATCTCCAAGTGTTATTGAATAGTATAAAATAAATATATACTAGATATATATGTTATTTAAATCATTAATACCATTCTGGAGATTATATACTTGTAACTACATGGGAAATTCTTTTCAAACAAGTTCACTTTTGGCTCATGTACCGAACATCGACAAAACGTATGATATGAACTCACATAATTAACTAATTATTATAACATGATAATATGTGATATTAATTGAATAATTAAAATTAATGGTTTTCATTAATCAATTATAAATTGACCTATGTTTATTATTCAGAAATATATAGGACGAACAAGAACAATTTGGACATGAGGTAAGGGATCCTACCTCTCTCTTCTTTTCAAGTACTCTTTTGTATGTCATTTCATTTAAGCCCCATGTTAGTATGTTGGGGGATGTTATTTTATATTCATATTAATTCCCTTTTCATGATAATATTATGAGAGATCCTCTCTTACTCTCATCATTTCATTTTAGGAATGTTTAAGTGGCGCTGTTAGGCTGCAGAATATTTTTAAAGGATTTCTTATATCACTTTTAATTACGTGAGATTTCCACTGTTCACCCATTATTTATTTGACGTGGTGTATTGTGTACTGAAATTTGATATATATAATCATGATTCTATTTATATTCATGGTATTCTATGATTCATTTGGTGTTTATTATCTTTTGGTCATACGACTCGATTTATTACAATTAGGTAAGGGGAATTATCTTACTTTTATTCCCGTGAGATTCATGCAACATTTGACCATATTTCTTTTTGTGTGGTGTATGTACTTCCCATGATTGTATTATTTGTGTAATATAATCTAATAAATGGGTATTTAAATATTGATTATATTAACCATCATTCATGTGGTGTATGTTTCTAATGTTACCCAAATCGGTAAGGGAACCTTTATTCCTCCACTTTTTAAAAGTCTTATTTTTGTTAGGTATTTTAATTTAAATCTTATAAATGTTGGGATATTTTCATATATAACCTTATTGCTGTAAAGTTTATGTCCATGTGATAAGATACCCTTTTTATCTCCCATTAACTCATTTTTAGAATTTTAAAGTGTTGTCATTAGGCTGTTGAATTTCTGTAAGGGAATTTCTTAACCCAATTTCAATTCATTGGATTAAACCTCTACTTATTGATTATGTCTTTATATAAATATGTATTTATGACCACTGATTGTTTTACACTTAATATCCACTTATATTTGGTGTATTTATATTTGTCACACATAATTTTGTAATTGATTTAAACTTAATCTAAAGATACTGTCTTTGCACGAGACTTCATCTCAATCTCTTTTCATTGAGGCGTCTTTTTATTCCTACATGACAATAATTTATATGGTGTATAAAACCCTTTTGACTACTCATTTAATTCAAGTGGAATATTTTCTCTTTGAAGAGTTTTAGTAAATGACAAAATAGAATTTTTTTTCAAGAGACGACCACGACCATTTCTGCAGCCGTGAGTATTATTTGATTTATGGTTTTCTTAACAAGCCACAATGGTTTCAAAAGAAAAATAAATACCATATATTAATTTTACGTATTTTGGTTTTGAAATTTTTTTTGATGATGTTTTGATCATATCTATGTGTTGTATTGATATCTTGTGATTGATATGTCGAAATGTTAGGTTTCCTTTATGCAAGTTTTATGTAATATGATTATGTTATAGTTCTTGGGAATTGTTTATGAATATGGGTGGTTCTATGATAATCTTAGGGAAAGTGAGCCCGAGATAGCTCTCCAATGCATTGGGTAACGCGAAGGAGATAAATGTTAAGTTTTATCCTATGAGATTTAGGGAATATACTGTTATGGATATTCCAAACGTAACCATGAGGGTTACTCCCTATGTAAGAATGTTATGAATGCCTCAAGTTACATTTATGTCTTATGATTTCTATGAGTTATTCATAAATTTTATGATTTCATGAGGTATGTCAAAGTTCTTATGTTTTATGAGTATTGTATGATTTAATTGATTCTTATGTATACATGGAATAATATTTTCATTCAGTATTCTTATATCCCTTACTAAGCTTTTTATGCTCATCCCAAGTTTTTGAAATGTTTTTTCACATGACATAATGTGGAATAGGGTCAAGGATGGGATCAATGAAATTTCATGCTATCTAAAACATGGAACTAGACATGACTCTTTTGTTCAAGAATTTTTATTTTGTGAAAAAATAGAAACAGGGTTGATGTGTCTACTTTTTAATCTTTGAGATGTAATAGTTATGTCCAAATTCTCTAAATCTCTAAAGATGAAAAGATCCTCCATGTGTATTCTTGAAATAACTGAAGATTAACTAGTGTTTATGGTCGGGGCCTTATCATTATATAAAGTATTTTTAATTAAAAATAATTATTAATAAATAACTAATAATGAAAATATAACTTGATTCAATTTGGAATTATTAATGTTGAAAAATATATTCTTCTATCTATTTATTAGATACTTTTCACTTGAAAATGATATTTTTTCCATTAATTCTTGAATAATTATGATAATGGCATCTAATATTATTTAAAAATAGGGACTCATTGTACCCTTTAAAAGACAAAATGAAATGTATATTATCACTACATTATCTATCAAAATTTCCTTTATCATAGAAGCTTATTATATATGTAAACTTTTATTCACAATAAGGATAAAAAAATCCATCATTTCAAATAGATTCACTCAATGACTATTTATCCATTCAACGTATGTTTTAATTTTTTATGAATTTTTCATCATCTTTTTTCAAAATCTTCATATTAAAACAAATTTATCACTTTGATATCATGTTTTTTTGAATAATTATTATTTTATAAAATTAATATTCTGATAATTCAAAAAGATATTTTCACTCATCTATATATTATAGAATAGTTATGTTTGGGTTGGTCTTCCACCTTCAGAAATAATGTTATAACATTTTCTTCATGAAGAATTAATAAGAATTAAATACTTTTAATATGGGTTCATAATTATTATATTAAAATTTAATTATAATTATAGAATTATTATATATATATATATTACAATAAAAAATTCAATTATTTTTAATTAATCACATGTCTACAAAAAAGACAATTTGTTGCTGGTCATTTTAAACTAACATCATATCATCCACAAAGAAATCAGGGAACACAAAAATACCATCAAAAAAATATATATCATCCTGATGAACATTATGTGGGTTAAAAAAATAAGGTTAATACAAAATTTAATGACCATCATACTGAAGCAACCATGAAAAAAAACAAACTATATACACATGATGATTAATTTTAACGATGAATGATTAATAAAAGGGTAACAACCAATTATTATTGGAAGATATTAGATAGTATATATATATATATATTTAATTATTAAATAATTTAATTATAAAATTAATTTAATTATAAAATATGATAGATCATGTCTGATCAAGTTGGAGAGTAAGGAAAAGTATTTCTTTACTTAATTAATATCTACAAGTTAGAATAATTATACTTTTACCACAATATTCAATGGTTGATATATTACAAAAATTATAAGTTTTTTCCTATTTATCTCCATTGAAATTGAATTTAAATTTCACATTATTCTTCTATTAAAAATTCCTTATTCCATAAAATATGATATTGTTAAGAATAATTTTCTTCATTTTGTTGACTATTATTCTCCCCATATCCCTATTATTTCGTACATCAATATTTTAATCCTTTTTTTGATATAAAATTATATAATTCAATTTTTAACATTTGGATATCTATTTATTACTATTACAAATGAATTTTTATAACGCATTTTAATTGGTAGTTTTCCATACAACTGTCAGAAAAGATTAAAATTGCATTCCCTTAATATTTTTTATATTTTTTATCTCTCAATATACATTTTATTATTATAATTTATTTTATCAGTGTTCCACTGTTATGATTTATTTAAGAACATGTATTTCGTGTTTTAAATAATAAATTACCACCCATTTTATGGTATTTAAATGTGGTATATAAATTTATTTTTATGAAAACGTTATAAAATCATTATAAAAAATCACATTGATATTTTTATTTTTTTTTCTTGATCACAAAATGATATACCTCATATGGTGTTATATTCCTAGATTCACTCTATAAATAATTTTGTAATTTAATTATTTTTATTGATTGAATTTTTTGGTATCAAATAATCTTATTCTTGATTTCATCCTATGTGATATCATTTGAAATTATTATGTAACCCATATTATTTCAATGGATATATGCTGATTTTTTACGATTAATTTCACATGGCCCACATTTTAATTATTTATCATTATATGATGATTTCTCCATTATATCACGATAATAAATTATTTAATTTTTTATATCTCATTAAATTACTATGTGACACAATATTGTGTTACCTGACTTATTTTGTTATGGGATGCTTAGAAGAATTATTGATCCACTATGTGATAGTGGTTTTGTTGGTGCTATTTGAAATTTTTTATAATTTACTTTTGTTTTCATTTTTCAACATTCTTATGTTATTTTTTTATATATTTCAATTATTTTACCCCGCATCCATGGTATGTTATATTTGTGATATGGTTCCGTGTTAATTCTTTTGTGGGCCTACGTCCCTATGTTGTGATATATGTTAGGGGTTTATGTCTTATGATCAAATATTATAATCCTATGATCATTTGAATCAGGTATTTATCTATTTTTTGTTCCTATATATGGTTATGAAATAAATATTTATGACTCTAAGATGAGTTTCTCTCATATTTTTCATTTTATATCAGTCATTATTTTTAATAATTATATTATAAATTATTTTCAGTAGTTTTTCTCAGAGAATGTGAAGTTTATATAATTTTTTTAGAAATTAGAGAATCCTATTATATAGTATGTTATTAATACATCTTATTACAAAATATAATAAAACATCCTATTTTAATAGTGTGTTTATTTATGAGTTATATCAATTATGTTATGTGAGATGATGTTGAATATATGAATTATTGTTTGGGTCACATAAGAGAATCTATATTACCTCATATTTTTTTGTTGTTTAATCCATTATTTATGATTATTCTATAATTTAAATATTGAAAAATTATGAAATATTTCATTACTTTGTTTCAATAACTTATTTTTGAGGTATGTGATTGCTATTTTAGGGATTAATATCCTGAATGGAGACATTTTTCATGGAATTTCAGCTATCTCAGTCAATAAATATTGTAATATAGGTGTGGATATTATATTTTTTCATTTCCTTCTTTCTTCATGTAGGTGGAAGGGATAACAACATGCCAAGACCTTCCTTCCTCAATATGAAGGTTATATACTGACCCCCCGAGTTCCGCTTCCAATAGCCCTAGGGTGTCAACCAGTAATAAATTTATAGAAAACATAAAAAAGGTAAGAATTACCATATTTATATAAATAATGAACAAGAGATAAGATTTATCAACCTCAAACAACTTCAAGATATATATATATATATATATATATAAAGAAACCAAAATCCCACCACATGCATGTTTGATGTAAAACTACTAGAAATACAAGGAAAACATCAATGTATGTATGAAAATAAAACTAATTAGTGACATAACCACCTCCCTCAAAATCTAAGAAAGTATGGTCTCGCACAGTCCGAATAATCTCTCTAGAAACCTGAAAAAAATTTTATATAGGTAGGGTGAGTGTAAAATTATACCTAGTAGAAAATGTTGAAGTCACGCATGCACAAGTTGGAGGAACATACTCACACCCCTATCTGAAAACAACAGAAACCAACAAAACATATCGAGGAATACCAACCACCCAACCCCACCATGGCACACTCTCCATGTAATGAAAATAATGTAATGTAAAATAACATGCACATTGATATTTGCGTACCCTGAACCAATTCCCACCAGTTAACTGCTCATCCTTAAAGGTCAACATCCTGACTCTACTATGCTCTTTTACAAGCCCCAATGTCCCAACCTGCACACTTACACATTAGCTGCACATCAAATCATATCATTTCAATAGAAACAGGAGCCATAACTCCATACATCTATGTTTAAGAAATATGGTCCTCATATAGATGCCACTTGGGAAACAAAACACCTATCAGACAACCAATTCCATAAGTCTTTTATTATACCTCAATCCATTACATCCTCCCATAGAGCCTTGGGTTATAAATGCCTAGATGTGGGATTAAGGTAATGTCAGTGACCATCCTTCTATCCTCCCACCAGGATGTTGGGAAATACACCCTCCACCATCACAATGGGAGTGTTTAGCACATAGTTCTCAACATGGGGGGGGGGGTGTATAAAAATCACAGGAAACAAAAAGTATATATATAGAAAAAACACTCAAATTATCCTATGGGATACTAAAAAAACCACCAGACCAATCAAAACCTCTTTTTCTACTACCCCTACATTCACGTACCTCCATGAATAATGGTCACTTGAATGCTACCCCAGTAAAAGCACCAACTCGAAACATACCCCCCATAAAATTCATTTAACCAATTATCACTATATGTTTTCTAATAATCCATTTATTTATTTATATCCCTATTTGGGAAACTACCATAAACTGCAAACATTATAAGGTAAAGCCACCATGCCAACCACAGACAAGTCATACAATGAAAGAAGCTACCAACAACTCCACAATAAATTAGTATCCTAATATGTTATTCTAGCACACCTCTTGAGCCACTGCATATAGAAAGACCACATCAACTGCTACAACACCACAACTCCACTGAACAAACAAGGAAAAACCCCCAAAAGAACACAAAACTATGCCACACCTATCAAACAGTTTGTATATAGATTTGGTCAACATTATTATTTAAATTCCACTTTGATATGTAGGGGTGATCACCCAAGGGTTTTCATCATGGGGCCTAAATTTATTTAAATAATTGTATGTAATTTATCAGAATGATATTTGCAACAATTATTTACAAGAAAACAATAACAGTTTTAATGAATCCCCCATGATTAGGAAAGGATGACCAATGTCCTCAACTTTTAGAGGCTACATGACCAAGATATATTACACCATAAATAGAGATAACCGATAATACATATGATCAACATCAATCCACTCTAATCCCATTTTCAAGTACATAATTCATCATTATCATTTAACATTGTTAAAAATCATATTCCCCAGTTTTTTCTAAAAAAAACCTATTCCGCCCACCCCACATGATACACAATTAAAGGGAGATGAAGTAAATCCCTACTTTGAAGAACAAGGAATAAAAATTCCTCTTTGCACTAAAACAAATGGGTCACATGAGTGAGAGTCTCCAATTAAAACCAAAGAGGAGGCTACAATAGTGGATCCTATATCGTCTGGGAAGAAAAATTCTCCACAAACCAGGATAGAAGATAAGATATGAACTTATATTTAGAAAAAAACCATATCAAATATCATCATAAGAAAACAATTCCAACATCTGTTAATGTTGGATCATGGCTGGGACCACAACGTTCGACTATTTTATAGTCCCTTGAGAATTAGGATGTCAAATAGATAATTAATATATTTGAAATAATCTTATAAATGGACAAACTAGGCATTAAATTATATTTGTATCAAATAAAATGTATGCGGAGTGAAGTTGGAAAAACTAGTAATCAGTCACTAATGGGTGAGTCATCGATAGTAAGACAATGACTTCGAGATGCCCACAAAAAAACACAAACACTGAGCTACCAACGTAGATCTACCAGTGCTGATCCACTAACATGACCCACCGATGCCCTGTCTCACCTACGACCTCACTATGTGATGCCCTGACTCAATGATGACATGGCTCACCGATGCCCTCTCTCACTGATGGCCTAACAGACAAATTCCATGAATCACTTATGCCCTGACTCACCAATTCCCATACTCACTAATGACCTGAATCACAAATTGATTGACTAACTAACACCCAGACCCACCGACACCCTATCCGACTGATGTCCTGACTCACAGACTCCTAACTCAGTTACACCATGTCTCATTGACACCCTAAATCACCAAATCATTAACTCGCTGATGAACTATCTCACCAACACACTGACTCACGGATTTCCTAACCCACTATTGACTATCTCACAGATTCTATGACTCCTCAATGCCCTAACTCACCTATACAATGACTTACCGACAGAAAAACTAGAAATATGGAAAACTATTTAAATGGGTGATCATTGCATACTAGAAACCATAAAAGCTGGATTTTGACAATGTAATGGACCAGGAGGGAGGGTGGCTCCCAAAACATGTGATTCTTTCTTCTTCTTGGTGAAGACAGTTTCTCCTATTTTGGACCCTCCCCCCTCAGTCAGGGAGGGGGCATTTTTTCCCATTGAGAGAGCGGCATCCTCTTTCTGCCTATTTTATAATCCAAATTTCCTTCCACCTTTTCAATAGTGTCATTAAGCCCTAAAGTACCAGAGATCACAGATGGATCCAAAATCTATATATCTCAACTTCAATATTCACGAAAACCTTCACACTCTTGAACCTCAAATTTTTTGTGCAGTTAAAGAAGATAAGACCACTGGATAACACATTAGATAGGTCATTTTTTTGGCTCATGGGATCTCTAATCATGGGAGAAGTTTTGTTTTCTCGACAGTCATCATATTATGATTTTGATTGAATAGGATGTGGACCTCATCAAATCCTAGTCGAGTGCCCCATGTTGCTTCAATGAGTTCTAATTCTTCTTCTTCTATTGGTCCATAAAATTTCATATGAATCATGATTTGATATACACTGTTGTTTGGGTTAATTTTGACAATCTCCCTCTGTCGTTATAGAATCACTCTTTTATTAGATTACTAGCTACCGTCGCTGGAACATTTTTATGCTTCAAAAGTCACACTGAGGTAGTTTTTCAACTAGTTAATCCATTGGTCTATGTAAAATAGGATGTGAATCGACTACCTTTCAATTATGTATCGATTATGATTAGTGAGGAATATAGGTTCAAGAAATAGGTGACCTATGGAAACTAGACCTACATCTATATTTCATGAAAATTTTTTGGACAGTCTTTTGAAGATTTTCGAAAGGGAATCTCATTCCATTCGAAGAAGGTTCTTCATTGAGAAACTCAACTTACATCAAGGATGGAGGGTAATGATAATTGGGAGGCTCTAGAGGTTCATGTAAGAGATAGGTCCAGAACATATGGAATCTGGTGTAGAAGTTAGAGGCCAGGATCTACAGTCTATGTGCGTTGTTTAGGAGGAACACCCTGATGGTATTCATAATAAGTATGTTGAGGCTGTTTATGGTTCTGATTTGATGAAGAAGGCTACAATTCCATTGAATAAACTGATGTTGGTAGATGTATAAATATGTTTGAGGTAGGATTTGAAGGATTGAAGTGTCCTTATTGTGTGTAAGGGTGTTGATTTAGTCCAACATAAGGATTATTGGTTAGGATTACCTATAACTAGGGGAAGGTGGTTTTGGAATAGATGGTGGGAAAGAGTGAGTTTTTTTTGGAAATGGATATGTATGAATAATCCATATCTGGGGAAGTTGGGCATCTAAATTTTCTAGTCAGGCCCTTGCTACATTTGAGTAACGGGTTTGAAGACCTTTCTGATGAGGGTCTGAATTATGATACCATGAAAAAGGTTTTGGCAGATGGGGTCTCTGTGAAAAATTCCAATTTAAGGGAACCTAGTTTCTCGGATGATGAACCTTCTAGTCATAAAATCTATAGAAGTGTTAAGAAGAGGCAGGGGAGGAAGGACTACTCTTCCTTACCGCCTATGTTAGATACTTGTTCCTAAAAAATGATAAATGACAGGAAGATTCCCACTAATACACTAATCCATCAAAACATAGGGAATCAAGATAATCAAATCATGGGGTTTCTAAGCTCTGATGACGAGGTGGTTGGGAAAGCTTTGTTACATAACATAACTAAATAAGAGGAATCTAAAATTATGGGGAGGTCTCTATGAGTGGTTCTCCCTGAGGATAAATATTCCAAGATTTAAAACCAAGATTTTAATATGGCGGGGGTTCTCAATAAAGGTAAGATAAACATTGAGGGGTATATACATTCTTTTGATCATCAGGATTCTGGGTTTGAATGACTAATCTTGGGGGTCTAAGTACTCAGGTTTAATCATTATCTTGGGAATTGGTTAGTGGAAAAAAATCTGGTCGGATCAAGTTAATATTTAATGTTCCTATTTAATTTGGGGTCCATGTTTGGTTGGTTGGTTTAGGAGGATTGTTTGCATAAGGGGTCTGCTTTTGTATCTGTCTTTGATTTGATTTGATGTGTATTATGAGGCCTCTCATCAATAATTCTATTCGTATCTTCTCCAAATGGGGTTAGAGCAGGGCTTCTCCACTAGTGCTTGCCATTTATAATTTGAGGATTGATAAGGATGGTTATTGCATCAGTTCTGGGCATGTGTAAATTTTCACAGGATAGCTTGTTGAATGATCATGCATTGGTCGAGTCTTGTTGGAATGGTGTTGTTGTAGTGGAGGGGAAGACCTGGTTGTCTACCTAGGGTTTGTCAATGTTATTCTTATTTCATGGTGGCAATGTAGGACTTCATGGTTTGTCACTTTTTCCTTAAAATTGTTTGATAATAAAAAAGTTAATTTTCTGTCAAAAAAGTAATGGACCATGTAGATCTGAACCATTACATTAGATACCTCTCAAACGATTCTTTCCCTCAGGAATTAAAAACCAAACCAAGATGAAATAGTCGTATAAAAAACCGTCTTGTAAGACACCTCTCAAGGACAACCCACCTCGATGGTGTGAAACCAAAATATCAAAGAACAGATCCTCTAGGATTTTCCAACCCATCAACCTCAATACATTCTAGACAATCACAAAAAGTCTCACCACCCAAAAATGTAAATTAGGTAATTTCATCCCACATGTGAAGATAATATCAGATTTGGGATAACTAATTCACCCTCATGGGTTTCATCGCTTCTGCATTAGTGCATCTTGATTTGGGTTCATGTAATCTTCCTTTCATATGTCAGGACATTATTGTAAGTCTCGTAACAAGGATATAAGTAATATCATAATAAATAAGGTTCAATAATTTCTTAATGAGGAAAAATACATGATTAAAACTCAAAACAACACTGTGTACTGGGCACACACCTGCATCTCTCACTCTTAACTTCTCTCTTCAAACCCATCATGCCTCCACAAAAAATTATCCAATGGATAAGAATATTCCACACAACACCTTCTTCAATTAATCCTAGATATGCATTGGTTTCTCCATGAACGTTATGTCATCCACTATATCCAAATCCCCAAAAAAATGAGATGTTTTCCATTATTAAGAAACTGATGAAGATAGAAGGAATGAAAGATGTCGTGGACCCTCCCCAACTTATGTGGTAATGCGAGCTAATATGTCACCGTTCCATATTGTTCCAAATCCTTGAAGGGTCTGATGAACTAGGTAGAAATCTTACTACCTGTACCAAAACTTCACTACCCACGTCAAGGGGAAACCATCAAGAATTAATCGTCCCCAACCTCAAGCTCCAACTACCTTCTCCTATGATCAACATATGACTTCTACCAATATTATGCTTCTTTTATCGTCGTAAGTACATATTGCACTTTCTATGTCATACTCTACACCACATCTAGAACAAGAACAACTGCCTCCCAATCTTCCATCTAGAATAATGGTGAACAAAATGATCTTTTGTAGAGAGCTTCAAATGAAGACATAGAAATGGAATATTGATAGCTATTATGTTAGAAAAATTCTACCTAGGGCAGGTGCCATACCCATGATCTTATAATGAATAGAATATGTGCCCAAAACATTTACTATTATATTTGCATGGTCCTATCTCTTTTTCCAGCTATCAGAGGGTGGAAAGTAGTGTTGAGGCATAACTGGGTGCCAAAGGTATGATTCAATCCCCTCTGGGATCACAATGTAAAAAATTTATCCTCTTATGAGATGATGGATCTTGGAACTCCATATAGCGGCACAAACTTATCCATTTTCCTCTACGCTATGGTATACACTATGATCACCTCCTTTATTGCTAAGAAGTGAGTCAATTTCTTCAATCAATCCACAAATAATGATATTCCGTCACATCATCCCTTAGCCATGGGTAACTCTTGGATTAAATACGTCGAGATGTCATCAAACATCCACTCAGGGACATATACGCACTGCAATACACCACAGAGAACATGTTGCTTATCCATCACATGCCGGCACACTAAGCACTCTGCATCAAATTCTACCACACGCCACTTCACCCGAGGCCACCAAAACTATTCCCATAAGCCCCGATACATCTCCGAAACACCATAGGGTACCACTATGGGGGACCTATTAAAATCACAGAGAACATCCCAACACACTTCCACTGGAATGAACAACCTCTCATGGAATAAAATTCGATTCTGGCCATCCTCCTACCATCCTTATAGAGAATCACCCTGGACAAAGTGATCACACATTAACTCTGCCTCTATGTTTCCCCACTAAGAATGATTCACCTACTTCATCTGAGAATACTGTTTTGTCATCTGAAATAGGAAGCCTCTTCTGCCATCCATTCCGACATATATGTTCAAGGAAGCCAGCTCTTGCATCACCCTCATAGTGTTTGTTGACTTAAAAAACATATCTTTAGCGACTTCCTGCTCAAATAACTAGCCACAAAATTACCCATTACTGAGGTGTATGGGAACTCAAAATCATAATCCTTGAGAAACACCATCCAAACCTGCTGCCACAATTTCAGGTCTCGCATGGAAAAGATGTACCTCATGCTCTTCTAAACTGGGAAGACCAACAATTGATCCCTAATGATGTAATGTCATGAACGATGTATGATGAACATGACTAATGGTAGTTCCAGATCAAGGGTGGTGTAGTTATGTTCATGGGGATGTAACCTCTTAGACCAATAAGTGATCACTCCCCATTGCTACATCTACACACACCCAAAGACTAGACCATAAGGTCTCAAAACACCTCAAACATCACCCCTTTCTCTAGTGTTCTAAGCACTATAGAACATGCCAACATCCCCAATAGATAGTTGAATGTTTTCTGGAACTAGTTTCTCCACAAAAAATATTGAACGTTTCTTGTTAGATCCATCAACGGGGCTCCTACCCCCATGAAATCAACTACAAATCTCCATTAATATCTTTTTAGACAGAGAAAAGTGAAAACCTCTACCTAATTCAAGGGTGATGCCTAACAAATGAATACCTTGAAATTGGAAATGTCAACTACTACACCTTTCTGAGACACAACAAGTTTATGGAAGTGCACCTCTCATGTATAAAACTATCACTTGGACACTTTTCTGTAGAGATAGTGGTGCCGATTAACCTCTAGAATAGTACCAAGATGTTTGGTATGCTCCCCTTATATATTCATGTATATTAGGTTTTCATTGATGAATACAATGAAGAACCAGTCTAGGAACTCATGAAAGATGGACTTCATAAGCCCCATGAATACAAGTGGTGTGTTTATAACACTAAACGATGTAACAACAAACTCGAAATGACTTTACCTACCCCTGAAAGAAGTATTCAGAAAGAAACCCTCATTCACCCTCAATTGATGATATCTAGAGCATATATCGATCATGTAAAACCTACTTGGTACCATCATACAGTCAAAAGGATATTTTATCCTTGGGAGAGGGTAACAGTTCTTAAAAATGACTATATTCAATCTTTGTTTTTCTATGAACATCCTCCTAACACCTTATAAATTGTTCAAAAACAAAAACAGAGCCCCCGTCAAAGTTGCATTGGGTCATATGTTACCCTTCTTCATATGTTTTTCAATTTTTATTTGCAACCACAATAAATTAGAACTCTCTTTCTGATAAGGATCCATTTAGATTGGATGAGCACTAGGTTATATGTCTATCTCGAAATCAAAATCTTGTAGAGGGGGTAGAGTCACATCCTCCCCAGGGAAAGAATTTAGAAATGCTTCGACATCTTCTGGAACCTCCACCATCTCTACACCCATCAATACCACTAACATCTCAGCTAAAAAGGGAATAAGAGACTCCATCCACCGGCTTACCACTAGATATCTCTGGTCACCAATGAAAGTTACACACTGGCCTTTCACAACTAAAAATATTACTCTTATCTCAATGCAATCTATAACATCATGCACTGATAACAAACAATTTATTCCAATGATGAGTTCTTACAGATGCATATGTGGCAAGAAATGATTCCCACTAGAGTAATGCGACCCCAACATCAGTCTCCATCCTTGAAAAACATCATACATGTTGGTATGACCTCTGACTGTTGTACACAACACTAGAGGGAAAGAACATTCCCCTATATCCAGTCCTAGAGCATGGGATATACCATGTTCTACAAAGAAGTGAGAATATCCTAAATCAAACTAGGAACAAGTAAGTGTTCAAAAAACAAATTATTGTACCTTAGAAATTTTTTAACCCTGATGGAATTGATTACTATGTGGGGTGAAACTGCCCATTCCCATATCTTTTACCCCTTGTATTTCAAACAAATCTTCAACCACGCCCTGCATAAGGTCCTTAAGGATCACCATAAGGTCATAATCATCCTATACCATCCACCCTTGGGGAAGTAGGGTCCTACTATCCCTAATATTAGAAAGTCATGGATGTAAATTTTAGCTGAGGCGAACACTGATCATGCCCACCTCCACCATACTGATTTTGATTGAGGCACCACTCATAGAGGCACCCACAACCATTGCAAGAAAAAAACATCAACCTGAGGACTATGGTAAAATTGAGAGGACCAGAGGGTCAAAAATAAATGTTCTACGGTCACCTCCCTAATGATTAAAATATAGAAGTACCTTATACCAGAGTCTTACGGCTGACGGTCTTCCCCTTTGAAGATCTTTGGTGACTTCTCTCCCACGACATACCTCCTCACGAGTGTATCCTTTCAACTAAATCATCCTTCTCCTAAAACTATTTGTTTTTTGGTAGGTTGATTGAAGTAACCATATACTGAAGATGATGATAGACTAACTCCTCTAAAAAACTCACCCATGGATCTTCATCTAGGAAGAGATCCAGAGAAAAACATATAATATCCCTGAAATTGATTCCAAATTCCCTCACTGACAAATACCCCTACTGGAGGGAGTGTAGCTCTTACCTCTTCTGAGTATTCATCATGGAATAAAGGAATTCCAAATAGAACTCCTTCTCAATGTCATCCCATGAATAATCGGTCTTCTTCCACTCCATGAGGTAATTCTTCCACGTCTAACATGATGCTCTCCTCATCTAGCTCACCGCTAAAGGAACATAGATCTCTGTCGGAGCACAAATCAAGATGAATGTGATCATAAGATCCTAGAGAAAACTATTATTATTCATTCCTGAAAAACTAAACTATTACTTTCCTAGAGTCATGTTCTAGAATTATTGGAGCATCATCTATCAAAAATCATCCTCATTCGCAAGGGTGACCATCCACCGATCAACCAGGTTAGCCTACTTACCCACCACTACTCTTACCACTGGAAAGCGATATCCTGAATCCATAGATGAATGTAAAACAAGGAACTTCTAAGACCATGTAGTATAGAATATCTCTAATGGTTCATTATAACTATTTATTTATTTTAATTATATGAAAATGAAAAAAAAAACAAGAAAAAAAATCATCACGATGCATGTAACTTTCCTAGGGTCCCTACCTCCAAAATGGTGTAGCCTAACATGGTCATTCAATGAGCTCAGATTCCATGCATTGGATCATGGGGCCCCAAAAATCTTGTTTCCCAGCTGGTCTTCCCTGGGATATGTCACACACCAAGTTCACCTAAAACTGTTTCCCTAACAACCCATGCAATCCTCAATATGCCTAACTCTAAAATCTGTCCTACCTCTCAACCATCAACTATGGCACCATTTTGTGAAGAACCAACTTCTTCTAGATGGGGGATGGTATATCAATATGGAGAGACCTTCCATCCTCATGATTAAGGGGATATAACGAGCCCCATTTCCTTTCACTATTAGGCCTTGTGGGGATGAACAACACATAGATTATCGAAATATCAATAAAATTGGGGGCATTACCCTTTTTATGGTAACCATGATCTAGAGATAAGTTGTATCAACATCAAACAACTAAAAGAGATATATATATAATGAAACAAAAATACATAACAATAGATTGATTAATGTAAAACATATATAAATAAAAAAAAATCCAAAGTAACTACCAAAATAAAACTAAACAGCGACCCAAAAATCATCTACAACATTCAAGCTAGAAGCATTCAAAACAGTATGCATAATCTCCCACGAAATTTAAAAATAGTTTTATATATGTTTGTTCTACATACAAGTATACATAGTATGAAAATACAAAGTCCCCCTTGAAAATGTGGGAGGAACATACTTATTCCCCTATGAGAAAAAATAGAATCCAACTTCAACTATCAAAAAATTCTAACCACCCAACCTCACCATGAAAAACTCATTAGATAACTGAAATAAAGTAATGTAAAATAATAAACACATCAATATTTGGGTACTCTGCACCACATTCCACTGGTTAACTTCTCATCCCTAACAGTGAATGTCTTGTCACTAGCATGATCTTCCACAAGATCCACTATCACAACCTGACTACATACACCTGAGTCGCACACCACACACATCCATCCCACAGAAACATGGCCCACAACTACAATACATCTCTACTGAAGACACCATGCACTCATCCCAAAGACACAAAGGAAAAAAACCAACCATCACATAGCTAATACCACAAGTTTGGTATTATATCTGAAGAAACTATAGCATGCTAAAGAGTCTTGGGTGATCAATTCCTAGATGAGGTACTAGGGTAATGTCAGTATCTATCCATTTATCCTTCCTCTAAGATGCTGGGAAAGACACCAACCCCCATTTTAATGAGGGTGTTAAAAAGATATTTCTCATCAAGGATGTGGTGCATAGGGGGAAAAATATATATGTATATATATATATATATATTTGCAAAAAACACTCATATTGTCCAATGGGATTCCAAACATACAACCATCCCACTCAAAATAAAACTACTTTATACTCTTACATGCATGTACCTCCACAAATGACATTCAATTGAACACTCCCTCACTACAATCCCCAACTCAAAACATACCCCAACCAATTCATATAACAATTTTTCATTCTACATTATCAAATCATTCATTTATTTTTTATATCCCTTCTCTGGAAACAAAAAAACCCTGAAAACATTATATGGTGAAGCAACCATACCAACTAGTTCCAAGTCAAAAAAGAAAGAAGATTCCAATAAAATTATTTATAGTTATCCCGACCAATTAATTTTCTCACAAACAAACCCGGCAACCCAACTGCACAACAACAACAAACCCAGCACACCCATGAACATGAAATCATGAAACAACCTAGTCATGATGCCCTACTTCCCAAAAAATACCCAGATGTAGTTCAACTTCATAATAAGTCCATTAATTCCACAATCAATCAATCTCCCAATCTGAGATTCCATCACAACTCCTGCACCAACTCAAACCCTAATCCCACAACAACCACTACAAAACAACAACCCTTATACACGCACATAAATCAAATCTCAAAAGAACATGGGACACATCCACACCTATCAAACATGATGTGTTCATAATTAACTAACACTATTCTTTAAATTCCACTTTGATAAGTAAGGGTGATCACATTTTTTATTTCATCATGGGGAATCCATTTATTTGACCTAGTGTACATGATTAATAAGATTGACATTTATAGAAACTATTCACAAGGAATCAACAAAAGTTATAAAGAATCACCCAAGTGTTAGAAAGAACCACAAATTACCATGATTTTAAAGGTCCACATGACCTAAAAAGACCACATCATAAACCGAGATAAAAAATAAAAGAAGTGATTAAAATAATTCAAGTTCTAGCCCGTTACCAATTCCACATTTCATCATTAGCATTTACCTTTTTTAATAATTTTATTCATAAGTATTCAGGAAATAAGCATTCTACGCCCACCCCATATGATAAAAAATTAAAGAGAGATGACGTAAATACGTACATGGAACGACTTGTGACCAAAAAACCTCCGCGCACTAAAAAAAGGGGTCACGCAAGCAGGGGACTCCATGGAAAATGGAATAGGGGGATCCAAAATAAGCACACAACTCTTCAAGGTAGAAAAGTTATTGACGAACCAAGATAAAAGAGAGAGGACCTCCGCATTAGAAAAAAAACCTGATCCTATACCAAAGGAAGGAAACAGTTCCTAAATCATTTATAGTCATACCATGGCCATGGACACATGGTTTGACTATTTGAATGTCCCCTTGAGAATTGGGATATTAAAGATATTATAAATATCCTTTGAAACACCCTTAATAACTCCCAAACAAGGCTTTAAACATGATTTACATCAAATAAAATTTAATATGGGCGACACTAGAAAAACATAGGAAAACTGGAAATGAGTATCTGATGGGTGATTCACTGATAGAATGCCAATAACAATGAGCCGTTGATAGTGACTCACTAACGCTGATATAACAATACTAATCTACTATTGCTGAGCTGTTGACATGACCTATCGATGCCTGGATCAGCGACAAAATAACTCACCGATGCCATAACACACCAATTCCCTAACTCACCGATGCCATGACTCACCGACACCTTGAATCATAGATTTCCCGACTCACCGACACCCTATCACACTGATTCCATGACTCATTGATTCCCTGAAACACTGATGCCCTGACTCAGGGACACCCTGACTCACCAACTCTATGACTCATCGACACCCAGACTCACCAAGGACCTATCTCATGGATGCCATGCCCAACAGAAGCCATGACTCACTGATTCCCTAACTCACTAATGACCAGACTCACTGATACCCTATCTCACCAGTGCCCTTACTCACCAAAACCCTAACTCACTGATGTCATATATCACCGATTCCCTAGATCACAGACACCCTAAATCACGAATAAAAAAACTAGATATATGTAAAAACCTTGAAGTGAGCTTCCATTTCATCCCAGAACACCATAATGACTGTATTTTGAAAATGTAATGGACCCCAAGGATCTGGGACCTTACAACCTTCTAGAATCTTATGAATAATGTATCGATCAATGATATTTTTTGTTTTATATAATGTGGCCAAAATAAAAAAATCCTAAATGGTCCAAATCCATGTGGGACTGACCCTTTAGGATTAAACCACCAATTATTTAGCATAATTACTGGGCTATTAGCTCAATATTAACATTATTAATGTGTTTCTTTAGAATTTAATTTCTAGTGTAATAACATAAGGGATTCATATGGGGATATTTTTTGGAATATAATACTTTTTATAAATTTTCAAGATAATATATGTAGGTAATATCTTTTGATATTGAACCATTATGATTAGGAAATTTTTTCTATATAATATATATATATATATAATAGTCTACAATTATATAGGATACATGGATATTATATATGGGTTATTATATTTGTTATCAATTTATATTTTATTTTATAATGGGTGTTAGGTTGACGATAATAATATAATGAGTCCTAAAATAGCCTAATATGAATAATTGTTTTATTGTTTATCTTAGGTAAAGTTATATTTTTTATACACAATGTTTTTTAGAAATATATTTAATATATACTATAAATCACAATGACCATTTTGGTTTCATTAAATGGTTTGGAATAAGAGGAATAAATTGAAAAAATAGTGTGTATAAATCAACATTTTTCACAATAATAAATGAAGCATGATGGTAGCTATTGTGAATAATTTCATGGATATATTTCATAATTATCATACCTTTTGAATAAAAATATGATTCATGTTAAAGCCCCAAATTCACTCAATAAGGGAAAAATCATTATGGATTCCTTCATAAGATAAAAACCACATGTCATTAGTGGATAATTTAATCCAATAGTGTTTTAAAAATGAAAAAAATATGAAAAAGAAGTTATTTTCTAGTCTTAAATGACATGATCATGAAAAGATGGTTTTTATTATTTATAAACATATAGGTGAAACTGATCAAAGGTCAACACTAACCCTAAACAACTTTGAAAAAAAATTAAATTTACTCTATTGAATTAGTGGATTTTAAGATAAAAATTCAAAATAAAAAATTTCCATTCACCATTTTCAATATTATAGATAGGGAATTACATTGGATTTTGTAAAAGAAGGCTGGATTTATTAGTTCCAATTTAGAAATATTCATAATAAATTTATGCTATGATTCTTATTTGATAATTTACATTGATATCATAATTGATTAATTTTTATGTTTCATATATCCAAATATTTTGAAATCATTACAAATACTGTAAATTGATAGATACAAATTGATTAATGTATTTTATATTATGATTGATATATAAAATGGATATCCTTAATGGGCTCAATAATTTATAGACAAGAAGAGAGATAATGGGTTTTACATAATTCAAGGGATTAATCTTATATAGTAAAGGATATACAACTATAATGATATAAAAATGGGGAATAAAGTACCTATGATGTTTACACAAGGGAATTAGAAAATATTTTATTTTTGATAAAGACTATTACAAGAATAATATTTTCAAATAGATATTAAGGTTTTTTTTAGACCCACAAGAGTAAAATTTTACCTTATGAAACATAAACTATTCATTTTTTTAAATTAAAATAATTAGAATAAATATACAAACTGAGGCCCGAAACTATAGTTCAAATAGGAAAATTAATGTTAGTACTCACTGAATCTATCGGAAAATAGAAAATCATAAACAATTACTACTATAAAAGGAAATAATAATAATTATATAGTGAATGGTGTACATAAAGGGTCAAGGAATGAAATTTCAATATAGAAAGAATGGGGAAACAATAGTTATACTAATATAATTGGCTAGACTATTGGTATAGGTCTCCTAATACCATGTTAATATTTCAATCATTGATGTATTCATGATTTGGAATTCCTAAGACCATCCAGAAAGTGCATTTCTATTATAAGCAATAACAAGAATGTATTGCAGAAAAGAGAATCAGTTCCCACAATTATATCCAAATGAATGAAAGGTGAAGAAGTATGGTAAAATTATAAGAATTTTATGGAATGAATGTAGAAAGGTACAAATAACATAGTTATGATTTCCCATGGTCTTACGCCCTAGGTGTTCCTCATACTTCCATAGGTGTTACTACATGTTGTTGTAGAACCCAGCCAAAATGTCCTACTAGCATAGTAAATTTTGTTTATCTATAGACATACTCATGAAGGCATATTTACGTATGATTCCTATACCACAACCCTAGGGCCATCACATATAGATTTACATCCATGGGTATTATGGTTCATTATTATAACTCCACCCATGAAATCTTAATACCGCATGAGTTACATTATATGTCTATATAGAAACCCTCAATTAGACTACTACAATGCTTGTTTTTTTCCTTTGGCCATAAATCTAACCAATAAAAGTTTATATACTTTTGTGTTACTACTGATGGCATAATAGCTCCTCTAAAAGACAAGATACCACTAGGGGTAGTACTCATAGCTATAGTGACACGTTATAGAGGAAACATTGTCTAGTAAATTTTATATAGATTAGGTATATTTTAATTATAAATATAAAATATCAAATATTCAACTAAATATATTGGGATGAACAAAATTATATATAGTGTGAAATAATGAAGTCATAAAATCTCGTGTATAATAATTGAATGTTATATGATCGAGGCCAACGACATAAAATATTAAATATTATATATCTATTTCAAATCATATGGACAATGTTGATAGCTCGTGGGAGGTACCCATTCTTCACAAGTGATGATACTGTCTGTGAATATAGATTGATATAGGTCATAGTCTATAAAAATTGAAATTACCTATGTTATGGGAATGTGCATCACACCCATGTAAATAAAAGTGGATAATTTCATGAGTATCGATCATGTATTCAACAAAACCTATAACCACACTAGTTAAAAAATATTTATTGAATTAAGTCATTCCCATGAAAATATCTCTTTGTTTTTGTTTCCATATTATTTTCCAATGGTTGTTATAAAAATGGTAATAACGTATGACCAAAATAATTGGGTCCATAACCATGATTTTGGAATGTGGAAATATTATTAATTTCTTGTAGAGAATGTTATTTTATTATGTTTTTACACATTATACTATATATTACTAGAATAATAAAATTATTAAAAAAAACTTTTTTACTATTTTATATTTACTTGTCAAAAATACTTAGTGGTGTGATGATTGCATCTCATGTATATAATTATTTTCTAAATGATATTTATGGGAATATCCATTATAAAAATATTTTTATTTTTTCTATAGTAGAATTCAATGTGATATTAGTTATTTATTGAATCACATTATATAGAGTTAATTTACACATTGATTGGAATTGAGTTTTCTCAAAATTAATATGATCCAAATGATAGTATAAATTTTATTGAAAACCTTATGATATATCAAAAAAGATAATATCATTTTCTCATATATGCTTATATATATTTTATATGGAATAATTGAATTAATCAATTTATAAGGGGATATTCTATATTTTTTGGATTTTCAAAATCTAAAAGAAAGAAATAATTTCCGAATGAATATGAGAGTGATTATTGATTGATTCAAGGGGTGAGATTACCGAGACTATAATATAGAATTACCCTGAATTTATTAATTGGAAATTTAAATCTAATACAAAGATAATGATTAGAATCATAGAGTTCTCAACTTTTGTTGAGTATATTTTTGAGACAAAACAATATTTATGATCATAGTAATATAATTCACGTTTCGTTTTTGTTGGGATGTATACAAAAATAAACAAACATCATTAGTGATCTACAAAATTAAATACAATGTAAATACCACTCATAGGTGGAAGATATTAATCAACATAGATTGGGAACTCTATTATACATACATGATCCTGTAATCACTAGTTTTTCACCACGTTATCAATCTTGTTCTATTATATATATAATGTAACATCCCTGGTAAATAAAGAACACAATAATTTTCATACTTATTAATATTTGTAAATTAAATATTAATTATAATTTAAAGGGCACGTTGTGTTTGATGGCGTACTCGATACACAACAATGGGTTTCTTTGAAATCTTATGTTGCACATTAATAATATAATATTATTTTTTAATGTTAGTTAATGCCTAGCCATTGTATTGGAAGGAATGAATATAACTAACTAAAATATTATTATAAATTTTTTTGAGTATTTTCTCATTAATCCAATAAAAGTTATAGGCTTAAAATAATTAAAGAATTCGATTTTAAGCATAAATACCCTAATATTCACTACAGGGTTGATTTTACACCTTTTAATGGAGAACCCTATTTAAATCTAGTTTTTTCACTTTTATATCTTCTATTTGAAAAAATAAAATTCATTTTTAGATTAGGGACATCAAAATTTACTTTAGATGAAATTTTGGTATTTTTCCGATAATGTTCATTTTTCAAGGAATAGTGAAAAATACTGTATTTTAATTAAAAAGTACATTTTAATCCAATTTATTTATATAGTTATATTATATTATTAATTGGTTTTAAAGTGTAATAAGGTTATATTTTTACCATTTAACATGATTTTGGTCATTTTATGTAATTTAATTGTGAAATTGGACATAAACAAGTGTCAATCTTTTGATAGTCATTATTTCATAAAAACACGTTATTTGTTTTAACAGTGAGAATTAATTTTAAATTAATTTCTGCCACTTCAGTGTTTTGAATTGGAAAAAATGGATTCCATATTTGGAATTATTAGGTCCAAATTTTATAAATAGGTAACTTTTATTTTTATACATTTTAAATATTTACTTTAGTAAATATTTTATTTACCATGATTAAAGGGTAAATATAGTAAATAAATGTATAATATAATATTATAATAATATTAAATTACCATAAAATGTGTCGTAAATATATTTTCATATATATATCCGACCATGGGAATCCTTGGGTTGAATTTGGGATCCCATGGAGCCACATGGGAGTAATAATGTCATCTTTTATTAATTAATATAAAATAAAGACAAAAATGACAAAAACAAATATCTTTTAGTAAATAAATTTTTACAGGGGGTTATATACACTATATTTTAGACTGTAAATATTATTTTTAAAATTAAAAAGATTTCCTACATCATAGTATTTTTTATAATTTTTGGACATCAAATAAATTAAATTATTTATGACATGATATGGATGCAATATTTACCTCATTAATAATTGATTTAAATAAATAAAATTATAAATATTAAAACAATATCTAAAACCTATCCAATTATTATTTTATTATTTTATTTCGACCATGAATCATATTAACCTTTATTTTAATGAATATTTGATCTTTTAAAACCAAATATGAGGTTATAATAAAACAATTGTTTCAAACATTCCTAAAGATCCCCTCTTCTCCATTATAGAAAGCCCACACTTCTAACCCATTTCTCACACTTCTCAAGCCCTTGTCTCATGAAAAATATACTCTAATAATCTACCAAGATACCTCTTTTCATCCTAGAATCCTTACCTTAGTCAGAAAACACATCAATAAACCATTTTGGTTCAATCCAATGGGTGTAACCCGATTTAAAGGAAACATATTATCTTAAGTTCTTTTGGTTATTTTTACTTATCCAGCCCTATAAATTCTTTTTGTTACATTATTTTATGACAACACCAATATCCTAAATTTACTAGCATGTTTTTTTGAGAATTATTTTAACTACACTTACACACACATCCATCTAATGTGTAAACCACATAATGTTTCTATGGATGGAAAACTAACGCCTCAGGAAACGATGATTGTCCAATTAACTCCTACCGCATCTCATGGTAGCCATTATGATTGAAATGTATTTATATATGATATATATTATTTTTATTTTTTCTTTACTCTTCTATATTTTATATTTATATCATACCTTTATGGTTTCCATAATGGCTAAACGCGATAATTTTATTTTAGGAAGTGCGGACTATCGCCCCCTCAAAGTGATATGACTCGTTAATGCCTTATGTGGGATATATAAAGGATGGAGATAATGATATTATATATGATATTATATGGGTATTATAATATAACTATGTATCATTATGTTTTAATTCAATTAAAATAAGAAATATAAATGGAAGTAGCGGTCATGCGTACGTATGACCTACCGTCTCCATGAACGGTGCATTTCATTTCTCATCTCCAAATGTTATGTACTATTATAAATATATATATACTAGATATATATTGTGTATTTAATATCTAAATCATGAATATCATTCTGGATAAAATGTATTATTGAAGACATGGACAACTTGTAATTATAAGTTGTTCATTTTTACTCAAGTACCAAATATCGGCGAAACAATTGTTAATAACATAAATGATCACATAACGTTTATAAAATGGTAATAAGTTATATAAAAGGATTAATAAACTTTAACAAGGATCTTAATAAATTATAAATTATCTTATGTTTATTATTCAAGAAGAACATGGAACATACGGGTCATGTTGGACACGAGGTAAGTGGTTTCTTATCTCACTTTTAATTCTATGATATTTCCATTGTTCGCTACTAATTTATTGTATGTGGTGTATTGTGTAGTTACATTTGATATATATTATTATGATTATAATTTTATTCTTTTTATTCTGTGAATCATTTGGTGGTTATTAACTTTTGGTAGTACAAGCCAATTGATTACAACGTGGTATGATATTTTTATCTCACCTATTATTCCCGTGAGATTCATTCTATATTTTCCACTATTTAATTTTGTGTGGTGTAGTTAATTCCCATGATTTGTACTATTTTTATAATATACATTCATTTATGGGTATTTACATCTTCATTGAATGATCCTTCTTTCATGTGTTGGATGTTTCGTAAGTTACCAAATCAGTAAAGGAACCTTTCACCCTCATCTTTTTAAAAGATTTATTTTTTTGTATGTCTTTTAATTTACATCTTATTATGTTTGGATATGTTCTTCTATATCCTTATTTAAATAAATTTTATTTCTAATTTATGAGATATAATTTTAACTATGATCCACTTATTTTCTAAATTTTAATGTGACGCTGTTAGGCTGTCAGAATTTCTGTAAGAAAACTTCTTAACCCAATTTCTATTTTTGGGTTAAACATATACTTATTTATTATTTCATGCAATGAATAGGTGTGACTATCCTATGATGGTTTTACAATTAATATCCAATTCTATTGGGTGTATTTATATTTTTCACACATAATTATGTAGTTTTATTACCATCAATCTAAGGATAGCTTTATTATATGGGATTTTGTCTGAATTTACATTTCCATTGAGACTTCATTGTTAATATGAAAAAATTCACTCTTATATGGTTTATATACTATTATTTGGCTTATTATATCATGAATACCTTTATTCTCATGATATTATTATGTTATGATTAAATTTTATCCCTCAAATATTTATATTTTAGGATCTCACATTTTGTTAAAAACTCTTTAACTAAAACATCGATTTAAAAGTTTTAAATAATTATTCTTCAAAATTATTCACATTAATGTACATGTTTTATAAATGATTTTAAGGATTTATTCATATTTACATGAAAGTTTTTAAATTAAAATTTCATTCAAAAGCTTCAAAGCAGTGTGGGACACTTTGATTCAAAAATCTCATTATTTTATATTTTAAATGGTTTGGAAATGGTTTGATAAAAGCTTTTATTTTGTCAATATTTTGAAATGATATATTGTAATTGCAATGTTGAACAGTTATATTTCTTTTATGTTTATTTTATGTGTTATGAATATGTTATGGCTATTGGGCAATGTTTAAGTATACGGGTGGTTCTCTGATAAAACTAGGGTTGGTGAGCCCAAGATATCTATTCCATCCATTGGGTAACAAGACAGAGGTTAACATGAAGGTTCCACTTAAGATATTTAGGGAATATACTATGATGGTTATTCAAAATGTGACTCCCTATCTAGCAATGATAACTAAAATGTATGTTTGATATGGATTCTAAAAGTTACCTTTATGATTTATGATCTCAGTATGTTAGTCACTAATCTAATGATTTCATGAGGTATGTTATGATTAAAAGTATAGTTTCATTGTTTTGTATTTATTTATGGGATAGTGTTTTCATTCTTTATTTTATATCCCTTACTAAGGTTTTTTTGAACATCCCATGTTTTTGAAATTTTTTCCATAGGACTTAAAGATGAATAAGGGTCAAGGATGGGATCATGGAAAAGACATGTTGTCTAAAACATGGAACTATACATGACTATGTTTTCAAGAGTTTTTTTATTTTATAAAAAAAAATGGATACTGAGTTGAAATGTTTACATGTAATATTCTTTTTGTAATGTAAATTTTATGACCTAATTATCTATAAATCTAAACCTGAAAATATGTCCAATGTGAATTATAAATTTAATTCGAGAATATGTAATGTTAAAGGTTGAGTCCTTACGATAGGTATTATAGGTATTTTTATATAACATTAGAGGTTAGGGTGTTCTTTAAGCATAAGTGACATTACCATAATGGTTAAGTTTTTATAAAGAGTCATACTTACTTTAGATAAATTTAATGAGATTAAGATAACATAAAAAGTATATCTTTTTATCTACCATCCTCATAAGATATTATATGATAATTTTATTGATATAATCACACATAACATTATGGTTTTAGTAAATGGCTGGATCTAGCAGGCACTGAAGTAAAAGTGAATATGATGAAATATGTGATGGTTTTTTGAGTACGAAACAAAACAAAAAGGGAGATACAATGAGAACTCTTGTGATTATTGTCAACAAACTATATAGATTCTTTATTGACCACCCAAACCTTGGTGTTTTTTATAATTTATCATATATGCGAGAAGCAAATCGCCATGGATGTTCAGGTAATAATCATAATGGTAAGTATATTCAAAAACCTGTGTGTCAAGGATGTGGAAAGAAACACATAGGGAAATGTTTCAATAGGACGAGAAGATGCTATAGATGTGGAAGTGAAGGTCATAAATCAAAAACATGCCATTGAAAAAGGAAGCATCCAGTTGACTCTAGGAAAGGGAATGATGTTCTTTCTAAGGGATCAATAGAATTTTTTAAATGTGGTGTCCATAGTAATTATAAAAATAGTTGTCCTATGAAGAAGTTGTGGGAATGAGATCCCTTGGATCATAAAAATATATATTTACCAATATCCAATTCCATTCCAATTGATGATGAAGAAACTGACATTGACCAATGAAAGGTATAGATTATTTCTTAACATATGTTTTGACATTATTGAATCTTAGAATATGATTCATGATTTTGTTTGTAGGAAAGAAGTATTTCAGAATTAGTTTGTAAATATTGGTTAATAGATCATGAAGAACTTTGAATGAGTATGAAGTCAACATATAATGGATTCAAGAGTTATTGTAGATTTTAGGATGGTGAAATGCTTAAAAGTATTATGTCTCTTTTGATGATGGGATTACATTGGAAGACTTTTTATAGTATGTATAACCCTGAATTTTGGTATATGAAAATGTAATTAAAGTAATTATTATATTTTATTTTGATGGGAAATGGTGGAATTTTATTTTGGGAGAATATATGTTTTTATTATAGACATAGAGATATTTGGGTCATTTATGGAAATGAATAACCTATCATAGACAATATGTTATTTGGTTAATTATGGTTTGGTATGAGACTTTAAGAGTAGTCTATGTTTCTTGACTTAAATGTTATGATTTACTATGGATGACTATGTGATTAAACCCTTATATGTTTTGGGTGGGATTATTTTTAAGAATTGTAATGACAATGGTGTGTTGAATGGTATATCTTGCACTTTGGGTAATTTTTGTTATAAAGGAGTAGACTTTTTTGGGGATTATATGATATCATACTATCCTTTTTTGTTTTAGTTGACGTCCAAAGACAATTGAAGTATATAGTTCTTCTTTTATGGATGATGTGATTCTATAGATGTTGATTCTTGGGATTTTGATGTGACCAAGTCATTTTGATTAATCATTGACTGGATAAAAGATATTTTTTGGTAGAAAATTGTTAATGAATGAAACTCTACTTGAAGGTAAGTATATTTTATTATGTCCTTATTCTATGTGTTAAATGAATTACTAATATTAATACAAGAAACTTAAAACAAAAACACTGTCAGTTTACATTTCCTAATGGGTTATCAAAGACCGTTTACCACATCATAAGTCTGTGATTTTCTGGTGGTTAAGTTTCATCTAATCATGTTTTCTATTACTCTCCATCAGAACTTTATTGTAACACCCCATGTAAATTAATAATATGACATTTTTATATTTATACCTATTTGTGAATAAAATGTCAATATTAATTTAAAGGGAACGCTATGCTCGATGGCTTACCCAAAACCCATCAACGCGTTCCTTTGAAATCATACGCTGCACTCTAAAAATAAAATAATATTATTTTAAATGGTAGTTAACACATAGCCGTTGTATTTGCGGTAATGAATAGAAATAACTAAAATTCGATTATATATGTTTGTTAAATGTTTTTACTTTTATCCAATAAATTTTAGAGGCTTAAAATACAAATGAATCCAATCTTAAGCATTGAATACACTAGTATTTTTAAAAGATTGTTTTACTACCTTTTGATGGAAAACCATTTTTAAATCAAACTTTTGACAATTTTAGAAGCTCTATTTTTAAAAATAAACATATTATTTAATATTGGGACATTGAAATTTACCTTGGGTTAATTTTTGGTATTTTTCTGACAATGTTCATTTTTTAATGAATAGTGAAAAATACTGCATTTTACATTAAGACTGATTTTTCATATAATTTAATTATATGGTTATATTAGCTTTATAATTTGTTTTAAAGTTTAATTAGAATATATTTTTATCTTGTAATTCAATTATGGTCATTGGGATTAATTTCACTTTGGAATTGGGCATAAAAAGGTGCCAAACTTTTCATGTATATTGTTTCAAAAAAACCCGTTATTTGTTTTGACAACGGGAATTATTTTTAAATTAATTATTGCAATTTATGTTTTTGGAAATTGGTAAAATGGATTACATATTTGGAATTATAAGTTCCAAATTATTTAATTAAGACTCATTTATTTTTGAACTTTATGAATAGTAACGACGGTAATTATCTTTAATTATCTTGATTAATGAGTAATCCGGTAGTTATAGATAATAAAATAATATCATAATAACAAAAAATGACCACAAAATGTCTCCTAAGGCTACGGGTTGTCTCATGGCCGACCATGGGATGCCTTTTTCCATACTTGGGGGCCCCATGGAATCACTTTTGTGAGAAAGTGACTTTTTATCTTTTTATTTTTTAAAGAATGTTAAATGTAACAAAGAATGTATCACCTAAGTAAAATAATATTAATTTTGTCTACATAAATGATATTTTGGACTAAAAATATTCATTAGAAATCTAAAAAGATTTAATACATCATTATATTTTTTTTATAATTTTTATCCATTAAATTTATTAAATTATATATGACATCATGATGATGCGGCGATTACCTCATTACTAAAGGATTTAAATAAAATGGAAAGATAATGTAAAATATAAGACTTACACATGTCCTAAACCAATTGGATGGGTGTATTTAGAACCTTTATCACCTTATCCTCTAAACACATCAATGTGGGACCATTAAAATCCGAAATGCATTTGAAAATAAAGTTACATTTTATACCTTTCCAAGAGTGCCCCTCCTCTCCTCTTATAAATGGCCCCCACCTATACCTCCTTACCCACACTTCCAAAGCCATTGGCTGGGCCAAACCCTTCCCATTTTGTCTCTCCACATCCCTCTATAACTCCTTGAAGCCTCAATTTGGGATGAATTTTTCCCAAAGAAGCCTTTGAGCTCAAACCAAAGGGAGTTACCCGATTTTAAGGTAATGTCTTCACTTGAGTCCTTTTGTTTTATTTTGCTTCTGCAACCCCCTAAACTCTTTTTATTCATTTATTTTGTAAAAAATACAGTATCTAAAATATACTTGGATGTTGTTATAAGATGAATTCGAGCTACATGCACACCTTTGTCTAACGGTTAAATAACATACTGTTTCTGTGGTTGGCGATTTTCTTCCTCACAAAACGATGATTGTTCAACATTCTTTTAACACCTTTAAAGGTGGAAATTATGATTTCACTGTATTTTATATATGATATATATGGTATTTATGTTTAATATATTCTTCTTTATTTTATATTTAAACCATACCTTTATTCTTTTCATGTTTTGTAAATGCGATAATTTCACATGAGGAAGTGCGGACTACCGCCCCCTCCAGTGATGTGACTCATACATGAAATACATGGAATGTATAAAGAATGAAATTAATGAACATATGTGACCTATATAAAATATATATTATACTGGAATTATAATATGTATATATATATCATTTATTTTTAATTCCATTAATATGAAAAAGAAAAAAATGAAAGTAGCGTTCATGCGTACGTACGACCTACCATCTCCATGAACGGTGCTTTTCTTTTTTTTATATCCAAATGATATGGAATTGTATAAAATGAATATGTACTGGATATATATGATATATATGATATATACATCGTTATTATAACTCTGGATATAATGGATACATGAACAACTTGTAATTATAAAGAGCATATTTTGACTTAAGTACCAATGATCGTTTAAACGACCGTTATTAACTAAAATAATTACATAGTGTTCATGACATGGTAAAAGGAATAATTAAAATGAAAAAGGTTCTTAAGGAAGTATAAATTAACTCAAATTTATTATTCAGGAGATTAAATAATGATCGAGTCAAGTTGGACACGAGTTAAGGGATCCTACTCCTCTCATTCTTTTTAAGTACACTCTTTTATGTCATTCCTTTTAAACCTAATATTTCTTGTTATAGGGATATTATTTTATATTAATATTACTGTAATTTTTATGTTCATTTGATGAGAGACCCTATTATCTCTCATAAATCCATTTTGGATGTTCTGAGTGGCACCGTTAGGCTGCCGAATTTTCGTAAGTGATCTAACCTCTCTCTTTCTTTTTAAGTACTCTCCTTTATGTATCTTATTTTAAGCTCCTCTTTGTTATATTGGGGGATGTTCTTTTATATTACTCATTATGTAAACTTTATGTTAATATGATTAGAGACCCTATTTTCTCTCATCAATCCATTTTGGATGTTTTATATGGCACCGTTAGGCTGCCGAGTTTTCGTAAGGTATTTTTCATCTCACTTTTATTCCCGTGATATTTATGCTACATTTGCCACAATTTCCTTTAAGTGGTGTATGTACATCCCATTATTTAACTCATTGTGTAATGTACATTCATTTATGATTATTTACATCAATGTTGTATTGTCCTTCGTTCACGAGATGTATGTTTCGAAAGATACCCATGTTGGAAAGGGAACCTTTCACCCTCCTCTTTTTAAAAGACTTATTTTGTTATGTCTTTTAATTCACATACTATTATGTTGGGATATGTTATTATATATCCTTATTGATTTATATTTTATGTCCAAGTGATTAGATACCCTTTTTATCTCTCATCAACTCATTTTCTGAATTTTGAAGTGATGCCATTAGGCTGTCGAATTTTACCAAGGGAACTTTTTAACCCAATTTTGATTTCTTTGGGTTCAACATGTAGTTATTGAATATGTCATACATTGAATATGTGTGAATGAAATTTTATTTTTTCAAACTTAATATCCACTTATATTGTGTGTATTTATATTTTTCACACATAATTTTGAGATTGATTTATCCTTAATTTAAGGATACCTTCTTTACAAGGGATTTCATCACATTTGACATTTCTATTGTGACTTCATTGTTGTTATGCACCAATTCACTCTTATATGGTGTATATACTGTCCTTTGGAATATTATATCATGAATCCATTTATTCTCTTGATATTATAAAGTTCTGACTAAATGTTATTCCTCAATTATTGTATTCAAGTGTCTCTAATTTTGGTAAAACCCCTTTAACCAAAATATTGCTTTAAATGTTTTAATTATTTTTTCTTATTAATATCCATGTGTTCAAAATGGTTTTAAGGATTTATTTATATGGATATTAATGCTTTAAAATTTTAAAATATTCAAGGTGGAATGAGACACTTTGATTCAAAAATCTCTTTATTAAATGTTTTAAATGGTTTTGGAAATGGTTTCTTTTTCAATGGATTCGTTATTTCAATGTACTAAAATGTTATATTGTGATTGAAATGTGGAAATGTTAAGTTTCCTTTCTGAATGTTTTATGTGATACGTTTATGTTATGGTTCTTGGGAATTGTTATGAAAATGGGTGGTTCTGTGATAAACTGAGGGCAGGTGAGCTTGGTATAGCTCTCCAATGCATTGGGTAAAGCGAAGGAGTGAAACATTAAGGTTTCTCCGAAGAGATTTAGGGAATATACTGTGGTGGGTATTCCAAACGAAACCAAGAGGGTTACTCCCTACGTAAGAATGTTATGAATGCCTCAAGCTACCATTTATGTCTTATGATTTCTATGATTTATTCATGATTTGATGAGGTATGTTAAAGTGCCTATGTTTTATGGGTAAAGTATGATTTCATTCTTATGTATATATGAACTCATGTTTCCTTTCCATATTTTTAAAACCCTTACTGATCTTTTTATGGTCATCCCAAGTTTTTGAAATGTTTATCACAGGTCAAGGGAAAGGTACATGATGTGATGATAGTGTCAAGGATGTGTCAAGAAAGAATCCGTGTTTTATTTTAAATATGTTTCAGTTGATGGGAAGAATGAATACTGTCTTTTATGTAACCACTTCGTTTAAATGTGGAATGTAATGCAAGTTTCATGATCTAATTCTCTAAAAATATAAACCTAAAAAGATCCTCAATGTGTAATCTTGTAATAACTCAAGATTAAGTAAGGTTTAAGGCTGGGGCCTTATAGTTGGTATCAGAGGTCGGTTTAGATAACTGTAGAGGTTAGGGTATTCTTTAAGCATAAGTGACATTACCATATTGGCTAGGATTTTAGAAAGTGTCATAGTTTTTAGATAAAGTGAATGATTAAGAATATCTTAGTGTTTATCTTTCTCATTAGTACATGATGGTTATGTTGATATACTCACACTAACCTTTTTGGTTTTAGTAAATGGTTGGATCTAGAAGGCACCAAAGTGACAACAGGTTTGAAGGAAACTATGGTGGTTCTCTGATTAGGAGACTGGATGAAATGGGGTATTCAATGAGGAAACTCGTGGTTGTTCAAAACCAACTATCAAGGAGTCATGTTCAACCACTTGAACCTTGGTATGTTCTATAATGAATCATGTACGAGATTACCAATCGATGTGGAAGTTCAGGTAATAATTATAAAGGTAACCATTAGGGTTTATATGATCCTTAATTTTGAGGTAATTATGGGTTATTATATGTTATGATGGAAAATAAAAGGCATGAGATAATCTTGAGGTTAAAATATGTTATGTTTATTTATGAAGATTTTTTCTCATTTAAGGAAATGTTTTGAGAATTATATTGTTTTGGAGAAAGGACAACACACAGACCGTGTGACAACCCGTCGCGTCGGACAAAGCTGCGGGAATCGAACCCACAACCAAAGTGAGACTAGTATTTAACGCCTACCACTGGACTACATGAAGTCCCTGATTAGTTTGACTGATTATTTTTAGTTAGAGGATTATATGAATTAAGAGAAAGCTGATTTTGGGTTTTCTATGGAAATTTATTAACCTATCATGGAGGATATGTGATTAGGTTAATTACTTTTCAATACGAGACTTTAAGAGTAACTGATGTTATTTGGAGATAGGTGTTAATTTGTACCATGGAAGACTATGAGAGTAAATCCTTCAAATTTTTGGGTTTCAATATTAGTTTGTTTTACTTTGAATAATTATATGGAAATTTTTTTTATCGAATGGTCCTCATTGAACTTTGGGTTTTATTGGACAAATTATGGAGATTAAGAATAGATTTTCTTTTTATAAATGGTTATCTTTTTCGGGATTATCTGATCTCGTACTAACCTTTTTGGTTTTGGTTTTGGTTAAATTCTAAAGACATGGGAAGTATATAGTTCTCTCTTGTGGAGTAGGTGATTCTCGAGAAGTTGATTATAATACTCTTAATGTGAACAAGTCTTCCTAAATACTCGTCTTTTGGAGAAAATATGAGTTTGTGTAAGGAATATAATAAAAGTAGAAAGTCAACATGATAAGTGATTATGTTTCCTTTTGAATAAATTCCTCAATAAAAAGTAACTTAAAACAAAAATTTTGACTATTAAATTTTCCTACAGGGTAATCGAATACCGTTTAACCCATCACAAGTTTGTGATTTTCTTGTGGTTAACTTTCTCTTAAACATGTTTTCTATCACTCTCCATCAAAAAATGACCCTATGTTTTCTCCTCCATGTCCATGTTTTTCTACAGGGAATCCTAGTATGGGTTAACTCGGTTGACCTCTGTACTTATCTTCGTTTATTTTAATGTGATAGTTTTACCGACTCTTGTTCCGATGTGGGACATTCAAGGATGTTTTCAAGCTCAATTTTAAAATTGCGAGGACGCAATTCCCAAAAGGGGGGGATGGATGTAACACCCCAGGTAAATAAAGAATATTACTTTTTTATATTTATCCCTATTTGTGAATAAAATGTCCATATTAATTTTAAGGGAACTTTATGCTCAATGGCTTACCCAATACCCAACAATGAGTTCCTTTAAAATCATACGTTGCACTCTAAAAATAAAATAATATTATTTTAAATGGTAGTTAACACATAGCCTTTGTATTGGAGGGAATGAATATAAATAACTAAAATACGATTATATATGTTTGTTAAATGTTTTTACTTTTATCCAATAAATTTTAGAGGCTTAAAATACAAATGAATCCAATCTTAAGCATTGAATACACTAGTATTTTTAAAAGATTGTTTTACTACCTTTTGATGGAAAACCATTTTTAAATCAAAATTTTGAGAATATTATAAGCACTATTTTTCAAAATAAACATATTATTTATTATTGGGACATTTAAATTTACCTTGGGTTAATTTTTGGTATTTTTCTGACAATGTTCATTTTTCAATGAATAGTGAAAATACTGCATTTTACATCAAAACAGCTTTTTCATATAATTTAATTATATGTTTATATTATCTTTTTAATTTGTTTTAAAGTGTAATTAGAATATATTTTTAGCATTTAATTCAATTATGGTCATTGGGATTAATTTCAGTTTGGAATTGGGCATAAACAAGTGCCAAACTTTTCTTGAATATTGTTTCAAAAAAACCCGCTATTTGTTTTGACAACGAGAATTATTTTTAAATTAATTATTTCAATTTATGTGTTTGGAATTTGGTAAAATGGATTAAATATTTGGAATCAGAAGTTCCAAATTATGTAATTATTACTCTTTTATTTTTTATCTTTATGAATAGTAACGACGGTAATAATATTTAATTATCTTGATTAATGAGTAATCAGGTAGTTAGAGATAATAAAATAATATCATAATAATAAAAAATGACCACAAAATGTGTCTTAAGGCTACTGGTTGTCTCATGGCCGACCATGTGATTCCTTGTTCCAAACTTGGGGGCCCCATGGAATCACTTTTGTGAGAAAGTGACTTTTTATCTTTTTATTTTTTAAAGAAAGTTAAATGTAACAAAGAATGTATCACCTAAGTAAAATATTTTTAATTTTGTCTAAATAAATGATATTTTAGACTATAATTATTCATTATAAAGATAAAACTATTTCCTATATCATGATAGTTTTTTTTATAATTTTTAGACATTAAATTTATTAAATTATTTATGACATCATGATGATGCAGCGATTACCTCATTAATAAAGGATTTAAATAAAATGGAACGATAATGTAAAATCTAAGACCTACACATGTCCAAAACCTATTTTATGGGTGGATTTCAAACCCTTATCACCTTATCCTCGAAACACATCAATGTGGGACCATTAAAATCTGAAACTCATTTGAAAATAAAGTTACATTTTATACCTTTCCAAGAGTGCCCCTCCTCTCCTCTTATAAAACGCCCCCACATCTACCTCCTTACCCACACTTCCAAAGACTATGGCTCGGCCAAACCCTGACCATTTTGTCTCTCCAAATCCCTCTCTAACTCCTTGAAGCCTAACTTTGGGCAAAAGTCTTCCCAAGGAAGCCTTTGTGCTCAAACCAAATGGAGTTACCCGATTTTAAGGTAATGTCTTCACTTGAGTCCTGTTGTTTTATTTTTCTTCTCCAACCCCCTAAACTCTTTTTATTGATTTTTTTTGTAACAACTCCAGTATATTCAATATACTGTTATGTTTTTATATGATTTATTCGAGCTACACTTACACACACCTTCGTCTAATGGTTAAAGAACATACTGTTTCTGTGGTTGGCGATTTTCTGCCTCACGAAACGATGATTGTTCAATATTCTTTTAACACCTTTAAAGGTGGCCATTATGATGTCACTATATTTTATATATGATATATATGGTATTTATGTTTACTATATGCTTCTTTATTTTATATTTAAACCATACCTTTATTCTTTTCATGTTGTGTAAATGCGATAATTTCATATGAGGAAGTGCAGACTACCGCCCCCTCAAGTGATGTGACTCGTGCATGCAATACATGGAATGTATAAAGAATGAAATTAATGAACATATGTGACCTATATAACATATATATTATAATGGAATTATAATATATATATATATATATCATTTATTTTTAATTCCATTAATATGAAAAAGAAAAAAAAAAGAAAGTAGCGTTCATGCGTACGTATGGCCTACCGTCTCCATGAACGGTGCTTTTCATTTTTTATATCAAAATGATATGGAATAGAATAAAATGAATATTTACTGGATATATATGATATATATGATATATACATCATGATTATAACTCTAGATATAATGGATACATGAACAACTTGTAATTATAAAGAGCATATTTTGACTTAAGTACCAATGATTGTTTAAACGACCGTTATTAACTAAAATAATTACATAGTGTTCATGACATTGTAAAAGGAATAATGAACATGAAAATGTTTCTTAAGGAAGTATAAATTAACTCATGTTTATTATTCAGGAGATTAAGTAATGATCGAGTCAAGTCGGACCCGAGGTAAGGGATCCTACTCCTCTCTTTCTTTTTAAGTACATTCTTTTATGTCATTCCTTTTAAAGCACATATTTCTTGTTATTGGGATATTATTTTATATTACTCTTTCTGTAATTTTTATGTTCATATGATGAGAGACCCTATTCTCTCTCATCAATCCATTTTGGATGTTTTGAGTGGTGCAGTTAGGCTGCCGAATTTTCGTAAGAGATCTAACCTCTCTCTTTCTTTTTAAGTAATCTCCTTTATGTCACTTCTTTTAAGATCCTTTTTGTTATGTTGGGGGATGTTATTTTATATTCCTCTTTCTGTAAAAATTATGTTAATATGATGAGAGACCCTATTTTCTCTCATCAATCCATTTTGGAAGTTTTATGTGGCGCCGTTAGGCTGCCGCGTTTTCGTAAGGGATTTTTCATCTCACTTTTATTCCCGTGATATTTATGCTACATTTTCCACAATTTGCTTTGAGTGGTGTATGTAATTCCCATTATTTTACTCATTGTGTAATATAATTTAATTTATTAGTATTCACATCAATGTTGTGTTGTCCTTCTTTCACGAGATGTATGTTTCAAAAGATACCCATGTCGGTAAGGGAACCTTTCACCCTCCTCTTTTTAAAAGACTTATTTTGTTATGTCTTTTAATTCACATACTATTTTGTTGGGATATGTTCTTATATATCCTTATTTATTTAAATTTTATGTCCAAGTTATTAGATACCATTTTTATCTCTCATCAACTCATTTTATGAATTTGGAAGTGATGCCGTTAGGCTGTCGAATGTTACCAAGTGAACTTTTTAACCCAATTTCGATTTTTTGGGGTTCAACATGTAGTTATTGAATATGTCATCATTTGAATATGTGTGAATGAACTTTTACTGTTTTACACTTAATATAAACTTATATTGGGTGTATTTATATTTGTCACAGATAATTTTGAGATTGATTTATCCTTAATTTAAGGATACCTTCTTTACAAGGGATTTCATCACATTTGACATTTCTATTGCGACTTCATTGTTGTTATGAACCAATTCACTCTTATATGGTGTATATACTGCCCTTTGGATTATTATAGATGAATACATTTATTCTCATGATATTATAAAGTTCTGACTAAATGTTATTCCTCAATTATTGTATTCAAGTGTCTCTAATTTGGGTAAAACCCCATTAACCAAAATATCTCTTTAAATGTTTTAATTATTTGTTCTTATTAATATCCATGTTTTCAAAATGGTTTTATGGATTTATTTGTAACGGATATTAATGGTTTAAAATTTTAAAAGCTTCAAGGTGGAATGGGACACTTTGATTCAAAAATCTCTTTATTAAATGTTTTAAATGGTTTTGTAAATGGTTTCTTTTTGAATGGATTCATTATTTCAATATACTAAAATGTTATATTGTGATTGAAATGTGGAAATATTTTGTTTCCTTTCTGGATGTTTTATGTGATACGTTTATGTTATGGTTCTTGGGCATTTTTATGAAAACGGGTGGTTCCGTGATAAACTAAGGGCGGGTGAGCCTGATATAGCTCTCCAATAAAATGGGTAACGCGAAGGAGTGAAACATTAAGGTTTCTCCGAAGAGATTTAGGGAATATACTGTGGTGGGTATTCCAAACATAACCAAGAGGGTTACTCCCTACGTAAGAATGTTATGAATGCCTCAAGTTACCTTTTATTTCTTATGATTTTTATGATTTATTCATGATTTGATGAGGTATGTTAAAGTGCCTATGTTTTATGGGTATAGTATGATTTTATTCTTATGTATATATGAAATCATGTTTCCTTTCCATATTTTTATAACCCTTACTAAGCTTTTTATGCTCATCCAAAGTTTTTGAAATGTTTTTCACAGGTCAAGGGAAAGGTACATGATGTGATGATAGTGTCAAGGATGTGTCAAGAAAGAATCCGTGTTTTATTTTAAATATGTTTCTGTTGATGGGAAGAATGAATACTTTCTATTATGTAACCACTTTGTTTAAATGTCGAATGTAATGCAAGTTTCATGATCTAATTCTCTAAAACTCTAAACTAGAAAAGATCCTCAATGTGTAATCTTGTAATAACTCAAGATTAAGTAAGGTTTAAGGTTGGGGCCTTATAGTTGGTATCATAGGTCTGTTTAGATAACTTTAGAGGTTAGGGTATTCTTTAGGCATAAGTGACATTACCATATTGGCTAGGATTTTAGAAAGTGTCATAGTTTTTAGATAAAGTGAATGAGTAAGTATATCTTAGTGTTTACCTTACACATCAGTACATGATGGTTATGTTGATATACTCACATTGACCTTTTTGGTTTTAGTAAATGGCTGGATCTAGCAGGCACTAAAGTGTCAATTGGTATGAAGGAAATTGTGGTGGTTCTCTGATTAAGAGACTGGATGAAATGGGGTATTCAATGAGGAAACTCGTGGTTGTTCTAAACCAACTATCAAGGAGTCATGTTCAACCACTTGAACCTTTGTATGTTCTATAATGCATCATGTACGAGATGACCAATCGATATGGAAGTTCAGGTAATAATTATAATGTTAACCATTAGGGTTTATATGATACTTACTTTTGAGGTAATTATGGGTTATTATATGTTATGATGGAAAATGAAAGGCATGAGATAAACTTGAGGTTAAAATATGTTATGTTTATTTTTGAAGATTTTAACTCATTTTGGGAAATGTTTTGAGAATTATATAGTTTTGGAAAAAGGACAACACGCAGACCATGTGACAACCCGTCGCGTCGGACAAAGCTGCGGGAATCGAACCCACAACCAAAGTGCAACTGGTATTTAACACCTACCACTGGACTACATGAAGTCCCTGGTTAGTTTGAATGATTCTTTTTAGTTAGATGATTTTTTGAATTAAGAGTAATCTGATTTTGGGTTATCTATGGAAATTTATTAACCTATCATGGAGGATATGTGATTAGGTTAATTACTTTTCAATATGAGACTTTAAGAGTAACTGATGTTATTTGGAGATAGGTGTTAATTTGTACCTTGGAAGACTATGTGACTAAATCCATCAAATATTGGGGTGTCAATATTAGTTTGGTTTACTTTGAAGTATTTTATGGAAAATTTGTTTATCAAATGGTCCTCGTTGAACTTTGGGTTTTGTTGGACAAATTTTGGAGATTAAGAATAGATTTTTTTTATAAAGGGTTATCTTTTTCTGGATTATCTGATCTTGTACTAACCTTTTTGGTTTTGGATTTGGTTAATGTTTAAAGACATGGGACGTATATAGTTCTCTTTTGTGGATTAGGTGATTCTCCAGAAGTTAATTATAGTACTGTTAATGTGAAAAAGTCTTCCTAAATACTCGTCTTTTGGAGAAAATATGAGTTTTTGTAAGGAATCTAATAAAAGTTGAAATTCAACATGATAAGTGATTATGTTTACTTTTGAATAAATTCCTCAATAAAAAGTAACTTAAAACAAAAATTTTTTCTATTAACTTTTCCTATAGGGGAATCGAATACCATTTAACCCATCACATGTTTGTGACTTTCTTGTGGTTAACTTTCTCCTAAACATGTTTTCTATCACTCTCCATCAGAACATGACCCTATGTTTTCTCCTCCATGTCCATGTTTTTATACATGTAATCCTAGTATGGGTTAACTCGGTTGACCTCTGTACTTATCTTCCTTTATTTTAAAGTGATCATTTTACCGACTCTTGTTCCGATGTGGGACATTCAAGGATGTTTCCAAGCTCAATTTTAAAATTGTGAGGACGCAATTCCCAAAAGGGGGGAAGGATGTAACACCCCAGGTAAATAAATAATATGACATTTTTATATTTATCCCTATTTGTGAATAAAATGTCAATATTAATTTAAAGGGAAATCTATGCTCGATGGCTTACCCAATACCCTACAACGAGTTCCTTTGAAATCATACATTGCACTCTAATAATAAAATAATATTATTTTAAATGGTAGTTAACACATAGTCGTTATATTGGAGGGAATGAATAGAAATAACTAAAATATGATTATATATGTTTGTTAAATGTTTTTACTTTTATCCAATAAATTTTAGAGGCTTAAAATACAAATGAATCCAATCTTAAGCATTGAATACACTAGTATTTTTAAAAGATTGTTTTACTACCTTTTGATGGAAAACCATTTTTAAATCAAAATTTTGACAATTTTATAAGCACTATTTTTCAAAATAAACATATTATTTATGATTGGGACATTGAAATTTAACTAGGTTAAATTGTTTGGTATTTTTCTGACAATGTTCTTTTTTCAATGAATAGTGAAAAATACTGCATTTTACATCAAAACTGCATTTTCATATAATTTAATTTTATGGTTATATTATATTTTTAATTTGTTTTAAAGTGTAATTAGAATATATTTTTAGCATGTAATTCAATTATGGTCATTGGGATTAATTTCACTTTGGAATTGGGCATAAACAAGTGCCAAAATTTTCATGAATATTGTTTCAAAAAAACCCGCTATTTGTTTTGAAAACGAGAATTATTTTTAAATTAATTATTGAAATTTATGTGTTTGGAATTTGGTAAAATGGATTATATATTTGGAATCAGAAGGTCCAAATTATGTAATTAAGACTCTTTAATTTTTGAACATTATGAATAGTAACCGTGGTAATTATCTTTAATTATCTTGATTAATGAGTAATTAGGTAGTTAGAGATAATAAAATAATATCATAATAATAAAAAATTACCACAACATGTGTCCTAAGGCTACTGGTTGTCTCATGGCAGATCATGGGATTCCATGAGCCAAACTTGGGGGCCCCATGGAATCACTTTTGTGAGAAAGTGACTTTTTATCTTTTTATTTTTTAAAGAATGTTAAATGTAACAAAGAATGTATCACCTAAGTAAAATATTTTTAATTTTGTCTACCTAAATGATATTTTGTACTATAATTATTAATTATAAATATAAAAATATTTCCTACATCATGATATTTGTTTTATAATTTTTAGACATTAAATTTATTAAATTATTTATGACATCATGATAATGCAGCGATTACCTCATTAATAAAGGATTTAAATAAAATGGAAAGGTAATGTAAAATCTAAGTCCTACACATGTACAAAACCTATTTTATGGGAGGATTTCGAATACTTATCACCTTATCCTCGAAAAACATCAATGTGGGACTATTAAAATCCGAAACTCATTTGAAAATAAAGTTACATTTTATAACTTTCCAAGAGTGCCCCTCCTCTCCTCTTATAAAAGGCCCCCACCTCTACCTCATTACCCACACTTCCAAAGCCTTTGGCTCAAAAACCCCTGCCCATTTTATCTCTACACATCCCTCTATAACTCCTTGAAGCCTCAAATTGGGCAGATGTCTTTCCAAGGAATCCTTTGAGCTCAAACCAAAGGGAGTTACCCGATTTTAAGGTAATGTCTTCACTTGAGTCCTTTTGTTTTATTTTGCTTCTCCAACCCCCTAAAATATTTTTATTAATTTCTTTTGTAACAAATACAGTATCGTAAATATACTAGGATGTTGTTATAAGAAGTATTAGAGCTACACTTACACACACCTTCGTCTAATGGTTAAAGAACATACTGTTTCTGTGGTTGGCGATTTTCTGCATCACGAAACGATGATTGTTCAATATTCTTTTAACACCTTTAAAGGTGGCCATTATGATGTCACTGTATTTTATATATGATATATATGGTATTTATGTTTACTATATGCTTCTGTATTTTATATTTAAACCATCCCTTTATTATTTTCATGTTGTGTAAATGCTATAATTTCATATGAGGAAGTGCGGACTACCGCCCCCTCAAGTGATGTGACTCGTACATGAAATACATGGAATGTATAAAGAATGAAATTAATGAAAATATGTGACCTATATAACATATATATTATACTGGAATTATAATATGTATATATATATCATTTATTTTTAATTCCATTAATATGATAAAGAAAAAAATGAAAGTAGCGTTCATGCGTACGTACGGCCTACCGTCTCCATGAACGGTGCTTTTCATTTTTTAATATCCAAATGATATGGAATAGTATAAAATGAATATTTAATGGATATATATGATATATAAGATATATAAATCATGATTATAACTCTGGATATAATGGATACATGAACAACATGTAATTATAAAGAGCATATTTTGACTTAAGTACCAATGATCGTTTAAACGACCGTTATTAACTAAAATAATTACATAGTGTTCATGACATGGTAAAAGGTATAATGAACATGAAAAAGGTTCTTAAGGAAGTAGAAATTAACACAAGTTTATTATTCAGGAGATTAATGAATGATCGAGTCAAGTCGGGCCCGAGGTAAGGGATCCTACTCCTCTCTTTCTTTTTAAGTACACTCTTTTATATCATTCCTTTTAAAGCTCATATTTCTTGTTATTGGGATATTCTTTTATATTAATCGTACTATAATTTTTATGTTAATATGATGAGAGAACCTATTCTCTCTCATCAATCCATTTTGGAAGTTTTGAGTGGCACCCTTAGGCTGCCGAATTTTCGTAAGAGATCTAACCTCTCTCTTTCTTTTTAAGTACTCTCCTTTATGTCACTTCTTTTAAGCTCCTCTTTGTTATGTTGGGGGATGCTATTTTATATTCCTCTTTATATAAACTTTATGTTAATATGACAAGAGACCCTATTTTCTCTCATCAATCCATTTTGGAAGTTAAATGTGGCACCGTTAGGCTGCCGAGTTTTCGTAAGGGATTTTTCATCTCACTTTTATTCCCATGATATTTATGCTACATTTTCCATAATTTCCTTTGAGTGGTGTATGTACTTCCCATTATTTTACTCATTGTGTAATATAATTTCATTTATGAGTATTTACATCAATGTTGTATTGTCCTTCTTTCACGAGATGTATGTTTCGAAAGATACCCATGTCGGTAAGGGAACCTTTCACCCTCCTCTTTTTAAAAGACTTATATTGTTATGTCTTTTAATTCACATACTATTATGATGGGATATGTTCTTATATATCCTTATTGATTTAAATTTTATGTCCAAGTGATTAGATACCCTTTTTATCTCTCATCAACTCATTTTCTGAATTTTGAAGTGATGCCGTTAGGCTGTCGAATGTTACCACGGGAACATTATAACCCAATTTCGATTTCTTTGGGTTCAACATGTAGTTATTGAAAATGTCATCCTTTGAATATGTGTGAATGAAATGTTATTGTTTTACAGTTAATATCCACTTATATTGGGTGTATTTATATTGGTCACAGATAATTTTGAGATTGATTTATCCTTAATTTAAGGATACCTTCTTTATAAGGGATTTCATCACATTTGACATTTCTATTGAGACTTCATTGTTGTTATGCAAAAAGTCACTCTTATATGGTGTATATACTGTCTTTTGGAATATTATATCATGAATCCATTTATTATCATGACATTATAATGTTCTGAATAAATTTTATTCCTCAATTATTGTATTCAAGTGTCTCTAATTTTGGTAAACCCCCTTTAACCAAAATATCACTTTAAATGTTTTAATTATTTGTTATTATTAATATCCATGTTTTCAAAAAGGTTTTAAGGATTTATTTATATGGATATTAATGGTTTAAAATTTTAAAAGCTTCAAGGTGGAATGGGACACATTGATTCAAAAATCTCTTTATTAAATGTTTTAAATGGGTTTGGAAATGGATTCTTTTTGAATGGATTCATTATTTCAATATACTAAAATGTTATATTGTGATTGAAATGTGGAAATGTTATGTTTCCTTTCTGCATGTTTTATGTGATACGTTTATGTTATGGTTCTTGGGCATTGTTATGAAAACGGGTGGTTCCATGGTAAACTAAGGTCGGTTGAGCCCGATATAGCTCTCCAATGCATTGGGTCACACAAAGGTGTGAAACATTAAGGTTTCTCCTAAGAGATTTAGGGAATATACTATGGTGGGTATTCCAAACGTAACCAAGAGGGTTACTCCCTACGTAAGAATGTTATGAATGCCTCAAGTTACCTTTTATGTCTTATGATTTCTATGATTTATTCATGATTTGATGAGTTATGTTAAAGTGCCTATGGTTTATGGGTAAAGTATGATTTCATTCTTATGTATATATGAACTCATGTTTCCTTTCCATATTTTTATAACCCTTACTGAGCTTTTTATGCTCATCTCAAGTTTTTGAAATGTTTTTCACAGGTCAAGGGAAAGGTACATGATGTGATGATAGTGTCAAGGATGTGTCAAGAAAGAATCCGTGTTTTATTTTAAATATGATTCTGTTGATGGGAAGAATGAGTACTGTCTTTTATGTAACCACTTTGTTTAAATGTGGAATGTAATGCATGTTTCATGATCTAATTCTCTAAAACTCTAAACCTGAAAAGATCCTCAATGTGTAATCATGTAATAACTCAAGATTAAGTATGGTTTAAGGCCGGGGCCTTATATTTATGGTTTGTTTTCTCCCAGAAATCTATTTTTTCTTACATGGAATTCGAGTACGGGTTATCTCGGGTGACCTTCGTACTTCTATTTCATTCTATTAATATGATAGTTTTACTGACTCTTTTCCGGTGTGGGACTTTTAATGAAACTCCCAATCCCAGTTTTAAAATTGCATATATGCTATTCCCAAAAGGGGGGAATGGTTTAACATCTCAGGTAAATAAATAATACCAAATTTGTAAAGCCCTGACCTTAAACCTTACTTAATCTTGAGTTATTACAAGATTACACATTGAGGATCTTTTCAGGTTTAGAGTTTTAAAGAATTAGATCATAAAACTTGCATTACATTCCACATTTAAACAAAGTGGTTACATAAAGATAGTATTCATTTTTCCCATCAACGGAAATATATTTAAAATAATTCATTGATTCTTTCTTGACACTTCCTTGACACTATCATCTTATCATGTTCCTTTCCCTTGACCTGTGAAAAACATTTCAAAAAAAAAACCTGGGATGAGCATAAAAAATCTCAGTATGGGTTATAAAAATATGGAAAGGAAACATGAGTTTATATATACATAATAATGAAATCATACATTACCCATAAAACATAAGCACTTTAACATACCTCATCAAATCATGAATAAATCATAGAAATCATAAGACATAAAGGTAACTTGAGGCATTCATAACATTCTTACGTAGGGAGTAACCCTCTTGGTTACGTTTGGAATACCCATCACAGTATATTTCATAAATCTCTTCGGAGAAACCTTAACTTTACACTCCTTCGCGTTACCTAATGCATTGGAGAGCTATATCGGGCTCACCCGCCCTTATATTATCACGGAACCACCCGTCTTCATAATAATGCCCAAGAACCACAACATAATCGTATCACATAAAACATGCATAAAGGAAACATAACATTTCCACTTTTCAATCACAAGATATCAATACAACGCAGTGATATAAAAACATTATAAAACCCATTTTCAATACCAAAATAAAATAAAAGTAAAACATAGTATTTATTTATCTTTTAAATAAAAGGTATGACTTGTAGAGGAAGCCAAAACTCAAATAATGTTCACGGCGACGGAGAAGTCGTTGTCACCACATACGTAAGACAAAAACATTCCATTTTGTCATTTTGTAAAACGCTTCGTATAAAAAAGATTCCTTTTGGATAAATGTAAATGTCAAAGGGGTTTATACATCATATAAAAGAAGTTTGTGTATAAAATAAAATATGCCTCAATTAAATGAGATTGAGACGAAGTCCCATACCTCGGTCCGACTTGACACGATCATTCTTTAATGTCCTGAATTATAAACATGAGTTAATTTATACTTTCTTAAGAACCTTTTTCAAGTTCATTATTCCTTTTATATCACTTATTAAAATGTTATGAACATTATGTAATTATTTAAGTTAATAATAGTCGTTTTAATGATCATTGGTTCTTGAGTCAAAAATAAACCCTTTATAATTACAAGTTGTTCAGGTATCCATTATATCCAGAATTATAACCATGATGTATATATCATATATATCATATATATCCAGTATTTTCATGCATTTATAATATTACATAATCATTTAGTGGTAAGAAATGAAATGCACCGTTCATGGAGATGGTAAGCCGTATGTACGCATGAACGCTACTTTCATTTCTATTTCATATTTTATATAATGGAATAATAATTATATAAAGGTATATTATAATTCCCGTGTAATATCATATATAATATCATAACTCCTCCATTATACATCCCACAAATGGTATTTAACGAATCAAATCACATTGAGGGGGCGGTAGTCCGCACTTCCTTAAATGAAGATATCACGTTTATCCATAATGGAAACCATAAAGGTATTCCCAAAATGAAAAATACATAAGCTTAAAGAAAACATAAACATATTTTATATCATGTATAAATATAGTGTCATCTTAATGGCCACCTTTGAAGGTGTTAAAAGAATGTTGAACAATCATCGTTTCGGGAGGCTGAAATTCGCCATCCACGGAAACAGTATATTCTTTAACCATTAGATGTAGGTGTGTTTAAGTTTAGCTCGAATACTTTTTATAACAACATCCTAGTATATTTAATATACTAGAGTTGTTACAAAATAAATGAATAAAAAGAGTTTAGGGGGTTGTAGAAGTAAAATAAAACAAAAGGACTCAAGTGAAGACATTACCTTAAAATCGGGTAACTCCCTTTGGTTTGAGTTCAAAGGCTTCCTTGGGAAGACTTATGCCCAATGTGAGGCTTCAAGGAGTAAGAGAGGGATGTGGAGAGACAAAATGGGTAGGGGTGGGCCGAGCCAAAGGCTTTTGAATTGTGGGTAAGGAGGTAGAGGTGGGGGGCTTTTATAAGAGGAGTGGAGGGGCACTCTTGGAAAGTAAAGAAATGTTACTTTATTTTAAAATGAGTTTCAGATTTAAAAGGTCCCACAATGATATAATTCTAGGGTAAGGAGATAAGGGTTCTAAATCCACCCATCCAATAGGTTTTGGACATGTGTAGGTCATAGATTTTACATTATCATTTCATTTTATTTAAATCATTTATTAATGAGGTAATCGCTGCATGATCATGATGTCATAAATAATTTAATTTATTTAAAGTCTAAAAAAATAAAATGATGTAGGAAATATTTTTGTATTTCCAATGACTATTTATAATAAAAAATCTGACTTGTATAACCCCATGTAAAAATTGTTTTAGTAAAATAACTCATGTTTGTGTCATTAAATAAAAAGTTATTTATGTCATTTCCCAACCAAAGTGGATCCATGGGGTCCCCAAGTTGACCCATGGATTATCTGGGTCGGCCATGACACATCCAATAAGGGTAGGACATGTGTCAAGCTCATCTCATATTATTATAACATTATTTTTACCTTACACTACACTAATTACCTCTAATCGCGATTAAAAGCTTAAAAGTTTCTATTCACGAAAAAATTATTTAATCTCATTAAACCACATTTTACTTAATAATGAAAACCATGTATGTCAGATTTTTAAAAATCAAATCACAGAAGTGGAAATGTTTTCTTTAAATGAAAAATCAGTTTCTTTAACTACCACTTAGTGGTTTTACTATTCATAAAAAATTGAAGTTTTCAGAAAAATACCAAAACTTTAACCTAAGCTATATTTGATATTAAGAATTCAAAAATGATGTCTATTTTACAAAATTCAAATCATATAATTTACATTAATTAATTTAATAATTAATTCTCGCTGTCATGACAAATAGCGTATTTTAATGAAACAATAAGTATCAAAAGATTGACACCAGTTTAAGTCCAATTTTAAAGTGAAATTAATTCCAATGACCAATATTGGATTAAATGGTAAAAATATATTCTAATTTCACTTTAAAACCAATTCAAAAGATAATGTAATCATATAAATAAATTAGATTAAAAAGAAGTTTTGATGTAAAATGCAGTATTTTCACTATCCATTAAAAAATGAACATTGTCAGAAAAATACCAAAAATTCACACAAAGTAAATTTTGATGTCCCAATCATAAAGAATAAGTTTATTTTGACAAACATAGCTTATAAAATTGTCAAAAGATAGATTTAAATGTGGTTTTCCATCAAAAGGCAGTAAAACAATCTTTTAAAAATATTAGTGTATTCCATGCTTAAGATTGGATTTATTTCCATTTTAAGCCTCTAAAACACTATCTAATTCATTAATAGACATAGATAAATAAATCTATTATTCATTACTTAATTGGGATGTTACATCCTTCCCCCATTTAGAAAATTGCGTCCTCGAAATTTATTTACTTATCGAATAAGTGGGGGTATTTATCCCTCATTGCATTTTCAGATTCCCATGTTACCTCTTCAATCATGTGGTTTTTCCAAAAATCCTTTACCTGATTAATCACCTTATTCCTTAACACTTTCTCCCTATGGTCAATAATCTGGACCGGTTGTTCCACATAAGATAGGTTCTCTTCCAACTGAACTACTTCTGGACTCAAAACATGAGATGGATCTGGCATGTACTTTCTCTGCATCGAAACATGAAAAACATTGTGTACCTGAGAAAAACTCGGAGGTAATGCCACTCTGTATGCAACTGATCCAACTCTCTACAGAATTTCATATGGTCCAATGAACCTTGGACTCAGATTTCCTTTCTTACCAAATCTCATCACACTTTTCCATGGTGAGACTTTGAGAAAAACATGATCACCTACCTCAAAAGATAGATCCTTCCTCCTGTTGTCCGCATAACTCTTCTGCCTACTCTGAGCTGTTCTCATGTGTTTCTGTATCAGCTGAACTTTTTCTGCCAACTCTTCTACCAATTCTGGTCCCATCAGCTTACTTTCACCCACTTCATCCCAGAAAGCTGGAGTTCGACACCGCTTCCCATATAACACCTCAAATTGTGCCATCTGTATACTGGAATGAAAACTGTTATTATATGAAAATTCAACCAAAGAAAGATGTTGGTCCCAACTTCCCTGATAATCCATCGAACAAGCTCATACCATATCCTACACGGTTTTAATTGTTCGTTCTGACTGCCCATATGATTGAGGATGAAAAGATGTATTAAAATTTAATTCAGTACCCAATGACTTCTGAAGGCCTTTCCTAAAGTTAGATGTGAACCTGAGATCACGGTCAAATACAATGGAGAGAGTAACTCCATGTAACCTGATTATCTCTTTATGATTCAAACGAGAAAGTTGATCTAGGGAAAAAGTATCTCGTATAGAAAGGTCATGAGCAGATTTGGTCAAGCGATCAACAATAACCCAGATTTCATTATTACCTCGGGATTTCTTCGGTAATCCCACAACAAAGTCCATGGATATATTCCCCCATTTCCACTATGGCACGGGTAGAGGCTGAAGCATCCCTTTCGGTAACTGCCACTCTGCTTTAACCTACTGACAAGTCAAACACTTCACAGTAAAATCAGCGATATCTCTTTTCATTCCATCCCACCAGTAATACTACCGCAGATCTCTGTACATCTTAGTACTGCTAGGATGAACTGAAAATGAAGAACTATGAGCGTCACATAACAACTATCTCTTCAATTGTGAATCACAAGGCACACACAATCTCTTCCCAAATCTCAAAACACAATCATTATCAATGTTGAATTCATGCAACTTACCTTTCTGAACCAGCTCTACCTTTTTCTTGAAACTCACTGTCTTGCTTATGTGATTGCTAGATTATGTCTGATATAGATGATCTCACTGATACCTGAATCAAAACACAAGAACATCCAGTACCAACAACTTCTATTCCAAAGTTCATCAAATCCCTAACCAAAGGATCACGTTCCAAACACAACATTTCTAATGAAGCATTACATTTTTGACTCAAAGCATCAGCCACTCTATTTGCTTTTCCCGGATGGTAATGAATTGTACAATCATAACCCTTGATTAATTCTAGCCATCTACTCTATCTCATGTTCAATTCTTTCTGAGTGAATATATACTTTAAACTTTTGTGATCTATATATATTTCACACTTTACTCCATACAAATGATTCCTCTGAATTTTTAAAGCGAAAACAACAGCAGCTAATTCCAAATCATGTGTAGAGTAATTTACCTCATGAGTTTTCAACTGTTGTGAAGCATAAGCAATTACCTGATCATTCTGCATTAGGACGCAACCAAGTCCTTTCAATGAAGCATCACTGTATATAACAAACTCACCATTCCTGGAAGGTAGTGCCAAAACTTGAGCATTCACCAATCTTATTTTTAGTTCCTTAAAACAATCATCACATTCATTTGTCCAGATAAACTTAACACCTTTCCGAGTTAGATTAGTCATTGGAATAGATAACCATGAAAAATTTCTAACAAACCTTCGGTAATAGCCTGCCAAACCAAGGAAACTACAAATCTCTATTACATTTGTGGGTCTTGGCCATTCATCAACAACCATTGTTTTTTTGAGATCAACGGTTATCCCGTCTTTAGAAACAATGTGACCAAGGAATGAAATTTGTTGCAACCAAAACTCACACTTGCTAAATTTACCCTACAATTTCTTTTCTTTTAAGGTTTGCAAAATAACCCTTAAATGTATTTCATGCTCCTCTTTAATTTTAGAAAACACCAAAATATCATCAATGAAAACCACCACAAACTTATATAAGAACTCATGGAAAATTCTATTCATTAAGTCCATGAATATTGCAGGTGCATTGGTTAGCCCAAAAGGCATTACTATAAATTCATAATGGCCATATCTTGTACGAAATGCAGTATTCAGAACATCTTCTTCCTTTACCTTTAGCTGATGGTACCCCGATCTCAGGTTAAAATTTGAAAAATACTGAGCTCCCTGGAGCTGATCAAACAAATCATCGATATGAGGAAAAGGATACTTGTTCTTAACGGTAATATTATTCAAGGCTCTATAATCAATGCAAAGTCTCATTGATCCATCTTTCTTTTTAAAAACCAAGACAGAAGCACCCCATGGTGATGTGCTAGGTCAAATGAAACTGTTATCTAATAACTCATGCAATTGCTTCTTTAACTCTAAAAGTTCAACTTGAGCAATTCGATAAGGGGGTTTTGAAATTAGATTAGTATCAGGAACTAAGTCAATAGTAAATTCAACTTCCCAATCTGGTATTATTTCAGGAAACTCATCAGGAAAAACATCAGGATACTCATTTACCACTGGCACATCATTAATCTGAACAGTTCCTTTATTTTCAATGATGTGTGCAAGGTAACATTCATTTCCATCTTTTACAAGTTTCTCGGCCTCTTGATATGTTATCAACAGTAAGGGTTCATTCTTGTACACAAACTGAAAGTCTTTCTGAAGAGAAACTTCTTTAGATCTACAGTCAATCTTAGCATGGTAAATAGAGAGCCAATACATACCCCGGAAAACATCAAACTCTACTAGAGGTAGAACAATATGGTTTGCAAGTAGGTTCTTTCCACAGATAAGGATAGGAAGATTCTTATAAATTATTTTTGCCTCAACATTTATCCCAGGTGTTTTTACCAAAAGATCAGGAGACATTTCTTGATATGGTATTACCATTTTACTAGAAAAGTTTTCTGAGATGAAAGAATGTGTAGACCCTGAATCAAACAACACACTGGAATAATCTGAAAAAACAAACAAAGTACCTGATACAACTTCATTTGAGGGCCCGACATCTGCTGAAGTAGTTGCAAAGGATTTCACCACCGCTTTCTGATTGTAGTCTAACTGCTTCCCATCACTCAAGCTCTTTGTCAGACACTCGTTTGCATATTGACCCATCTCATTGCACTTAAAACATTTCACTAACTGTAAACCAAATTTGAACTTACCATCACCTTGATCTTTTTCAGTGCAATCATGAGCCTTATGTCCCATCCTACCACATCAGTAGCACTTTCCAAAATTCAGAAGACATTCCCCAGCATGACTTTTTCCACATTTATCACAAAATGGAAACTTAGATTTCTTACCATTAGACTTTTTTGAAGAATTCATCCCTTTTTCCTGCCACCTCAGTCTCTTCTTCTGCTGGTTGTTATAGAACACTTGATCATCGGAAAACTCCATTTCCACCTTCTCAGCACATCAAACAAGATTTTCATAACTTTTAAACTCACGAGATTCTAATTCCCTTCGATATTTTGGTTTTAATCCTAAGAAAAAATGATTGACTTTTCTATCAAGGTCTCAGATAAAATTTGTAGCATACCTTGCCAATCGAGTGAACCTCTATTCATAGGCAGCCACTGAGTCTTCCTCTTGACTCAATTCTACGAATTGATTTTCCATCCTAAGTCAAACAGCCTTAAGAAAATACTTCTCAAGAAACATACCTTTAAATTCATCCCAGTCGAGAGTATCAATCTCATCAGCGTCCCTTTTATTTTTAACCATTGACCACCACTGATCTTCCTCACCCTCCAGACAGTAAATAGCAAGACTGACCATTTGATTGTTAGAACACCCCATGACATCGAAAATCTTCTCCAGTGCTTTAATCCACCCTTCAGCTAGAACAGGGTCAGATGATCCTCTGAATGATGGGGGATGTTGCCTCATAAAATGTTCCACCACTGACATGTTCCTCTACGGTTGATCTAGCTGATCTCGTGCATGGGTACCACCACCATTTATCGCTTGAGTCAACTGCGCTATTACTGCAACAAACTGTTCATTTCCAATTCTAACCATCTCAGGATGCTGATTCGGAAGGTTATTTCCTACTGCTTCCCTGTTTCCTCTGCGAAAAACCATTCTGAACAAACATGTCTTAGATGAAGCAACATGGTAATCTTCAAATCCAATATCATTTCAAAAAAAATATTTTTGGATAATCATTTAATAAAATTCTAACTAATAAAGTTATCTAAACCGACCTTTGATACAACCTATAAGGACTCGGCCTTAAACCTTACTTAATATTGAGTTATTACAAGATTACACATTGAGGATCTTTTCAGGTTTAGAGTTTTTGAGAATTAGATCATAAAACATGCATTACATTCCACATTTAAACAAAGTGGTTACATAAAGATAGTATTTATTTATCCCATCAACGGAAATATATTTAAACTAAAACATGGATTCTTTCTTGACTCATCCTTGACACTATCATCTTATCATGTACCTTTCCCTTGACCTGTGAAAAAAATTAAAAAAAACATGGGATGAGCATAAAAAAGCTCAGTATGGGTTATAAAAATATGGAAAGGAAACATGAGTTCATATATTCATAAGAATGAAATCATACTTTACCCATTAAACATAAGAACTTTAACATACCTCATCAAATCATGAATAAATCATAGAAATCATAAGAAATATAGGTAACTTGAGGCATCCATAACATTCTTACGTAGGGAGAAACCCTCTTGGTTACGTTTGGAATACCCATCACAGTATATTCCCTAAATCTATTCGGAGAAACCTTAACGTTTCACTCCTTCACATTACCCAATACATTGGAGGGCTATATCGTGCTCACCTGTCCTTATTTTATCATGGAACCACCCGTCTTCATAATAATGCCCATGAACCACAACAAAATCGTATCACATAAAACATGCATAAAGGAAACATAACATTTCCACTTTTCAATCACAAGATATCAATACAACACATTGATATAAAAACATTATTAAACCCATTTTCAATACCAAAGTAAAAGAAAAGTAAAACATGGTATTTATTTTTCTTTTAAATAAACGGTATGGCTTGTAGAGGAAGTCGAAACTCAAATAATGTTCACAGTGGCAGAGAAGTCGTTGCCGCCGCATACGTACGACAAAAACATTCCCTTTTGTCATTCTGTAAAATGTTTCATATAAAAAAGATTCCTTTTGGATAAACGTAAAAGTAAAAGGGGTTTATACACCGTATAAAAGAAGGTTGTGTATAAAATAAAATATGCCTCAATGAAAGGAGATTGAGACGAAGTCCCATACCTCGGGTCCGACTTGACTCGATCATTCTTTAATGTCCTGAATAATAAACTTGAGTTAATTTCTACTTTCTTAAGAACCCTTTTATAGTTCATTATTCCTTTTATATCACTTAATACCATGTTATGATCATTATGTAATTATTTAAGTTAATAACAGTCATTTTAACGATCATTGGTTCTTGAGTCAAAAATAAACCCTTTATAATTACGAGCTCTTCATGTATCCATTATAGCTAGAATTATAATAATGATTTATATATCATATATATCATATATATGCAGTATATACATGCATTTATTGTATTAGATAATCATTTAGAGGTAAGAAATGAAATGCACCGTTCATGGAGACGGTAAGCCGTACGTACGCATGAATGCTACTTTCATTTCTATTTTGTATTTTATAGAATGGAATCATAATGATATAAAGGTATATTATAATTCTAGTGTAATATCATATATAATATCATAACTCAATCCTTTATATGTCCCACATATGGTATTTAATGAATCAAATCACTTTGAGGGGGTGGTAGTCCGCACTTCCTTAAATGAAGATATCGCGTTTACCCCTAATGGAAACCATAAAGGTATGCCCAAAATGAAAAATACAAAAGTCTAAGGAAAATGTAAATATATTTTATATCATATATAAATATAGTGTCATATTAATGTCCACCTTTGAAGGTGTTAAAAGAATGTTGAACAATCATCATTTCGGGAGGCCGAAATTCCCCATCCACGGAAACAGTATGTTCTTTAACCATTAGATGTAGGTGTGTGTAAGTGTATCTAGAATCCTTCTTATAAAAATATCCATGTATATTGAAGATACTAGAGTTGTTACAAAATAAATGAATAAAAAGAGTTTAGAGGGTTGGAGAAGTAAAATAAATCAAAAGGACTCAAGTGAAGACATTACCTTAAAATCGGGTAACTCCCTTTGGTTTGAGCTCAAAGGCTTCCTTGGAAGACTTCTGCCCAAAGTGAGTCTTAAAGGAGTAATAGAGGGATGTGGAGAGACAAAATGGTTAGGGGTTGGCCGAGCCAATGGCTTTGGAAGTGTGGGTAAGGAGGTAGAGGTGGGGGCCTTTTATAAGAGGAGAGGAGGGGCACTCTTGGAAAGTAAAGAAATGTTACTTTATTTTAAAATGCATTTCGGATTCAAAAGGTACCACATTGATATAATTCAAGGGTAAGGTGATAAGGGTTCTAAATCCACCCATCCAATAGGTTTTGGACATGTTTAGGTCATAGATTTTACATTATCATTTCATTTCATTTAAATCCTTTATTAATGAGGTAATCGCTGCATGATCATGATGTCATCAATAATTTAATTTATTTAAAGTCTAAAAAAAATAAAAAAAAATACTATGATGTAGGAAATATTTTTAGCTTTCCAATTAATATTTATAATCAAAACTCTGACTTGTATAACACAATGTAAAAATTATTTTAGTAAAATAACTCATGTTTGTGTCATTAAATAAAAAGTTATTTATGTCATTTCCCAACCAAAGTGGCTCCATGGGGTCCCCATGTTGACCCATGGATTTTATTTGTCGGCCATGACACATCAAATAAGGGTAGTACATGTGTCTAGCTCATCTCAAATTATTATAACATTATTTTTACCTTAAACTACACTAATTACCTTTAACCGCTCTTAAAAACATAAAAGTTACTATTCACAAAAAAATTATTTTAATCTCATTGAACCACATTTTACTTGTTAATGACAACCATGTATGTCGGATTTTTGAAAACAAAATCACAGAAGTGGAAAAGTTTTATTTAAATGAAAAATCAGTTTCTTTAACTACCACTTAGTGGTTTCACTATCATCAAAAATTAATGTTTTTCAGAAAAATACCAAAACTTCACCCTAAGCTATATTTGATATTCTGAATTCAAAAATGATGTATATTTTAAAAAATTCAAATCATATAAGTTACATTAATTAATTTAATAATTAATTCCCGCTGTCATGACAAATAACATGTTTTTATGAAACAATAAGTATCAAAAATTGACACCAGTTTAAGTCCAATTTCAAAGTGAAATTAATTCCAATAAACACTATTGGATTAAATGGTAAAAATATATTCTAATTTCACTTTAAAACCAGTTCAAAGGATAATCTAATCATATAAATAAATTATATTAAAAAGTTGTTTTGATGTAAAATGCAGTATTTTTCACTATTCATTAAAAAAATGAACATTGTCAGAAAAATACCAAAAATTCAAAAAAAGTAAATTTTGATGTACCAATTGTAAAGAATAAGTTTATTTTGACAAACATAGATTATAAAATTGTCAAAGATAGATTTAAAAATGGTTTTCCATCAAAAGGTAGTAAAACAATCTTTTAAAAATATTAGTGTATTCCATGCTTAAGATTGAATTTATTTTCATATTAAGCCTCTAAAACACTATCTAATTCATAAATAGGCATAGATAAAAATATCTATTATTCATTACTTACTTGAGATGTTACAAAATTTTTCATACTTATTAATATTTTTGAATTAAATATTAATGATACTTTAATGGGGACACTATGTTCGATGGCGTACCCGATACACAACAATGAAGTTTTTTTAATCATATGTTGCACACTAATAATATAATATTATTATATTAAATGGTAGTCAACGCCTAGCCATTGTATTGGAAGTAATTAATAGAACTAACTAAAATATTATTATACATGTTTGTTTAATATTTCTACATTTATCCAATAAAAGTTAGAGGTTTAAAATAAGTAAGGAATTCGATTTTCAGAATAAATACTCTAATATTCACTAATAGGTCGATTCAACAAATTTTAATGGGGAACCATATTTAAATCTAATATTTGTCTCTTTTATATTTTTTATTTGAAAAAATAAAATTCTTCTTCAGATTAGGGACTTCAAAATTTACTGTGGATGAAATTTTTGTATTTTTCTGATAATGTTAATTATTTTAAGGAAGAGTGAAAAATATTGTATTTTAATTCAAAAGTGCCTTTTAATCTAATTTTTTATATAGTTATATTATCTATTTAATTTTTTTTAAAGTTTAATTAGAATATATATTTACCATTTAATTTAATTTAGGTCATTTTATGTAATTTCATTTTGAAATTGGATATAAAAAATTGTCAATATTTTGATACTTTCTATTTCTTAAAAACAGGCTATTTGTTTTAATAGCAAGAATTAATTTTAAATTAATTTCTGCCACTTCAGAGATTTGAATTTGGTATAATGGACTCTATATTTTGAATTGGTAGGTCTAAATTTTGTAAATAGGTAACTTTGATTTTAAAAAATTTTATATATTTACTTTAGTAAATATTTTACTTACCATGATTAAAAGGTAAATATATTAAATAATGGTAAAATATAATATTATAATAAAATTAAATTACCCGAACATGTGTCCTAATCCTATTTGATGATACAAATCTGACCATGTGCATCCTTGGGTCGAATTAGGGACCCAATGGAGCCACATGGGAGTAATAATTACATTTTATATTTATTAATTTAAAGTAATGACAAAAATGAAATAAACAAATATCTTTTAATAAATAAATATATACACTGGGTTATATAAGTTATATTTTAGACTATAAAAATTATTTATAAAGATAAAAATATTTCCTACATCATGATATCTTTTTTTATAATTATTGGAAATCATATAAATTAAATAATTTATTATACAATAAGGATGCAATATTTAACTCATTAATAAATGATTTAAATAAATAAGATTAAAAATACTAAAATAATATCCAAAAACTATCCAATTCTTATTGGATTATTTTATTTCGACCACAAGTCATAATAAATTTTATTTTAATGAATATTTTTCCTTTTGAGATCAAATATGAGGTTATAATAAAATAATTATTTCAAACCTTCTTACAGAGCCACTCCTCTCCCTTATAAAAATCCATCAATTTTAACCCATTTATCACACATGTAAAGACATTGGATAGTGAAAACACTTCTCCCATAATCTCCCAAGATACTTCTATTAATCCCAGAATCCTTACCTTAGGAAAAAAAAACACTTCAAGAAACCATTTTGGTTCAAACCAATGGGAGTAACCCGATTTAAAGGTAATGTCTTCACTTAAGTTATTTTGTTATATTTTACTTATCCAACCCCATAAACTCTTTTTATTACATTACATTATAAAAAAACTAGTATCATAAATATACTAGGTTTTTTTATAAGTATTATAACTACACTTACTCACACCTCCATCTAATGGGTAAAGAACTTAATGTTTCTGCAGATGGAAAACTAACACCTCACGAAACGATGATTGTTCAATTAATTTCTATCACCTTTCATGGTGGAAATTATAATGGAACTGTATTTATATATGATATATATATATATATATATATATATATATTTATGTTTTTAATGCGTCTGTATTTTTCATTTATTGCATACCATTATGGTTTCCATAATGGGTAATGCGATAATTTCATTTTAGGAAGTACGAACTACCGCCCCTCAAAGTGATATTACTCATTAATTCCATATATGGTATTTATAAAGGATGGAGTTAATGATATTATATATTATATTATACATTAATTATAATATATTATGTATCATTATGTTTTAATTCTATTAATATAAGAAATTGAAATGGAATTTGCAATTATGCGTACGTACGACTTACCGTCTCCATGAACGGTGCATTTCATTTCTTATCTCTAAATGTTATGTACTATTATAAACACATATATATACAGGATATATATAATTTATATGATATATAAATCCTGAATATAATCAAAGATAAAATGGATTATTGACTACATGGACAACTTTTAATTGTAAGGTGTTCATTTTTACTCAAGTATCAAATATCAACGAAAGAATAGTTAATAACTTAAATAATTACATAATGTTTTTAACATGGTAATATGTGATATAAAAGAAATATTAACATTAAATTTTTCTTAATAAAGTAGAAATTCACTTATGTTTCTTATTTAGGAAGAAGAATGAACATTCGATTCAAGTTTGATGAGGTAAGTGGTTTCTTATCTCACTTTTAATTCTACGAGATTTCTATTATTCACCAAAAATTTATTGCATGTGGTGTATTGTGTAATACCATTCGATATATATTATCATGATTATATTTTTATTCATTTTATTATGTAAATAATTTGGTGGTTATTAACTTTTTTTCATATGAACCAATTGATTAAAATGTGGTAAGATATTTTCATCTCACCATTTATTCCCGTGAGATTCATGATATATTTTCCACTATTTATTTTTAAGTGTTGTATGTACTACCCATGATATGTAATATTTGTGTAATATACATTCATTTGTGTGTATTTACATCTTCATTTAATGATCCATTTTTCATGCATTGTATTTTTCTTAAGTTACCAAATCAGTAATGAAACCTTTCACCCTCCTCTTTTTAAAAGACGCCTTTTTGTATGTCTTTTAATTTACCAATTATTATTTTGGGATATGTTCTTATATATCTATATTGATGTAAATTTTATATTATAATGATGAGATATATTTTTCTCTCTCATTAACTTATTTTTTGAATTTTATACTGACGTCATTAGGCTATCGAATTTCTCTAAAAAAATTTCTTAACCCAATTTCAATTTTTGGGGTAAACGTCCACTTCTTGATTATGTTGTGCTATGAATAAGTATGAATATCCTCTTACTGTTTTTCAATTAATATCCACTTTTATGGGGTGTATTTATATTTTTCACACATAATTATTTAATTTATTTATCCTTAATATATGTATATCTTCTTTATGTGGGATTTTGTGTCAATTTACATTTCTATTGAGACGTAATTGTTGATATCCACCAATTCACTCTTATATAGTGTATATACTATCCTTGTCTTATTATTTCATGAATACTGTTATTATCATGATAGTATTAAGTTATCATTAAATGTTATTCCTCAATTATATGTATTCGAGGATCTCTCATTTTGTTAAAAACTCTTTAACTAAAATATCAATTTAAATGTTTTAAAGGTTTATTCTTAAAAATTATTCATGTTAATATCCATGTTTTAAAAATGGTTTTAAGGATTTAATCATATGGAAATTAATTTTTTAAAATTTAAATTTCTTTAAAAATCTTCAATGTGGTATGGGAAACATTGATTAAAAAATATCTTTATTTATTATTTTAAATGGTTTTCAAAATAGTTTCATAAAAGCATTGATTTTGTCAACATTTTGATATGATATATTGTGATTGAAATGTTGAAATGTTATCTTTACTTTATGTTTATTTTATATTTTATGAATATGTTATGTCTATTGGGAATTGTTTACATATACAGGGGGTTCCATGATAATCCTAGGGCTGGGGAGCCTGAGATAGCTCTCTAATGCATTGGGAAACGTGAAGAAGGTAAACATGAATGTTTCTCCTAAGAGATTTAAGGAATATACCATGATGAGTATTCCAAAAGTGACTCCCTGTGTAGCTGTGATTGCTAAAATGTATGTTTGATATGGATTCCACAATTTACCTTTATGATTTATGATTTCTGTGTGTTATTCATAAATCTTATGATTTCATGAGGTATTTTATGATTGAAATTATGGTTTATTATTTTGAATTTATTGATGGGATAGTGTTTTGTTCCTTATTTTATATCGCTTACTGAGTTTTTTATGCTCATCCCAAGTTTTTTAAATGGTTTCTATATTACATAAAGATGAATAAGGGTCAAGGATGAGATCAATGAAAAGACATGTTGTCTAAAACATAGAACTAGACATGAGTCATTTTTCAAGAGTTTTTTTTATTTTATGAAAAAAATGGATAATTAACTGAATTTTTTTCATGAAATATTCATGTTGTTTTGTAAATGTTATGAACTAATTCTTGAAAACTCTAATCCTGAAAATATCCTCAATGTGAATTATCCATTTAATTCAACATTATTTAATGTTTAAGGATGTGTCCTTATATATAATCAATAAAATGGTGTAAATTTTAGAAAAAAACACATATAATAAACAATGAACAGAAGATATAAAATGATAATAGTCATATATAAATCAATTATAGTACTTATTATAAACTAATATTGGTAGATAATAGAGAGAATTTGTAAAATTTTTAGGGAAATGTGTATAACTATGTATATTCCCTAATAAATTAATCACTAAAATTCATTTTAATGGATCAAAACCAACGTGGAAAATATTCAATATAATTATAATAATTTGAATTTTACAAAATGGTCTATTAAAATTTAATGTTAAAATAATTATTTAGCATAATTCCTCTCTAATAAGGATTAATTAATCATAAAAATGTTAATATGTATTAAAACATTACCATAGATTACATATACATTGAGTATTAACATTTCAAAAATATATATTCTCTTTTGAATTCCAGTCTTCCAATGATCATATGATTACTCTTATATCCATGGATTTTTTTTATCCTATAAACGTAATTAGAGGATTTCTTGATTTGGTTATTAAATTCAATGTACACGATTTATTATTGTGCATTATTTATACAATAATATAATAAACTCTTTCCAACACACAACGTATCCCCCAAATCTCCTTACATAAAGAAGAATTATCTTCACTAATTTAATGGTTTGATGGGTCAAATTAATTCCATTTGAGTGAAATTATTTTTATAAAATTTATTTAAGGGATTTAATATTATGATACATGATTATGACACCGAATAAACTCAGATTTCAAACTATCATAGATGAATACTTTTTATCAAAATCAATAACAACCCTAAAACCACTCACAAAAATCATATGGTTTACTTATTGCATGATAATCATGTAACATGGTATTTTATAACCAATATCAAGGTTCAGTATTCATTAGTATACTATAAAAATAAACATTACAAAACAATAATTGAAATTACATCATTTGAGTGAAAGTAATTATCCTATAATGTTATCTATAGTTCAAGTAATACATTTCATTCAACTACATTGAACATGAAAAGTGAATCTTTAGAAAGGGTTGACCAAATATTTTGAATAATGGATATTGTATAATATATGCTAACATATCCTAATAATTAAATAAAAATATTGCAGAAACAAATGACAAAACATCAATGAATACAGAAGAAAAATATAATACATGGATTTCATGAAAATAAATAATTAGATCAAGAAAATAAATAACCATATAATTGTTGAATTAATGGGAATGCATAATTTAACACATTATAAACAACATTATGTGGAAATTTCCCAAGTCATCATCAACTACAGGTAAAAAAACTTCCATTTCCCTAACTATGTTTTATCATGATACCTACCTGTGTACTACGGGGGTAATATAATTTGGGTCTCCAAAAATATTATAAAAAATAAATGCATTAAAAAATGTACTAAAAGAACATATTAAATATATGGTATAATTTTCAATAATTAATAGCTTTAATATAATTGAAATAATTATATCAATAAATCTTATTTTCTATTGTTTTCTCATATATAATAAATAATTTTATAATCGAGAAAAAAATGTTACAGAATAAATTAAATAATGAGAATATATACTTGCATTACCAATAATAAAATTAGTAATAATTAAGTATTAACGTTGTTCATTTAAGAATACTTATCATGTTTTTAATAAATAATTTTAATTTTTTTGTAGATATAATGATTAATATTTTAACTATTTTTAGATATGTGAATATATAATTTATAATTGTCATTGAAAAATGTTATTTTGGTCAAACTCCATTTAATATTTTTATTATTTAATAACACATATTTTATACCCATTAGTGATATAAAATTTCACTAAAGAATATCATTTATGTTTATATGCTTTCGTTAGGAAGGTGAACATTTCAAAAAAATTAGTTTAATCGACATGGGAAAAAATAGCGGTCCAAAAGAAATATCAGAACTAATATTATATAGAAAAATTCACCTCATTAAAATAATAAATCCTTAATACCATAACAATATGAAATACATAGGGATTAGTTTCAATGTACATGATATTGTTTAATTCCCATTGGGAAACTTTTTACATTATAATGGATCATTAATTGTGTATAATGTGACTGAAATGAGATCTATCTGTTTATTATATCACGAGGAAAATAAAAATAATTATAATATTGAAATATTTTATAAGAAATATGTAATTGAAATGGGATAGTAAATAAAAATAAAAATTTTTATTGAAATGATATCGAAAAGTTCATGTGCCCATATTGAGCTAATTATCCAATTGTCAGCCTTTAAGGCCAATAAAATTATTTATGATTGAAGTCAAAGCTATGTGAGATACTCCTTGAAAGAACTATGAATAGATATTTTGAACTATATGTAATGTAAAATTAGAGGTGGTGTGAATATTTAATATTTTGGTGAATGGACACCAATGGAATAATGTATAGAATATTAATTTTTTTATTATATTTATTGATCCAATACTCTCCATAGTTCTCAAATATCTACCTTAATTCAAATTTATAGTAGATAGATCCTTTAATATTAAAAAAACAACATTTTTCTTATTCTGTAATACATATATCTTCTGATTCCCCATATTTTATCATTATTAATGTATTTGAATAGTATAATTGTAAAAATAAATTTCACATCTTAGATAATTTTGATGTCCTGATTCAAAATATATATTATATTTAATCAAAATAATCCAATATATATTTGAATATTTTTTTTTAAAAATGAATTATTTTTTAAATAAAAATATTGTATTGTATTAAATAATTTTTTATTGATAAATGAAGTTATAAATTACACCTAAACACATAAATACACAACTTTTAATTATTATAGAATGATTAAAACATATGAATTTTGAAATAGGGTTAACTTTATTGGGTGGTTCCAAAAACATTTATATATTACTAATATCACCAAATATTGACATATTCTATATAATATTTATCTAGAACATCATTTTTTTCTCATTTTTTGTATACTTTTCCAAGGAAAAACTCAACTAACTCTACCTTATTCTAATGTTTTGATAAATATACTTTACAAGGGACATTATTAATAGTTTATGTTATGGTTTCTTACTTATTCTATTTTAAAATAGTTTAATTACCCTTAATGGACACTATTTCAAATGCCTACTTGTTAAAAGCTATAAAACCAGTCGTAATAACACGAAACCGTGAAATGAAATCCATATTTGTAATCTTGTGATTTTTGAATATATCAGTCTTTAATAAATTAAATATTTTTAATATATTGTGATCCATGTAAAGCATGCCTTTTGTAAATAATTATTTACAAAAATTTATAAAAAATACAATAATATATTATTAAATTAAATTTAAAAAATTAAATCATTATATAAAGATGAAAATATTTACTAAAGAAAATATTAATGATTCTAAAGATATTGTTTTGAATTTTGTTGATGAATTATGATTTTAATAGATTTACTAATTTTGAATAGTGATATTAAAAAAAATATTTATAAAATTAAATAAAAAATAAAAAAATCAACTAAGGAAATCATTATATATTTTAGGTAATGATATGAAATATTTTTATAATGAGCCTTGCTGATATGGAAATTTTCATAATAACATTAATTTGATTGTATATTTTAAATAGTTTATTTTAAAAAAATTAAATTATTTAGCTTTAGTCTTATTAAACAATATTTTTTTAATAAATCATGAAATTTTAATGTTATAGATATATTATATGTTTTTTATAAAAAGGATGATTTTGATCTGAATAGTAAAAAATTTCATTTTTATAAATATAATAAATTTTATGAAAGAAATATGATTTTAGAGTGAAATAAAAATTTAAAATACCATTATATTAACATGAATTGTATTTAATGAGTAAAATAAAACATTTTTAACTATCATATTGAATTTTTTAGTCCATGATTCGCTTTTTCGAACCAAACTTATATTTTATTTTAATAAAAAGTATTTTAGCACTTTTAATTTAACTAATTATTTAAAATGACAAATTCAGGAGTGGATTGTTTTGAATGATTTTAAAAAATAAGTTTTCATTAATAACTCAAAAAAATTCATGGATACCGATTCTATACATAGATTTGGTGTAAATTCATTTTTATACTTAAAAATGTAATTTTATCAATAAATATTTTATTGTATTTTATTTACATATATTAATATTAATTTAAACCATATCTATACATATAATATTATAAACTATATTCAAAATTTTTAATAATCATATTAAATTTTTATAATATGTTATATTTCATTTTTTTAATAAAAATAATTTTTTATGGTTAAAATTTATTGCTTCATGGTTAGGGTTAAAAGTGTTAAGATTTGTTAATATAAGATATAAGTCCAAAAATATCACATAAAACATGTATTTTCTTGAAATTTTTGTTTTTTATATACTTTTCAACACAATATATTTTAACATTAAATATTTTGGGGGAATTAATTCCAATAAAATGGCATTTTATTATTTTAATGTTATGGGTATTTACAAGTGTTTCACAACATCACTTATAAAAGGGAACCATGTATCCTCATTTATTCCAAAACCTTATGGCTGATAAATGCAACAATATTCTCCAAAATCAATTCTTAGATGTATTTACCATATAATATAGGTTATCCTATCACCAAATATTCACACATAAATATCATAATGTGTAATTAATAAGAGGACAACCATGGATGATTATCTTAACCGAGTTCTTTCATGTTTATTTTTTATTTAATCTTACCCGGATATATTATATCCTTTTATATATGATTAAATTAGTATCATATTTATATATAAATGGTGCTATATTTTATTAATTAAAATTATCTATGGATTTTCGGACAAATTGAATGCTAAAATGTCACTCTTGTGTAAGTGAAGACTACTGCGTCCATAAATTTTTTTTTTCCATTTATCATTACCCCCACTAATGGATGGTCATATTAATGGATTTTATGAATATATATAATATTTATAACATAATAATTATTCAATAATGATAAATTAAAATTTAATTTCTATCCCAACTATCTATTGTAAAATGATAAATTCATGGAAATGTACATACGATCTACAACCTCTATGAAATGATATATTCTATTTCTCATCACCATATTACATAAATGGTTACTAATGTTTATTTAATAAATAAATATGATATTTTTGATGTTATTAGTTTTATAAACCATGATTTCATTAATCACATTTTCTTATCTAAATACTTAGTGAGTATCTTATATTTTATGTAATGTTGAACTGAAATGGAAAATTGGGTTATCATTATAATTTTTTTTACCATTCTATTATATTTTAAAATTTAAGTGAGTATCACTAGATGTAATGACACTATAGAAACTATATAAACGGTTATAATGAAGAAAATATCATTTAATACTTATAACATAAAATTTTCCTAATTGTTTTCCTCATTTATATTAATAGTTAATTTTTCACTTTATGAAATTAAAAATATAGATTTATTATAAAATTTATAATTAAAATTCCAAAAAAATTAATATTTAATATTTAATTTTAGTTAGGAAACAAATTTACCTTGTAAAATAAATTTTGACACCGTAAAACCACTAAACATAAATGAATAATACATTTCTAAACATTGTGTATTTTTTAAAATAAATGTTTTTAAAAATTAATTCTCTAATAATATTTTAAAAAATATTATTAATTATTAAAAAATAGTTTAACTATAATACAATTTCCAATAATATTTTGAACCTTTAAGGATTAAAAATAAAAGTTTGTCCATAAAAATTAAATATATTATAAGAAAAAATGTAAAATAAAAGTATTGTATACTTATTAATTAAATTAGTTTAAAAAGATCTCAAATTGTGAATCATCGTAATAATATTGGGTATGATGGGTAACATTATTCTTTTTTGAATAAAATTATTATCTTGATTAAATTTTCCTTAAGATTAATAAGCTAAAATGGGTAGGTATTGTATCTTGAATTTTTATTTATTAAAATGTAAGTTACACGTTTTAGAATCACATTTTGGGTATTAATGTCATGGAATCATTTATCACCAACCATTTTCATTTCGATATCTCATAACTCACCAAACCCAGCTAACACCCCCACATGATTCCATTATTACCCCTAACCTAACTGTATATTCCCATGAAAAGTTCTTCTTTTTACCAATAAAAGGATATCACTCTTGATAATTATCCTATCCAAATCCCCCTAAAATTCCATGATCATTAATTCAATTCCCTATCCCTCTCTAAAAACCTCCCATGGAGTTCCTATGGTTCCATGGATTGATCTTAATCTTCTATAATCTATTTACATGACAATGATTCTCCTTCTATTTTGGATTTAAGTACTTATTCTATCATAATACCTTTCAATTTCAATTGACTATGATTTTATATTTTCATAATCACACCATTAATGTAAAAAATGATTTCATTATTTTTAGTGACTACCCATTCCTTGAATTATAACCATTTTATACAATTTTTTTATATAGACAATATGTTTAAACAATCTGTCCTTATTTCTCCCCCAACTCCATTCAATTCAAGATCTTCCATTATTATTATCCTTTAGGATTTATTTTTACTATGAATCCACATGTTTACTTTTAATACTTTACTAAAAAAATTATTCCATATTAATGAGATCCTAATATACAAAGTCTTTAAATTAATTTATTAATAAGTTTTTTATAATCATCATACAGCTACAATATTTCCACGATTGTCCATATTTATGTTAGAATACTAAATTGTATTATAATTCAAGGGTATATGTTAAATAATGTTAATAAATTATTATTTATATTATGAAGATCATAAATTGATATCTAAGATAGTAATATTTGTTACAAATGAGGATAGAGAATGGCCTGGTCTATGGAAATTTAATATAATGGTTTTTATAACTCAATAACCGTCCATTGATTTATACTCAAATTTCTTGAACCATGTCATTGAAATTTGATTCTATTCATTCAAATGATTATATTTTGTTATAAAATATGATAATTTTTGGTGGAGTAATGTGTTATATCCCTATATTTTCCATGCGAATTTTATTTTTAAAATATGAGATTACAAAGAATAATTCATATATTTTCTAATGAACCTTTCTCTACCACATTGAAATTTTCCTTTTCCACCAATGTTTTTTTTATTATTTGGAATTTTTTGTTTATCATTTATGACACAAATATTTATCATTACCACTTTATGAATGACAATTTTATCAACTATTAATACAATGTTAGTTTTGAAAAATATATAATCCATTAATTTAGAAATATTTTAATTTCAATGTATTGAATTTTATCATTTAATGTACATTATAATATACAATAAATTTATTCTATTAGCATTTTTTATTTATAAAAATAATATTTTTAACGTTTTTTAACACATTATAGAATGAATATTTTCGAAATTAATTTAAACTCCGTTTAATAAATAATTGACAACGGTTTTTATGATTTTTTAAAGAATTTTACATCAAATTTTTTATGGATATCTATAATATTTTCCTTAAAAAGATTTGTTCAGCATATTTCAAATGTTATATAGAATTATTTTTTATTTAATTTTTTCGATCTCATTTTTGTATAATTTGATTTCATTTTGAAAGTTGTGTTATGAGATACCGTTTGATAATGTCTACAAATCAATTTTCTATTATATTTTTTATTTTATGAGGTAATTATTTTTTACTTATTCCCATATAAAATATATTTTATGATAATGGAGGGGCATATATTGACTCTAATTATTATTTTAAAGGATTATGTATGAGGATATTGATGTGTTATGTGAACATGTCATCAAATAGTTAGATTCACAAACGGTGAGTGTGATTCTAGTTATCTCTACATGCAATTTTATATGTGAATAGGTTGGTGGGAACCAAGGTTAACAATGATTTTAAATCCTATGTTTATTATTTTTATAAATTATTTCATATGTTATATGTCCCATGTTATATGCTTCATGTTAAATTTTTCATTCCATGGAAAAATGTTTTATTATTAGAGATGACATATGTACATTTCACACTTCTGAATAATTGTAATTGATTTCTATTTATTTAAATCATATATTTTTCATTATTTGTTATTTCAAAAATGTTTATGATCTAACAATTATTGCCTCAAACATGTTATCCCTTCAAATGCGTTCGACATCACTTGTTCTTATGTTTTCCCTTCAATGGGATTTGATGATGATTTTGTCAAGTGGAATTTATAATATAGTATTTTTATTATGGAGAAAAGTTCTTGTAATGTAAAGTAAATGTTTTGTATGTTTTTATCCTCTAATGAAATAATTATCTTATCCTTTTTGTTTAAGTTATTTTTTAATGATGTATTAATTTAAACATGTAATAAATTTATTATTTTTTATGTTTATATTGGATCTCTTCAGTTAGTATCAGGGAAATGTTTATATATTTATGGATACATGTTTAAATAATTTTTTTCAAACCCATGGGAAATAACTAATATATGAGTCTATGTATATCATAAAACCATGTTGTTTTGCTAATGTAGATATTTTCTGGTTTTCCTTGCAACTACTTCTAGGTTTAGATACTCCAAATGGAAGTATGCTCTGGCACATATTTATGTTGTGATAATAACCCTGAATAGGGAGTGTATGGTATTAAACAAACCGTGATATTTGAAATGAAATAAAGACCTATATTCACATAGGGTTTGGAACTTCTATTGTATATTCTTTTGTTAAAGAAATTATATTTAAAAACCATTTTTAATAATTTGAATACATAACGAGTTCAAATATAAATATAACCATGGATAACTAATATTTAACATAAATAGTTGTTATGGTTTATTATACATATTATGTTAAGTTTTTTATTATATGGTAATTTTTTTCATTATATATTTACTTATTTATGTGTCCCTACCATGAAATTTCCTCTTATAATGACTTTTGCAGAACTGAAATGAATTAATCTAAGGATTGATACAATGGAAAATGTGGTAATTATACAAATTATATAGGAACATGAATTAAAAATACCATGCACATGCTCAGTTAACTGTATCATGTAATGGATAATAATTCGAATAATTAGATGATGATGAACACCTTAAAAAGAGAGAATATTATTATTGATTCCATTTTGTTTCAGTCTACGCCATCCTTAAATTATCCTTCCAACCGATTAATTATTAGGAAATAAATTAATTCAATGAAAAATATATTTTATATCCTTCAATTCAATAAGAATTATAAGGTAATTTTATCTACTTATAATTTCAATATTGAGGCTGCCCAATGTTGTAATCTCATTAGAAATATTTTAAAAATGGAGAATTTAAATTTATGTTGGAGGTTGATTTGAAGGGAATATTATTCCACACATATTTCCCAAAAATCCTACCTAACAGAATGGGATGATAATTAATTTATTAGGAGAAAATGTAAGACTATTATATTGTATATTATGAGGGAAACATCCTGAGACTCACACGATACGTCTCAGATACAATCTCTAGACTTGAAAAATAAGATTCATCAAATATTTTATGGATTAAAATATATTATTTAGAAGAAATTAACTATAAAATTAATTTTAATTTATGAGAATGTAGTTATATGTGTTCCTATGGATGAAATAGAATATGGAGACCCATGAGATTCAAGATAAGGGAATGGAAATATATAGCATAATGGTTAACATAAGGAAAAGTACCATGGGGGTAAGATAGCCTGTCAAACATATTGTAAAATATATGGGAGATAACAGACTAGTAATTCTCTAAGAGGTTATATAAACTGTTACAGGTGTGGAAAACTATATCACCAAGCTCAGGGATCATGAATAAATGGAAAGGAGCCAATTAACGACACTAATGATACGAAGTACCCACCTGATTCTCCACCCACTCTTATGTACATTATATTCTATATGAATGTTAATAATTTGAATAAATTACCTATCCCAATAGCTATTGAATGAAATAGTTAAAAACAACCACATAAACCAACGTGGAAGGGAGTTCATATTCAACCACTCCATCAGAGGTTTACCATAGTAAATAAGTGATGATTGGTACACTCATTCTTCACTATATGACCATGAATTTTTTTAATGGTGGTTATTCACATTATTTCATATCATATATGTTTACTAAGAATATGGACTGAGCACCCAAATCATTGTATTATATGATATTTGTGAAAATATATTGTGGCATTGTGAATGTAACTAAGGTGTAAAAATCTTCTCCAAATTTATTTTTTAGAGACTTCGAAAAAATTTATTTTTTATTCTCATAGAATAATTTAACAGAAATTTTCTATGCACTATATTTACTTTAAAAATCTGTTATTAATTTCCATTAAAGGGAGATATTCTTTCTTAAACACAACTATCATGTTACTATGTACGAATAAGAGGATGATCATACACCTTCTTTAGAAAAGATTATATAATTAATGTCTTAAAACTCATACATAAGGGGTTTCATTCTCTTTTTAACCTAGTGAATGTAAATATCAATATAATGCATATTGTGAGGAACTATGTAGATGTATTTCATGAGAACTCACATAGTGTTCCCCCAGAATATGAGGTTGATTTATTAATTGTACAAATCCCTAAAAAGTTTCTAATATCAAATACTTGTTATAGAATATCATCAATTAAGTTATATGAATTCATGATTAAATTAAAATAAAATATTGAATTTTTTGAAACAAAATTTTTCTTCACCAATGGTTGAACTTTTCTTCTTTATAAATAATTAGTAGAATTGATGTGTCTTTACACCGATTTTTGAGAGCTCGACAAGAAAAGGATAAAAAATCTTTATATTGTACTTTTTATTGATGACCATTTTGATTAAGATAGATATGTTCAATTTTCCTCAAAGTTTGATCTTTGATCTAGATATCAATAATTGAGGGTAAAATTGAGGATATTCTAAAGATGGAATTTTGGACATTTTATGGAAACCATATGTTTATAGTGATTTCTTTTAGACTTATAAATACTCTGTTTATCAACATGGATATAATAAATTTGGTATTTTGATATTACAATGAATATTTTTTCGATTTCTTTATTTATGATATTGTTGTATATTCAAAGAGAAATTAAGTCCATGAAGATCTTTACAAAAAAATTTGTTATAATCCTAGAGAAAAGATAAAATGTTCTCTAAATTTATAATTTTTGAATTATTTATATAAAGTGACATTTTTAGATTATATAATAATAATAAAGGTAAATATATCCATAAAAGGAAGATATTATCAAGAAATATACCGGACTGAACAAGGTTACTATAATCTGTTGTTTTTATAGGATAATATGATATTACCATCACATTGTGAGAAACTTCTAACAACTATCAAGTATACTACCCATGTTTACTTGTAAGGAATAAATGATTAATTTACTGGGGTAAAATAAAGAATTTTTTATGTTATAGACTAATAAGTTGATCTGTTCTCCTTTATATACATTACATTATTGGGATAAAGGGTTTTCAATATACAATTATTCTTCGAAAATCATTTTCATAACATCATTACAAGAAATGACAAACTATTTATTATTAATCATTAAAATTAGGAACAGATGAAAATATTAGTTTATGTACGATATATGGCTCGAAATGTTCATCCTTGTATAAATTATTTTCAAATAGTATCTCTATCGAGAATACCGGGATATATACATATAATTATCATTAGAGTTTTAATTATATAATGAAATAGAAGAAACTATACATGCTCCAAAGATATGTGTTTTAATTTATAAATGTGTATGATTACTCAATACATTCAACTTTGGGTGAGGAAAATTGGGTGTCTGATGCTATGAATAATAAATAACATTATACATCATCCATATTTAAGACTGAAAAAACCAAATACTCATGAATTTAAATACTTCTAATTTTGAATCCATATTTATTAGAGATAAAAATTATCATTCCAAACTAACTGTTTATCCATACATTCATGAAATGGTAAAAAAGGATTAGAGAGGTGATGAGGATCTATAGAAAAAAGTAGTTAATGTTTGAGAGTTTATCTATCACAAGGATGGAATTATATGGTTTTAAATAAATATATGTGTATAGTTGAAGTCAAATTTGATGAAGTAAATTTGGAACATGAATATATATCCTCTAAAACTACCCATTTATGAAAACAGAGAATTATAGAGATCTGAAGAAAAATATTTGGAGTGATAATATGTATAGGGAAATCACAAAGTATATGTATTAATGCATGGTATTAAAACATGTTAAGGATGAATGAGAAAAAAATGGTATTTTGAAAATATTACACATACTAGTTTATAAATTGGAAAACACACCATGTATTTCAATATAGGACTCCCCACAACATATGTGTTCCATTATGTTAATTTGATTTTCGTGATTATTCTCTCTAATTCATCGAATTTTGTAGTGATTAATGAATATCACTCACTTGAAAACTCCATAATGTTATATATATGGGATGTGGTGAGGAAATATGTAGTACCACAATCCACTATATATTATTGTGATCTAAGGATTACTTCGAGGTGGTAATAAATTATTTATAACTAATTGGACTCAAAGATGAGTTTTATCACTATTTATCAACCTTATACTGCTGCTCAATATGATAGGACCAATAAAACTCTAGGGGATATACTGAGCGAGTTATCGATGGATTCCCATGGGTGTTGGGATCAAAACCTTACCCAAGTTGAGTTCTTATATTAAAATAGTTTACATTCAATAATATTGATGAAAATATACAAGGATATATATGATAAGTTATCCTCCACTCCAACATGATGGGTTAATGTTGAATAGAGAAAGGAGATATGAGCCGATATGGTCTAAGAAATGATGAAGAAGTTTCAGACCATTCTGCAACATATGAAGGTAGTAAATTTTTTATGAAAGTGGTACAAAGATAACAATTTATGACATCATGATTTTGATGTTACTGATAATGTTTTATTTTTAATATCTCAATCAAATAATGTGTTGAGAATTTTCAAGAAAAGAAAAAAAATATACATTGTCATATTAGAGCCCCTAAGATCATAGATCATGTGTGGGAAATATCCAGTCAATTATAACTCCCTGAAGATGATCTCAATTGATTTATATGGTCACCATATCTATTTTAAGGAAGTTTATACAAAATATATTAAATTTATTGATCTCAAGGGATGTAAAATGTGTAATTGAGCAGTAATATTATTGAAACCCTCTGGAAATCATGATCCATAGAGACAAGTTTATGAGTAATAATACCAACCATTTATTTATGCATTGATTTTGTAATCAATAATTTTTAGAAGCTATATATTTTCATTATGATATTATTAGAATGATGTAATTTGATGTTTTTTTCAATTATGTAATAAAATATTGATGATGGAGTTCATTAAAGGGATGTAGAATATATCATCCCGGAATTTTATTACTTAAATTTCCATAATTAAATACCATGTGAGTAGCTCTTCCTATACACATCATTGAACTAAAAAAACTACATTACCCTTATAAAATTACTAAATTTATATTATATCTATTAATTTTTTTTATTTTCAGTAGAAGTAACCCATTAATAAAAACTATATAAAAGTGTATAATAAAAAAATTTTCATTTTATTCATTGAAAATATATATCTCTTAAAATTATCACTTTTATAAAATGAATCTAAATAAATTATTATCTTAATTTGAATTACCATCATCAAATTATGTAATGTGATGAATTTTGGCTTAAAAAATATCACCAAGGTATATATAGTTACCATGGTAAAAAATTTGTTTTCAAACAATAATACATTTCTAAATATTTTTTTATGAAGTGAATCAATTTCATATAAAGAAACTAATATGATTTTTAAACAGTTATAAAAATAAATAAATTATAATACAATTGTATGTCAATATAAAATATTTTTTATAACCCATAATGATTAAAAACAATTTTTAAAGTAGAAATGATTCTCAACACATTATATGTTTTCATTTCAATTAGAAATTTATCATTACGATGAATTGAATTAGGATAAATTAAGACCAATGTTTGATTTATGTCATCAAAATTATGTAATATGATCCATTTTATATTTTTAGTAATCAAAAAATTATGGGGATAAATTTTCATTCTAGAGTAATTACTGTAATAATCTGTTAGTAAAGTACCCAGAATTTTTAATTTTGGAAATGCCACTTATATCTTATACAAAGGATTATTTGGTAATATAAAAATAACTTTAGGTATCACCTCCCATTTCTCTAATAAATTCACCTAACTCTAAAAAACCTACCTGAAACTCATGTGATTCTATTCTTAATATTTTCTTAAAAATAATATTAATGAAAAATCTTTTTTAAGCAATAAATAGCTCTTATTCCAACCCATTTTATCATCCCTCTCTACCCCAAAGGAAATGATCATGAAATTATAAATCATCTAAATTTTTATTTCCCATACCAGATGTTAAAATTTTTATAAGGTTTAATATCTTGGGTAATTTCAAAATAATCAATTTTCATACGTTATTAATATCCATTAATATTATTTTGTAGACTTATATGATTTAGATGAATATTGGGTATTTTTATCAAAAAGGAAAACACTTAATTTTTCACAAAATTATGGATTTCATGCATAATATGGTTTTATTTAAAAGTTTTATTTTATAAATATAAATTTTAATTAGACAAAATAAAATTTGTTTTTCAAATTAGAATATCAATAGTTTCTTTGGTGGATATTTTAGGAATTTTTAGAATATATGGATTTTTTAGTGAGGGTAAATACATTATTTTTTTATGAAATATAATATATTTTTTAAAATATCCAATATATAAAAATGATATGAAATTTATTAATATTAAAGAAAATCTCATAAAAATAACATAAAAGTGAAATTCAAAAAATATAAATTATAATTTATTTGACGATAAAAATTTAAAAAAAAATCTATATTGACACATCTCTTTCACTATACTGGAAAAGTAAAATTTAGTGTTGTTAAATATAATATTTTTGAAGTAAGAAGTTTTTGAATTAGTTTATTATTAAATATAAATTATTATCGATGATATATATATATATATATTACTTTTATATAAAATGCCACTTTTCAATATTCATGTGCAATGCATGTAAACATATTGAAATGTCAAAATAACATGAAAAAAATCCTCACATAAATATTAGTAAATATAAATATTAAAATATTATGAAAATTATATTTAAAATAATTTTTTTTATCATGGAAACAAATATTTAAACTTCAGTGATGAAATGATTGACTTAAATCGGTATGAAACATAGACCCAGTACCTTTACAATTGGTTGAAAATTTATGTAAATGAATTTAAATGATCTAAAGGTAATTTATTGGGTGAGTTATAATGTGACATTAATTTTATCATATTAATAAATTTTGAAAGGTTTTATTCGAAGTAAATTGTTATCCTAATGACATTAAATCCATGGTAAATGAATAGTTCCATATGAAAGTAATGATATTTATACTAGATGATATATTATAAATTTATTTTAAATTAATAAAAACCATGTATCCATAAATTTTAATGTTATATGGCTTATAATATCATATGTGTCTATTTTATATGCCACAATTACTTTTAAATTACATTTATTGGCTATTATAGTGTAAAAATCTTTAATACCACAATAATTTCCAAAAGGATTAATATAATATAATATAAATACATATGGTTGAAAGCATCAACTAAATGGAATCAAATATTATTCAATGAAAATATTTTGACTCATCATAATACTTATATTAAAAAATCTAGTTTTTTATTTTTAAATGAAAAATAATCTCTATTGATATAATACGTTATATAATTAAATGATATCCCCTCCCCTAACATATAAATTTCAACCACCTATCCTCTCTTAAATGCACCCTCTTAGCAATCTTTTTATTGGAATATATTCCAAAATCCATTCCTTACATTCGTAACCACGTCTTAGAGGGAACTTTTTGTTAAAAACCATCACTAGAAGGCATTATGTATAAATTTGATGAGGATTTCTGAAAAAGATGTAAAATTCTTGACTGAATAGTTACATTTTATTCCATCTAATAAATTATCAAAATATTCATGAAACATGATAAAAAATACAACAATATCTTCTATATAATTATGTGTTATTATTTTAATGGAATAAAATATATCATTGTCATCTTACATCAAATAGGAAAACCCGCTATTTGTGTGTATGAAAGACTTCCTCCTCAAAAAGCGTCATAATTCATTTTTCAACACCACCTCTCCCAGATTGCTACAATTAAGGATTTAATGTATATATATGATTTCAATGAAATATATTAAATTAAAGAAATAAAAATATATCATCTCTTTTTTACCTTAACATAAATTGGTAAATTAAAATTATGTTCAAATATATGCATGGATTACAACCCCTACAAAGTGATGTGATTCGTTTTTCATGAGTTCTAAATACGATTACCATATATAAGTGTATTTATGTATTGACATGACTCTTCGAAAAAGGTACAGATTGTTAGTTTAGATTTCAAATCTTTCCATTAAGCTTACATAATGTCTGTAACATCCTAAGGAAGGTTTGGGGAGTGTCCAGGGCTTGTTTGGAGCCTGGGAGTAAGAGAATTGGACCTGTAGACAAGGGTGCACGGCCTTCGCATGGCCTGCGCACGGTTTGGGTAGACCATGCGGCCGTTGGTTTGAAGTTTGTGAGATGCACATGGTTTGTGTACGAAAAGAATAGTAAATTCACACGGTTTTGGTAAACCATGTAACCTAGCTTTCTAGGGGCAGTGAGGTGCACACAGTTTGACCACGGTTTGGGTAAACCGTGCGCCTAAACCATGAGACCCTATATATTGTGAATTTACACTTTTTACCTTATGTTCTATTTAATCCTAATCATATTCTTTCTTCATTCCAGCGGACAAAGTAGAAGAGGAACTCTTCCATGGGCTCCCAAACCATCTCCTCTCTACTTCTCTTGTCGTTTCTTCGTCCAGAGTCCAATATTAGATCTTTCGAAGGCAGTGGATCACCCAAGGTAAGTCTAACCTCACACACTCCTTTATCCTCGGAAAATCTTTCTTTCCATCATATTATTTTGATGCAAGATCATATGCCCTATTTTTAGGGCATTGGACTGAATCTTAGATCTCTCCGAATCTGAGGTCAATATCGAGCGAGCCTACGTGTACAACCCTATGGTAGGTGGTCATGTGTTCTCTATTTGGGGTTTTGTCATTATTGAGTTTATTTTTTCATGTCATGGTTTTCTTTTTTCCAAAACCCTTATTTATACTGATTTCTTACTGACTAAATGAAACTTGTGATAGGAGGTTATGGGAACTACCCTCTTTTGGGTGTTTGGGTACTATATGGCCCCGGTATGAACACCCAAATGTCTTATACCTTGATTTTTAGCCCTTTTTACCTCTGGAGATTATGGGTATATCTTGAAATCCATTTTCCTTGTGAGGAAAATGGGATGTTTTTGTTAAGAATTTGATATAATGAGTTATCCTAAACCCCCTTTATTATTTTAAATGCATGATTGCTTGAAATGTGATTATGTGATATTGTGAGATGGAAATGCCATGTTTATTTCATCTGAATGTTAAAAGAAGTGCATGTCTTATAACCTATACTATTAAATTATAATGCTTCGGGCCAGGGGTAGAAAGTGAGAGCTCCCCTATGATATGGCTTCGGGCTAGGGGCAGACCGTGAGATCTCCCCTAATTTAATGATAAAGCATCGGGCCATGGGTAGACCGTGAGATATACCCTATGTTACGACTTCATGCTAAGGGTAGACTGTGAGGGATCCCTTGAATCATTCATATGCCATCGGGCTGGGGATAGACCGTGAGAGCTTCCCCAAGGTTCGGATAGGGGTATGATCGAGAGCGCTGACCCTGGATTAAAGATGTCTGTGAGTTCCGTCCCAGTCCTACACAACATATTATATATATGTGTATATATATGTATATATAATCAGGTGTTTGTTCAGACTACCAGCCATGAGCTGAAGCAGGTAGACCCTCCATGTGTCCTTCTGGAACACGAGCGGGAGAGTTGCTTATTGCTTTACTTTACTTACTTGCACTCTATTTCTCACTATTACTATGAACACCTATTTGGATTACACGTAGTCCCCGTTGGTGGTGGCCTACTGAGACATGTCTCAAACCCTACCCGGCGGCCTACTGGGCCCCCGTGTAGAATTTAATTCTACAGGTACTAGTAGGGGAAAAGGCCCGACGTCAGGTTGTTGATACATGTATGATCTAGATGGAGTCCAAAGCATAGGATCGAGCATGGCTAGAGATGATCATGGACTACCTTTTGTTCCTTTTTTACTGCTTATAGCATGCCAGTCATTTTTTTACCACTGTATCTGCATGCTATGTATCCATATTATATCAAACACTTCCTATGAGGCTTTTTTATGTTATACAGGGTTACATTACATCTATTCTTTGGTTTGTATGTTTCAACTTTTCTCATGAAAATCCATTTGTTTGTGCTTCCGATATCTATTACTTTGCTGCTATTCCACTGTGTACTTTGACATGGGGGTACAGTCTCCCCAATGACATACCATTACACCCCTGCTGCTAGTCGGCAGCCCCTAGCCTACGGGGAGACGAGCTAGGGGTTAGGTGGCCAACCGGGGACGGGGCTCGGGTTGATGGGCATTCGGGTCCGGGACATCACAATTTAAATTAATTTTATGGCATTTATGTTATAATTATAATTATATATAAATATATAATTATTATTACCCCTTTAATGTCATTCTCTTTAAAAATTGAGTCATTACTCATGTGTAATGTATGGAATCAACTTTAAAAATTACATATTCAAGTGTTTTAGAATAAAAATCACTTTCTAAATATTTCATGGATATTTTAGGTTTGGTATTTAATTTAATTGGAATAAAATCATTCATAGTAAATGTATAAACTATAATTTTAAAATTATAATCAATATCCATTTTATTACAATAATTTAAAACATTCTAAAAATAAAACTTGTTTTCTTCTCATGCTATATCTTCACCCATTTGATATTGACATATTTCTCATCCCTAATGTTTCATAAAACCTTATGTTATTTATAATATGTTTTTATCCTAAAACACTCAGTAGTGGGTCAAAAAGTAAATAAAACAATTATTATACTAAAAAACTAAAAATCATATAATTTCTACAATTATCTATATTTTTTTAGGTCATAAATTAAAATATTTTCATATGAAAACTACACAATTTTTTTTCTAAAATAAAGCCTTTATAAGACATAAAATGAAACTAAACACCATTTTATGTGATTTTAACCATCATATTCTTAAATCCATTTCAACTCCCATACAATTAGAATAACTGTTGGACCAACATCCAAGATAATTATCTAGAGAACATAATAATTACCCAATGTATTGGAGAGGTATAATTGGGATCAGCCTTCAAATATTCTATATCAAGATCAACCATTTTCCATGAGCTATAATGGGTCCCACCACATCATATAAGCTATATCAGAAACATCTGTGAGCTTTAATAGTGATCGAATATTTTTATATTATATATCAGGATCACTCATGTTCGATATAATTCCAAGGTACCATATGATTCATAATACATTTTATTCTTTCAATTTTCATCTTTATACCTCTAAAAAACTCTTTATATCACATATGAAGAAGGCTTTCTGATATCAAAATTCCATTTCCATTTAAAAACTATTTCAATAAAAAAATAAATAGTGTAGTGGAATGTGGGTTTTTCAATGATGAAAATATCATTGAAAATATGTTTTTAGAAAATAAAATTTTCTGTTTGGAAAACAATTTTTGTAAAAAAAATCCCACATAAAAATGAATATTTATACATTTAAAATATCCTCTCAATCAATAGAAAATGAATCAAAACATTAATTCTTCCAAAAAATGGGAAAATATGATAATTATATATAAGTTAAACAAATACTTCATTTTGAATTAAAAAAATGTTTTAAGTGGAATTTTAAAAGATAATGTTTAATAGAAAATCCCTTATCTCATGTCTTATTTGTCACACATGTCATATATTTTCTTGAATACTTAGCATAAGAAATTTTCTGCTTACCTTAAAACCACATTCGTGCTTATTTTTTCTATTATATCTATTTTCAGTAGGTTATTTCATTTACAGAATTATTTATGTTTGTGTAGGGTGTTTTTTTTATATTCAGTACCTATATCCAAAAATGACTTTGAATGTAGTCTATTGTTAAATAAGTGATCATTTAATTATCTCAAAAATTTCATTCATGACTTATTTATAATATTTAAAAATAAATTATTATTTTAAAACCATTCAAGAATTATGGTTTTTGAAAATGAACTACATTACACTCATGGAGATGGTTGGTCACACGTATGCATTTGTTACATTTTCATTTTTCAATGACCATTATGGAAATAACGTAAGTATTATTTTATCATTACAAAATGATCATAATCCAAAAAATATATAATTAATTATATTAATATACACTCACACAAACAAATATATATATATATCATTTCATGTGATGTGGTGATTAATCACATCACTTCATGGTGGTTATAGACCATATGTACTAAAAAAATTGTTATCATTTTTTGGTGAATGTAAATATTATAATATAAATGAAATGTTAGGTTTTAAGATTTTATAAAAACATAGTTAATATCATATATGAAAATTATCTACATCATTACATTCATTAATGAAATGTTGTGATTGAAAATGAATTAAATCGGTTTGCAAGGTGGTAGTACTCTGTACACATTAATGATGAATTATTTTCCCATTAGATGGAAGTGATGATGGATGCAGGTTATAAAACTATTATAATAACATCTATGTACATGAAGGACATGTTAATTATTATATTATCATGGTTTAATAATATATTTTTATGAGGTTAAAGAAGAAATAAAATAGATATAGTTGATTAAAATGGATACATGTTATTCAGACAACCTCTTTTACTAAATAGCTAAAGACCATTATGGTTGGTGTTTTAATAAAAATAATGAATATAAAACTATAGTATGTATTATAATAATGTATTTGGATAGATTTTTTATAATAAAAATGGTTTTTTGTGTGTGTTTAATTATGAAGAGAAGGTTCTCTTCTTAAGGAGAGTGGATGGGTACTTTTGGAAATTCACAACATATTATATTAATAAAAATTAATATTATATTAAAAATTGATATGAGGTGATTTATTACAAAGATAATATGTGTATGGGTCTACATCATCTCATATAATAATTTTTTGGATTTGATTAGGTCCCACTACATTCCTTATCATTTTGTTTTAACCCTGATTTTAGCCTATTAAGTCTTACCATGACAACCATGAGTTTTACTATTTGAGGGTCATTATTATTACAATAAAATGAAGAAAGGATAATAAATAGACCATAAATGAAATTTTAATTGTTTTCCTAGTCACTTATATAATTTTAAAATTTTAATTAAGTTCATATCATTTAATAAAATATTTTTCATTACATTTGAGTAACGTCAATTTTGAATGTATTTATTACATTGACTTTTACAATTTCAATGAAATAAGGTAAATAAAGAAAATATATTAATAAAACCATGACATGTTTATGTAATCTAACAAATTATTGGATTACAATTATTATCAAATATGATTTTTATTTTATATTTTTTAATATCATTTATTTTATTTTTTAATTAAATAAATAATTACTACATCATTGTTTTGCAAGCATTTAAGGAAAAAAATTATTCAATAAAATTAAAAATAAATTGACATGATGATTTTAAGTCTGTTATAATTAAAGTGAATATTTATAGTTTACTATTTCCTATGGATAACCACATATAATAAATGCTATAGTTATAAAAAAATTAGTGTGACATATTCTACTTTTATTTTAAAAAATTAATATAAGTTTTACAATCATTGAAAATATTAAAAAATACCATATATCAAAAAATTTAATTATTATGGATGAAAATTACTAAAATAATAAAATTTGGTAAACTTATAAGGTCATTTATTTGTTCTTATCATATTATTTTTACACTTAATTACCTAATTTACCCTTTACATTGGTTTCAAAAATTAGCAGGGTAAATATCAATATTATCCATAAATAAATGGGAACCATTTAATAAATTCAAAACTATAATGAAATAATGGAATAAATTTTTTTATATTTAAATAATTAAATATAAATTATTTAATTTAAAATTAAATTTAAATAAGCAATAAAAGATAGTCTTTCTTAAAAAATGCACATATTTAATGAGAAAATATTTTTATAATAAATACATGTATAGAATCGACATAAAAATACTAATAAGATTATTTTAAATAAAAATAGAAAAATTATATTTTAAATCTAATCATAAATATAATTTAAATTTTTATTTACTTGAAATGAAGAATCTAATTTTATTAAAAAATTTAATTCTTCACTATTTATTAAAAATCCAAAATTTTCAGAACATTTTACAAGTTTGAAGTGAAGATAATTTTGATATAAAAATTTAAAAAATTGTATTTATTTCATTAAAATAATTTTTCTGATGTTCCAGAGATTAATTATTTTTTTCTCTCGCAATGGCCATAAAAATCATTCTTGAAGAATATGTATCTAAAGAATTAAATGAATTTTATAAAATTAATATCTAAATTTTGTAATCATTAATTAATAAATTAATAGTTAGTAGTAATAATGTTTACTTGAAAATTTAGTTAATACTATTCATTCCATCTAATAAAATGAAATGTATATACCAGTCACATAATAAAAAAAAAATTTATTCATTTTATCTCGATGTTAAATTTATAATATTATATTGAACATAATATTTCCATTTTAAAAACCTGGGATGTTACATTATCACCCATTTTGTAAATTTATTCATTAAAATTTTTAATTGTGTATTGGTAACTATGGTTTTATTTTTGTAAATACCTTTGTAGAATTCCTACATTGGAAAATCGAATAATTTTTCTCAACTTTTAAAGAAGAAATAGAAGTATGAAGGTCATATAGAATAAAACTTAACAATATTTCCATGTATAAAATCATGGACATAGAATAAAAAGTATAACAACTTTTTAAATATACAGAGTGATTGAGAACATAGAGATTAACATATTTTTAAACCACAAATTGGTATAGCTACAATTGCATTAAATAAATAATAAAATGAAAAGGAAAATAAATTGATGGCATGAGGACTCAACCTTGAGAACATGAATCAAACCCCACCTCACCTGTACCACCGATGTTGACTATAGGGGGTGTGAAAAAGAGATATTGAACAATAACTATAATACAAATTTGTGCAGGTTTAATGTTCTACTCATATTTCTGTAAGTGGAGAAAATTAATAGCATTTTTTTCAAAATACTTATTCTAGAGTTGAGGATGTTTTAAATTACTATAGCAACAACAAAACGAAATATACATATAGGAAGAATTTCATCCTTTGAGAGGGTTATTATGCCTCAAAATGTTTTCATATTCCTTTTATTTTATTTCTAAACCCATTATTAAATAAAATAATTAATTAAAAAAATATTTTATATTGTCAAATTTGATATTTTGACATCATAGGATTTAAATTAAAAATTTCCATGATAAAAGAAAATCATACCATGATCACGGTGTCCACCAAATTTCAATTTCATTATTAACGTAGATAGAAGGTATACACATTGTAATATTTCTTTAGAGATTCATCAAAATACCTTGATTCCTTCTTAAAAATGCACCATTAACAACTTGCGTTTTATGGATGTTGAAAGAGAAATAGTTTTGTAAAATATTTTTATAAGAAATATAGTTCCTAAAAAAATATTAAAACACACCTTTTGTAAAACATTATGATCAAGTTTTTTTAAACATTCAATCAAGCGATATATTTAAATATTGTAATTTTATCTTGAATGAACATAAATTAAAACGAAATATAAATAAATTATATGAAGTTATCCTTCTTTGAAAGATTTATTAACATTAAAAAATGATTCGACATCCAATAATAGAATAAAATAATTGAAAATTTATTTATTACATTTACCTTTTTTGAATGATATGAAAATTTGGGAAAATAATATTTTATTAACTACAACCATTATCCATGTTGGTGTCGAGGTATATTAGAGGTTTTTGAAATTTAATACAAAAAATTTGGAATGTGTGTCATGTTTACACAATTTTATAAATCATATAGACACGAACTTGTAATAAATATTTTATGAAATTCCTTAGAATTATGTAGAAATGTAGTTTCAGATGACCCACTTTTCTTTTATAACTAATTTTCCTCGATCAATTTTTTTAAAAAATTAGATTTTACTAAGAGAATATAACTAGGATCATAATCTATGTTTATACATAATTCATATTCTCAAATGTATTCTAAAAATGTATCTGATACCAACTGTATGAACATGGACATTAGAATTATATATTCTAGTGTTTTTGAAGATAAATTTAAGTTCTAAAAACTTCAAGGATCATCTTGAATTATAGTATTATAGAGAGAGGAAGAACTATTTCATAGTTAACACATATGATATATGTGGGAACTTATACTCTTTATCTATTTATTATCACTGAAGGAATCCTTTATAAAATTAAATAAGTTTTCATATCATGAGATGCATTCAAAAAATATACCCTGGAATAAATTTTTTCAATATTCATAATTAAAAGGATATGAAAATAATTTTAGAAACATTGTTTTATCCCAAAATGTTCATTATGGGAAAAAAGATGAATGAAAACCAATATTCCAATGAAGATAAAGATAATTTATATATCTTCTACCTTTAAAATCATTGTTCTTTGAGTGTATGAGATTGAACATCTTAACATGAAATAAAAAAAATTCTCAGTTAATCATTTAAAACCCATAATAAAAATTAATGAAAAATTTAGGTGACTTATAGAATCATATTAATAAATAACTTCTAATTCGAATAACCATATATCGGAATTCAAGTACAATGCTCTGGAGAACATAATCATTTCCCAATACATTGTAGTGGTATAATTGGGTTCGCCCTTCATATAATATATATTGGGATCATATGTTTTTCATAATATATAATGGATCTCATCATTTTTTATAATATATATTGGGATCACCTATTATCTATAATGGGTCTCTCCCAAACTTTTATGAAATACTGGGTTGGCCTATTTCAAATAGAATGCTCATGTATAATATCTTGGATAACATATTTTATTCCATCAATTTTATCCATAAAACCATTTAAGAACTCTTTAAAACCCATATGAAAATTATATTTTGATTTTAAATGTAATGTCTCGCCCCTCCTCATTGTCTTGATTTGAGGAGGAATTTCTACTTGGAATAATAAATAACATTAGGATTCTAAAGGGAGGATATAAATTCCAAGGTATTCAATACAATTGGGGAACAATTTTCCATTTGAGAAATAAATAAACCCAAATAATACTATCCATGATAATAGAGTTGTTTATAATATAGGATAATAATGTAAAACAACTAAATGTAATACCATTGATATCAAAACCAAGATACAATAGTGGACTATAATAGATGAAAACTAAAATCAATGTGAAAAGTGAACGACCAAAACAACAAAACCCAAAGTCTCCAAAAAATAACTGTATATGTCTAACCATTTCTCATTATCCAAAACCCAAATACATCCCTAGTATTAGTATGAAACATTAAATTAGTGTGAGATGTTAATTATTCTTGTGTATCAATTAAGGATATATGCAAATGCACCCATGTCCCAAAGAAAATTGTTTGTAATGAATCTTTATAAAATTTCCTAGAATGAATTCCCAACACATTACACTATAATTGAACATGTCATCACATTTATATAAATAATTAATATAATCAATTGAAAATATATTATATCAATCATGTATATTTTTACACCAAATAGCTTCCAGGGAAAAGACGAAAAATACAATTAAAAAATTCCACATTCATTTTTGGCCAACCCATTCCATGATTCAACACACTCTCACACATTCATGACTCACTAATAGGTCAATACACATGAAAGGTTTCTCATCAATCAACTAAGTCATCATAATGTGGCCACAAAATTAAAACAATTTCAATAAAACCATTTATAATGAATAACATTCAATAGATCATTTTAAAAAATCAGATAAATCCACATTTTTAAATGAACATTCTTAATTCAAGGAAATGTGGAACGTTGCACAACTAAATTACAAAAGACCCAAAATACATAAAATATCAATAAATAAGGTCTTTATCATGATTTTCAAATCAAATTCTAAATAAAGATCATGAAATTTAAACAATCTAAAACTCTTTCATCATGTTCTAATAAGAGGAATAAATATTAAATCCATGAGCCTAGAGAGTAATTGAGAAAACAAATAACAACATGAATACATCCACAAAACCCAGTTGAAACATCAAAATCACACCTTAGATCTCTTCCTCTAACATCAAAAATGAAAAAAATAACCATGATTTTCATCAACCAAATTTGAAAAATAAAATACAAATGAGATATAAGAAATAGAGAGGGAGGGATGACATTAGGTATATGAAAGACCATGATAAACTACCACAAATGATGACTTACCATAAGAATCCGGATTCAACACACTATTAAAAACCCCTAGATCACTTCTAATTCGATGGGGAATGATTATATAGACTCTAGGAGGTAAATGATTCATGTTAGGTATGAAATGAGAAAAAATAAAGGCTTTTAAATTAATACCCACCCAAACCCACATATTTATGAACCTGTTTTTGAACCATGAATTGTTAGTGAAACGGTTAGGAAAATAGTGTTCTAACCATGAGCTTGCATCTACCTCAAGGAGAAACATTCATATTTGTCCCCCATAATCATAAAAACTATGTGACAACCATGGAAAATATCACTATCCCACTTCGTATGGTTTAGAAAATGTTGTCTCATGGTTTGGAAAAACCATCGATTAACCAGTGTGCCTTCTCATAATCTAATGTCTCACTCAGCAAATATTTTTATATGATATTCATACTTTATAAAAACCATGATCAAAATATGATCATTTATAAAATCCCCAAAAAAATTAAAATGGTTACCAAACCATGTTAAAATTGTCTGAAACAAATTATATACATCCAATACATTTATGAAGGGTTACCTAAAATTGGAGGAGTTGTATTATCAAAACCGTTGGTATTTCTATCCATGTAGAGTAGAGTATCGATATTTCCATTATAGAGCTCAGTCCAATGCCCAAAAATACTTTTATAACATTCCCAATTATCTTCTTAAATCTTACCATGTTTCCACAAAACCCAACAAAGAATTATTTTTTCCCATAAAAGATAGTCTCATTCCTATTGACAATTCATATAACCACATTTAATAATTAAGAATATTTATCTAGGTCCATGTGATCCCATAAAATCATATAGTATAGATCAGTATGACAATTTTTTAACTCAGAGATATGAAATACATTATTCACAACACTGAACCATGGTGGCTATTCCAACTGATATCTAGACTCACTATCATATTCTGGTATCTCTAAAGGGCCTATGTATCTATAATACAACATTCCCTATTTTCCAAAATGATGTTTTCCATGCCTTGGAAAGATCCTATATAACACACGATCACTCACATAGAATGAAAACAACCATTGTAGAAGTTACAAATGGGATTTATGGTGACTCTTAGCCATCTTAATCTATTTCATGATCTACTGAATCTTATCCACTATTTCTTAGAATTGGATCAACCCGACTAGTGAAGTCTTACCTATTTCCACAAAATGAAATAAATAATGATATGGAGTCTCATAAAATGGTTCAAAAGGAGATATATGTGTCGAGGAAAAATTTGTTTTATTATTTAAGAAATCCAAAAATGATATCTTCTATTCCCATTAGCCACCAAATTCCATTACACAATACACTAACATGTCTTCCAATGTTTTTATCATCTATTTGGATTTTACATGAATTTGAGGATGATACCCTAAACATTAAGCCAATTGAGTCCAAATGGATTGCTGTAAGGATTTTAGAAATGAGAAATAAACCTCATATATCTATCCAATATTATCAAAACCATATTTCCATTCCTCTTTAACACTTCTTAGATATAGTTTTTTAACATGTCCTCCATCATCTTGGATTCATGAATAGGGCTTAAATGGATCAAATTTGAGAGCTGATATACTCTCATGAAAATGGAATCATGTTTATGAACTATTCTTGCGAGACCTATTTTAAAATCCATGGCTATCTTCTATCAAATAGAAATAGAAATTAATAAATAATTCAATATAGTGGATGGATGTTCCTTCTCTTCCTTAACCTAAAAATATGTTTATCATATTGAAACAATCTTAGTCCCCATTTTTGCCATACCAACCCTCCAAAACCATGCTTTTGAAACCTTATAAATATTTATTATTCATAGATGAATATACATTGATGAATAATTGTATTAATAAAATAGATATTTCTAACAAGACACATTTACAATCCTCCAATTTCGAAACCAGAAAACTAAACTCCCATATAACCTCCATCCCTCAATGGTCTCTCCACTATTAAGAATTATTCTCATCGAAACACATTCAAAATCAGACATCTGTGCCTGCTTAACTATCTAAAAAAAATTCGGATCGAACTAAAATTAAAGGAAAACTACATCATCACCTAGTTATTCACATTTGACGTTCATTTCTTCAATCATATAAATCAACTACAACTGATCTGATTCCTCCTTTTCCATATAATCATAGAATATTTTTCATAATCAATGTTCCACTAAATTTCCAATACATGATTTATAAGTCATATCATAGTCAAATTTAATGATGTACTCCATACGTATTATTCATCTAATATTAAAATCCATTTGTGTTAAAATATTTTTTATGCTGTTATGATATATAAACAATATAAATACCATGAAAATGATATAATGATGACATATCATCAAATCATGGACTACTATATCTAACTCTGAATCTAGTGTTGAGTGTTTATTTAAATAAAACCATTACTATCTGGATTAATACTAAAAAACATGATCTCCCACCATTAGAACACTTCCAAACCCAAATCCCGAAGCAACACAATACACAACATACAATTGTATTGATTTTCATAAAATCATTATTTATGATTAATGTAATAAATATTTTTAGTCATTGAATAGACATAAGATATTCCTCTTTCCATTGGAATGAACTATTATTCTTTTCCAACTTATCCATATATGGGTAAAATTGAGAAAATCAGGAATAAATCATCAATAATAAATAGTTGGACAAGAGAAACATTGTAGCTCAAATAGATTCATTGGATGTTTCCATGAGATAACTACCTTTACATTTTCTGGATCCAAAAAATACCTTTTTAATAGATTTCATTGAAAATTTAATGTACCTATTGTACCCAAAAGGCACACTTCGACAAATTTTCATACATAATATTATCCTGCAAAATTCCCTACATGATTGCCTAGTGTATTTCATGCTGATCACTTTTTTATGAATACACAAATATTTAATACACCAACACCACCCAAAAAAAATCCACCTGCCATAGAAATATCTAATTCATTGCCACCTAAAATACCATTGGTAAATTTATATGACTGATAGGAATTAAGACATATTCATAATGTCTATATCTACTCCGGAATGCTATTTTTATAATACCCTCATTCCATACTCTTATTTGATGATATCATAGTCACACGACAATATTTAAAAAACAATGAGCTCCCCTCAATTGAACAAATTGATAAAAAACGTGTGTAATTGGACACATATTCTTTATCATATGTTGAGTAATCTTACAGTAATCTACAGATAGTCGAAGAGTTATATCTACCTTCATGACAAACAAGACTGGTACTATGCACATAGAAGTTCAAGACCGAAAGAACCACTTTTTATCCAACTCTTATAATTAAACATTCATCTCCTTTAATTATATTGTTTTCATCCTGTAATATAATAGGGAAATAGGACTAGTCCCTAGAAAGAGATCAATCGTAAATTTCACTAATATTGAGGGTGAAAGCTTTATAAATTATCAATAAAAACATATAAAATTTGATTTGTATATTCTGGAAAATTACTATTTTTAATCCCTTCAATCAATTCCAAATTCATCATGGATGAGTACTAGGATATCATTCTCACTACTGGTTTCAAAAATATTAGTTCAACTTACTTTATGCTATGGTCACCTATAAAAAGACGATTGAAACAATCATTAGTCATAAAACTAAATAATCAAGTTTAACAGTCGATGTGAGCCTTGAACGTTATCAACCAACTCATACCCATGATTTTATCATAGAAATATCTCTCATGAACTAATGAATCCTATATCATCCTAGCTCAATAAATATTTATATCACCTGATCTCCACATAAAGACTCGACATTCATGTTAACAAATAAGATATTTTAGTTTTGAAATTGAAGGAATCATCTCAACACTCAAACATATGAAATAAAAAACATGAGGAAAAATAAACAAATGAGATTCACCCCTTTCAACAAAAGTTTTAATATATGAACATTTGAAAAATCATACCTCAAATTTTCAATGATTCATACTAATCATCCACAATAATATGTTCGGCTCCATAAATTCGTTTTCTTAGGACACTTTGTTCACTATTTCCTTCTGGAGATTGCACTTCTTGAGGAGTGATGGTATTCCTTTAATCTCCCAGGCTAGCTATGTTCTTCTAATGATGATTATTTTTATAACCTTATCCTTTCATGGAATATGATGTATTGGACACATGATAAGTTTCCCTAACACTAAACCAACTAACATAATAATAATAGCACTGATGATTCCTCATCTGATTGAAATTATGTCATGATTTAGTTGGTGTCACACACTCTGGGTTCATGAGTCTGAACGAAAAAATTTAGAAACTTCCAAATTTTATCTTATGTTTTGGAGAATGTTCAGTGAAGTACATAATTTATTATAATTAATTAATTTACTTTGGAAATTGGTTTTCCTCTTCCACTTGTTCCCAGTTTTAGAGTTCCCCTATTTTATTTAGGTATCAACATACACCGTCCAACAATTTCACCATACATTTATGTGGCCTCTATATTTACTATCTCTATCTAATCCAATATATAATCTACATTAATCATAATGTTAATCTTCTGCATCATCACCGATTAAAAATGGCATTCCTTGAAGGATGAACTAGTAGAAAATTTATGTGAAAAGAACACTAAAATCATGGATTAAGACATGTACTCAATCACATTGAGGCTCACCCAATTCAATTTGAAGAATTTCATAGTTATAGTAATCTTGAATGTATGAGGATAGATTTGTTTTTTAACAATTCATTAAAATACACCGTGGAAAGGACTTGGCCTTATTTATCCAAAACTCCTAAATGGCACCATTTTCAAGAAATAACCTCAAGATTATATGTCTTTATCATTACATTAAAATATTATAGTGTGAAAAGTAAATTGAATATTAGATTCATCATATTCAGCCAGAAAGTTTCATTCTCTGGTTCTTACTAACCCCGAAAGTTTGGTGGATTCTATTTCGGTAACCGGACATAATTATCCACCTTCCTTGGTTCATCCCTCATGTTACCCTTTTCTAGATTAATTAAATCGTGAACTATAATCTGTACCAGCTGTGGTTCACCTATGGTTTTGATGAAACAACATTCTCATCATCTTCCTTTTGTTCGTTTTTATAACAACTATACAGTTCCACTTTTTATATAGACAAAAAATTCCATAAGTCTCACTCTCTAGAAAATGAATTTTTAACAATTTGAAATTCAACCACATCACACATACCACCAACTTATTTACAATATTAATAATTTTCCATGTTCCACCATTTTTTTTAAAATTTCCCATTATTTTTAAAAATAATATAATTTCAAAATAACCATTTCATGATTTTTCAAAATCCCAACTTTGAATATTTTTTCAATTTTATGAAATCAAATGTCTTATACTCATTCATATATCACTACTCAAAATTAAATATGTACTCCTAGTGGTTATACATTTTTAAAATGCATTTTATGCTTGTATCATTGGCTAAACCCATGGAAATGAGATAATCATTCCTATATGTGGTTCCAAAAAACATATGTACCCAAATCCCTAGTAACATTATGTTGAACATAAAAAAGGTTATTTATTTGTTTTTTTGTTCTAAATTTTATGTCATAAAAATCCATCTCATTTCTACAGACCGTGAGACCCCAAACATATTTTATGTGTAATAATAATATTTTATAAGTTTTAATTATTTTGCTTCATGTAATTTTATCACTATCTAAACAATGTTTTGAAAATAAACACAAGACATATGTTCTTCAATAAAAAACTGAAATGATACATTTCAACATGGCCAAAATTAACTTAGTAAACAAGAATACATATAAGAAGACCTATAAAGTTCACCAGGAGAACTCCAAACATCCCAAATTAACCGTAGAATAAAATGAACATCCTTCGGGCTATCACAATAATGAAACTTTAATGTAGAGTTAAGGTTACCGAAAAAAGAATTAAGGGTAGGTAAAAGACTATATTCATTTGTCTTTTTGAGTATTCAAGACCCTAAAAATCTATTTATAAGGATTTTTTTACCGTAAGTAGCTATTGCAGTCCTTAGGTGATCGTTGGTTTTGTAACGGTCACAAACTATTGTAATTATTGGAAACTTTTAAAAATATTTATTTTATAAGGAATTTTTAATATTTTATATATATTAATTATATAAAATTTTTAAATGTTCTATGTATTTGAGTTCTTTAATGTTGTATTTTTGATGATATTTTAATTGAACTTATATTTATATTTTGAAAGCTTAAGTTTTTTAAAACATAAAATGAATTTGAATTCAAAACCATAGTTTTTTAATGAAAATATGAAAAGAAGTACATATAATTAATTTATTGAATTTGAAAAACATTTTTAATTCAATTTGAAGGGTGTTTATTGGAAGAAATATATTTAAATTTAAAGGTATGTTTTAAAATACTCTTGATAATAAAAAAAATATTTGGTATAATGGATATATTGGAATGTGTTTATTAATGTACCAATGATTAAAATAACAATGAATTTTTTTTAGAATAATAAAATTAGTGACATTGTGGGTTTTAAAGTAATTAATACTTATTTTGTACATTTTAGATACGGTTTGTTTTTTAATGTTTTTGTTTTTAAAAAACTATTTTACTCATAGGCCAAACCCATATAGCTGGGCTGAGGGCAGCAACTCACAATACTAATTCAAGATTAGGTGTCTAAGCCTGAACCCCCTAGCCACAGCTCATGCCATCCCATGGGGGTATGCATGCCACATGGACCCTTGGACTTGAGGCAACATCACCACTGTGTGGGGTGGCATGTTAGCAGGGAGTGGGTGTCGAGTGCACCAACAAAGGGAACTGGTATGAGGAAATACTATGGAGGGGAAAATCCAATTGAGAGATGGTTGGGAGCTTGAGGCTTATAAAGTCGTCTCTGAATACCTCGTGTTTTGATGTGGGATGATATTTTTTAGCAGTAATCGTATCTCGGTCATTCGATCACGCCAAACGATATCTATACTGCCTGATCCAGTCTCTTGTTTGGACTCCACCACTGTGGTATAAACAACATGTTTTTTACCATCTTATCGTAAACACAGTTTATCTTAACCCCTAATCCATTTTTAAAACCATGGTATCCCCACATCTGTTTGATCAGATCTGGTATAAAATCTCCATCATTCATGCCAAAATAAAACTCAATGCTTTTCCGTAGCTTTATGTTTAGACCACACTTGATCTGGACTATTCGATCATTTTGATATATTTTCCCTACATTTTTTTCTTCCTCAGTCCAAACTAGCATCTCTCCCATTGTTTTCTTAGCTTTTTCTTCATCTTTTTATTGTCGCTCAAAATCCTCCACATCTCTTTGGACCAGCGTGTGATTTCTACCCGTGAGCTCTCCCTTGGTCTTATTTCTTTTATTTTATTTTATTTTTTATTTTATTTTCTTGGTATCTCCATTTTAATTTCCAAAAACATTATATATTTACGTATATTTTAAAATATCCAATTTATTTCTGGTTTATTTTATGTAAGATGTAGGATTTATTTTGTTTTATTCAATTTTCGTGAGTCTTTGTTTATTAATTATGTAAAAACCGTGATATATAAAATATATGTACATAGATTATATAAACCCTAATTGAACTTGTAATTATATAGGAATTTCTTCTCCACAACCAATGAACAACCATTACTCGACCCTATCTCTCTCTTTAATCCATGTAAGGGATTAACTTTCTTCATTTTCATTTGGTAAAACACTTATTCCTTTTTTATTTATGGATATATATATAGTATTATTCCACTTCTAAATCCTAACTCGTGTTAGGCTCTCTACATGTGTTTATCAATTTTTTAAATGTGTATAACACATTAAAGGGATTATAATGATTTGATTTATAAATGAAAACCCTTTTTCTTTTGTGTTTCACATATATATATGGGTGTGTCAAAAATTCTATATAGCTACCAATTCTACCTTTTTTTAGTTTTTTAAAAATTATTATCAGCATTACACTGATGTTTTAATGTGTAAAACACTTTTATGGGTTAATACTATTTTGATTTTGTTTGAACTATATATATAAATATTCATATATTTATATATATGAAAAAAATTCATTTTTGGGTTTTTATGATCATTTTTTTAAATTAATGTTCTTAAAACATGCAATACTCTAAAAGGTTTATTTAATATTATTTTAATATGAAAAAACCTTATTTAAAACTTGTTTATATATGTTTGTGGATTAATGTATACATATAAATTTGATTATGAAACAAATTTTTCTTGGGTTTTCATAAAACCTATTCTTATTGATCAAATTATCTTTTTGAAGGCTCCAAAAATTATAATAATTCATTAATCATTGTTTTGGGTTATGAAAATACCATGAATGAAACTTATGTATATAGGTTTTGATATAATTTTCCAAACCCATATATATATATATATATATGTATTTCAATGTTGAATTCTCTAGTTTTAAATAATTCTAGCTATATAAGTAAGTTGTATAATTTCTTACACAATTAACCACACATATATATATACATCCTTAAGCATCTATGAAAAATTACGTTTTATTTTATACATTAATGCTTCATATGAAATAATAATTTTAGATCCTTACATTTTATTCCCATTTTTCACAAGAAATGACTTTAATTATTTATTTTTATGTTTTAATATATTTGTGATATAATTAACATTCCATGGTTTAAAACAACATTCAAAAAGTAATGAATATGTCAACCTTTACATGAAAAGAATCACATTCATAGGGTTTTAATATATTAATTATTATATTATGATACAACCCATCATTTTATGTGAACAAAGTATTATCACATGTGTAAAATCATACCATTTTAGTCCATACTTGTCACTATTAAATTTGATTCAGCCATAACTTGAAACTAAAAAATCTAGTCTGTTTTACCGACATTACAATTTTCATTTCAGTTATGAGTATGTATGTAATGGATTATGGATTAATAATGAATGTTCCATCGTTGTATGGGACACTATGAAAATAAGATCATAATAAGAAATATGAGGAATTTATTGGACTGTAATGATTCGATTGGTGTGACATGAATTATACAGTCCTCTAATGCATTGGTTAAAGTGATAAATCTCATAAGTTAATGTGAAATGATGTGGGAACATGATGATAGATTTGTTCACAACTATATGTGGTAGTTGACCACAATTATGTTGGGTTTTAACTATATGGTCTTGGCGTGAGGTCTAGATGAAACTGAAGTTGAGGTTAATATTACATAAGTGAAGCATACATATGGAATGTTATATAATGAAATGTATGAAACTGATGTTGATGTTACATCTACCAATCCATGAATTACATTTGAATTGTTAAGGGAATCATGACATTTTTACATAATCAATTTTATTCAAGTGGAAAATTTTTCTGCTAGCGTTTTTATACAACTTTTCACGTCACCTTTAAAATTGGTTTGATTAATTTATTAATTATGAAGCATTATATGCATTTTTGAACATGTATGTTCCCTATGACTCGTTTTTTACCTGCATTTTTTTAAATAAACACATATTCTTATTATTGAAAATGTTTTTCTAAAATAATTGTCATGTAACCCTTGAAAAACAATTATTATTTGTCCCTAAGAAGTGTTATTTTCCTCTTAAGAGAATGTTTTGGGATTATTTCTAAGGTTGTTGTATTAAAAGGTAATTTCATCAAATATTTCTAAAACCCCTTACTGGGCATTATTATGATCACCCTACGTTTTCAATTTTTTACAGCATTTAAACGATTTTCCCAATAATTCAGTACTCTTTTTTGACAATAACAATATTAATCTTAACATTGTCATTTTTTAGAAGAAGTGTATTAGCAGCATCTGGTTTTCAAGAACCCAAACTAAAATAACCCTCTATAATTGATCAAGATGTGTAAATTTTGTATGCATGTGTCCATGAAAAAAATTACACACCATGTTTCAAGCAATGACTCTGGGATTCTTTGGTTAGGGTCACTATAGTTGGTATGAGAGGATAAAATTAGACAACTCTATAAAATTATAACAAAACTAATAATTTGATTATTTCATACCAAGTATAATTATTTATTCAAATTTAAATTCTATATGAAACAAGTCTTTTGTATCTTACAACTGAATTACTAGAGCCTAAAGTTTCCAGGTAATGTTTAGAAGGATATGAGACATTCGAAAACCTTTGTTTGTCATGTAAACATCTCTATTGTGTATCGAAATATTGTCGTTCTCATCAACTACACTTAGGATTGACAATTTTTGTATTATGAATCCTCAAATTCAATTCTATGTAGCTATGGGAATTTAATATGATGGTCTATTTAAATTAATTACCCTATCCTAGAATTTTGAATCCCTAGAGGACATATAAGAGGAATCAAATGAGGGTGACCTATAAGGGGCATATCATTGTCAACTGATGACCTATAGTCTCAATGGTCATGATAGGGACTTTGATATTTTTGAGGATGAGTCTTCCCATCTCTTTTAGAGACATCAAGATCATTCTTATGTCACCTAGCTTCATACACTTCAAGATTTTCTCTCGTGAAACTCTAGATGTCCACATGTGATAGATACAAGTTTCCCATGCTACATATGAACCAAAGAGATTGATGAGTTTGAAATCGTTTTAGCAATCTGTTTAACTGGGAACATGGGAAATCGTAGATGCTAGTTAGACCTGTGACGAGATATCAGAGTAGATGTCAAGATGTTTGTGCCAGTGAATTTTTTATAGGGAAGAAATGAATATTTAGCCCCATAAGTTTCATGAACCTTTTCTAAAAACAATGATGATATATTTTTATGATTTGGTATTTTAATATGTATTTGTAAAATAATATACCTATTTAATATAGTAATGCATTACTGAGTAGAAATTTTTTTATAAAATTTTCAGATGGAAGATAAAAGTTCACCAACAAAACTTTTGTCTCTTTAAATAGAGATACTTGAAAAAATAATGCTTCTATCATGTTCGGAAAAATTTGAACCTCTCATAAATCTATGGTTATCATGAAAATATACTTATCAGTTATCCAACATTTATAATATACTCCAATTCTTTTGGTTATCTAGATTCATTTATTTCCTATTTGTATATGCACAACTCGCATTCTATGCATGATAAGGAAACTATTTTTAGGGACTCTTCAAATGTTTTACAAAGTTTGAATGATATAAATCTATAGGTAAATTTCGGGAAGCTACTAATTCAGGTGACCATCGTGAAATATAACTTTTTCAACTCATAAACTTCAATGGCTATTAATGCTTCAATGGACACCATGACAATATACAACTACCAAATCCTATGGTACTAGTGAAGGGACAATGGGGAAAATGTCTGAAGGGTTAGTGTAATAGAACTGTGAGACCCAAATTCCATAGGTGGGGTAATGTGATACCCTTCATATGTTTTATGTGTAATAATAATATTTTAGTTGTTTTAATTATTTTTCTTCGGGAAATTTCCGCATTATCGAAACAATGCTTGAAAAATAAACACAATACATATTTCATTCTATAAAACACTAAAATGTTACAATTCAAAAAGGTCAAAAAAACCATACTAACCTATAATACATACTAGGATACCTATTAAGATAACCGAGAGACTCTTGAACATAAAAAATAAACCATAGATAGTGAGCTTCCTTCGGTTCTATCATAATGATGAACATTATAGCCATAGCTAGGGAGACCTAACTAATCATTAAGGGTATTTAAAGCACAATGTTGATGAGTTGTTTTGATTTGGGAATACCCTAAAACCTATTTATAATTATTTTGTGACCTTAAGTAGCCATTTTATTCCTTAGGTGACCGTCTATTTTGTAAAAGTCACAAAATCTGGTAACCATTGGTTAGTTTTATAATGTAAAGTGAATATGAAATCAAGACCTTAGTGTTATAATGAAAATATGAAGAGAAGTACGTATGTTTAATTAAATGAATTTAAAAAATATTTTTAAATCTATTTAAAGGGTTTTTATTGGAAAATATTTATTTAAATTTAAAAATATGTTTGAAAATACTCATGAATATTAAAATTATACCTTTTATAATGGTTATTTTGGATTGTGTAGATGAATGTACCAAAATTTAATATAATGTTCAAATGATGTTTTAGAGTAATAAAACTAGAGATATTATGGTTTTTAATGTAATTAAAACTTCATTTCAACCTTTTAGATATGGTTTATTTTTGAACGACTGGGTTTCTGAAAAAAAAATTACTTATTGGCCAGCCCTCTAGCTGGGATGATGGAGGTAGCTCACACTACTCCTTCAAGAGTAGGCCGTCGATCCTGGACCCCATAGTGATAAAAATTTCCAACCTATGAGGTTATGCACTCCACATGGTTGAAAGGATCTAATGTAGTGGATCCACCGTGTAGGGTGGCACATCGGCATGGAGTGGGTGCAGAGCATGACGACAAAGGGAACCGGTACAGGGCATTGTCAAGGAGGGGGAAGAGAACCAATTGAGATATTAAAGGAAGCTCGAGGCTTATAACGTCAGCTCTGAATCCCCATCGCTTCAATGTGGGATGATATTTTTTAGCGGAAATCAAATCTCAACCATCCAATCTCACCGCGTGAGATCTGAACCACCCGAACCAGTCTCAGGTTCAATCTCCACCACCATAGTATTATCACAACATTTTCTTTAGACTGTCTGATAATGGATGAGGTTTATCTCATCCCCTCATTTGTTTTTAAAATCAAGGTATCTCTACATCCATTCTATAAGATCCACAATAAAATCTCCACCGTTCATGCCATTTTAAATCCCGCGGCTTTTCTTTAGCCATTCGATCAGTCCTCACTTGATCCGAACCGTCTGATAATTTCTGTATATTCTCATTGTTTCTTAATCTTCCTCATGTGAATCTACTGGCTCAACCTTAATTTTATTATCTTATTCATCTTCTTTTTCTTATCCCTGAGATCCCACACCACTCTTTAGAATATCTCATGATTTTTTACCCATACACCCTTCTTTGGGTTTATTTCCTTTATTTTATTTTATTTTTTATTTTATTTTCTTCATATTTTCATTTTAATTTCCACTAGGATTATACATTTATGTACATATTAAAATCACCGATTTATTTCAGGTTTATTTTACATAAGATACTAGATTTAATTTATTTCATTCAATTTTCATGGGTCATTGATTATAATTTATGTATGAATTGTGATATATAAAATATATGTACATAGCCTATATAAAACATTATTGATCATATAATTCTACCTGAATTTTCTCTCCTCAACCTATGAACAACTTCTTTTTGACCATATCTCAATCTTGAAACCATGTATGGGATTATTTTTCTTTATTTTTATTTTGTAAAACTCTTATACCCTTTTGTATTTACAGATATATATATATATATATATATATGTATATATATTTATACCACTTCTAAATCTTATCTCGTGTTAGGCTTCTTAAATGGGATTATCAATGTTTTTAAAGATTATAACACATGTAAGGAGTTATTATTCTTAGATTTCTATATGAAAACCTTTTTATTTTGTTTTTCACAGATATATATATGTATAAAATTCTATATAGCTTCATATCATAACTTTTTTTTCATTTCATAAATATGATTATCAGCGTTACACTGATGTTTTAATGTATGAAACACATGTAGGGGTTAAGCCTGTTATTATTATTTTTTTACTATATGTATATATAAAATGATATTATTATATTCAAAACAAAACCATTTTATGGTTTTTATGATTTAAATTTATGATCGATTTTTTAAAATAATTTTCTTAAAACAAGTAATACATGAAAAGGGTTTATTTCATCTGGATTTAATATTCAGAACCCTTATTTATAACATATGTATATATGGTATGTATAAATGAATATATATAAGTTTTATTATGTTAAAAATCCATCCTTTGTTTTCATGAAACTTATTTATATTGTTCAAATTATTATTATTAGGGTACAACTATTATTAGATTTAATTAAACCATGTTTTGGGTTATGAAAATCCGAAGTGTCCGCCATGTTTATATAGGAATTTATATAATTTTCCATACCCACATATATACATATGTTTATTTCAATTTTGAATTATATAGTTTTAAATAATGAAAGATATGTTAGTAAGTTGTATAATTTATACAATTCTTAAGAACACACACACAGAGATATAAATATAAATATATATATATATGTATAAGTTCATGTGATTAATTAATTTTTCTTTTATACGTGAATACATCACATGAAATAATAATTTTACATCCATACAGTGTATTCCCATTTTTCAAGAGAAATTCCATTAATTATTTCTGTTTATGTTTTAATCTATTTGTTATATAATTAACATTTAAGGGCTTTAAACAAGTACCTTAATGTCAAAACATGTAAGCAATGGATTGAAATGGTTTACATTCACAAGTCTTTAATGTATTAATTAATTACATGTGAGACAAACCATCATTTTACGTGCACTAAGTATCTTCACATGTGAAAAAGTATATAGTTTTAGTCCATTCTTGTCCCTGTTAAATCTGATGCATCCATAAACTAAAACTAACAAATATTGTATGTTTTACATTCATTTCATAATTCAATAATGTTATGAGTATGTATGTAAAAGATTAGGGATTAATAATGTAGTTCCATGGTATTATGTGACACTATGAAAAGAAGACCATACTCAGAAATAGAAGGAATGTTTTGGACTTTAATGATGTGATGAGTGTTCCTATAATTATATAGTGCTTCAATGCATTGGGTAAAGTGATGAATAGCATGAGTTAATTTGAAATTATTCTTAAACATAATGCTATATTTTTTCACAACTATACGTGTTATTTTACAACAATTATATTGGGGTTTTACTGGTATTTTCTTGGCATGAGGCCTTGACAGAATGATTACGTACTGTCAGAGTAAAAGGACTTCAAAAAGTATATCATTACACATTACCTCATTATGTAATAGTATATGACCAATCTTGGGATTGATCTATTATAGGAATATAACTCGGTTAGGTAACTACTATGATAATATGGCATAAGTGAAGCAGACACTTGGAATATTACATAAAGAAAAGGATGAAACTGAAGTAGATGTTACATATTGCAATCCATGAATTGCATATGATGTGTTAAGACAATAATTAATTATTTACACAATTAATTTTATGAAACTGTTATATTTATGTGCTAATGTGTACTTACAAATTTTCATGTCACCTTTATAAATGGTTTATCAATTTATGGATTATGTTACATTTCCCTACATTTTGGTACATGTATGCGCAATTTGACTATTGTTTTACCTCTAGCTTTTAAATAAACACATATGATTCTTATTGAAGAGGTTTTTATGAATATATTATCAAGTAAACCTTGAAAAATGATGATGAAATTGCCTCAATAAGTATTTTTTTTCATCTTAAGAAATGGTTTTCGGATTATTTCGATGGTTGTTATATTAAAAGGGAATTTCTTCAAATTATTTTAAAACCCCTTAGTGCATATTCTTATACTCACCCTATGTTTTAAAATTTATTTTATAGGGTTTAGTAGATTTTTACCATGATTTGAGTACTCCTATGTAATGTCAATTATTTGAAGCTTATCTTTTTCATGTTTTTGGAAGATGTTTATCCTGAGTATTTAGTTTTTCAGAATCTAAACAGAAATGAACCTCTACAATGGATCAAGATGTGTAATTTTTATATTCACGTTCCTTTTAAAAATAAAATTACACACCATGTATTAGGCACTGAATCTAGGATTTTAGGGATGGGGTCTCTACACTAACCCTAAAAAACGAATTACTTCAAATGAATTTCAACTCCAATGAAAATAGAATATAACCTAGTCATAGACTGACCAAGACAAATACCACTTATATTTATTGGACTGAACAAGATTAGAATATTTATAATATCCAACCAATTTTAATTGGATTGAGTGAAGGATTAATTTCTAAATTGCTATAAGATACATCCCCAGGACAGTAAAGGTTTGAAATAAATTTCATAGGCTTAAATAAAATTCGGGGATTATTTTCACCTTCTGAAATAAAACAACCCAACCAAACATGCTGTAATATAATACTAATACATGATGAATGATATAAATATATAACAACCATTTTTAATATCATTGATATCAAAACCAAGTTACAATAGGGTACCATAGTGGAAGACAAATAAAATCATTGTAACAAAATGATGACAAAAAAAAACAATACTAAATGATTCAAAGACATAACTCTACCAATCCAACCATAGTCCATGCTCAAACTCCACAATACAGCTCAAGTGTGATATTACACATCTATATAATTATGATACATTACATTTTCATGTGTACCAATAAATGGAATCTACAAAATCACAAATGTTCTAAAGAATAGGTGAGTAATGAATCTCAGTAGGCTTTCCCCAATTGACTACCCTATAGGCAATGAAATAATAAAACATGTTAGAACAATTATAAAAACAATTTTTTTAAAACAATCAAATTTTTTTTATATAAAATCTTATCTATTTTTAAAAAAATGAGTTTACAAGTAAAATCAACAAAACAATACATTAAACCATATAATATTCATTTTTGGAATACCCATTCCATGATTACCTATTCTCCCAAACATGCATTCTTCACCAACAGTTCTATACACATGAAAGGTTTCAGTTCCATATAGAAATTCATCAAAAAGAGGATAATATATTCTTTCCATTCATATATAATTCAGAATCAATTTCATGAAATTTAAAACAATTTAAACCTGACATACATGTTATAATAAGAGGAGTGCAGATTGAATCCACATACCTCAAGAATTTTTGAGATGAAAAAGAAAGAAATTAAAACATATAAAAACGTTGATGAAAAATAAAAGACCTAAATTCAATATCTCCCCAGGAATCATCATGTACAAAAGTAAATATAATGTTCATCATCCACCATTGATTTATCCAAAGTAGAATGTGTCTAATAAACTGGCAGATGGAAGAAATTAGAACTAAAAAACCATGAAAAACTACCAAAAATGATGAATTGTTACCGAAATTAGTCTTTGAAAAACCAAGAAACACCTATGGATTTATTTTGATTCAATTAGGAAAGGTTCCATAGTATTTGGGAGGAAGAATATTATAATTAGGGCCAAATTTGGAAATAATAGGGGCTTAATGTGAATCCTAACACATATCAAATGTTTTAGGATCTTTTTAGAAACCAAACATGGTTAGTCACCCATTTCGGAAAATAGTTATATAGCCATGTGATAGCCTCATCCTTAATTAAATCCTTAAATGATTTGCATGCATATTTAGATAAAGCATAAACAAACCAAGAAAAATCCCATTTTCCCACTTTTTATGATTTCTCCTTGAAGGTCACATGGTTTGGACAAACCGTGCACCTATCTAGGATCCATACCCTTATCATTTTTATAAATGTGCAGGTTTTCCAAAAGATGTTTCACAGTTTATACAAACCATTATAAACTTTTCACCATTATAATATCTTTAAAAACATTTCAAAATGTTTCAAAGCCCTCCCAAATATCACCCAAAAACATTATATTAAAAAAATTAATTAATGAAGGGTTAATTAAGTGAAATTTGGGGTGATGTATTGAAATTAACATTATGTTTTTAGAAAAATTCAATACCAAAATTCTTATAACATGGGAAAGAGGGCATGCATTTAATATAATATCAGTTAAATTTTTTTGAAAAAAAAATATTTTCTATTTTAGACAATGTTTTTTTAATACTGTACACATAGTATTGAGAAAATTGTATTTGAAAAAAAATTAAAAATTTTAAAATAATGATTAAAAAAAGTATGTATTTATTAAAGAATTATAATCATGTAATTCCAATGTAATCATTTTTTTTACTTTTGTATAAAAATTGAAAGAAGAATATTTAAATAACTTTTATAAAAGAAATTTATTTACAGAGTGTCCAATTTTTAATTTATGTCTCTTATATTTTTGAATAAGTAAAATAAGTTAATTTATTTTTTTCATTAAATAATTTATCTTGTATATTATTCCATATATATCACTTATTACCATGTTTTAACAACTGAATAATTATATATCTTCAGCAAAAACCTTTTGAGGATAGTTGGTACCCAATTCCAAAATCACTTTTGTAAGATGTCAATATTCAAAGAGGTCATCGTTCCGTTATCAAAATAATAATACTAATGAAATATTTGTAAATTTTTTAATTAAATTTTAATTTAAAACTAATCATGTATGATGGTTATGAAAAATGATCAATGTCACACCCATGGAGATTATACGATGTATATATATTTCTGTAACATTTTCATTTTTCAATGAACATTATAGAAATATGGTAAGTATTATTTTATATAACAATAATGATAAATATTTCATAAATATAACATTTTCTCTTTAATTTTACTTCTGTATACATATATACTTCATTTCATGTGATTTGGTGATGAATCACATTTCTTCGTGGACGTGAAAGTTCATGCATGCATACAAACGACGTTATCATTTTTCGATGCAAGTAAAGGTAAGAACATAAATGAAATATTTATTATAAATAATAAGAAATTTTTAATGAACATAACATATAATAATTATTTATACTATTTTAATATTTTTGGACTAATATGATGAAAAACAAATTACATTGATTCACAAAGTGTACTCCACTGTACACATGAATGAATAATTGTTTTCCCATTTATTGGATACAGATGTGGATATATTTCATGAAAGTAGAAAAATAATATATATTTATATATATGATAGTTGATAAATTATTTTAACAAAGTTTAGGAATATATAAATTATAGCTGAAAGAAGAAATTAAATAGAAACACTTGATTTGAAAAAGATACCTATTCTTTGGACAACATCCTTTACAACAAAACTTTAGAACACAAAAGTTGGTTTTATAATTAAAATAAGGCGAACATAATTAGAGTTGGGATAAAATGAATGTAGGTTGTTAGATCATGGAATATCCCAATGGGTTTTATGTATTTTGAAATTTGAATAAAATGTAACCTTTTTTATTAGAGACATAGGGAACTCTTGGAATTTCTCAAAATATTAAATTAATGTAAATTAATTTTCATTTAAAAACAACTCTGAGGTGATTTAATAAAAGATAAAATTAATATGGGTGTAAATAATTTCATTTATTTCTTTTATTTGTTTAGGTTCCAATATTTCCCTTATGATCTCATTTTAATGCCTATTTTTCCCCTTTAACACTTATCATGACAACATCAAGTTTTCTCTTTGAGGGTTATTATTGTTGGTATAAAATTTCAAAATCCACATACCTAGACCGTGGATGAATTTTTCAAACCCAGACTAATAAATTTGAATAATTTCATATTTCTAGAAATTTTATGTCATTTAACAAAATTTTATTTATTTTAAAATATAATCATCATCATTTTTCTTACTAATTATTACACTGATAATCAAAAACATCAATACAGTAATATAAAATTTAGAAAAAAAATAAATACATCCCTAAAATGTAAAATTAATCAATAAAATTCATGGATTAAATTTATTATTTAATATTATAGTTATTAATTATTATTAATGTCATTTATATGATTTTTTATTTGTTAATGAATTACATCATCTGTGTTGTGCGATCATTTAAGGTATTTATTTCTTCAAAAAAATTGAAAATAAATTACAATGATTATGATTATTTAATTATAATTGAATGTCATATTTATAGTTGAATATTTCCTTAGTATTACCCTATATTTAAAATGTTATGATTTTTAAAAATATAAGGGTGACATGTTTGTATTTTGTTTCAAAAAAATATTATAAATTCTATAACCACATAACAATTGAAACTAAATTCAATATATTATGAAATTGAATGATTATGGATGAATATTAGTTGTATATTTTTTTGGGTCATGTGTAAGTCCCATTTTATAGTCCTCATTATATTATTGTAACCATTAATTACCTGATTTACCCTTTATAGTGGTACAAAAAGTTACCATGGTTACTATTAGTATTGTAAAAAAATAATAGTGGCTTATTTACTACATTTAGAAACTAGGATTAATAATAAGGATTAATATTTATAAAATTAAAAATATAAAATTCATAAGTACTAATTTGACATTAATAAGGAAAAAGGGAATGATTTTTTTTAAAAAAAATCCCTTATTTAAATATAAAAAATATTTATAATAAATTAAAGTATAAAATTGGTATCAAAAAATGTAATTGGATTATTTTATATCAAATTGTAAGAAACATAAATTATAAAAATAATCATAAATATAATTTTAATTTGTATATACATGATATGAAAATTAAATTTTCAAAAAAAAATAGTAATTTTCACTATTCATTAAAATCTATCATTTCATAAAACTCTCTAAATATAAATATATGATATTTTTATGATAAATTATAAAAAAACTGTTTCATTTTATAAATTTTTAAATGTTTATAAATTAATTATATTTTTCACTCACAAAATTAAATAATCTTAAAAATGTTCATTTGAAGAATGAAGTGAGATTAAAAAAAATTCGTGATTAATTTTATGTTAATTAAATAATACAATATTCATACATAATACCATTTTATATTTCATAATTCTATTAATACTATTTATTTTTATCAATTTAATGTCATGGTTATAATGGTTAAATAACAACAATATTTATTATTCTCATTTATGATTGGGGTTGCGTATCATATAGGATATTAAAAATTGTATTTACTTTTAAAAAATCAGGTTGTTATACAAACACATGTCCTACAATCCCCCAATGATATCATTATTATTTTTTATAATATTATTTAATGTATTTTTTTAAAATTATTTGTAATGTATAAATGCGGATATTATTTGATGATTATTATTATTCTTATATTAGAATAACGACTTCAATAATATTGGTCAATTTAACAAATACATATTGGTTGTATGAGCTGAATATCATTATGAAATCTCACCTGAACATAATTGATGATGTAATTTAATGATAATATATATAATTAAAGGAATAATAAACCTAAAAAATATTCATAAATAAATATATAGTTAACATAATTTTATTATTCAAGATGATAAATAATGTATGTTATTAGTTAGCCTCGAGGTAAGGGCCACATTAGTTTGAAAACTTCATTTTAAATGTTTTACATTTTTTTTAAATAATCTCCACCCATGTCGACATTGTAAAAATTATTTTATTGATGTTTTTATATGAATAAAGGAAAATATAAATGAAATGAAATTTCAATTTTTACTTGATATATATATTTTTTAGTAAATCCTTTTACATATTTTATATAGAATGTTTTAACAAATAGAAAAAATTATTATTCTATTACAAAAATATGGTTCCATCATTATTCAAAATAATTATAAACATTATTATATATGTGTATTCCTTTACAATATTTAATTTTTTCTTTAAATATATACACACCATCCCTTTGTTCTTGGTATTATAAAATTCTTTTGAAATGGATATGATATTTGTTTGCTAGTAAATGTTTTTATCATGGGTGTAAATAAATTTTTTTTTGAAATGAAAGACTCATGTGTAGGGATTATGATGTTCTTCTTGGGAATGTTTTGTGATGATAGTTGATTCTATTATAAACAAAGGAATGGTGGGTTTAGTATATACCATGGATGGTTGGTTCTATTATGAACCAATAACAGGTGATACCAAGAGAGCTCTCCAATGCATTTGGTATAGGGATATAGTTAACCAGTTTCGTTCATACTAGTAGATTATATGAATTTACTAGATTGGTTATTCGATTAGTAAGAGTAATAAAAAAATGTTCACCAACTCACCTTTTAGTTTTATCTATTATTAGAATTGATTTCAATGAAATCTTTACGACTTCATGATGAAAAATAATGAGATTATGTCTAAAGGGATGTTCATGAAACTTATTATGGGTGAAATGTATATATTTTTTTAAATGATTCATGATTAGAACAAAATATTTATGTGTTTTACTAAGCATTTATAAAGGCATTGATTTCATAGTTATGAAAACATTCATCAATATTAAAATTCTATCATGTTTTTTATTTCTTCAATTTATATATCCCTTAGTGATCTTTTTTTGCACATAAAATGTTTTAAGATTACTTTCACTAGGATTTATTAATAGGTCAGGAGAAAGATGATGCCGAGAAAAACATAATACATATTTTTCTTGAAAGGAAATATAGGTGTATTTTAAATTTTTATCCTTATTGTAAAAATGATACTAAGTGGAATTTTAGAATTTATAACATAATACTTTTTTTCAAGGTATATTACATAAATATGTAAAACATTTAACAATAAATATCATTGAAATATGTGAATGTGAATTCCTTAAAAAATTCTCATTATTATATTATATTTTAAGGTATGGTACATATAGTTGGTTGTATAGGAAAGATTTACATAATTCTATAGGTTCGGATAGTGTAATTTAGTATCCTAAAGAGATTAAAATTAATGGTAACAATCCTATATCATCTAAATATTACCTTATTGATTCATTTAAAATATGTTTGTTCATATTAGTTTTCTATAGAGGAAATAGGGAATCTGAAGTAGGTAAGAACCACTTGGATAATTTCTTATTTAATCGAAAACCTAGAAAGGATGAAATTGGAACCAAGTAGTTCATTGCAGTTATGAATTAGTTTACATATATATAAATGTTGGTTGAATCCATGGTAGAGTGAAACATGATTTATCATTGAGTAAAATGTCTATAATTGATAATTTTATTGGCGAACACCCTCTATCACATAGTGGATCATTTGAATCAATGGTAGGTAATGTATGTATCAATAGTCTAAAAATATATTCATATTCTTTTTTTTCTTATCATCAAAATATAACTAATTCAATTTATATATTTGAAGGTTATGATTATATATGTTGTTCAATATTTATAAATAGTAAAGAAAGGAAAAAAATTGATTCTTTAGAATGGGACACAATTATATATATTTTTAATTATAAATATTTTCCTAGAGGGTTTCATCACATAATGGAAAATAAATAATAGAAATTATATCAAATGGAGGATTATTTAGTTTCCACATTTGAATTTAAATTGACCAAATTAGAATGGTATGCACCAAATTATATCATAAACAATGACCGTAAAATTAACTGATTTTAATTTGCAAATAATTAAATATAAGTAATGATATTAAATTATCATGAATTTGATTTTTATGAACAAAATGTTCTTTAGGAATGGAAAGTATAAATGGAGTTTTTGGATTATTTGGTGTTTATCAAAAAAAATAGAAAAATAGTTTAATGTGTCAAAAAACTATGAAGAATCAATAAATGAATTATAATGGAATGATATTGATGTTTTTATCTTGTTATTTATATAGTAAAAATCACCCAATAGAATGTCTAAAAAATCTTGTATGTTATTTGGTTGTGGTAAGTTTGGGAATATGGCTCATGGTTATGAATAAAAACATCCTCATGGTCATAATAATTGTTTTGATAAAAATTCAATGTTGTGTTTTAAATGTGATTAAGGGTTCATTTGGTTAATTTGTGTCTAAATGAGAGTATGAATGATGTGAATTTAAAATGAATTAATAAAATGTTTCTAGTGATATAATTTCAACCTACTTTATTAGTTTTTTTCTATTGAATGAATATGTGTCATGTGCATTAGTGGTTTATTTAGATTATTCTAGTCACTTTTTTGGTTCAGGGTATACACATTATTTCAATTTTATGAAATTTTTAGGAAAATTGAATATTCCAAAACAAGAAATGTAGTCATGAATTTCAAAAAATATCTTGGGTATAGTATTAAGGAAAACAATAATAAAAACATTAACATCATTTTATCATATTTTAATAGGGTTTTCCTACATTCCTTGTAGTATTCCCCATTGTAAAACTTTATTTTCTTCTTGGTATACACTTGATTTATGTTTCTCATGATATGATTATTGAAAATGAATTGAATTATGTTTCCAAAAAGGATTCTCCTTTTTCTAGATAAGAATAAATTTTTAGATTCGATAACATATCACAAATATAAGAAACTTTTAAAAGATAGAAATCAATTTTATATAGATCATTTCATTAAAGATAAGTTAATATATCAAATTAATGATATGCTAGTATTAAAAGAATAGTTGAATTTTTTCCTGGTGAGTTACTTGGTATTATAATTAATCGATAATAAGATATTACTATTGACATTTAACATGCTATTAAGACAATTTCAAAACCCCTAATCCAATTCGTCAAGTAGAAATTTTTGAATCAAAAAATTGGAGACAATAGTTACTTGATAAAGGCTTCACTAATTTGAGTACATATTTATGGTGTTATATAATATTATTTTCTAAACATAATTATTGTATTATAATTCTTGTCCTTCATTGTACTGCATTGAGTAACAAGATTATTAAAAATAATTATCTATTTGGTCATATAAAGGAATAGTTTGATCAAATATAGGGAGTTTATATACCAACCCTAGTCTTTTACACATATCATTACACGAACTTTTTCATAATTAAATATCAAATTACAGTACATGGATCATAAAGTCTAGTGTCTTTGAAGATGAGGTATAGTAAATTAAAAATGGGACTAAATAAAACATTTCTTAATTTATTATCCATCATGAGCTCCTAACTTCCATTGATACCTTATTTCTATATAGGATAACCAAGGGATAAAATGAAAAAAGGGATGTTAAAAAATCACAATAAGTGGAAAATCCATAAAATAAATCATAGAACATGGGATAGAAGGATGATCATAACAATATTAAAAGGCACAGAATGTGATTAAACATAAGGAATCATATCCTAGGATCATATAATCTTGGATTTCTAGTAATGTGGGCACAACATTAAACTTGACATTAGTATGAGTCGAGGCTTGTTGCACATAGAAGAGAATGAGTCAAATCTCATTTTTAATAGAGGAGAATGAGTCAAGGCTTCCACCAAGACCGTTTCACATAACGTCTCATGAGACTAAACATTACCCAATTCATTAGGTAAAATCTGGTTGCACTAATAATTGTATGTTGATGAATATAATTTCATCATAAATAATCATACGTTATTAATCAAACATAATCATAGGAGTTACCCATCGATTGAATTTTGTATCATAATCCTGAAAAAATCATAATAAATGGAAATATCATAAAAGTATCCATGAAATAAATGAATTAAATCACACTAGATATTAATAAAAGAATATAGACAGATATCATGGTAAGCAATGTCAAAATGATTTGAACAAGGTATTTACGAATTTTTAGAAATGAGACATTTTAGTGCAGTTTTAGTAAATACTTTGAATATTTTTTTAAATGGAAATGGAATAACTATTTAAAAATAATAATTTAACCATGATATATTTTCATGATAAAATGGATGTTGTTTGAAAAAATAACGGTGTCTCAAAAATAAGGATTAATGGATCAAGTTACATTATTTTGGTACATATACATACCATTTATAATATGTGAATGAAATTAAAACACAATTTCATTTGGGTTAAATTAGTAAATGAGTAACCCAAAGGCATAATGGATGTTTATGTAGAATCCCTTACCTTATGTCCGAAAGGATTATTCAATTATTCATAAAGACCCTATTATAGAAATTATATTCATTAATAATTAATTATAGAACAATTCATATATTTATTTTATTGGTTAAAACTTTATCATGTTCATTTACAAATTTTTTTATGGGTTAAATGATCTAATTTTTTCACTTGGGAGCATTGATTTTCTTGGTTTTCATGATGGGTTCACTTGTATATTTATATAAAAAATCATTTATAATGAGGATAGTTGTCTAGAATTAAACCTCTCTGTTATTATGAAAAAATGGAATATTAAAAAATAATTTTTTTTCTTTAATTTTGGTCGATTCATTTGTAAAGAATTAAAAATAATAATTTAGATTGATTTTGTGTTTTTGATCACAATGAACTCCTTTTTTCTTATAAATTAATATCATGTTTAAAAAATGATTCCAGAACATTATATTACATATAATAAATATATAATAATCTAGTACATCCTTAAAAATGGTTTCATGATAATCCATTGAGATGAAATTGAAATATGAAATCACGTCATTCCACGTAGTGGTAAATCAACACTTCACGGATGATGTTTTCATTCTGAAAGTAAAAGTGAGAGAAGAAGATATTTGATAATTAATTATTTCATCGGCTTGATAAAGTTATAGTATATGTATGATACTAGAGTTTTAATTCTATTTGGATGAGGTAATGTGAGGAGATAAACTGAAATAAGAAGAACTTGGGAAGAAATTGAATGAAAACTGATGGGGATTTTACCTCTTGATTCCTTTATTTTATAAACCACCTTGTGGTATTTTTTATGTGTTTTAGTAAGAATAATAGATCATGGATTAGGTGGAGGATATTGGGAAGAGTATTCTTTATAACATAGATTAGGATCATGTCTGGATAATTTTTATTATAAGAGGTAGTGAGGGGTGGTATTTATAGTAGAGGAAGATGTTATTTTTTGAATATTTTAACAATTTTTTTTTTCACAATACCAGCAATAGTGATGATTAGTGAGACTAAATAATGTAATTAGACTATTTAAATAATGATAATTTTCTTATATGAACACTACATCACCTATGACACTTTAATTCTTCTATTTTTAATTTATCATAAATTATAGTCTTTTAATTTTCCCAAAAAGATCATGTATTTTAGAAAAATCCCAAAAAATAAACCTAACCAATTTTCAACATTTAGAATACAAAAATAAACCCCATTTTATGATTTTTTTAACAAATATGATAAAATTAAATTTTAATTAATATAATCATTTAGATGGACGATAGAGTTTTTAAAATTACAAAATATTTTAAAACAGAATAAAAAATATTCTCAGTTATCATACAACTATATTATAATCATAATACATCAATATTAAAATTTATGAATACATTTTATGAAACTAATGTTTCTTTTATATTATTAAATTAATCATTAAAATTTAATTTTATATTTTTGACATAAAAAATTCAAACACTTAATTACTAATTTGTAAAATATTTATTCACTTATACTATGATATAATTATAAAATTATATCATTTATTTGATGAATAAATTTTACATAAACATTCCAAGGTCTTATTAGTATTCATTTGGCTAGTTTACATATTCATGAGGGTTACATTACTATTCTAAAGGCCTTGTTACTTTTTCATTGATATATCTCCTTAACAACTAGAAAATATTTTTATTTCATTCATTTATCATTTATAATGTTTTTATTGTGTTTAATTATGTGTTTATAACATAAGAAAAAATTATAATAATGTAATTTACATTGATATAACATTGGTTCATTATATTTTACCAACCTTATGAAATTTATCCCTAAAAATATTATTTTTAGTTATATGTTTAAAATAGGCGTGGGTACTTCACATTCATCACTAGCTCTGGTTCCCATGTGTCCTTTTCATGCTTATGGTTCTACCAATGCTCTTTGACTAGGTTGTTTTTCTTATTGTGTGTGACATTATCTCTATGATCTGTGATCTTCACTGACTACTCCTCTTAATAAATATCATTCTTGAACTATACCACATTTATAGTTAGTACATGTGATGTATTTTTTATGTACATCGATAAGAGGCATACATACAATACATCATGTACAAGAGAAATCACTGTTGTAAGATCAAGTCAATTGGCCACAAAGATAACACGATCATGAAGGGGATGATGTACCTAAGAATTTTCATCTCTATCTCCCTAAATCTCATGATCTGCATCCATAGAAATCTGAGGAGTAATATATTGTATCAAATTTTAATCTCAAGGTCTCATCGAGGATTGTTGGAATAACTCTTTTTTCTACTTTGGGCTGTGTTGATGTGATGCTGAATGGTATTCAAATTCTCCTCAAATTATTCAACCATTTCAGGACCTACCGTCTTACATTCTCCTACATTTTCCTAGGATAATATTTTTTTGCATCTTCTCTCATTAATAGATTCATATTGAGCTATTTCAATGCTTAGGAAGAAACTATTATTTTAAGGGAACTGAATGAGAGGTAGATGTTTCTCCCATATTCCTTTTATATCAATATAATATTCTATATACAAGTCTTCTAGTGTATCAATAGTCCACAAATATTGGACATCAGTTGGAGGAAAATAGTTTATACTAAAGGTCATCTCTAAGCGAAGAGAATGTTGGAGACAATTCCAGAACATGATGTTGAATTTTGGATCTCAGTCAGATAAAATTTATAGTGGTACTCCTTGAATCCTTACCACTTATTTAATTTATATCAATGTAAGTTGATAAAGTAGGATTTCCTCTCAAATTATGATAAAGGGAGCTATTGTCACGACCCGTCCCAGTGGGGCCCGCGCCGTGACTCCCCAAGACCGCCTCCAATAGGATAGGGGCTGGTGACTAGCACCGAGTAGGCATGTCACTAACATGGGAGGCAATGCCTAGGTACCTATACACACACACACACACACATCTCCAACCCACAAATTCTGAAATGTAAAACACTAAGGAACAAAAAATGCATGCATACAACAAAGCCCAACCAATAGAGCATGACGAAAGGTAGAGTACTGTAAAAGTAAACTGGGCCAGAATACAAGCCCACCAAAAACAAGAGTCTAAAAAAAACTGCAAAGTCTAACATGTAAGAACAAAGGTACTGGGACTTCTGCTCATAGCCGCAGGAACGCCTCGGCGTGTAGGAAACTCTGAAAGATCGATCATGTCCTGGTCCGACCTGGACTCTGTCAAAAGGCTGCTCGTCTGCACAAGACACCAGACGTGCGGGCAAAGCCCGTGCAGGGGTAAGAATAACAATACTCGTTAGAGGACCCCAAAAACCACAAAGTAGAACATAAAGTAAAGGTATAATCAGTTATGTACAATATATGTTTACAGAACATATAAACAAACTAGATATACTCAAAACCCTGACCCGCGGTCTAGAGACAAGTCACGCAACCGCACACCCCGATAGGGATTCTGTTTGAAGATTCCATGATTCTCTCATTCCGGGAAAACACACTCCAGACATCTTATAGTTCTGATGACGTCCGTTCGAGGAGTGATGTTCATCGGGAACCGTTAGGAGATATAGCTACACTCGTTGCGGGAGACACAATCCAAAGTGGAAGGGTTACGATAGATAGAGGCAATAATTACGGGAGACACACTCCTGTGTGGGAAAGATCTTGATACACAGATGAGGATCACTTCCAGGGCCATGGAGGATACTGAAACTCATTTGGAATTCACCTTCTAGGTAGAGGATCAACGCCCGGTAATGTTTGTCACGCCGATTCCGGAATCTACCTAGGGTCTGGAATGGATAGAGGATCTCGATCCGGGCCTCTCGGATGGATGCCTGACTCTATCATAGAAAAGTCCTGCTGAAGGGATCATAAACCGGTGTGAGGGAATGATTCCCGACCTTTAGGGGAAAAGAAGAAGGGGCACTAACCCAAACGAAGGATGTTCAAGGCACGGTGAACAAAAGGACCTAGCCGTTCTCCAAAAATTACACGGCATGTAGAAATTATACACATCGTGTTGTCTGACCCCGGGTACTACCCGTGTACAACGACCCGTGTCGAGAGGCTGATCATGTAGAAAACTTTATACACGGCATGTAGTACGGAGTACACGCCGTGTCTGGGTCACTGGGGCTGGCTCCATGTACTCTGGCCATGTGCACGTACATGGTCACCAACCCGTGTACTCCAACCCATGCGATATGCACACAGGGTGACCTGCGCAGGTGACCTCGCCTGGCTGGGTGAGGGAGTACACGGTCGTGTACTCCATACCGAGTCCGTGTATCCCCGGGATATACGCCGAGCTCCGCGTAGCCGCCTCTGCCGAGTTGTACACGTCGTGCCGCCTGAAGCCGTGTAGAGAATCCCGCTTCTGTGTACCACCTGAAGTACACGCCGAGCTTCGGGGAAGGTCCAACACGCCATGTGACCGAGGTCCCACGCTGTGTGGTCCTTCTCTGACCCCGAAACCCTAGCCGCCACCATCAGAACTACACAACGTGTTCTTCGGAAGTACACGCTGTGTATTCTGAAAAATTTCCAGAAATGCGGACCTCCTCCATCGCGTCTCCCATGGTGCTCCGATCATTGATCCTGTCATCCGATCACCACGAAATCTTCAGGTTTTGGTCACCTCGACACCACGTAGCTATTTCCATCATTTTCGGGCCTCTGATCGGCTCCGAAAAGATGATCGGTCTTCCCGCCTGAAGAACGCTCGAAGAACGCCCTTTCCGATCTGGTCCGATTTGTCGCCTTCCAACATCGCCGCACCTCTACAAGGACGTTGTGATGTCGAACCTTCTATTTGGGATCGTTGCGTTACATAACGGATGTGCAATGATCTATTGTTCATCTCCCCACGGAGAATGAGAAGAACGCATGGGGAAATAGGAGGAAGAAATCCAAATAAACAAAAAGGGGAATGAACCTCCGCCGTCGTTCTTCACGATGTTGATCTTCTCCCATTAATAGGATTAAATGGAGCAGAGATCAATATGAAAATAAAGCATGGATTAATTCCCTAAAATCATTCTAAAGAAAACCCTCCCACAAGAACGTACGAATCCGCGGATCAACTTGTTCGCGGTTGATCTGTGTTCGTCGTTTAAGCTCAAAAACGGGGAAAAGAAAATCAAAACAACAACCCCTACCCTTTGAAAGGATCGATCGTTGACGAAGGCATCACACTTCCATTGTCGTTGTGATCCTTCAACGCTGGCGCAACGATCCATGGATTTCGATCGTTGTCGTTCATCGTCGAGAATTGCTCCAACGCCTCACAGATTTGGCAGAGGTTCTTCTCAAGTGTTGCCAACGATCAGAAATTGTTCACCCATTTAAAAAGTGAATCAAGATTGGCACTTAATTACGCTGTGATATTAATGACCCCTAATTTCCAAAACTTGAGTCATTATGACGCGCCATTAGTTAAGGAAACAGACGTCCCATCACGGCGTATTAAAGAGTCCAGCTTTCCATTTATTTACCATTATGACACAACATTTAATTAAGGGAAAAACTACCCTTTTAACATGCCACAACGGTTGTTTCCATAAAATAAAATAAACATTTATATTTATATTTATATTTATATTTTATTATTAAAACGTCCGAAAACTATCTTTTTCCCTCGACCCTCGCCGGTCGAGGATAGCCTCATTCTTAGGTAAAGTCGTCATCCCAGACACAATGGTGCGCTCAGATTTTTAATCCAGGAATTCATTTGGAAACTGCCACAACCGCACACAAGCGCCGTCTCACTTGACTTAAAAAGTTCAAACCACCATTTCGGGCTCACTAGACCTCAGAATAATGTGTCATCTTCACACCCGGTCTCGAAATAATTCCATATATTATTTAAAAATAATAAATGGAAAAATACAAGACATTACATTCTCCCAACCTTGGGGATTTACGTCCCCAAAAAGCGAAAACAAAGGCTACTAAAAAAGATGAGGGTACTGGGCATGGATCTGGGCCTCCCGCTCCCACGTGCTTTCCTGAAGATTCCCGTGCTGCCACCGAACGCGCACTAAGGGAATCGATCGCCCACGAAGGATCCTCTCTTTCTGATCCTCGATCTCTACCGGGTACTCAACAATGGTCACTCCATCCTCGATGTCCAGCCCGCACCAGTCCATGATGTGCGATGGGTCATGCATGTACCTCCTCAGCTGCGACACGTGGAATACACCATGTACCCGATGAAACTGTGGTGGTAGCACCAGGCGGTATGCCACCTCGCCATCTCTGCCCAGGATCTGGAAAGGTCCGATGAACCTCGAAGATAGCTTCCCGCCTCGGCCAAATCTTCGCAACCCATGTCTAGGTGAGACCCGAAGAAAAACGTGGTCTCCATCCTCGAACTCCAAGGGCCTCCGTCGTCTATCAGTATAAGACTTTTGCCGGCTCTGTGCAGTCTTCATCCACTCCCGGATGATCTGCACCTTCTCTGTTGTATTTCTCACTATCTCTGGACCCATGAGTGCTGAATCTCTGGGGTCGGTCCAGCAAAGTGGTGACCGGTAGGGTATCCCATACAAGGCCTCGAACGGTGCAATACAAATGGTGGAGTGGTAGCTACTGTTGTACGCAAACTCCACCAGTGGCAGGTGGTCCTCCCAAATGCAACCAAAGTCCATGATACAGGCCCGAAACATATCCTCCAGAACCTGAATGGTCCTCTCTGTCTGACCATCTATATGGGAATGAAATGATGTGCTCAAGCGTAGCTGAGTCCCAAAAGCCTCCTGTAATCCCTTACACAACCGGGATGTGAAGCGGGCATCTCGGTCTGAGACTATAGTCGAGGGGATGCCATGAAGCCAAACTATATCCTGTATGTAAAGGCGTCCCATGCTCTCTACAGAACTCTGCTCCCAGATATCTAGGAAGTGGGCCGACTTGGCGAGTCGGTCAACGATCACCCAGATGGAATCGTGCCCCTTGGATGTCCGTGGTAAGCCCGTCATGATGTCCATCAATATTCCATCCCACTTCCACTCTGGAACTTCCAAGGGGTGAGCTGACCCTACTGGAACCCGGTGCTCAGCCTTCACCTGTGGGCATGTGAGGCATCGAGAAACGAACTCTGTCACTACCTTCTTCATGCCTGACCACCAGAACTATCATCGGAGATCCTGGTACATATTTTCCACTCCAGGATGTACCGCCAAAGGGGATATATGAAACTCTCTCAGGACCTCCTCCTGGAATGCCACTCGTACAACAGTGCGTCCTCTAAAAAGAAGTGTGTGCTTCCCACCTTCCAAAAAACCATCGGGAGCATGTCCTGTGGTTAACTGAGCACGTAAAGCCAGACAGTCGACATACCCAAGTTGTGACTCCCTAACTCGTTGTAAGAGTGGATGGGTGTCAACCATCGGCTGTAGGTAAGCTGTGTCCTCACCATCCACGAAGGATAACTGTAACACGACTAATTGTTGTATCGCCTCACTCAACAGCTGTGAGCTCGACCGTCTGCTAAGAGCATCTGCCACCTTGTTCCCCTTCCTAGGAGTATAGATGATCTCGAAATCATAGTCATGGAGGAACTATAGCCAACGTCTCTGCCTCAGATTCAGTTCCTTCTATGAGAATATGTACTTGAGGCTCTTGTGGTCAGAGTAGACAATGAACCGCTTTCCCATAAGGTAGTGTCGCCACATATTCAGTGCGAAGACTACCACTTCTAACTCGAGATCATGGGTCCCATAGTTCTGTTCATGCGGCCTAAGATGGCGTGAACCATAAGCAATCACCGTGTGCCGCTGCATTAGGACACAGCCGAGCCCGGTCCCTGATGCGTCGCAGAAAATTATGTACTCGACACCCTCCTCCGGCAATCTCAAGACTAGGGCTAACGTCAAACTCTGTCTTAGCTGCTCAAAATCCTGCTGGAACTTTTCTGTCCACACGAAGGGTTTCCCCTTCCTGGTCAAGGCCTTCATCGGTGCTGATATCCGGGAGAAATTAGGGATGAATATCCGGTAATATCCGGCCAACCCAAGGAATCTTCGCACCTCTGTCACGCTCCGAGGTGGATCCCATGCTAACACAGCATCCACCTTGGCTGGGTCCATAGCTATACCATCTGCTGAGATTACATGTCCCAGAAAGTGGACCTCCTGAATCCAGAACTGACACTTTGAGAGATTTCCATAAAGCTGGTGCTCTCAGAGTGCGTCTAGAACCATCCGCAGGTGTCCCGCGTCCTCCTCCTCTGACGCCGAGTACACAAGGATGCCGTCGATGAAAACCACTACTAACCGGTCCAAGTATGGCTGGAAGATCCGGTTCATCAACCCCTTGAACACTGCGGGGGATTTCGTCACACCAAAGGGCATCACCAAGTAATCATAATGACCATAGTGACATTGGAAAGCTGTCTTCGGTATATCCTCATCCCGCACTCGTAGGTGGTGATAGCCTGATCGAAGATCAACCTTAGAGAACCACTGATCCCCTCTTACCTGATCGAAGATGTCATCAATTCTCGGCAGTGGATACTTGTTCTTCACCATCACCTAGTTCAGGCACCGGTAATCCACACACAACCTCAGACTCCCGTCTGCCTTCTTGGCAAACAAGACCGGGGCCGCCTAGGGTGAAACGCTGGGTCTCATGAAACCCTTGCTCTACAAATCCTCCAACTACACCCTCAGCTCAAGAAGCTCTGCGGGAGCCATCTGATAAGTCGATGAGGAAATCGGTGTCATCCCGGGGTGTAAGTCGATGTAGAAGTCAATTTCCCGGCGGAGAGGTAACCCTGAGACATCTTCTGGAAAGATGTCCTCATACTCCGGCACCACTGCTGGGAACTGAGAGCTCAAAACATCTACTACTTTGAGGGTAAGACTAGCCAACTCATGAGTGATCGGCTTCCCCCTCCTATGCATGAGACCACTTTGTGATGCCTGGGTTTCCTTTTCTCCGACAAAGGAAAACCTTGTTCCATCATGGCGGACACACCGTACTCTTCGCCTAAAATAGTCAATCTGGGCATGGACCGAAGATAACCAATCCATACCGAGAATGACATCATAAGGCCTCGATGCTACCAAAAAGAGGTTCCAACCGAAACTCTCAACTCAAAGGGTAAGATCACACTGTCTGCAAAGGTGCGTGATCGTTGAGTCTCCTCCCGTTGGTGTCTCCAAGCATAAGGATCAAGTTAACGGTTCTACCGGAATCTCAAGGTTTTGTACAAGAAATGTGGCTATAAGGGAATGAATGGAACCTGTGTCTATGAGTACGACGGCTAAGGTGGAAAAGACACAGATCGTACCTCGAATCATCCCTAGAGCCCCTGGGTCGTATGCCTCGACCGCATGCAGTTGTCCCCATCCCTGTCCCAAAGCTCCCTGAGCCTGGTGCGACCTCCTGGGGGTGGTGGTGGAAGTAAGTCGAAACTCCTACCACCACCTGCAGCTCTCCCTACTCCTCTGCCACGTCCGCCGCCTGGCAGATCTGCCTGCTCCGTTCTCTGCCTCTACCTCAGTGGCCCATCCACCACTTCCCTGTCAGCAGCCCGACGTGTCGGACAATCTCTAGCGAGATGCCCCCTACAATCGCATGCGTAGCATCGCTTCTCCCTAGGATGACTGGATCCAGCCTAAGAGCCCTGGACTGTCGATCCCCTTTCCTGGGTCCTCCTATGATGTCTCCCATGTCCAGATCCCTGCGTCTGACGTCGGCTCCCTGCTGCTGATGTCTCCGCACCTGTCTGCCTGCTGGTGACTACCGATGGCTGCCTCTGCTCTGCCCAGAAGCTTTCGATCACCAAGGCCCGCTCAAGCACTCCATCATAGGTCGATATGGATAGAGGCACGACACTAGCTCGAATGTCTCGCCGTAAACCACACTCAAAGGTCCGAGCCCTGATGTTCTGATCCCTGAACATATCCATCGAGTACCTGGCGAGGTTGGTGAACCTCGATAAATAGTCAGCCACTGTCATACTGCCCTACTGAAGCTGAAGAAGCCCCTGGATGCGCACATCTCTCAGCGTAACTGGAGAGAACTACTCCCTGAAGAGTCGCTCAAACTCCGTCCACGAAACAGTCTCCTCATCATGAGTCTGCATGGTCAGACTCCACCATCGTCCGACCGAACCCTAAAGAAGGCTCGCTCCTAGGACCACCATCTGGTCTGCTGGTGTCCTCACTAGACGGAAAACTCTGGTCATGACCTCAAGCCAGTCCTCAGCCGCCTGATGGTCGGGCTCGGCTCGGAACATAAGGGGCCTCTGTCTCTGGAACTCATAGAGTGCGCTGAGCCTGCACTCATCACCGGTCGGTAACACTGGTACCACCGGCTGCTCCACTAGTGGCAGTATAATAGGTGCACCACCTGGTGGCAACGCGTGGGGAACTGGTCCCTATATCGAAGCCTCATCACTGAGGTGGTCATCCTCATGATCGTTCTGCTGAATCCTAGTGAGTACGCATCACAGAGGCATCCTGTAAAGAAACAAGATGTGTGACGGTCAATGAGTATATCTGGATAGCTGACACCAAGGATATGGAAGAAACAACCCATTCCTATATGATGGATGTACCTTTTATTTCCCCACAACCAGTATTTTCATGAACCGGGTCGAAAAGAGGGTTTTCACTGTCCTGGTGTATGGATACGTCGGCCGCCGCACCAACACTGGAGTCTCTGTCCTGAAAGCCGAACCGGAAACACTCAACACTTGTTTCCCCAAGAAAACTCAAAGACTCTTGGTCCTAAGGTATAACCGACCATCTCTGCTACCACTCTGTCACGACCCGTCCCGGTGGGGCCCGCGCCGTGACTCCCCAAGCCCGCCTCCAATAGGACAGGGGCTGGTGACTAGGACCGAGTATGCATGTCACTAACAAGGGAGGCACTGACTAGGTACCTGTACACATGCACACACATCTCCAATCCCACAAATGCTGAAATGTAAAACACTAAGGAAAAAAAATGCATGCATACAACTAAGCCCAACCAATAGAGCACGACGAAAGGTAGAGTACTGTAAAAGTAAACTCGGCTAGAATACAAGCCCACTAAAAACAAGAGTTAAAAAAACTGCAAAGTCCAACATGTAAGCACAAAGGTACTGGGACTGCTGCTCGTACCCTTAAGAATGCCTCGGCCTGTAGGAAACTCAGAAAGCTCGGTCCTGTCCTAGTCAGCCCGAGACTCTGTCAAAAGGCTGCTCGTCTGCACAATACACCAGACGTGCGGGCAAAGCCCGTGCAGGGGTGAGTAAAACAATACTCAGTAGAGGACCCCGAAAACCACAAAGCAGTACAGAAAGTAAAGGTAAAGTCAGTTATTCACAATATATGTTTACAAAACATATAAAAAAACCAGATATACTCAAAACACAGACCCATGGTCTAGAGATAAGTCACGCAACCACATACCCCGATAGGGATTCTGTTTGAAGATTCCATGATGCCCTCGTTCTGGGAGAACACACTCCACGTGTCTTATAGTTCTGATGACGTCCATCCGAGGAGTGATGTTCTTCGGGAACCGTCACGAGATATAGCTACACTCATTGCGGGAGACACACTCCTATGTGGAAGGGTTACGATAGATTGGAGAAATCATTGCGGGAGACACACTCATGAGTGGGAAAGATCTCGATACACAGATGAGGATCACTGCCAGGGCCATGGAGGATACCGCGACTCATCCGGAATTCACCTGCTAGGTAGAGGATCAACGCCCTGTAAAGTTGGTCACGCCGATGCCGGACTCTACCTAGGGTCTGGAATGGATAGAGGATCTCGATCTGGGCCTCTCGGATGGATTCCCGACTCTATAATAGAAAAGTCCTGCTGAAGGGATCATAATACGGTGTGAGGGAATGATGCCTGACCTTCAGGGGAAAAGAAGAAGGGGCACTAACCCAAACGAAGGATGTTCAAGGCACGGTGACCAAAAGGACCATGCCATTCTCCAAAAAGTACAGGGCGTGTAGAATTGATACACACCGTGTTGTCCGACCCCGGGTACTACTCGTGTACAACGACCCATGTCAAGAAGTTGGTCATGTAGAGAACTTTATACATGGCATGTTGTAGGGAGTACACGCCGTGTCTGGGACACTGGGTCTGGCTCTGTGTACTCTGGCCATGTGCCCGTACACGGTCACCAACCCGGGTACTCCAACCCGTGCGATATGCACACGGGGTGACCTGCGCAGGTGACCTCACCTAAACAGGTGAGGGAGTACAGGGTTGTGTACTCCATCCTGTGTCTATGTATCCCCGGGATACACACCGAGCTCTGCGTAGCCGGCTCTGCCGAGCTGTACACGTCGTGCTGCCTGAAGCCGTGTAGAGCATCTCGTATTTGTGTACCACCCGAAGTACACGCCGAGCTTCGGGGAAGGTCCAACACGCCGTGTGACCGAGGTCACACGCCGTGTGGTCCTTATCTAACCCCGAAACCCTATCCACCACCATCAGAACTACACATCGTGTTCTTCGGAAGTACACGCCGTGTATTCTAGAAAATTTCCAGAAACGAGGATCCCCACCGTCGCACCTCCCGTGGTGCTCCGATCATTGATCATGTTGTCCGATCACCATGAAACCATCAGGTTTTGGTCTCCCCGACACCACAAAGCTGTTTTCGTCATTTTCAGGCCTCCGATCGGCTCCGAAAACATGATCGGTCTTCCCGCACGAAGAATGCTCGAAGAAAGCCCTTTCCGATCTGGTCCAATTTGTTGCCCGCCAATGTCGCCGAACCTCCATAAGGACGTTGCATTGTCGAACCTTCGATTTTGGATCGTTTCATCACAGAACGGATGCGTAACGATCCGTTGTTCATCGCACCACGAAGAACGCGTAGAACGCGCGGGGAAAGAGGAGGAAGAAATCCAAATAAACGAAAAGAGTGATGAACCTTCACTATAGTTCTTCACGGCGTGGATCCGCTCCCGTTAATAGTCTTAAACGAAGAAGAGATCAACATGAATATAAATCATGGATTAATTCCCCAAAATAATCCCAAAGAAAACCCTCCCGCAAGAACGTACGAATCCACGGATCAACTTGTTCACGGTTGATCCACGTTCGTTGTTTAAACTCAAAAACGGGGAAAAGAAAATCAAAACCACAACCCCTACCCTTTGAAAGGATCGATCGTTGACGAAGCCGTCGTGCTGCCGTTGTCATCGTGATCCTTCAACGCCGGAGCAATGATCCTTGGGTTTTGATCCGTTGTCGTTTGTCATCAAGAATTTCTCCAACGCCTCACGAATTCGGTAGAGGTTCTTCTCAAGAGATTCCAACGATTAGCAATTGTTCACCCATTTAAAAAGATAAACAAGATTGGATCTTAATCATGCGGCGATATTAATGACCCCTACTTGAAAAAACTTGATTCATTATGACGCACCATTAGTTAAGGAAACATACATCCCATTAATGCGTATTAAAGAGTCCAACATTCCATTTATTTGTCATTATGACATAGAATTTAATTAAGGGAACAACTTCCCTTTTAACATTCCGCAACGGTTGTTTCCATAAAATAAAATAAACATTTATATTTATATTTTATTATTAAAATGTCTGAAAATTAACTTTTTCCCTCGACCCGTGCCGGTCGAGGTTAGCATCATTCTTATGTAAAGTTGTCATCCAGGACGCAACAATGCGCTCAGATTTTTAATCTGGGCATTCATTTGGAAGCTGCCACAATCGCGCACAAGCGCCGACTCACTTGACTTAAAAAGTTCAAACCACCATTCCGGGCTCACTGGACCTCAGAATGATGTGTCGTCTTCACGCCTGGTCTCGAAATAATTCCATATAATATTTAAAAATAAAAAACGGAAAAATACAAGACTTTACATCTATCTTTCTAAAAATATCCACAATAACCCATATAACATTGTTTCATTTGGATGTCTTTAGATGTCAAATGATTATTTCAATTGTAATGTTTTCCCATTTCAATGATTTTATCTGTAATGTTGTCATAATCAATTTTTTCTTTTTTCCTTTTATCATTAACTTGGTGACATATTGGGCGCTTTCATGTAAATTCATTAATCACTTTTCTCATATTATCCCACCAAAATCCCTACCAAATATCTCGATAAATCTTTTTGCCCTCTGGGAGAATAGATAAGGATTAGCTAAGTGCGTCCTTTAGAAGAAATTTTTTCATCATTGTATTGCATGGAACTCATATTAATGTCCAATATATCATGACTCTATCATCACCAATCATGAACAAGGGGGATTCCCCATTTAAGATAGCTTCCACCCTTTTTTTAATTTCAACATCATTTCATTGAACATCATTTTTTTCACAAGGGTCAGTTGGGAAATCATTTTAGATAAGGTTGATAATTTTTCTACCATAATGGTTCCCATGTCCATCATGTGTAAGTCTATAAATATTTGACACTTCTCAATTCGGATTATTGATAATGATTTAGTATTCTATTTACTCATATCAACTTATACCTTATTTTCCTTACTAGGATGGTAGTGGACTGTGTATTTTTAGTCCTTGATGAGATATAACCATCTCCTCTAGCACATATTAAGTTCATTCTATGTGAATATATATTTTAGACTCTTGTGATCATTTTATATCTGACTCTTCTACCCAGAGAGATAATGTATCAATATTTTCAATTCGATGATCCAAGCCACAAACTCCAGATCCTACATGGGGTAGTTTATCTCATCGATTTTCAACTACCTTAGAGAATTCCTATCACTTTATTAACTCTATGAAAGCCTAACTCCCTTCAATTTCATCTTTTTCATTCGGTTTGAAAATCATGATAAGTTATTAAAAAATTGTCGGTAATACCCAAATAAACCAAGAATGCTTTGGCCTCTATTATTGATGTTGGTATATGCCACTATTATATTGCCTTTGTCTTGGAATGGTCCACAATTATCCTTTTTTTAGTGATTACAATCTCCAAGAATGATACTTCCTCAATGTAGAACTAGAATTTACTATACATTTCATATAGTTTCTCCCGTCCCAAATCCTGAAACATAGTATTCAAATTCTCCTCATGTTCATCCTTACACATGGTGTATATTAAAATATAATTGATAAAGACTACAAAATGTTGTTGAGGTAATATCTAAGGAAACTATTAACTAAATCCATGAAAATTGATATATCATTAGAGAGTACAAAAGGAATCGGCCTGAACTCGTACTTTCCACACCACATTCGAAAGCCACTCTTGTAAATATCTTCCTTCATCACTTCCAATTGGTTATATTTTACTGAATTTCCACCATAGGGGAATAATTGGACCCATGTAGCTGATCAAACAAGTCATCTATTTTAGGTAATAGGAACATGATCATTATCATGATATTATTCAGAACACAATAATCAATGTGGAGGCACATTAATCCATTCTTCTTCTTAATTAAGAGGACATGTGTACACCATGGTTAAATAATCAAGCATTTGAAGCCCTGGTCTAGATTTTCCTATAGCTACTTCTTCAGTTATACTATCTCATCAATGTCCATTTCATAAGGTTTCTTTGATATATATAGATATCTATTAATATGTTTAATTGAGAAATCAACTTATTAATCAGGGGGAAGATAGGGATGCTCTTTAATGAATACATAATAATAATATTCCATGATGGGTATATCATTGAGAACGATCATTTACATTGTCTCAATAATTTATGAAGGATATTATTTCTTATAAGGTAGTATTATAGATACTTCATATAATGATTCTAAAGTAGATTCATCTACCACATACAGTTGTAAATAATTTTAGGATACTTCCCGATGTGAAGAGTGATCTCCCTTTCTCAATTTTTGATGTTGGATTTGTATAAAGATATCCAATACAGGCCCAAAATAGTATAAACTCTAAAAAAGGGTGTATGATAGGGTTTTCTCAGAGAATTATTCCACAAACAATAACTTGGGAGTAGTTATGTACATTGGATGCAATACGTTATCCTTTAGAAATTCTCACAAATTACTCAACCTCTAAATTTGGAGCTGGTGTTGGAATTGTTCTACTAAAACTAAATGATATTAATGAATGTAGAGAACCAGAATCAAATAGTACCTTCCCTTATCATGATTGATTGACTTGCGCAATTTTCCCCAAATTATATTCCAGATTCACCTCAGATATAGGGATATCATATTCCCTTCAATGATATATTGTAGGTTGTTGTGGATTTCCCTTGACAACCCTGGAATTAGGGAATTGATTAACAAAAATCCCTTGTGTCTTATAGTCAAATCACCACACTACTCGCTATCCCTTAATATGAACCTTCCTTTATTCTTCCACATTTATGGGATCTTTCATTTCCCTTCTCCATTTCTTATCTAGATTACCCATTCATCCACATTTTAAGAAGTTGTTGGTTTATTTTAGATAGTTCCCAATATGCTTCTTCCCATAATATTTTCAAATGGGATATTCTATGTTATTTCCATCATGGGATTCATATTTTGATATTCCCAGATTGGAATCCATTTTCCACTTTTTTTCCACTGGGCCTACGAGGACATTGAGAGTCTCTAATCTCCTTTTCAACCAGGAGGGCACAATGGAAAATAAACTCATCTCAAATTCTTGAATCACTAACTATTATCACAGAATAAGAAGTAGTCCCGTAAATAAGAGATCCACATTTCTTTTAGTATACATGTCAAATCCAATGGTGTATCTTGCATTCTTAGTATATTTTTCTTCACACGACCAATAAATTTGTCTTCTCTGTACTTATGTTTGAGGTTTGATTTTTTCCGTCTTGAGATAGAGGGTTTTGGGAAAATATTCATTTAAAAGAATTTTCTTTAATTAATCCAAATATATTGAATCAATTTATTACATAGACATTATATTTTTGATCTGATTTCTACACCCATTAACTTCCACATCAAAAAAATAGACTGCCAGCACGACTATCTATTCTTTTGAGAACTAGATAACATTAAAGATATTTTCAAAAAATTTATTCCACTATACCATGAGGAGGGGATCATAAGTCCCAATAAAATAGGAGGCCTTTTCTATTTTAAGGATTCAATGTCAAAATTATCCTTCCTGGGAAAATGAGGATGTTCCAAATTATTCCCATTATTATTCATAACTTCCTACAACTAAGAAAGTAATTTCATAATGTCTTGACCACCCGTTCCCATCATATTTGGTATTTCATTGCGGAAATCATTGAAATTATAATCAAATTGTTTATTGGAATGTGTTGTTCTACTTTATGTCATTAACTATAAAATATAATTTATAATTAGGTGGATTGAATATATATCTAGTAACCATAAAAATAAAACCTTAAATATAAAAATATAATCTCTTAAAGGAGAAGTATATCTAAATTTTTTATTCAAAAGGTTTAAATCTATGTCATCCATGGTAATTTTTTAGCGTATAATCTTATAACAATTTTGTTTTTTCTATTAATAATGGTTTATAATAAGATTGTGGGTTTACCAAATAATATCCCCTTGGATTGTTAAACTAGGTTCACATTAATGATCGTTTTCCTATACTAAGTTCCCCTTAGTCAATCTTGGAACACCTTGTTAGAGTTTTCACCCCTAGGTAAATCTATGTTATAACCAATTACACTTGTAGTATCCATATAGGGATATATTTTCATAATAAACCACTTACTCTATACTTACAAAAATGTAGGGAAGTTCCCTCTTACTTAGTCTTATCCCTAGAGATATTACTAAAGTTCACTATTCATAATATCACAAAATAACTAAACTTTTCATATGATTACAACTATAGAGACCCTTGTCTTTTAAACATATAAAAACATGATTTTAAGAATAACTAATCATCAAATTAAATGAAAATGATCGTAAAGTCTAGTGTCTTAGAAGACTGGGTACATAAAACAGAAAACATGGGATGAAATAAAACATTTATTTATTTATCATCCATTATGAGCTCCTAACATTCTTTGATCCCTCACATATACATAAGATAACCTAGTGGTAATACGATCATAGTGATGATCTAAATGAATAGTAATGGAGTGAACTTTATAATAAAGATAATCACAAGTGTTAGTAAGAAAACATAACGATATAAAAAGGAATGAAACATGATTAATCCTAAGGAATCATATCATGGGATCCTATAATTATGGATTCATAGTAATGTGGAAGAAACATAAACCTAAATTCGTCACGATTCAAGGATCGTTGAAAATTGGGAAGTACGAGTCAAAACTCATTGAACATAGTGGGGAACGAGTCAAGGCTACCCCCCAATAATAGTGTACATAATGTCTCGTGAGACTAATAATTACCCAATTCATTATAATTATATCTTGGCACACCGATCATAACATATTAATGAATTTATTTCCACATATTGAATCATACATACGTAATCAAAAAAAAATGGGGTTCCCAATAAATGAATTGTGTATCATAATCATGTCAAAATCATAATAAATGAGAATATCATAAATGTTTCCATGATTTAATGTAATTTATAATAATGGAAATTCATAAAATAATTTAGAAATATATAATGACAAGTGATGTAAAACTGAAGTGAATGGACTGTTTATGAAATTTTCGAAATAAAACATTTTATTACAGTTTAAGGGAAACCGTAAAGATTATTTAAAATGGAATATGCATATTTGTTTATATAAATCCATTGTTTATCCATTGATGTTTTTAATGAAAAATTGAGTGATTTTTTAAAAATATAGGTTATATAAAATTTACTGTGGGGCACACATGAAACTGAATATGAATTTGGGACGTTCCTTTGAATTAGGTTTGGTTATCCTAAATTTGTTGTGTACGAATCCTTTTAAGAACATGTATATCCCCAAAAAATAAAGTTGAATGGATCTTGATACAAGAGTTTTTAACATATGAAGAACATTTATAATATATTCATAAAAATAAAATAAAATTTCATTTAGGTTAAAAGAGTGAAAGATTAACTCGAATGAATAATGGATGTTTGGGTAGAATCCCACACAATATATCTAAAACGATTCATCACTTGATCTTAAAGTTCTATATAATAAAATGAAATTCATTAATTTATATTTATAGATACATATAAAAATTTATTTTATTAATTATATATTTATTAAATACATTTTTAGCTTTTTTTATGTGTTAAGTGATTCAATTTTCTCATTTAGGGGCGTTGATTTCTTTCATTTTCATGACCGGTTTACATGTATATATATATATTTAAAATAATTTAAAATGAGGAAAGTTTTCCAAAAGTGATCTTTTATGTTATTTATGAACATATATAATATTAAAATATCATTTTTTTAGAATTTAGGATGATTTATTTGATAATTCACTAATAATATTCATTTAGATTGATTTTGTGTTTTTGATATCATTAAACTCATTTTGTTTTTTAAATTAATATCATTTTCAGAAAATGATTTTAGAATGTTAAATAAGATATAATAAATATATTATAATCTTGTTTAACCCTAAAAATTGTTGAATTCTAAATTGAGATATGAAATCTTGTTTTCCATGAAGGTGGTAAATCGACAACCTCAATGACAATGTTTTTATTCATAAAATAAAAGAGAGAGAATACAAGATTTGATGAATAATTATATTATTAACATGATAAAGTTATTTTATACGTAATATATTAGAGTTCTACTGATATTTTTATGAGATAAGGAGATGAGAAAAAATTGGAAGAAAGGAACATGAAAAGAAATTGAATGAAAATGTCAGAGGGATTGACCAATTTATTCCTTCTTATCGAGAACCTATTCAGGGGTTTCATTTTAGTCATTTGTTAATACAAAAATCTCTTGAACATGGGTAGAGGGTTGGGAAGAGTATTGGGTATAATATAGGCAAGGCTTATGGCTTGAGAGGTTTGAGGAGAATATGCGGTGGGGGTGTTATTTATAGTGGGATAGGAGGATGTTTTTTGAATTTTTTAATCATTGTATTATTATTTTTCTCAAGACTACCAATATTTTTGATTCATGATAAAAAATACATTAATTAGACCATTTTTGTTTGGGATAATTGTCTTACATTACCCCTACATCACCTATGACTCTATAATTATAGTATATAGCATTTATCACAAATTATCATATTTAATTATTCAACAAATATTTATGTATATTTTAAAAATCCATAAAATTCACCCTCACCATTTTTTGATGTGTAGAATTAAAAAATAAACTATATTTTATTATTTTTTTAGAAAAAATATTAGAAAATATAATTTTAATTGACTTAAAAATTTATATGGAAAATATTGTTTTTAAAATTATAACTAATTTTATAACTCATAAAAAAATTAACTATGATCTAGGAAAACGATCTTATAATTAAAATGAATCAACATAATAAATTATGAATAGATTTTTTTTTAAATTATGCTGCTTTTATATTATTTAATTATTCATAAATAATGTAATTTAATATTTGTGACTTACAAAAAAAGAAACACGTAATAAATAAATTTTAAAATAAAATGGAGAGTTTGGGAAACCTCTCGGCTCAACACATGGATGACACACATTCAGTCTATTGACTGTTTTATTGATCATGGAATCATTTAATTAATAATAATTTTCCATGTATTATAATATGATGACATGATTATGATACTTATTTCATTTCATGAGTTATTATCTGATTTTTTATGATCTTATGGAACACAAATGTATGATTTCTTTACAATATGGGTGGCACCTATATCCCTCTTCAATGCATTGGGTAAATATTTATATCTCATGAGATATACATGGAAGGAACGTAGAGTTAACTTGATTATATAATGAAAACATTCCACTATGATTGACTTGGGAGTGATTCTTGACTACTGAGATTATCATGGAGGTGAGACATGACTACCACGATGGTTTTGGGAGTGAACCCATTAAACTAAAATTTCCTTGTAATTGTGAAATTACTAGTATGGAAGTAAATTTTCTTTCTTATCTGTCTTTCACAATTCCATGACTTATTATATTATTATAATTTCATATCTTCTACTCTTGATTCCCTACGGGTTCACGCCTTATTAGCTAACATATATATTATGTGATTTATAGATAGGATCGTCAATATATAGGGCATGGGATTTTAGTGTTATGATCACATTCTCATAAACATAGGTACATGATTATCCAAACATATCTCCCTTGTTTAACATTATTTATCTTTTTAGCTCACTCATTATAATGTTACCATTCCTTGGGTTATTAATATATATGAATTATATATTATATATATAATAAATTTTCTATTCATTAAGGACCTAGTGGGGGATAATATATCTCACTTATGTACTAATGAATATGCTTCCATGTTAACAATTTTAACAACATAATATGGTATTTGGGAATTTATTTATTTAGTGTATTATATATTCCCAAACAATTGATGTAATGGTAATGTATTTCAAGAGGTGGTCTCTATAGTTGGTACTAAATAAATACAATCATCCTTTATAAAATAGAAATATTAATCCTTTATTAGATCCCTAATATCATTTCTCTAAAGGTAAGTATATGGATGAGTCAAGGTATAGGAAAAGTTTAATGACTTTTTAAAATTATAGAGTGAGTGGTTTTCTATAAATACATAACTGTTTGGAATTAAAGAGTTTAGGTGGCTCTGGAATAAACATACATAGGTGTAACAACCCCAAAATAATCATATTGACTTTGAATTGATCGAGAACTAATACATTTAATAGTCCTTAATAGAAACTGAGTTTCACACTCCCAAATAATACTAATTCCAAAATGGTAATCTTTCCATGAAGATTAATAAACGATTTAATTTGATGATTTCTATAAATATACTTTCAAAAACATAAGGTCCCATAAATAAATGAATGTGGCATAATTTAGATAATATATAATTGTTTTTTATGATTATGTGGCTCCTCACTGTGATTATTTTTTCCTTACACAATGATTTTGTGGTTTAGTCAATAGTTGGAATATAAAGGAAACACATCAATGATGAGTGTGATGGGAAATGAAATGATTGTTCTCCTAGACATCCAACGTCCATGTTATTTGGAATGGGTAACATAATTTATATTCTGACACAACATTACCAGGATCTATATCATGATAGACATCCATATAAGAAAAGGAGGGATCAATATTCAGTTGATTCCATAATGATGAAACTTCAACCTTATTTAAGTGGGCCATATTATACAAAAGTTTTTGAAAAATGGATCATTACCACTAAAATGATATTCTACATTATGAAGTGTTTGTAACGTGTATAATTTATTCATGTAGGTATTGGTTAAAAGGTGATGCGAACTAGTGGTGGACTTTAGTCAAGAGTACAAGGAAACATGGTGAAATTATATACATAAAATAGGAATTGTTCATGATATTTTTTTAAATATTTATTTTCATTATATTTATCATTCAAATATGTATAAATATTTTCACGATTTAATGAAATTTTTTGATTAATGTCATGTTACCTATGATTCCAATTTCACAAGATTAGTGAGGTATTATTCTTGTATCACAATCCAACATTAAAGTAATTTGGAATGTTTCTTTTAGGTTTAACAACAAGTCCCCAAATCATATTTTTTATATAATAATTTATTAGATATGTAAAGATTATTCATTATGATGTCTAGTGTTAAATAGAGGTTGGAGTTATATATCAATATTTTGGTTTTGACAAGAAAATGATGATTGTGTTCAAAGGGAAATAAAAATCCATGGAGAGAGGATGATTAACATTCCATTGTGATCTATATGTTAGATGCAGCACATAAATTTTTTTAAGGGGTATAATATATGTTTTGTGCACATAAGTTAATATCGTCTAGAATTTTACTGTCATAGTGTTTGGAATAATTTGTCCAAAAATGTGAATGGAGGGAAAGATTCATTGAATGTGCCTCCCCCGCTTCAGTGCTACAAGTGTAAGGAGAATGAGATTTATCCTAAATAGTGACAAAAAAACAAGGAAAATAATGATGATATTTGTATGAGATGTATTACTTTGAGGGACAAGGGGAAATCTCATGCGATAACTATTTATAATGAAGGGTGCAATAATAATGTGAGGAAATGTACAATTACCATAAAGGCTAAAACATATAATGCATTATTTTATCCAATATCTACCTAGTGATTTATATGTAAATAATTCCCCAATGGCATTATGATTATTAATAAATTATTAGATGTTGAATTATTAGGGAAATCCTTTAATGGTATGATGATATCATCTAATTTTCATGATTCCTATATGATTGAAGTTTTTGGTAATATACTTCCTGCATATCTTGTAATTATTCCTTTGGTTGAATTTTGTGTCATCTAAGAAATGGATTGGATTTTTTTTCATAAATACCACCTATATTTTCTTGGATTTGATGTTAGGTTATATATTTCATGCAATTCAATTTTCCTATATCTATTTGACTATAACAATGAAGATGATATGGATACTACATCTAGAACATGTGTCTCAATTCCGATTCATAATTCATGATTTTGTTAAATTATTTGGGAGAAAATAGGTATCGATGACATTCCAATTGATTTGAAATTTATTGATACATTTCCAAAATTGTTTCATATCCTTCCCTATAACACAAAGTTTTAGTTATAGATAGAACTCAGACCTCACTCCACACCAATTTCAAGACTTCCTAGATAATGGCAACAATTGAGTTGTAAAAATTTAATTATTAACTCGAAGAAACCCACAAGAAGGAATTCATTCAAAAATTTGGTCCACCATGGGGTGAACCTATTCATTTTTATAAAAATAAATGTGGATAAATATGACTCTATAATCATAATTACCCATTTAAAAAGATCATGACTAATAAAAAGTATCATCTTCCACATATTGATATCTTGTATGAAAAAATATGCCAAACTCAATACTTATCCATGATTAACCATCATTTTGATATCATCAAATGAGGTGATGGAAGGAGGTTCTACCCATGATGGAATTCTATACAATGTATGGACACTATATATATATATTTATACCTTTTGGTATCACTAATTCCCAATATATATTTATGGTTTCAATTAATAGTCTTTAGATATTATCTTGATCAGTTTGTGGTAGACATTATAGATGATATTCTTTTATACTCAAATAGAAAGGAACAACATGAACTCAACTTTAGAATTTTATAAAAGATACTAATGAAGGTGAAATGGTAAAAAAATTAAAATAGTCTGGATTTTGGATACACAAGGATTCATTATTAGGAAATATAATGTCACAAGAGGGAATAAATATAGATCCATGAATTAAATTGGATATATAAATATTTCCCTGTCAAAACATGTTGTCTAAGATTAATAGTTTTATTGTATTATCAGGATATTATCAATGTTTTGGGGAGAATATTTATTTATTATCTTATCTTATGACTATGTCTACTCACAAGGGTGCCATTTTCCCTTAGAAAAATGAAATTATGGAAAATTTCAAGGAACTAAAGAGATGGTTAGTTAGAGAACATTTCCTCAGATTACTCTATAGAGATGAAGGGTTTGTAATATATAGTGATCCATCCATGATGGGATTGGGTTTTTTCTTACACTACTGGAATTCTGGGTTTTACCAACGGTTCAGAACCCTTGGTAAAGGCTGCTGAAACGTTGGTATAATTTATACCAACTGTTCAGAAAACCATATACAAGTAAGCCGTTGGGAAAAACTTTTCCCAACAGTTTACATAGAACCATTGGATTAGGGGTAGGAAAGTTAGCCTTTCCCAACGGTTCTCATAAAACCGTTGGGAAAGGTTTTACCAACGGTTGTTCTAAACAATTGGAAAACCAAAGGATTAGGGATTTCCCAATGGTTCTACATCCATTGCGAAAGCTTTTTACCAACGGTCCAAATAGAACCATTGGTAAAAGGCTTCCTACAAGACATATGCCAACGATTTCAAACCGTTGGCATACCCTATGTTGTGAAAATTGCACAACATCCCTGTAATTTGGATAGCAGGCAGAGGTGGAGGTGTCCTGCAATAATTTGATGCATAATTTGATGCACATAAAAAATTAAATCATAATTCATTTTAAATCATATACATTTAACATATGATCCATAATTTGATGACAAATACATACATAATTCATAACATAATTATAAACATACATACAAAAAAAATATAAACATACATAATTCATTTAGAATATAATCATACATAATTATAGAAATACATATACAAAAGTGATCCACATTGAGTGGTTTACTCGTACACATCAAAATAGACCCATTGGTCGTTGTCCTAATGTTTCAACGGAATCCAAATGTGTTTGGATGGTTTTCGGTATGCTATTTGTTATTTTCACATAAAATCTTGTTCATTTTAAACAAAAGAGATACACTTTGAGTGGTTATGACCACACCTTGCCTTGAATTGAGGCGGGGTTTACTCATACACTCCACATATGACCCATTGATCTTTGTGCTAAAGTGTCAACACAATCAGAATCTGTTTGGTCAGTTTTCCATATGTACTTAAAATTATGTCCATTTTAAACAAAAGACAGACACTAAAAGTGATCCATACCACACCGCGCCTTGGATTGAGGTGGGGTTGACTCGTAAATGTCAAAATGGACCCATGTATCATTGTCCTAAAGTTTCAACAGAATCCGAATGTGGTCGGTCTGTTTTCCGTATGTCATTTGTTATTTTCACTTAAAATGGTTTCCAATTCAAATAAAAGTGAGCCACTTAGAGTGGTGGGGGCCACACCATGACTCAGATTGAGGTGGGGTTGAATCGCACTCGTACACGTCACAATAGTGACAAGGATCGTTTTCCTATAGTGTCAACACATTTTGAATGCGTTTGGTCAGTTTCCCGTATGTCAGTTGGTGTTTTCACTTAAAAATAAGTCCATTTTGAACAAAATAGAAGAAGTTTGAGTGGTCCCGGCCACACCGTGCCTCATATTGAGGCAAAGTAGACTCTTAAAAGTCACATTAGACCCATGGATCATTGTCCTTATGTTTTAACAGAATCCAAATGCGTTTGATCGGTTTGTTGTATGTCAGTTGTTGATTTCACTTAAAATTAAGTCCATTTTTAACATAATAGAGGCACTTTGAGGGGTTTTGGCTACAACGGGCCGCAGATTGAGTAGGTATTGACTCTTACACATTAAATGTGACCCATATATCATTGTCTTTATGTTTAAACAGAATCAGAATGCATTTGGTCAGTTTGCCGTATGTCAGTTGTTGATTTCACTTAAAATTAAGTCCATTTTTATCAAAACAGAGGTACTTTGAGTGGTGTTGGCCACACTGGACCTCACATTGAGACAAAGTTGACCCGTACACATCACATATGAGTCATGGATTATTGTTAAAAAGTATCTACACTTTCATAATTCGTTTGATCGTATTGGCATATGTACGTAAAATATTGTCCATTTTAAACAAATGAGGTATAGTTTGGGTGGTGCCGACCACACCGCATCTCGGATTCAGGCGGGGTTGACTTGTACACATCAAATATTACCCATGGATCGTTTTACTAATGTTTCAACACAATATGAATGCATTTGGTCAGTTTCCCATATGTCAGTTGGTGTTTTCACTTAAAAATAAGTCCATTTTGAACAAAAGTGAGGTAGTTTGAGTGGTCCTGGCCACACCGTGCCTCATATTGAGGCAGGGTTGACTTTTTCACATCACAAATGAGCCATTGATCTTTTTCCTTATGTTTCAATAGAATCTGAATGCGTTTGGTCTATTTGCCGTATGTCTGTTTTTGATTTCACTTAAAATTAAGTGCATTTTTAACAAAATAGAGGCACATTGAGTGGTTTCGGCCACAACGGGCCTCATATTGAGGCATAGAATACTCGTAAACATCAAATATGAGTCATGGAACATTGTGAAAAAGTATCAACACAATCAGAATCCTTTTGGTTGGTTTGGTGTATGTATATAAAATATTGTCCATTTTAAACAAAAGGGGGACAATTTGGGTGGTACCGGCCACACCGCGCATCGGATTGAGGTGGGGTTGACTCTTGCATGTCACATATGACACATTGATCATTTTCCTAAAGTTTCAACACAATCCGAAGGCGTTTTTTCGGTTTCCCGTATGTCAGTTGGTGTTTTCACTTAAAAATAAGTCCATTTTGAAAAAAAGAGAGGCAGTTTGAGTGGTCCCGGCCACACCATGCCTCGGATTGAGGTAGAGTAGACTTGTACATGTCCAATTTGACCCATGGATCATTGTCCTTATGTTACAACATAATCTGAATGTGTTTGGTCAGTTTTCTGTATGTCAGTTGTTGATTTCACTTAAAATTAAGTCCATTTTTAACAAAACAGAGGCACTTTGAGTGGTGTCGGACACAACAAGCCTCATATGGAGGAGGGGTTGACTCATACACATCAAATATGATTCATGGATAATTTTTAAAAAGTATCAACACAATCAGAAACCTTTTTATCGGTTTGGCGTATGTACGTAAAATATTGTCCATTTTAAACAAAAGAGGGACAATTTGGGTGGTGCCGGCCAAACCGTGCCTCGAATTGAGGCGGGGTTGACTCTTACACATTACATATGACCCATGGATCGTTTTAATAATGTTTCAACACAATATGAGGGCATTTGGTCAGTTTCATGTATGTTAGTTGGTGTTTTCGCTTAAAAATAAGTCCATTTTGAACAAAAGAGAGGCAGTTTGAGTGGTCCCAGCCACACCGCGGCATAGATTGAGGCGGAGTTGACTCATACTTGTCACATTTGACCCATGGATTGTTTTCCTTAAGTTTCAACATAATATGAATGCGTTTGGTCGGTTTTTAATATGTCAGTTGTTGATTTCACTTAAAATTAAGTCCATTTTCAACAAAAAATAGGCACTTTGAGTGGTGTCGGCCACACCGAACCTCAGATCGAGACAGAGATGACTCGTACATATCACATATAAGTCATGGATCATTGTGAAAAAGTATCAACACAATAAGAACCCATTTGAATGGTTTGGCATATGTACGTAAAATATTTTCCATTTAAAACAAAAGAGGGACAATTTTGGTAGTGTCGGCCACACCGCGCCTCAGATTGAGGCGGGGTTGACTCATACACGTCACATATAACCCATGGATCGTTGTCCTAAAGTTTTAAAAGATTCGGAATGCGGTTGGTCAGTTTTTCGTATGCAAGTTGGTGTTTTCACTTAAAATTAAAGTCATTTTAAAGAAAAGAGAGACAATATGAATGGTACCGTCCACAACGCGCCTCGGATTGAGGTGGGGGTGTTCGGGGGGCTGTTCGGGGGCTGTCCAGGGGTGTTTGGGAGGTGTTTGGGGGGCTGTCCGGGGGGTGTTCGGGGGGCTGTCCGAGGTCCGTGGAGGAGGGTGAGGGGGATGTCCGGGGGGTGGTCCGGGGGCGGGGTTGGCTGTCCAGGGACCAAGGAGGAGGGTGGGGGGCTGTCCGGGGTCCAGGTAGGAGGGTGGGAAGCTGTCCAGGGACTGTCTGGGGGGGCTGTCCGGGGGGGCTGTCTGGGGGACATACCCGCATCATATCATAAAAAATAACACCAAGGATCAGACAAAAGAGAAGTAGACATGGAGAATAATGACAAGTGCACATAGAAATCAGAACCAGCTAAAAAATTATTGCATTCAAGCCATGTTTATTTCCTAAAACAATGTAAAATAAGAAAAATGATGAAACTCTAGAATATGGGTTGCATCCCATGAATTTCTAAGTTATATGTCTTCAGTCGGATAGATGGAAATTGGTCAATCGTCTTGGACCATCAACATAGAATTCCTCTTCCTCTTACAAGAACTGGTGGACGTGTCATCAAGCTCATGAGGATTCTTAGTGGGATAGATCGCTTCAGGAGCATAGCGGCTGTGAATTTGATGCAGAAGTAAGAAAATATGGTGCTCAACATCAGCATGATGTTGAGTCACCCGTCGTGCGAGGTCAGATGAAGACAAGACGTGCACATCGATGATCATGGAAGAGGTAGATGAGCTAGACATTACAGGTTAAGCTACATCCACAAATGGATTCATTTTTATATATTAGAACCTTTATAAATGTTTTCCATTTTGACCAACAATTAATGTCTGAAAATTGTGAAAAATAACATATTGGATATTTAAAAATGGATTTACTCTTGGACATGATGAATAATATATCAAATATTCTTCATTGGATCCCAATTTTAAATTTTACTCCATTCTCAAAAGTATTATATCAATTTATTTTTATTTGGATCCCTATGGTGTACTTCTCTACAATGAATCGACTGTCTTAGATTATGTTTGAAAAAGAAATGTCCTCACAATAATGTTTTAATTCCATTAAGGAATTTTTTATTTAAAAAATTCTTCATTGGGAGATCAATGTCCACCACACACACTTACCCCGGACAACCCCACTCACCCTAGAAATCCCCCACTCACCCCCGACAACCCCCACCCCTCGGACATCCACAAAATCACCTTAGACAGCCCGCCAACCCTCGGACAACCCCCCCACCCCTCGAACACCATCCCACTAACCCTGGGCGGCCCCCACCCCCCGGACGACCCCCCCACTCACCCCAGACATCCCCCACCCCTCAGACAGCCCCCATTGACCTTGGAAAACCCCCCACCACTCGAAAAGGCCCCCACTCACCCCGAACAGCCCCCACCACCCCTCATACATCCCCACACTCACCCCGGACAACCCCCGCCCCTCAGACACTCGGACAGCCCTCCACTCACCCCGGAAAGCCCCCACCCCTCGAACACCCCACACCCAAATCAAATTGGAAAAATGCATACACACAAGAAAGAACTTTAATTAATGAAAATAGTAATGAAAACATTAATAAAAACATTAATTGAAATAAAAAATTAATGAAACCATTAATGAAAACCCTAAAAATTATTAATGAAAACAATAATTGGATATTGTATACATTGATGTAGTGATTCGAGTACACAATTCATCAAGGGATTATAATTTATCATAAAATTTTCCAAAATCCCAATAAATAGGAAAAAAGTTCACGATAAATGGATAAATAGTGAAATAAATGGATACATTTTGAGAATAAAATTATATATTTAACTAATATGGGAAGAATTTGAAAGAATATAACCTGAATGGGGGAGTTGAAGATGGAAGATTTACCTGGCCGGCCACATCTAAGGTGGGGATCTGATTCTCGGCGGTCTGGGAGGTTCTGGGGGAGTCAGGGAGAGTTTAGGGGAATTTGGGGGTGAATTTTCCCGACGGGTTTTAAAAACCATTTGGAAATCCATTCTTTTCCCAACGGTTTCATAAAACTGTTGGGGAATGAATAGAAATACTATGCTTTCCCAACGGTTTCCTCAAACAGTTGGGAAAGACCTCTCTTTTCCCCACGATTTATTCAAACCGTTGGGGAAAGGATTCCCAACTTTCATTTTCCCAACGGTTTCTTCAAACCATTGGGAAATCATCCCTAATCACTCCTTTACCAACGGTTATTTTGAACCATTGGTATGAAAGCGTTGGGAATGATACATTTTCCAGTAGTCTTATTCAAGATATAACGGTTATAACCAATTACTTATGATAGTTGACGATTAATGAATAGAAATCCCAACTCATGATTTGGATTTCGATATGGTAATTTTTTCATAAAATATAGTTAGTCATTATATTAATAGAGAAAAGTGTAATATATTTACTAATAATAATATTTTTAAATATATATTCAAAAATAACAAGTTGAACATGTTCTAGAGAATATAAGGAATGTTTTACGAAATTAGAAAACTCACCAGGTAAATTTTTTCAGAGAGAAATCAACATTTTTTAGAATATATTTCAGAATATGTGGATAAGAATAGGAAAACATATCGTCATTTATTCTTATCATATTAATGAATTTCGAGTGAGCTATTATTTTTAAGGGGTGTAGAATGTTACAACATTAATTTTAATGAACATTAATTTGGAATAAATTAATTTCCTTTGATGTATTGTGGTCCATGATACATCAAGATAATATTACATATATTATCCAACATGATAATATTTCCCAACATGCAACACCGACTTGGATTGGGTTATAAGAAACAATGAGATTCTATAAAACAACTTTTTATTATTATTCTATTATTCGTTAAAAGAGAATGTTATAACCAAGCCATTAAATATAATAATATGAATAGTAATAAATTATTTTCAAATATATCATGAAATTGTTTTATAAAAATAAATCATATTTATAATAAAATATATAATTCTTAGTAAAGTATTTAAAAGTATAAAAATATTATTTTCTCAAATGCACTAATTTTTATGTACCCCTATAAAAAATAATAAAATATATTTTACACTATATTAAATATTGAATTAGGTAAAATAAAAATAATTTGTGAATTAAGAATTTAAAAATTATATTACAGTTATTTTTTTGGAGTTTTTTGAAAAACATAATTTTTGGATTAATAATTAAAAATACTGAATTTAATATCAACACTGCCTTTTCATCTAATTTATTTATAATTATAAATTATATTTATAGTATTAATATCTTAATTGTGTCAATTTTAAATCATTTAATAAAATTTATGTAATTGGGACCAATTTCAATTGGAAAATGGATATAATAATACATCAAACTATAAATCATTATTTCTTAAAAACCAGATGTCCTGACACATATGATGGAATAATTTTAATATAATTTCTTCCAATTAAATGATAATAATTTTGAAAAATTGATTCCATATTTGGAATTATAAAATAATTAATTTATAATAAGTTCAACTTATTTTTAGATATAAATTTTAATCAAATTAATTAAAATTAATTACACCATTTAAGGTAAAAAAGATTTTAAAGTATTTTAACGTTAATTTAAGGGACTAAATAACCATAAATCTTGTAAAAATTTAATTTAAATGAAATATTTCGACCCATTACCCTATTTTGTTTTAAATGTTAAATTATTCGTGGTACATGATGCCTGAGAGACTTCTCAATAGTGTTTCTTTTTTATATTTACATGAATTACACCCATCCCCCACAATAAAAGGGCACAGAACCCCCTAACATATTCACACATATAAATAAATTTAGATCAGAAATGTTATACCCAAATCTCATCCCACCATCCCTCCCTTAATTCTAGAACCATCACTTTATATAAAAATTGTTTTCAAGGAATCCCTTTTGGGAAAACCACTAAGAGTTACCCAATGAAGAGGTAAAAAACTTCCACATGCTCTTTTGTTTAATTTTCATTCTCCACGAACAAAATTATTTTTTATATCATTATTTAATAGTAAACACAGTATCCAGAATATAAAGATATGTTGTTATGTTATGGGTTCAACCTACACTCACACCAACTTTCCTCATATGGCATAGAAAACAATTATTAGTTTGTACAACGGACTACCGCCTCACAAACCGATGTCGCTCGTTCTTCCATTTCATCTTTTATGGGATGAAATAATGATGGAATTTAAATTTTTATATTTTATAGATGATAGTTATGAAATATTTTTGATTCTATAATTATTATATCATATATACCTTAAAATTTGTATTTTTTGGGAATATAATAATTTCATTTGTGGACATGTAGACTACCGCCTTTTCAATGTGACGTGATTCATTCACACATTACACAGAATGTATAAGGAAGGATTTTTAGAATTTATATAATAATTATGAAATTATAATTATTTTTGAAATATAATATATATCATATAATTTTATTCTTTTCAATATGACATGAAATGAAATGATGTTCATACAGGCATATGACATACAATCTTCAGGAATAGTGTATTTCTTTTTCTATTTATATATTTTATAGTATATTATAAAAACATATTTACTGAATATATATTATATTTATATAATTTTTAATATTCTTGAGGTTATTATATAAATTATAATTCCAAAAATATAATAATTCCAATCTATTGTAGAAAACAATGCAGATATTACATAAAACCTAACATTAATTGAGTAGTGTTAATAAATGGGTAATAGATGTTCATAATAAAATAATATATGGTAGTATATAAATTAATGTGATTATATGAAATATTTTTGATATGAAAATATATATTAGATATGTGTTTTTAATGAGAATGAATAGAATCATGGCATATAGAAAAGGGAATTTTAGTCTCACTTTTATTTCTATAGGACTTATGACTTATTTAGAAATAATTTATTTTATGTGGTGTATAAAATTACTATGAAATTACTCTATGAAACAAATTCATAAATTTTTATGTATTTAGATAACCATTTTATCATTTATATTTTATGGGTTTTTACTATTCTAATGTTACCAAATCAATAAGTTTGTTTTTTCATAGTTTTCCTTCAATGAGAAAATTGGATTTTAAGCACCTATATTCTATTACGAGGTGTATATACTAAAATTTGGTGTGTTATGCCATGAATGTCATTATTTTAAGGATAATTCAAGATTTATTTAATTTCATATTCTTACATGGAGTTTTTTATTCTACGTTACCAAAATGGATAGAGTTTATTGCAATAATCTCAGTGATTATCAACATTACTTCAGATTATTTTTACATTAATGAAATAATACAATCTATCTCAAAAAATTTACCATTGCTATTCTTATACTCTATTTATTCATGATATATTAATGTATTGGAACTATTTTAACAAAAATTGGTACCAAATGCAACTAAGAATGCGTATTTAAGTAAATCAAACATTATTTTCTATTTGGTCAAATGCCTATATTATTCAAAATCCATGAATTTAAATATGGATTTAATTTTTTACATGATATTTTATAATCATTTTCAACGAAAATGAATTTGAAAAATGTTTTATGGTTTTATAATATTCATTTATAATTTTTAAAATTAATTATCAAATGAAATTTTTTTCAACTTTTATTTATGTTTTGAATGGTTTTTTCATAGAAGAAATGATATTTTCCTGAATAAATATATTAAAATATATTTACAAAGTAGATTTCCACTAAAATGACATCCATCAGTGTTACTCCTACATTTATTGGGAACTATATAAAATGATCCATTTATATTATTTATCTCAACGGTCTATGATTTGAAGACATGATATTTAGGAAACATGTTTCTCTTTAACGTATTCTATTCTTATGAAACCTTTTTTGTTTCATGGGACATGCTTTGTTGAAATTATTTTGAAACCTATAACATTACTAATATTTATGATATTATGACATGTTTATGATACCCATTTCATTTCATGGGATATTATTTTATTCTTTATGATCTTATGGAACACATATTTATGATATCATTATGAGATGTGTGAGAGATATATCCCCAATAATAAATTGGAAGGATATTTATATCTCTTGAGATAGATATAGATTGAATGGGGAGTGAATTCAATTTACTGAAGGAAATTGTCTACTAATATGGTCTTATGAGTGATCATTAATTAAAAATATGGTCATGGAAGGGAACCATGACTACCATGATGGTGTTGGGAGTTAACCCATTCCATAATAATGAGAATGGAATTATGACTTGTCTATTACTGAATTATTTTTTTATGCTTATGTGTCTCCCACAATTCCATGTATTTTTACTATGCTATTATTTCATGGATTGTTCTCTAGATTCACTTATGATTGATGTATTATTATGCGTTAATATGTATTCTAGGATTCATGTTCATGATCTATGAAATATAGGGTACTATATTACAACGTTATGGACACATTATCATATCATTATTCCCATGATAATACTTACATATATAGCATGATTACCTTTTATGATTTATTTCCATAGGTTATTAAGTTAGATATTATGTATGATGTATCTAAGAAGGTTTCTAGTCATGTATAATATAGTGGAATATAATTTAGATCACTTATGTACCAATGTTTATGTCTTCACGTTTCCAGAGGCAAGAAACAAAAATAGTCTTTGGATGTCTTTTCTTGAAATGTAATAAATATTTTGAAAATATGAAGTAATCATAATGTATATTAATCTAGATTCAATATATGATTTCATTATAACTTCTATACATAATATTTTTTATCCACATTAGTATCTTGTTCTTTGATTAGATTCAAAGATTCAAGATAAATATTTAACTAATGGATTCAGATAATCGTTCATACATTTTTTCTTTGTTTAATCAATGATGGTGGAGATAGTTTTTTAGATAAGAGTTTGGAGGTTTCATCTTCTGGTTCTGTGTGATGAAAAGAAACCCTTACAATGTTCATAGGTTAAATAACTTTAACAGACGAAATATATGAAACTAATCTGACAACCTAGATTAGATAGGTAAATTATTTAGGTGAGTGAATGTTTACCCAGGTTTTATAATCCCACATTTTTTTTTCTTCGGTTGAAGGAATATTTATAACAATATTTTTTCCAAAAAAGATTAATCTGTATCTGGGCTCCCACACATAAAAACCCAATACAGAAATCATTCACATTGGTTCTGCTAAACCCTTTCATTATTAATAGACCACACTATTGGCACTATATTTTGTATGAACCTCATTTAAGATTGTGTTCTCCTTGTGGGTGTTATGGATTTCCTCCCAATAATGTCATCATTAGTGTCCAAGATTCCATCCTCCCATGTGATTGACCCTTGGTCACCACATGTGTTGTTGAAGGGTTTTATGGTAACTATGTTATGGGATAATTTTTGTTAAAAACCAAAAAAATACATATAAATAATTATGTATTAAAATAAATTCTTCATAATTTACATAATGATAAAATAAAAATATATTTACTCTTTTTTATGTCCTTATAAATTGAATATGAAAATCAATATTTCCATGATCTTTCACGTTCTTAAATCATCAAAATATGCATTATTGATATGAAATTATCAATGAATGATTTAACATAATTTATTATGATTATATAAAAAATGTAAAACCCATTAGGATTTATTTTTAACCAATAAAGAATACTTCATCAATTGACATACATAAAATTTAATTCATCCAAAATTTAATATGTTACCTTTTCACTCATCCTGAATAGATAACTTAATTAATACCTTGATTGGGATATAAATTATACATCCAAAAAATTCTTGTTAAACTTTTCAAACTCATAATGACATTAAATTGGAAAATAATTTACAAACACATTGACAATAAGTTCAAAAAATTCAAATAATTATCATCCAGATACATAATTTTACTTGTTTTCAATACCAATATTGAAAAGGAAATGTTGGTATAGTTATGTTATTTTAAAATATGATATTATTATTCTATACTTTATCCAATTAATATTAATTATTTTCTCCACTTGTTTATAAAAAATTTGAAACACATTTGTGTTAATGATGTCAATTATTTATTAAGAAAGTATCCACAAAATATTCAACTCTAAGTCGATAGGGGATAAACCATTGCAGAAAAAATTAGTCCATTCTATGCATCAATGTTTTCCACTCTAAATTATGAATATTATACCAAATGATAATGAATTAATTTCATCACTCATTAGATATTATTCAAAATTTTATTAGAATGACAGTAATTGGTTGATAACAATTGTAAAAATGTATATGGAACATGTCTGATACCACTTATTGAAAAAGTAAAATACAAAAAACAACCTAAAATTATTGAACTTGTCTTAAATAAATTATATATAATATTCAATTAAATATGGATGGTTATGTTAAAAAATTAACACTAGAACACCAAAATCAATTTTATGTTTTAATATTTTTGGTTTATCTAATATTTCCATCCATATATGGATCATCATTTCAATTTTTGAATAAGGTTGAGAGGGTGTGAAAGAATACATTATCAATGAATTTCCAAACCATTACCATTTAGAGATATCAAATTTGGATAAAATATAAATCATAGTGAAGTTTTCTATATACTACCACTCAAGGGTTAATCTCTAATATTAGTCCATCAAGATGGATGATTCGATTCATTGTTTTTTGGGAACCCAACATTCATGAATACAAATTCATGTGATCTCATATATAATGGGGAAATCAAGTGTGTTGATTAGTTATAACAACAAGACTATTTTCATTTGGATTGATCACTAATATGTTTCAATAAATAATAAACAATATATTAATATACATGTCAAACATGGATAGTGACTTAAAAAAATAAACATATGAATTTTCCAGAATGAAGATAAAATAATATAAACTTGATGATATATATCAAAATTCATTTATGAGTCAACTTAAATTCCATAATAGTAATGAAAAAGAACAATGTATTGGGGAATGATGTGGTATTTCATTGTTACTCAATAATAGTAGAAAGGATTACAATTTCTTCTAAACCCAAAAAATCATTTCATTTATCCACAAGGTGATGTTGGAAACATTATTATAACTTTTACATTATTCTTATCAGAGTTGGGAAGAATAGAGTCTTTACATTTGTTTTCAAAATATTTGTATGTAATCTTATTTTGTACACAATCCATTAATGAAAAATCGTCTCTAAGTGTTTTCTGAATATTTTTTCCCATCTCTTCCCATGATAAAGTTATGAATGGTAAATCATCATAAATATGTTCAAATTTCATTCACTTTCAACAAATAATTTTTTATATTTTTCAATATAATTTTTTACAATATCTTAGGAAAATTTATTTCATCACGTAGAATCGTATTTTATTCTTTTTCATCCATTTTTATTTATTATTCTTCCAATTTTCATTATCATTCTAAAAAATCATGAGAACATTATTACTAATTTACTAATATTATTCAAAACATTATTGGTAGTTCCATTTGGAAATTCCCATGTGGTATTTAAAACATCATTATATATATTTTATCATAGTAATGGTCATACCTTTTGTTCCATAAGTATAATATTACTCAATAGAGTATACAAGGCCACATTATATTGATTCATGGTTTGGCCTATTTTTTCAAAATAGAAGCAGTATATTCTCTTTAGGGTAGCATTCATTTTATCCATCTTAGGTTGTTCGTGTATATAATTATTGATTTTATATTCATCAAAGGTTGACTAGAATTTCATATTTATAAAATTTGTGGGAATTTTATATGTAAGGATTTTAACATGATTCATTCTCAATATAGTATTATATCATGAAATCTACAATTTATTTGATTTATTATGAATTTTTTTGCTATCATGGTTGAATGATTTTTACATTCAAGCTTTCTAATTATGGCCACTTCCATTGAAAATACAACATATATTTTTTAAATTATTAAATAATTTTCTAATAATCAGGTTCTTTCCTTTCATTTGAATTTTTCTTCTTTACAACTCCCCCCAAATTTAGGAATTTATTTACATTTATATTCTATCATATTAAGCTACAAATTAGATACACTATCACCAAATCATTCATAACACCAATAATAATAGAGAAATATTGATCTCTTATTTTGGATAATAAACTAAGATGATTGAAAATCGTGATGTTTATATATCATTTCATTATTAAAATGGGATTATATTAGAGAATAAATCATTCTATCCATTTACATAAATGTAATGGAAAGACCTTTATCACTCTTCTTTATCAAAATTTGTGCATGTTTTTATTTAGAATCACTACTCATCATTAAAAAAATGTTAGTATGGTTATTATTTTCATAGGTTGATGTACCTTCATTATTGATATTGACTGACATTTATCATTGTGGGATCTTAATAAATTTATTAAACTAGATAGTTGTCTCTTAGGATAATAGTCCCCATATGATGTTTCTAGGGCTACATCTATTTATGTGGACTCTCTTCTTTATATTTGTTATTATGACTCAACTAGATAATTTTAAAAAAAATTATATTTCACTTGATGTTTAATATATTTCATATTTTGGATGAATTTATAATCTTCTAGTCAATTCAATATTAAATCACATTCTTTATTGATCTTTATAACTTCATCATCATGTATTTTATTCATGTACTTTATCATGATTTTAATATCCTTTATCTTGTTTTAATTAATTTCATGTAGATTTTTATTGAAAGAAATGATGTTTTTTATTATCATCCAATACATGGATATTTTCATGAAATTAATTAATAAAATTATATTTTTAAAGAATTTTATTTATCCACTTATCATAAATAGTAGATCTTCATTCCTTAAGTTCAAAAATAACTAATTATATGGATCCAGTTTTCATAGAGATGTTAATATTGGCTTCGATTCAACCATCAATCCCATTCTCCATGATCTTCAAGTATTCTTCAAGTTCATTAATCCCTTCCAACATTCATTTGAATGTGATAATAGAAAAAATTTACTATTTATATGGTAAGTTTTTGTATTATAACAGTTAATGTATAAACTGATTCAATATTGACTTCCATTAATATATGATCATATAAATTAATTATTAGATCTTCATGAGGATGGTTTTGGAATGATTTATTTATTCCACATAATGGAGGGATGAAGCACTGCATGGGATAAAACTGATTTCCATTATCTTGGAAGTAGATTTTACCACGAGATAGTATTCTTCAACTTTAAACATTCCTTAATAAAAAATTCAACATGGATTATAAACTGATTCTTCCACATTACCTAAGAGGGATTTCATCGTTAACTTCCTTAATTGTTTCTTCTTTATATTAATCACAGTATTCATTAAGTTGGGTTCTAATCTATAATATATAAAACTAATCCATTATTTCAGTCCGTTATGAATTGTTATGTGATATTTCAAAATCATTAATGAGCATCAAATCATATCATCCAACTAGGGGTGTAACATTTCCCTCTCAGAAAAATTGTAATGACTAGTTTTGGGATAAACCCACTATGACTGGGTGGGGGAGGGTGAATCAGTTGGGATGACAATTTACCTCACTATTTTTTCCTTTCTTTTATTAGGATTCCTAATTAGTAAACTGTTCTATTATTGACTTGAGATTTTACTAACAGGAATTTACATAAAATAGTAATGAAAAATCGGGTCCAAGATTTATTCAAGAAGTGTATACACTCTAAGGACTAATCAAAAGTTTAAGGTGGTTATTTTCCCTTGCATAGAACTCTATTTTTATTATAAATGAATTTAATTAAATGGGTATTAGCTTGTACTCATTCTCATGGAATTGATGAGTTATAATGTAAGATTTATCTTTGAATCACAAAATGAAGGATGTCGATAGTACAATTTTTAAGTGATCATTGATGTGACTAAATTTATCTTCCCTAGAATCAATTTTTTGGGATCTGAGCCATGTATAATCTGACCAATTATTGAAAACCCTTACATTGAAATGATTACATGTAATTAAATCATAAATGACCAACATGATTATCAGTTTTGTTAAATCATATACATATATTAGTTTTGTATTAAAAATGAATACAGAAATTACAAAAAATAAATACTCATTTCAAGTCTTTATTTATTCCCACTTAGCATATCCCTACTTATTCTTCTTAGTATGCATCATGGAATCATGGGTAAATAAAAAAATAAGGGTGATTTGATATTCTCATTAAGGGACATGTAAATAGGATATAATAATGAATTATTGAGAATAAATAAACATTAGAAGGTAAATAAATAAAACATATTCCATTTAATCAATAAAATGAGAATTAATTTCATCCATAGATAATGTGAAAGAATAAATCTAGTGAATAAAATGGATTAAAAATAATAGAGTTGTCACTGGTTGATATTCTTAGTAATTGGATATGACGTCTGAGGCACATGAAAACCTATATTGTCAAACATTTTAAAAAATGGATTAAATCTATATGTAGAAACCCATTAAATTTCAACAAATAAATTTTCTTATATGAAATTATTGATGAGTCGTGTGTATATATAATGTCTAGTTACAACCTATGGCAATTAGTACAAATAATTCTTCATATATGGAATAATAGATTTATGTAATTAGCAAGGATCCTTTTAAAAAATATATATTGATTAATGAATACATATTTATCAATATTTTTACAGATTATCAAATAAAAATAAATTTATTTACCGTATGTAAAAATAATATATTCTTTTTGAAATACATATATGTATCATAAGTGATATGGTTAATTTGGGGAAATTTGTCATGCAATGATTATAGGAAAGTGAATATTCCATGGGAACTACAAAAATGAATCAAGAAGAAATTGTAAATACTATATTTTGGGAAATTAATAAGAACCAATCCATATAATTAATATGGATAATATCCATCCATCATATTCCATGTAGATTGAATATAATGTTTTATTCAATTAATGAAATGAAAAACCATCAAAAGTTATTTTTAAACATTATTAAGGAAAAAATAATTTTCATTTTGATTTTTTTGAAATATTATTATTTGAAATGAAAATCTTATATAAAAAAACCATTTAAAAATAAAAAGTAACCTTCAAAGAAATATTGGTGGGTAATTTTATTTATGTCATAAATGGTAAAAAGGACATTCTTATTCGAAGGTAAAATTTTTTCAATAGTGACTAATTCAATAAGCGATGAGAAGATTACTTTTAAAACATATGTAATAAAAGGTAAAAAATTTCTATAATAAATCAACTTTTAATTAAAAAAAATATTTTTTAAATCCTTCTATGAAATTAGGGTTTATATAAAAAGGGAGTTTCTCTGACTAAAGAGTGAAATAAAGTCTGGATTTCTTAAATACAGATTAAAAAAAATTTTAGTACAAAAGAGTATAATAATGCTGTTATTACGTGAAAAAGGTCATGAATGTCCTAAGTATCATGAAATAAATTTTTTTATTCAAAAGTATCCATATAAATTATTTTACTTGAATTTATTGAATAATATGTCTTAATAAGAATGTGATTGTGAAATAAACCCTTAAATGAATCATACCATTGATGTGAAAATTCACCAGTGATGTTATTTTGTCTATAAATTGTAAATAAACATATAATGATTGAAAATAAATAGATAGAAAGTTAATTTTATTATAAACATAATCATTGAAAATTTATGAAATTTGGGATGTTATGAGTTATGAAATTTCTTATCCACTTGGTAATTTTTTCTTCAAATCCCCATAAATGAAATGATAAAATTGAAACATAAAATACCCTAAATAAATATTTAATCATTATTTTGTATGCCAATTTTGATTTATTTACACCATATATAAAAAATTATGGGCAATATGATAATGTATGCCTCAGAGAATATAAATTGAGATAATGTCCTTTAACAATTGAGAAACATTTGATTTGAAAGATTCATGAAAAAAATAAAATCAATAGAAATATTTAACGCTAATAATTTTATGTATTTAGTGAAATAATATATCAAAATTGGATGTAGGTAACCACAAAAAATAATTAAGTGGGTAATATGATATTTATCTCACATACGTAAAAAGTGGGATGAAAATCCATTACCTTGGATTTCCATTTGGGTGAACACCCTTAAAAATCACGCGTAATAGTTTTAAAAATATTATTAACTTAATCCAAAACCAAAGAACGTTTCTGAATAAGATATATTAACATCATATAATATCATAATACCTGTTTGTTGACAATGTTTCATTATATTTACTATTACAGGGGTTAATTGTCTTGTTTATCAAGTAATGTTTGACTTCTAGTTTTGGTTCTTCTTATATAGATAATTCTTTTATCATCTACATAATTAAAAACATGTTGTACATATTATATATATTTAGAATATATTAATTTATAAAAAATCATAATTTTTGGATATATGAAATGAAATGAACCATTCATTGTGATTGAATTTTTTCGGTACAAATGAACACTACTTCCATTTCATTGTCACATTAAAATGAATTAAATGTAAATGATATAAATTTATATTATAATTAATGTTTAGTATTTATTTCAATCATTTCATATATCATTATTAAAACTATTATTAATACATTCCATCTATTTTCTGAACAAATCATTTCTCTTTGAGAATGCAGTTGTCCACACACCCACAGACGATATTATTGTATTCCCATAAAATGAAACGAATAAAGGTATGGTCATATAAAATATTAAAAAAACTAAATTTAAAAATAATACTATATATATTTTATAAAATCAATAAATTAATACTTTTTAAGTCCTTGAAAGGTGGTAAATGGAAGAACAAATGACATTGGTTCGCGATGTAGTAGTTTATCGTACAGAAAAAAGATGATTGTCTATCCCATTTGATGGATATGTGTGATTTTTTAGGTTAAAAGAGTAGAATAAAAATATATTAGTATATTAAAGATAATTATTTTACAATATAATCAGTATATAAACAAAATTTAATGGATGTACATTTAATTTAATTAAAAGTTATCATTGAAGAACGTTACCTCTAATGTAGGTAAATTCTTTTAATTTATACCATTGAACATCCACGGTTTTCTTTTTTTTCTCTATTTGTGGTAATATTTGTTGAGGATATGTATTTTATGATAATATTTTTGCATATTTTGGATGATTAAATGGTATTTATATGTGTTAATAAGAGGTAGGTGTGAGTTCCTTTTTTATAGTAGAGGAGAAGTGACATTATTGTATGTTTTTAAGGAATTCCAAACACGTTTTTTCCATTATTAGTGTTTGAAATAATGTATAAAAGTTAATAAAAGGGATGATATGGTCTAAATATGTCCATGTATAAGTTTTTTAAAATCATATTGATTTTTTTGGAACTTATGTTTATTGTTTAGTCCCTTTTTAATCTTTATTTTTCTCAATCATTCTAATTAATTTTAACTACATTCACTAATATATTTGTTCGAAGTAAATTTTAAAATTTTTAGAAAGATTAAATTATGATTATAATAAATATAGAATCAATTTTTATAAATTCCAATCATATAAGTTGAGGAAATTAACTAAAATTTTATCTTGTAGACGAGATGATAATGTATGTTTTTAAAGTATACCTACTCAAATGTTTTAAAAAATTTATATCCAATTTTATTGATAAATATATTAAAATCCATCCATTATTCTTATTTTAATCTTTTATAAAAATATGGGGAAGAATAGTTTTCTTTTTTTTAATTCACTAAATTATTTAATCAGAACAATTTTGATAAATGTGTAAAATTCATTAAATACCAATTAATATCGTAGAATATTAAATTGAGTATTTTGGTGGTCTAAAAAATGTTATTTTGATAATATGTGTCATTAAAATTCATGGTGAATAATGAATGAAAATATTAAATATAATATACTTGGAACACCCATTTTAATCAAAATAATTGAATAAATCCAAAATGGTGCGTCGTATGGGAAATTGAAGGCCATGATTATGTTTGGAAGAAGGTGTTTACTGTAGGTGGATTAAAACATTTGTAAATGTCTATGTTTTGGATGTCTCACTAATGAAAATAAAATTTTCATATTTAATTAATTGTTAAACCTTTTTTGAATATTTAAAAATTAATATCTCTCAAACAATGCATCATATGGAAATCTTAGACCACTATTGTTTCTTGAACAAGGTGTTTACCATAATTGGGGTTTAAAATTTATAAGGGTTTGGAGCTTGTACATCATTAAAGTTACTTTTTGATATTTAAATATTTTTGTAATATTATTTTTGAATATTGTATTAAAAAATTAATTAAAAAGGTGTTTTTTATATGAAATATGAGACAACCATTTGGTCCAGATCATGGGGGTTATCGTATACATGGAATAAATTTTATGAATAATGGGTGTTGGATGTTGAATAATTTTGTTGTTAAATAATTAATTTAATTAATATAATAATAAATTATATTTTTATCCAATTAAAGGACATTATGAGAACATGAATTTTAATATTTACATGGAATATAAAAAAATATTATTAATATATGTATTATTATTATTTTAATTATTTTAAAACGAAATGAATGGAAATGTACATGTGTGATTAAATATTACATTTCATTGAAATATCGAAATATGTTTCTCCATGTGTGGAAATTTGTGGTTGAATAATTTAATATCATTAAAATTATTAGTTAATGATAAATAAATTCAAATGTGGGGTTAATATTAATTTATTAATGATTATCAACATTTAAATAATGTTGCTAATGATACAATAATGATGTAAGATACATTATAATCATAATAATAGTAATTGTTTTTCTTGTTATTATAATTATTTAAAGTTGAAAATAATTATCCTCATAACACTATTTTAGTCATAATATTTTCGTATTATTTCAGATTTACATGCCCTTTGTGGAAGTGTGATCATAATATTAAGGCGGTCATTTCCAGATCAATGTTGAATATATAATTTACGATCAAGGTATATGTCCACCAAACAGCCAATATTTTGATTTTTTGACACATGAAATTAATAGGAGATATTTATAAGCAAGTGACATAATTAATGTTTTATTATTGTTTTGTTAGGATTTACATAGGAAAAGAGAAGATCTATTAAAAAAATTACATGACGTGAATTGGGGATTCAAATCATGTAATAGTCACATCGATATTTTTTAAAATGTGTATCCAATCTTTCATGAACCTCACCATAAGCCTTTTTTTACTACAGACACTCCACGAACCACCGTCTCCGATCAAATACCCTATATGTATCGTACATGTTTGTGTTCTCTTCTCGTTTAAGATATATCTCTCTTTAACTCCACTTCCCAGATAAAAGGTAGTTGTATATCTACTATGGGATATAGTTCTTTATTTGTTTAATCCAGATATAGTTTAATTTCATCCAGATATGTTTGTAAGAGATCTTGTTTTGTTTAATCAAGGATTTAGGTTTCTGATCAAGACTTTTTTATTCATCGCGTTCTTGATGGATCCATATAAAAGTGTTATTATCTATTGGAAAGTGTTCATCTATGATCATGAGGTATGTGGTCTAAAAAACTAAATCCCATAGTCATAGATTTCAATTACATATATGAATTTTTTTGAATTGTTATATCTATATTGCAATTTTATTTTCAATAATAATTAATTAATTTTTTAAATTAAATAATTATGGAATAATTGTATTTTGATAAATAACTATACGAATTATTTTTAGCATTATAAATAATGATGAACCCAATTAATTAACTGATAAATTAATTAATTAGAATGGATTGGTTTATGAAATTATGTTTTTGGAAAAATAATTCTTTAATTAATTTTTATTTTGGTTACCATTATTAAATTGTTTGACATGGAAAAATAATTGAGGAATTAATTGGGGTAATTGATTTATAGAAGATAGATTAATTAATTAATTAATTAATTGGGGAAATTGAATTTCTAAGTTGGATAAAATAATTGTATAATATATGAATGCAATTAGATATATTATTTAATTTTTAAATTAAATAATTTGGTTGACATTTATTAATTAATAATGGGAAATAGTAAACATAATTAGAAGATAATTATTGGGTGAGTTGAATATCGATTTGTCAAATTATAAATTTTAAATAAATTTATGGGGAATTAATTATTGGATATCAAGATGAGAAATGGTTAATTAATTTTTTAATTAATTAATATACAATATTTGATAAATTAATTTACGTATTAATTAAATGATTTTAATTGAGAGAAAAATTGGTGAATTAAATGATGAGACTATTAGGTTTAAATAATTGTGGAAATTAATTAATGAAGTTTATGTGATTAATCAATTATTGCATTAATTAATTGGAATTGGTTATGAATACTTAATTGGTCAATTAATTAATTTAAAAGATATTTTTAAATAATTTTTGAACTAATTAACGGAATTGAAGTTATTAATTAATTAATTAATTAATTAAAGGTAATTTTATGATAATTTAAAAATTGAAATTACTTAATAAAATTGATGTCATTAATTAATAAATTGGATAATTAATGGAAATTGGATATAATAATTAATTGAAATTGGTTATGAATAATTAATTGGTCAATTAATTAATTTAAAATATATTGTTAATTAATTTTTGAGTTAATTAACGGAATTGAATTGAACAATTAATTAATTAATTAATTTAATGTAATTTTATTATAATTTAAAAATGGAAATAACATAATAAAATTGATATCATTAATTAATAAATAGTAAAATAATGGAAATTGAATGAAAATAATAAATTTCTGAATTAATTATCGATTATTGAATTTGTAAAAAGATTAATTAATTGTCAAATTAATTAATAGACACATAATAATTAATTTATGAATTAATTAATTTTTAATCCAGTATAAGTCAAAGCATGTTTAATGATATGATACAACCTAGGGAATGAATCATGATCTTGTATAAGATGATGTTAGTATTAAGGTACAGGTTTCCTCAGGAAGACTACTCTTAAATTGATTAAATAAGGAATAAATGATAATTTGATAACTATTTATTTAAGTATTTTATTTATATCATTAAACCTTCATTCACTATGTTTTGACTGGATTATTTTAGACATCATTGGAAGTGGTATACTTGGTTTTACTCAAACCCTATATGGGCTTCATGATCAGAACCTGAATTTTCCTTTTGTTTTCTAGACTGTTTAAGGGAAAATTTATTGTGTTAAGTGGAAAAGTTAGGATGTAGCATGTTGATGGAACTATAAATTTTGTTGAGATCCACATGGTGGAGTTTTCAATGTCTCTATTTATTTTATTTTGGAACTTTTCAAATTGAAAATTGTGATATACATTAGCATGGCATGTTTCCCTTTTAGTATAATATTTTATTACCTATTTTGGTTATATTGAGATATTGGTATTTTCTATGGTTATTTTTATGATTCCACTCTTTTTTATTGTTTTTGACAGTGTTTACTCTTATAAAAGAGGGTATAGACTCCATATGAGAGACTTTCTAGTATTTGCTACTATCCAGCGGTCTCTAGCATATGGTGAGGCACACTTAAAATAATGTGACCGACTAGCTTTGGGAACTATTATGTGGTGTTGAGGAAGACACGTTAAAAAGTGGTTTTAGATATATAATTTTCATTATTCATTTTTTATTAATGTTTTGGTAATGGTATACTAGATACTATAAATATTCAAGGAATTTTTTTGAGAACATGCATGTGAGTTGCTACCCCATGCACGGTGAAAAACCAAAGTACCTATGGTGGTATTTTTGTTATTATTATTCCCATTACATTGGAATGTTATTTCACATTTGGCGAGACACAAGATTTTAGATGTGGTTGTTTTTTCTGAGATTTGTTTAGACTAACTCATGGCCATAAATGGTAATAGATTTTATTTTTTATGCATCAATCTATGAACTCAAGAATATTTTGAGAATATGAATCATTTTAGGCACAATTGAGAAAATGGGTTATGGGTATGTTGTTGAACATTAGATGTTATTCCTTTCCTGTAAAATTGAGATGAAAATGGTGATTTAATGAATGACTAATTCATGAAATATTGAGTTTGAGAATAATTAATTATATAATTAATTATAAGATATTGAGATCATAAATTTGGGATAATTAATTTCAAATTTAATTAACTGATATAAGTATTATTATTTGTGATAATTAATGATGGTATAAATTATGGGATTATGATATCTTGAAAGTTATTAATTAATTATGGTATTAATTTATAACAGTGATGATATTATTTAATTTTTGAATTAAATATATTTATTAATTGATGAAGACAGTAAAACGATGCAAGATGAGAATAAATGGGTGCCTAATTTATAAACTGGAATAATGAGAATGTGTTTACCAATATTAAATAGGACCAAGGTAAAGGATGGTTAAGGGTAGTGATAATGCCTCAGTTTGGACAAATTGTCATGAAAAATGGAGGAAACAATAGTAAAGAATGATTGGTGGTTGTATTCATCCTCGACTTCATAGCATTCTTTTAATTAGTGACAATCATTCCCCTACCCTGACTTCATCCCAGGTATGCTATCAAAGATCAGACTTTTTGCCTGTGTAGATGAATGAGTTATTGTTGGATATAATTCCCCTTGGAGGTTTTAATATTGTTTTAGTAGGTATTTGGGGCTGATTATGTGAGTTACACCATTGGTATTTTACTAGTCATGTTTTTAATAAGGATCAAAAGTCAATGAATATTATGGGACATGGCCCCTATTGGTTGATTTATTTAAAAACGAAATATTTATGATTCTCTTAAGGTGGATAGGAATATGTCTATAGATGGTCTATGTAGAACTAAAATTTGGTTGAAATTGTGGAATCAAAATTAAAATGAAGAACCTATATGGTTCGTGTTTTGATTTCTCGTAGAAGGGTTAGGTGTGCCTTGGAGGTGGGGGATATATGTTTTTTCTAGGAAGTTATTGATTAGAACACTATGTTATAATACTGGATGGTTTCTTGAAGTCATTGAGAACAATAATTTGGTAAATGCATCAAGTATGTTGTGGATGTTGAGATAGATATAGATTCATTCATTAAGAATCATCTGATACGTGTGTTGGAATGTAGTGAAAAGTTGTTGTGGGGAATTATTTTGTGTTAGTTTGTCGATTTTGGAATCATGGATGTGATTATGTGGAAACATGGTAGAGATAAGTTGATAATAGAGAACAGTGGAATGATCATATTTGACTCATAATCTGTTAACTGATTAAGGTTACAGCTCAAGGACGAGCAATTATATGGTGATGATATTGAAAAATCCTGCATTTTTTCAGTTGTAAATCTATTAAATATTTTTGTTAAAATGAGTTGTATTCTTATTAATTTTAAAAAATTATATATATACAAAATTTTGATAAATGTGTTAATGGATAAAAATTCCAATTATCATCATGGAATATTCAACTCACAATTTTTGGAGTTCGATGCTATATAAGTGTGGGATTCTGAGGCCCACAACGTCTCATTGACGAGTTAATGAAAATATGTAATATAATATATTAACCGAAAATTTTTATAAAAAAAATTAATAATCCAAAAAATGGTGTGTCGTGTGGACAATCTGATACCACCGTTGTGTCTAGAACATGATTTTTACCCAAGTATGGTTATACATTTTTCTGTGTTAGACATTTGGAAGTCTCGATATCGGAAATAATCTTTTTATATTTAATTTATTTTCTAATCCCTTTTTTGAATATTAAATAATTAATTTATCTCAAAAAGTGTGTGATATGAGAAATATAATACCACATTTATATCATCAACATTTTTTCTTACATTGAAAATGTATAAAATTAATATGAATCATACGTTTGGACATCTCACTCCTGAAAATATCTTTTTAATATTTAATTAAATTGTAATCCATTTTTTTAAATTAAAATAATGAATATCTATCAAATGGTGTGTCCTCTGAGAAATATGAGCCCAGTTATGGATTTAGAATGGGGGTATACCCATAGTTAGGGTATAACATTTATGCATAATGGGAATTTTATGTTATATAATTTTCAATGTAAATAATTTTTTTTTAATTTAATAATTAATCCAAAATTTAATAAATGAAATCAATTTAATACAACATCTATTTTTATATTTACTGGGAGGATAAAAAGAATATTATTAATAATAAGTTTATTATTAATAATATTATTATTAAACAAAATAAATGGAAAAGTACATGTCTGAATAAATATTTTTTCCACTGAAATAAAGAATGGAATTTCTATTTGTGTGAATATTTGTGGTTGATCAAAGTAATAGAGGTGAAATTATTAGTTAATAATAAATAAACGAAAATGTGAAGTTACTATTAATTTATTAACTATTATTGACATTTAATTAATGTTGTTAGTGAGAATTTAATGGCCAAAGATACTTTATAATAATAATAATAATTTTAGTTATTATTTTGTTATTAAATTGGGTAAATAATTGTTGTATAAACAATGTTTTCGTCACATCTCATTTGTATGGTGTCAAATTGACATGCCATCAACTAAAAAATGACCTTAAAATTAAGGCGTCATTTCAAGAAGAATATTTAATATTTAATTTTGCATCATGTTATAGTTCCAGAAAACACACAATATTATGATGAGTTTATTCATCAAAGGAATATGATATATTAACAAATAAGTGATGCAATTAATTTTTTTACTGGTTTTATGGAATATCCTCAGGAAATGGTAAATCAGTTACAAATCATTATACAACCTAAAATGAGGATTCATGTCATGTAATAGTGACACCTATCTATTTAAAAATGCATATCCAGCTTTTTTTGTGAGCCTCCACTCATGCATTTCTTTGATATAGATTCTCCGCACACCAACAACTTCAATAAAATACACTCCACACACCTCCTAAGTAAGAGTGTTCTTCCCATTTAAGATCTATCTATCTTATTATCCTCTTCCCAGTTAAAAGAAAGTGGGTCAGTTGATGTTAGATCTAGAACTATATTTTTTAATCTAGATCTAGGATCACTGGATCTGGATATAATGTTAATAGATCATGGTATATTTAATCATATATTTATGATTTGTATCTAATAAATGGTCTTCATCACGTTTCACATTGATCCGCTTCAATTTGGTATTATACATTGGCAAGCGTTCTTCATCGTTCCTTATGTTGGTAGTCTATAAATTTTAATCCCATAAATGTATTTTTTAATTATGTATATATAATTTTTAGAGTGTCTATATATATTTAGAAAATTTACTTTAAAAAATAATTAATTAATTTGGGGAAATAAATAATTATGGAATCATGAAATTTTGATAATTATTTATGGGAATTAATTTTGGAGTTCTTATGATGGTTTAACCTAATTAATTAATTGATAAATTAATTAACGAGACTGGATTTCATTATCAATTCTATTTTTTCATAAATAATTGATTAATTAATTATACCAATATAGAAGTTGTTGATATTGAATAATTAAATGATAAATTAATTATTATTGTTTTGAAGTTATGAATATCGATAACTAATAGTATAATTAATTATTAGCGTTATTATGATTATAAAATTTGTTGACATATAATCATTTATTGGGGTAATTGATTTATTTGAGATAGTAAAATAAAATAATTAAATAATTAGTGTTATTCAATTAATGATGTTGCGAAGAATTTATTTTAGAATTAATTAATGTATGTAAAGTTGTTATTTATTTGTTAAATTAAATAACGGGGTTCTGTTAGATTAATTTATCTGGGGAATTAAATAATTGAATACTTTGATAATGAATGGTAAAGTTAATTATATAATTTTTGAATTATAAATTGTGAATAGTTAATTAGTGAATTATTTATTGTATTTCATGTTATGAAATTGTTTTATTATTGTTTAATTAATTAGTGGAATTTATTTGGTTAATTAATTAATTAATTAATGTTGTTTAGGTGAAAAAGTAATTCATCGATTAATTGATAGAATTGTTTTGATTAAAAAATTCTGGAAATTAATTAATGAATCATTCATGATTGATTAATCATTTTGTTATTTAACAAAAATTGGTTAAAATTATTTATTTAGTGATTTAATTAATGGAGTGGTTGTCATTAATTAATTATTGAATTAATTAGTGGAATTTAACTGGACAATTAAATGATGAAATAATTGAAGGTATTTTTATAACTAATTAACTATAGAAATTAATTAATGAAATTTATGTGATTAACTAATCATTAAATTAATTATTGAATATGGGTTGTGAATAACTAATTATTCAATTAATTATTGGTTATTGATTTTTTTAAAAGATTAATTAATTGTCAAGTTAATTAATGGACTCAGATTAATTAATTTATAAATTAATTAATAGAATACATGATGGTTTCTTATGATATATTTAATAATGGGTTTAATCGTAGATATTGTGATTGTTTAAAAATCATGTGATTATAAGATACAAATTAAGTAATAATAAAAAGTGACATAAATTAACAATTGAGATTTTGGATGATAGATATGGCGTTCTACACCAAGGGAATTTGGGGGTGTTATTTATGGGATGATACACCAACAATATATATAAATGAGATTTTCATTATTATACATGGTGTTTTACATAGATGACATTTGGGGTGTTAGACATGGTGTTCTACACCGATATGATTTGTGGTATTAGACCTTCCATTCTTCACCAATAGGATTTGTGGTGTTTGACATTGTGTTCTGCATCGGGAGAGATATATTTGTCTATATTGTTGAGAATTTGGTTGTTAGACATGGTGTTCTACACCAAAGATAAATTTAAATAAATGATTTGTGGGTGTTAGACATAGATTTTATACACTTTATGTTTGTATACACATTTATATTTGGTGTGTTAGCCATGTAATTATACACCAATGGTAATTATGCATGTAGAGAAATGGGTGGATAGAAATAACGTTCTATGCCACATAATACTCTGTCTTATGGCTTCACAAGAGAAAACTTTTAACTCCATCATGTGTGGAATTAGGTGATGAGATTTTATATAACATTAAAATACTTCTAGAATCTGTACAAGTCAAATAAGGTATGGATATATGATATTACTTTAGGAAAACTTTATAATTAAATACAAAATTAAGTTAGGACTAAGGTACGGGTGTCCTTGAAAACCCTAAATTTATATTGATTAAATAAAGAATAAATGATAATATGATAACTATTTAATTATGAATTTTATTTAATTCTTTGAAGAATTTCATACTATATATTTTGACTTGAATGTTTTAGAAAATTTTGGTGGTGGCATACTATGTTGTACTCACAACATACTAATGCTACCTAATTGGTACAATAATAGGCTTTTTGATTCCATGATATGTTAAGGTAAAAGGCCCTGTGTTAGGTGGCAAGGTTGGGATGGAGCATGGTAAGGGAAAAATACATGATTTTTGGACCGCATGGAAGAGTTTTCAATGAATTAATTTATTTCTTTTTATGTTTTTCATGAAAACACATGGTGAAAACATTGGTATGACATGTTTCAATTTCTATTAAATATTATATTACTTGTTTTGATTATCTTTAGATATTGGTATTTTCTAAGGTTATGTATATTCATATGTTGTTTTTTTACTATTTAAAAAGGTTTTTACACTGATAAATGGGAGTATATTCTACCCATGAATGAATTATCGGCCCCTCACTACATGTCGACACCCTCTAGCTTTTGGGGAGGCGCACCCAATGTCATGTGAACGACCAGTTGGGGGAACCTTTGTATGGCACATGTTCTATGACATTACAATTGGATTAATTGATTTATAATTTAACTAAATAATGTTTAAAAACAAATTAAAATAAAAATTTTCTATATAAATAAATTAAATTGAAAAGTAATTTTGAAAAAAGTTATTGAATATTTATTTTTTCATAAAAAATGATTGTTCATAGAAAAAGGAGAAAAATTCACTCTATGATAATTTTGACATGCTAAATTAAATAATCAAGTATATTTTTACGTATAAAATATTTCAAATTAAAAAAATTGTTTTAAAATATGATACCCATTAAAAGTATAAAAAGTTCCAGTTAAAAAAATTATTTTAAAGTAGAAAATTGGATTTATTCTAACCTTAAAACTCTAAAATATATTGGCTGAATATAAATAATATTTTATTGAATATATAACATATATTTATGTAATTTCTTTAAATAATATTTGTTACTTTAATTTATTATGATAACATAAATTTGGTACATAATAATAGTTTTATAATAGCATCCCATTTATATATAATTGGATTTTATATTTTCTTAAAATGAATTATTACATCATCAATTCAATCATATATATTCATATTTAAGCTAATCTTATTAATAATTGAAATATCATTTCATGGGTATCTATTATTATATTGACCAATAATATTATAATAATACATTTTTATTTGGTAACACATAGTCAAGAATATCCTGTAAGCTATCGAAGAAAACTTTTGATGTATGTGATGCTCAGAAACTACATATTTTCTTTATTTAAATCTATAGAATGTATTTAGATTAATTAAAATATTAAATATAAAAAAATTTAGATGTTATATTCTTTTATACATTTGGTTTTATTTGTTATACTTTTTATCAAAAAAAAATTTCCCATTTTTAATTTTCAGGGTGCTACATTCATGCCATCTTAAATAAATTGCATCATTGAAATCTGAACTCAATATCAGAAATAATAGATTTTTAATTTGATAGTCGCATTGGTGAAAATCATAAATAAAAAAGAGTTTATAAAATATTGTTTTAATAAGATAGAATGTTATTTTTAAAGGTCACATGAAATAATATAATATTTGGTCGCTAACAAGGATAAAATTGTTGTTAATTGAAAAATATAGAATTTATGGGAATGATTAAATATCAATAGGTTCTGATTGTGGTCATTGATTATATATAATTAAACTATCAATGTAAATATTAAGACTTCAATGCCATAAAACTATAATGATATAATATAACATTGTATAAAAAGAATAAGGTATTAGGATGACATTTCTATTTTAAGATACCTTTCATAATTAAGAGTAATTCATTTCTTGAACAAGAACATAAGGAAATATTTCAGCAACTTGAACCCATATAACATGAATCTAGTGTTTACTATAAATTTCATTAGCATGATTACATAGAATAAATTCTCAGAGGACTAAAAGATCAGAAGTCTTGGTAATGTAGAAATATCATTACTCTTGTATTACTAATGAATGCACTATTTACAACATAAATTTTAAATTATTTATAAGTAAATAACATTGAGAATAACTTTATTCCATCTAGTATATTGTTACATGTCATTTTATAGAATTCTTTTTCGATTTCTGGGGAATGAAACATAATAATGGTGAGCTCAAATACTTATTAAGAGAAAAATATAGCATAAGAAATAATGAATCAGTGAGAGTAGTAATTATGGAATATTAAATAACTAAACACACAAACCAAATCATCAAAAAACATATAAGTATGTTCATAAAAATTAGAAAGTTAATTACTGGAAACATTTTCCCATCCAATAACTAGATATGGAAAATTAAACATAGAAATGTAAGAAATTGAAAACACTTGATATATAATAAATAAACTAAGAATGAAATGTATACATATATTATAACATATGATAATATCATTGATTATAAATAATCAATCAAAATTTATGAAATGATTAATAATTTTCCATCATCTCTCAAGTATATAAAAACTTCTACTTTCGTGTATTGTCATCTTAACAGTCTAAAACTACAGATAGAAGCCTATTTAATTTTAGAAAAATATTTATATCATGAGAACCTATTTATGCATTGAAGATATATGTAAAGATCAGGCTCATCCAATAATTTCATGTCGAAATCACTCATCACATCAAGAAATCAATTTAATAAAAAAATAACTTCCCAAATAAAATATACATGTCAAATAACAAATATAAAATTATCAATATTTCACTAAATAATCAAATGTATCTCAATATGGAAACCATGTGTATAGAGGTATTAAATTTAGTAACTATTAATATACATGAAAAATGAAATATAATATTTAGGGGAAATTCAACCATCGAAGATAATTAAAGATTGAATATTTCAAGACGACTGTTAAATGAATAATGAGAATGTCAACACTATCTGTAGCTGAATAAATAAAAACCATCAAGAGGAAGAAATATTATGGAATCAACACAAAATATCATATATAGTGTAAAAATAATGTTTCTTGTCATTGATGGATAGAAATACTATAAATTATCATTTAAAAACCTCAATGAGGAAAATAACTATTTATTATGAAAAACCTTTTGAAAATCCAATTATATAAAAATAAACTGTGAAATTTTTTCATCTAAAAAGTAATATTTTCAAACATGAAAAGGAAAAATCAAATAAATTATTGTTTTTAAAACAATACAAGACGTACGAGGTACAAATAAAATTCTATTTACACTGTTAATGGTTAGAAAAATGCCTTGTTCATAAATTGAAAAGATTATTCCTTTGGAATAGTTAGTAAAAGAATGAAGGGTAAAAATTTCATTACAAAATAATTTTAAAAATAAATAAGACTGTTTTTTAATAAAAAATTGTTTTATAAGAATACATGTTCTTATACTCATGTGAGAAATAATTTGGGGTTCTCAAAGAAACTTTCTTACACATTTTTTATACCAAAGTATAGAAAATGATTCAAATACATGAAAATGGTCATGAATAAATAGAGTAAAGAAAAATAATTTTTTTTTGAACAATATTAAGACAATTATTTGAATGGAAATTCCATTGTAAGATCATTAATGTTAATGTTGAAAAAAATTATCATTAAACAATTCAATCTATCCCATACCACTTTGAAAAATTTTAAATTATAATCCTCATAAAGGAATATAATTATAGGTATTTTTAACATATAATTAATTTAAAAGTATTAATGATATAATATAACAAAAGGGGAATTATATACACCACATAAAATAAGTATGTGGTGAACATGAAATTTATCTCATATATATAAAAAGTTTAATTAAAATCTCATACCTTTGGTTTGAGTTTGTCTCATGTGTATATATATTCCTAAAATATTAGAATAATTTTATTAACTAATTTATTCATAACCTTTTACATATTTATCCTTACTTTTATTTCACTTAATACTATGTTTTATACAACTACTTATAATATTATGTTTACATCAGGTGTTTTGACCAAATTCAATATATATGTTAAAAAACGGCTTGGTAGGTCAACCATTGTCAAATGGGTTATTATATAGAATATAAATAATGATAATCCTGAAATAATTATAATATTTATAAATATCTCAAAAAATAATAAATATAGTTTTCATACACTAATCAACATTAAGATCACGGAGATGATAGGTTGAATATACACATGAGTGATATTCTCATTTTTCAATGATCAGTACAGAAAGAAGATAAGTATAATTATTTATTTACATAAAGATAATATATCATATATTATATATTATTTAGTCAAATAAACATATAAATAAAATTATTACAAAGAAAAAGGAATCACATCAGGTCTAGGAGGCGATAGTCCACATATCCATGTATGGCATTTTAACTTTTTATGTGCGTGAAAGGGTAATAAAGAAAATAATATATTTTATTTTAATAGTGGTAAAAATTTCATGAATATTATATATATGTTTTGATGTCACATATTTTTAATTAAATAAATCTTTTATACATTCCATGTATATGTTGAACGAATCACATTGCTTTTAGGGGTTGTTCTCCACACTTCCAGAATCAATGTTATCATATTTACAAATAATGTAATGTATAAGGGTATGTGTTATAAAATATTTAAATATGAATAAATACATAATTAAAATCATATATATCATATATATACATATTTTAATTTATAATGACTTCCATGAGATGTGCTAAGGGAAGAACAAGAAATTATTATTTCACAAGGTTGTAGTTCACCGTACATTTAAATAATATGTTCATTACCCATTAGATGAAAGTGTGTGTAAGTGAAGGTTTAAAACAATAAATAAAATAAATCGTAGTATATTTAAATTAATGGTGTTATTATATATTATAGTTATATGGAGAGTTTGGGTTGTGGAGAATAAAAATAATACTAAAAGCATGAGGAAATATGTAACCTCTTAATCGAGTAACCCCTTTTGGGTTATACCAAAAGGCTTCCATGGATTTCATCCATCCATGGTGATGCTTCTTGGATTAAGAGATTTTTTTAGGATTTATTTTTAATGATATAGTTTGATCCAATATTGATTAAGATGTGTGAGCATGTGGGGGAGATGTTGCCTTTTTATAGTGGAGGATTGAGAGTCTTGTAATATCGTTAAAATGGAATTCCATACACTTTTTTGACAATGAATGTGGATCCCATAATGGAACCAATTAAATAAAAGGTATTATAGGGCCGAAATATTAACATACAATGGATTTTGGAAATGTTTATAGGTAATTTGGGGCCTAAAAATTAAGGTTTAGTCTTTTATTATGCTGAATGTTACATTAATCTTGTAATTAATTTTAATTGAATTCAATAATATTTTTGTCCAAAAAATGTGAACATATTAGAAATTAGAAAATAAACTTATTTCAATTTTGTAATATATTTTTCAAAATTATAATCACATAACTGTAAAAAATTAATTTAAATTTAATCCCATAAATGGGACGACAATGCATATTTTTTAATTAACTACATTTGAACGTTTGTTTTTTTTATTGTCAATTTCAATGTGAAATTTTATTCAATGTGAAATTTATTTCAATGACCAAAATTAGACTAATTAAAAAAATATGATAAAATTATACATTAAAAACAATGTAAAAAAATGTAATCCTTATCAATAAATTTGACGTTAAACTAGTTTTGAACTATAATTCAAAATTTATCAAAATTCATTAAAAACTGTTCCTTCATAGAAAACTAATAAAATTCGCCCTAGGATAATTTTTTTTGTTTCATTTGCAAATATTAATTTTTTTTTCACAAACTAAATTTATAAATGTACAAAAATCATTATTTAAAATTGTTTCTCTATTAAAAGGTGATAAAATTCCATATCAGATACATGGTTTTATGTATAAATTTTTGTTTCTTATAATGTTATTCTTATAAAATATGATGGATGAATATCAAAAATATTTTATTGGATATACAATGTTCATTTTTTCTTAATATTAGTAACTTTTATTAATTAATTTTATTTATTAATGTTAAATTTCTCTGTGATCATAATAGTATTTTTCTATAAAAATATTTTTTTATATCTGACTAGTTCTTATATTCATTTATAATTATTTTGTAACTAACTAATTAGTTGTGTAAATCATAAATTTTTATATTTTAGTTAATACTATTCATAAAAGTTTGTTTATTATATCATATTTTTTTAATTAATAACATTCTTTCAATATATTACAATTTTGTAAAACTTGGCCTTGTGTGCAACAAAAGAAATCCACAGTGGCCGCTCATGTGAATTTTTCATGATAACTCAGTGTTTCATGAATTTATATATATTGAATATATTGAATCAATATAAAATTAAAAACAAATTATAATTTTTTTCTATATTATACTCTCTTAGGTGTTTGGTGTCGTGTGTCATACATTCTATTCAATACAAGTTTCATACATCAGAATTTTGGGTTGTTACACTCTCTACAAAAAAATTTAAATTGTATCCTCACAATTTAAAAAAAATATTGGTGATATATGGTTTGATATTTACTATGTTTAAATCCCACATCATTATAAGTGTTTTTAAAAAATCCCATTGAAAACAGATAATTGGATGTACACATATTTCTTAGAATAACATAAAACTAGGTATCTAAGTAGAAGAACATTAGTAGAAAGTAGTGATATGTACTTATAGGAAAAGAGTAAATATTTATAGGGAGTGATTGAGGTCATGAATAATAGAAAATTTAATGATTAGTGGAAATTTGAGAAAAATAGAGCCATAAATAATTTTTTAGTTAAGAGACCATTTGTTCTACTGAAATTAAGTTATTATAATAATATTTTGTTTCGAAATAATTTTATTAATGATGGGAAATTTTTTTACTTAGAAATATATAAGGATATAGTCATAAATTATATTTTTTATTATCATATAAACTATCATAAATTTGGTTTGTGGTATTACAAAATTCAAATTAATCAATTTAATCCAAGAAATTAATTACCAATAATTATTTTTTATACCCGATGCACTAAAATAATCATTATAGGATTTTAAGGCCTATTAAATAGATACATGTTTAAATTTATTTCATTATCTATTTTACACAACAAATATTTTTAATAGATTAATATTTAATATTCAAAAGTTATACTATTAGTCAATTATTAACCAATATTCGTCAAATTATTCAACAAAAAATAACAAAAATTTTACCAGGAAATTGTATAGGTCAGAGGATTATGTGAAACCATTATCTTCTTCTGGTCATCGGTTCAAGAACTATAGAATTTCCAGATTTTATTTTTTAAAACTCTTATTAATTTTTCTTGTTTTTAAAACATAATTAATATAATTTTAATATAGAATATGTCACACATCATTAAAATAACGTTAATAACTAAATAGCCTTTTAACTACAGTTCACAATACAACCTCAATATATAAATACTTCATCCACTTGTTCCCACATATCACATTATTTTGTGTATATTTTATCCTCTATAAGAGTGCATAGACTCCTATAATGGTGTGGTTCCCCACACTTATGATAAAGAACAAAAAATATTTATTAGGATGATGTTTTTTTCTTATATCATACTCTTTATATTTCTTCACCAATTCATTTCACTACATCATTATTTCCTATAAATAATGTAATTCCTTGTTGAATTGATATTATTTCAATTGTGTCTCCTTCCAAATTTCAGGGATGCTGTAAATTGATCCATTCTCTATTTATGGAATCCATCATGGTAGCTCTTAGAAACCACCATCTATCTCTTCTTTGGTTAGATCAAGAGTTGATTATGGTGTTTGTTTTTAATCATATTTCGAGAAACCTGACTAGGCATCAACATGATATCATTCATTCATATAAAAACCTAATTTTTTGTCTCATTATAAGTTCTTTTTTTCTTTCATATTCAATATTGTCTTGGATAATTTAGGTTATATCCATTTACAAAAAATAAAATGAATATTGTGAGTACCAAAAGTCAATGGTGAGAAATGTATATAATAATCTATATGAAATCCTAATAGCGAAACAATTTTTAAAATCTAAAACACTATAGGTATAACCATGATCATTCATTTTCCTTATAAATTCAGATTCTTCATAATGGTTTGTAGATAAAACATTTATTATCTTAAGAATATCCCTCTAGAGTGTCAATCCAGGTGCACAGTAAGGACCATTTTCCAAAACCAGGATACCCCACGTAAGGCTTTGAAAACCTTACTGAATTTATTTCTCCAAGGTACATATATTTGAGAACAACATTCACTTATAGTATATATACATGTATATATATCTAGGAATACCAACATAATCCCTACATTATAAACCTTTTAGGATATTATTCTACACTTATTATCAACTTCCACCTTAATGATATGTAATTTAATCAATATGTTCCTAAATCTAGACCCAAAATGTTTATAATAAAATTACATTGATGCCAAATTTAGTGAATATACCCCATTTATCATGGTGATTGTGTATCCCATCAATTGAATTCGTATGATTACAAGGAATAAATTATCCAAGGGATATAGAGTTTATTAGACTTGGTAAACTAGATGCATACATGAGTCTTTTATTACACATCAATACACTAATTACAACATAATTTTTTTATTCCGTCTAAGTAAATAAATTAGATAATAACATTATTCCATCTATCATATTACAAAATATATTTCATAGTAAGCTTCTTGGATTCCATGGGAAAGAATCAAACTAAGGGTTACATAAATTATAAGTAAGATAAAAATATAGTTGATATAATAATGAATAAATGAGAGTAATAATTATGGAGGGGTAATTAAAAAATATCACATACCTAATAATCTAAATAATTTTATATATGTGAATAAACAATATTCAATGTTAATAACTGGTAAACCATTATTTTCAAATAACATGATATGAAAAAAATAAATATGGCAAGGTATGAAACTAAAAAAACATTCCATTTCCTAAAAAAGATAAAAAAATAAATGTATCCATATCTTTTATTGTGTGAAAATATCATGAATGATAAATAAAGAATCAAATTGAAAGAAATGATTAATTATTAGACATCAGGTCTCCATAACATTAGTTTTTTACTAGAACGATCTATCCTCTAGATAATTTAGAAATACTGATATAAATCTGGTTAATTTGCACATATTATTTGTCTCGTGATATGTTATCAATGTATCATGGAGTTATATAATGTTTAGGATCCACCCATAATTTCATGTCCAAAATATAATTTATATAATGAAATCTATTTAATTAATAATGAATATTCCTTATCAAATGTTTGTATTATATTAAGAATTAAAAATTACAACTATTTTCACAAATAATAAAATAACTATCAAAGTAGACACTACAAGTAATGAGTTATAGTGTTTAGACATCGTTAATATTGATGAATAATTAAATGGATATGTTATAAAAAATTCAATGTTTGATGATCATAGGAGATTGAATATTTCAAGGAGACTAACAAATGAATAAAAGAAGTGAACATGGATATTATCCTTGGTCAAAAAAATCAATAACAACCCAATGAAATAAATAGAGAGGTATTAACATATCATATCCCAAGTGAAACAAAAAATAAGGGCTTTTTTCATTTATGAATAGGAATAATATAAAATGATCTTCCAAAAAATATTCCTGAATAAATTATCCCTTTTATTATTAAATCATTTCAAAAAATAAGTATGTTAAAAATAAATTTTGAAAATATTTTCGTTAAAAAGTATTATTTTAAACATGCAGAGGTAGATTCAATGAATGGATGATGGTTAAATCTGTACAAGTTGTATGAGGTAAAAAACATTCAATAAGAATGAATAATGTTTAGAAGAAGGGATTGTTTTGAAAGAGATAGGAATATTCCTTTGAAAACATTAATTAATGAAAAATTTGGTAAAGAATTATTTACCAAATCATTTTAAAAAATAATATTTTTTTAATAAAACATGTTTTTCAGAAGAAAATAGGTTCTCTGCCAAAAGAGATAAACAATGTATTGTTCTCTCAAACATTTATTTTATAAAACATTTCAAGTACCAATGAGTTGATAAATAGTACTGAAACCTGAAAATATTCATGAATAACCAGAACATAAAAAATGAATGTTTTTATCAATCAACATTCATATAATATTCTTTGAATTGAAATACCAATGAAGGATTATTAATTTAATTGTTGAGGAAAATAATCCATAAAGACTCCAATGTGTCTTATATGACATTGAAAAAATTTATATCATAATTATCATAAAAGAATAATATTATATTACCATTTAAAATACCTTGAATATAAAAGGATTAATGATATAATATAACCAAAGGGGAAGAATATTAACTCCAAAAAATGAAGTGGTGAACTTGACATTTATCTCCCTGATGTAGAAAAGTGAAATGAGAATCCCTCATATTGAGCACAATATATCTCATGTGTATTTATGTTACTAAAATAATAAACATATATTTATTATATAATTTATTAATAACCTTTTTATGTCCATTAATACTTTTATATCACTTAATATTATTTTTTATTAAACTACATATGCAAATATGTTTATGCCATATGTTTTGATCAAATTTGTATTCTTTGTCAAAAATGAATTTGGTTGGAGAACCATGGTCAAAGGGGTAATTATATAAGATATAAAGAATAATTATAATTAAAATATTGTCTTATATGTTCATATATTATACTTTTAAAAACAATCATTAAATATGGATATGAAAAATTAATCAACATTAAAATGACTTTATCTCTTTTAAAGTGTGTGAAAGGGTAATAATGAAAATGATATATTATATTTTTAGAAAGTTTTTTATTTTAGTATTGTTTTTTTATATCACATTCTTCTAATTAAAACTATCATATATACATTAAAAGTATAGCATTAATGAATCAAATCACATTGAGATGGTCGTAGTGCACACTTCCACAAACATTATTATTGTAATTACAAAAAATTGAATTTATAATGTTATGAGTTATAAAATAACTACCGAATAATAAATACATAATAAATACCGAATTTAACATATATAAGTATAGTTTCAATACTAATTATTACCATGATTTTTAGTAAATTATGAACGAACAATCATTGTTTCATGAGCCAAGAGGTCACTATACATGTAAATAGTATGTTTGTTACCCATTATATGAGTGAGTATTAAATTTTATGTAAAAATAATTGCATATAAACACAGTAGTATATTTAGGATACAAATCTGTTATAAAATAGTGTAATATTGAAAACATAGGGAGTTAATAATAGAAATAAAATTAAAATGTTCATGGAAAGATGTTACATCTTAATTGGGTAACTCTTTTTGGTTTGTAACAAAAGGATTATTTGGATTTCATACGTACCAAGGGGAGTCTTCTAGGAGGAGTGAATTTATTTTTATGATATATTTGTGTAGATTTTGTTCGATCCAATGTGGATGGAGTGGTATGAGTAATTGGTGGGATATGAGGCTTTTTATAGTGGAGGATGAGTGACACTCTTGTAATATTTTGACAATGGAATTACATTCAAATTTTCAAACTTAATGTGGATACCATAATGGAAAAAAATCATTAAAAGGTTTCATAGATTTTATATATGATTATAAAAAATATTTTTGATAATTTCCTGGTCATTTGGTCACTTAAAATTATGGGTTAGACCTTTATTAAGCTCAATTATACCATTATCGTTGTAACTCATTTTAATTACTTTCAGTAACTGTTTTGGTAAAAAACTAATTTAGGATAATTATATATTATAAATTAGGTTTTTTCCAAATATGGAATCCATTTTTACAAATTCTAATCATAGAAGTGTAAAATTTACATTAAAATTTATCTTGTAGATGGGATAAAAATGCAAGGTTTTAAAGTAAAAATGTACAAAAGATTTATATTTTTTCATAGTGAATTTTTTATGAAATTGATTTAGATTACTTAAATTTTATTAATTGATACAAATATCAAATAATTATAATTTAATCCCAGTCTAAAACACAATTTAACAACCAAAATTAAATTATCATAAAAAGCATATTGAACTAAAATTTAGTATTTTTATCAATTCTTTAAAAAATAATCTTCACAGAAAAATAACAAAAAACTCACAGAAATATTTTTTTTATTCTCTTAAAAAAATTATTTGTATTTTGAAATATTAAATTTATACAATTTAATATATTTCTTTTTAAAATAGGTTCTCTAATAAAAGGTGGTAAAAAGACTTCATAAAAATATAGGTTTTATGTGTAAAATTATATTTGTTATTATACTGTGATTTTCAAATTTATTGGAAGAATATCAAAATTAATTTATTTAATATATAATATATATATTACATAAATATCACTCATTAATTTTAGAAAAGTTTATTTATTAGTCTAAAAAAGGATTGTGAGCATAACAATATGTTTTAATAAAAATATTCTGTTTATATTCGATTGGTTCTTATAATTATTTCTAATTAATTTGATACAATTAATTAGTTATAAAAAACATATTTTGATAAGTTAGTAAATACTAATCTAATTTTTTTGTTTATTATATGTAAAAATATTAAATAATAATATTTTAAAAATGTATTATTGTTTAGTAAAACTCGGCCTTTCAAGTAACTCATGACATCGATGGTGGTCACTCATGTGGGTAATGCACGCTTACTCAGTGTTGCATGAATTTCAATATAAATTATATATTTAATTTATTTAATATATTTAATATATTATAATGTAACTGGATATTATTTTCCCTTTCTCACTATGGGTAGCATTTAATACATTCTATTGAATACAAGGTTCACACAATACAATTTTGGGGTGTTACAGATATAGTTTCATGATAGGTTTTAATTTCATATCAACAATTCCATATATTGGTTATGATTTTATAAAATTCAAATTCATCCTTTAATATATGAAAAGGGTATCATAGAATGAACCCTTTTTTGATTTAATAAAATTTATATTATTCTTATCATAAGATTCATAAAACAAGTCTCCAATTTTTTCTCTAACTATTTTCCTAAACTAATATAGATAATATATAAATATCTAATCCACTAATGTGGTACCACTTTTTAATTTTTACTTTTTGTAGAATTTTTTAATCTAAAGATGATGATATATTATCTATGAAAACTTATAGTGTAGTGGTGGGTGTAAAACCCTTATCATCCTTCGATCGTGGGTTCAATCCACACTGTCTGGTTTGATATGATGGGTTGTCACTTTGCATAAAATTTTTCATTTTCTTTAAAATATATTAATAAAATTTACAATATACATAATTTTTAATAATTAAATAACCTATAATATAAGGATATTAACATAAACCCAATACATAAATACAATATCTATTTATTTCCTCATAGGTTATTCCTTGTTCTAGATTGTATCCTTTAGATGAGGGCATTGACTTAGTTAATTCCAAGGTTTCATATAATTGAAGATACAAACAATAAATGGATCTTTCAGATGAGATTTATTTTCATACGAAAAAATATTCATTTATTCTTATTTAATTATCTACATTATGTCCATTCCCACAAATAAGAATTTTCCCATTCCATTGCCACACTCTCTTGGGTGTCTCTATCCAAATTTCTTGAATGATGGAAATTGATCCCCATTCCTTCAGGGTCTCCACCACTCGATCACATTGAAATCTCCATCATTCTATTATTTATTGATTCAAGGAGATAGGTATATTATTTTTTTAATCATTTTTTCTGAAAACAAATTATGCATGACTATGATATCATCAACTACTATGAACAACACATTTTGTTTCACATTATCACTATCTTTTTCATTCATTCTTAATGTTAAGATGAACCTTTGGCTTCCATAAATTGACTAAAACCAAAATCAATAGTTTTATTGAATATAGTCATAGTTAGAAAAATAAATAATAAATTATTGGAAATCTAAATCATGATACCTTATTTTCAATCTAAACCACATTATGATTAACCGTTGTTACTTATTTTTATATTATATTAAAATCATTCATAATGGTTTGTAATTAATATATTAATTACCCTTATTGAATCCCCCAATTGTTTCAGACCATTTACACATTAAGGTTCATTATCATGTACAAGGTTATGATCGATTTAGGATTGACACACGTTTTTAGAGATCTTATCTTTAAGAACATTTGTTACTGAACAATTTCAACATATAGTATCTTGAATAAGAAGTATTTCTATAAAGACCCAAAAAATAACTACCTTATCTATATTTTAAGATGTTATTTTAAAACAATCATCAATTTATACATTAGTTTTATGGTTTATAATCAATGTTTTCCTTATCCTAGTTCTGAGGGTTTATTCTAAACACCCACTGAAATAATCAATAGTATCATAACCCCATTATTCTAAGATCTAGTGTCAATTTAAATTATATAGTGATGATTATAAAGAATTAAATCTTGATTCCCTGAATATTTTAGTAGTATTGGTAAAGCATATACATAAATGATTTGTATACTAAAAATCAATACACTAATTAAAGAATTTTTTAGGATAAATTTATTCACAATAATTATATCCATTAATATATTTCATAGAACAGTTAACATAATTCTAGGGAAAGCAAAAAAATAATGGTGGGAAGAACATTTCTTTAATGAAAAAGTACAATAGAAACAAAAAAAACTTTGAGAATAAGTCAAAATGTTATAGTAAATAACTCAATACATTCCATTTAATAACAAATATGTGAATGAATTGGTTAAATTTATAATTTCAATAAAAAAATATAAAATATAAGTTATAATAATAATAATAATAATAATTGAGTTCCCCATGAGTGTTAAACATTATTATTTGTCTTTATTTATAAGCCACATAAAAACACATACTATTAAGAACATTTACAAGATGGTTTAATAATAAATGTATAAACCCATTTAATTTTCCAAATGAATTTTTTGGGACCGTATTGATATACTGAGGGTCTATATAAATTCTGGGTGCCACAATCTACTATTAGCCTGAATAATCTCTCATAAATAGAATATTAAATTTAATTAATCATCAATGATCCTTAAAAAATATTAGTATTGTTTATAGAATACATATTTATCAATATTTCTTTATGTAATCAAATGTCTATCAATGTAATTAAATTATTTCAAAATGGTGTATATATTAAAAATTTTCTATATCCATGATAAATGATATGGATAATTAGGGGATATTCAACGGCTCTTTATCATTAGAAAGTGAATATTTCATGGGGAAGATAAAATTGAATCAAGGAAGTGAATGTAAATAAAATAATTATAGGAATAAATTATAAACCATCTATAATATCAATAATGATCATATCAATATATCATATCATAGGTGTTATAAAACTGAATGGTTGTTTTCATTGAACAATAGAGGCATTGTGACATGATTTTTAAAAATTACTTGGGGAAAATATACATTTAATTTTGAAAAACATTTTGGTAATAATTTTCACTGAAAATCACTTTTAAAAAAAATTATCTTTAAATGAAATCATTTTAAACACGAAAATTTTGATTCATATAAATGGTGTAGTGTAATTTCATAGATTAGGTACAAGGTAAAATTAACATTCTTTTGTAAAGTTAAAAATGTTAGAAAAATGCCGTATTGGGAAAGAGGCAAAAGGATTGCTTTGAATTTTTATGTAAAATAAAAAAATAGTAAAAATGTATTTAATAAATAATTATTAATTTTTTTTTAAAAATAAAAACATTTATAGAAAAAAATTATTTCAGAATAAAACATGTTATATGACTCCAAATAGAAATTTTTTCGGGATTTCCTAAATTTATTTTCAAAAAATAGTTGAGTACCAAAGAGTGAAAAAATTGTAATAATATCTAGAGTAAGTAATTAGTAAACATATGAGAGTAAAATTTATGGGTTTATTGGATAGTTATCATAAACATTCATTTAAGGTAATTTCATGAATAAGAAATCCTGATTAAGATGAGATAATGAAGTAAACCCTTAAAATGATCGTAACATTGATCGTAGAATTGAGTAGTTAATTAATTATTTGTATCAATTGTAAATTATCATAAAATATGTGGAAATAATAAAATATATAGTCAAATTTATTTTACACATAACAATATAATATTAATAACAACTATGAATTAATATTACCCAATTAAAAAGGAATTGAGTTATGAAATTTGTAATCAACTTGGAAATTTTATGTTCAAATCCCCTAAGTTGATGTTAATAAAATTGAAACTAAAAATAACATAAATATATATATAAATATATTCATGATATTACATGTCAATTTTTTCATACATACATAATATATAATATATTATTTCCACAACAATAATGTATTCCTCAAATAATGGAAATTGAGATGAAGTCCACTACAACTTCAGAGTTATTTGAATTGTGAGATTCTTGAAATAATAACCTAAATGAAAAAATTTAATTACATTAAATAAATAAAATAAATTATATAATATACCAAAATTTTAAGTAGGAATACCACAAAAAAGCAGTAAGTGATGCATATGATATTTAGGTCACCAATGTAAAAAGTGTGACAAAAATCACATACCTTTCATTATTCATTTTGAAGAATGACATTTAACTTCATGTATAATAATTTTATTCTTGTTATTAACCTGTACAAGAACCATAATTATATTTATAATTTCAAATATGAACTTCTTACAATATCTTATTTTTAATTTTGGAATAATCATTCCTTATTTTCACTATTTTGGTTGTTAATTGACTAGTATTTTTGTGTATGTTTTGACTTTTTTAATTCATAAATTGATAGTGGTTTAAAAATATATATAATTTATTGCATTATTTGTGTATCTTATATATTTATTTTATATTTCATAATAATAATCCATAATTTTTTGGGATTCGAGATGAAATACACTACTTATTAAGACAATAGGTTGTATGTACGGATGACTGCTACTTCCATTTATTTTTCATATTTGAGAAAAATGAAATTTACATGATACAAGTAAATATTATATTTATATTATAATATTAATTAAATTATTTTACATATTTTTATAAAAACCATTCTTAATATAGTACATGTAATGAATGTACAAATCACATAGCTTTGAGAAGGTGGTAGTCCACACATCCACAATCGATGTTATTGTATTGCCGCAAAATATAAGGCATAAAAGAATAGTTATTTTAAAAGATGAATAATCATATGGAATTTTAAAACATTATATTTATATATATGAAATATAATTTAAAAATACATCGTTATTCCAACCTTTAATGGTGGTAAATAAAAGCTCAAATGACATCAGATCATGAGGTGGTAGTCCACCGTACACACAAATGACGATTGTTTATCCCATTTGGTGGATTTTTGTTATCATTTAGATAAATATATTTTGGTAATAAAATCTCAGTATATTTATGATTTTTCGGATATTATATAATAATTAAAAAAACAATCGGTGGAGATGTAAATGGAAGAAAAGTGGTCATTGAAGAAAACTACAACTTATTATGGAAACTCCTTTGGATTCTAGAAAAATACTTCCTTGTTTTTCTTTATCTCCAAATTGAGGCTACTAGGATGAGGGAAGATATATGGGGGTACTATTTTTTAAAATTTTTCATAGTAAAAATTTCCTAGGATGTGTGAATAAGTAGGAAGGTTGGTGCCATTTTATATTGGAGGAGGAATGGAATTCATGTACATTTTATTAAGAGGGAATTCCACAGAAAATGATTCATAGTCAACTAGATCCAATAATGAACTAAATTTTCTCCAAAGGATTATATGCTCTTAATAATTACATAAAATAGTTTTTCACATTATTCTAGGTCACATTGTCTCTTAATATTAAGGATTCGTCACTTTTTATGATTAAATTTAACATAATCGCTATAAATATTTTTAATTAAATTCACAATAATTTTTGAATTTTTTATACAATATTAGTAATTATAAATTATTTATATTTCATATGTAGAGTATATTTTCCCATATTACAATCATATAATTATCATTAATTAATTTAAATTTAATCCCACATACAAGACAACCAAGCAGTGTTTAAAAGTAAAATAGTTCAAAAGATTGAAAATTTTTTATAACCAATTTCAATGTAAAATTGATAAAAATTAACTAAAAAGGATTAATTTATCAACAGTTCAATTTAAAATAATTTCAGTATAAATTAATATCAAATTTAAATATTTAAATAAATTAAATGAAAAACATTTTACAATTAAAATTTAGTATTTTACATTATTCATCAAAAAATTAATCTTAACCAAAATAAATTCTAAAATGCATCGCTAAGATAATTTTTATTATCCCCATTAAAAAAATTATGATTTTTTTTAAATTCTAAATTCATATAATTTCAAAAATTTATTTAAGAAATATGGGTGCTACTAAAAGGAAACAAAATTTATTTAATAGAAAAATATAATTTCTAAGCATAAAACTGAATTTATTCTTATATTATTCCTATAAAACCTATGAGATTAATGTGAGAAATATTTTATTTAATTTAAAATATATATTTAGTTAATATCATTCACTAAAATTAATTAATATATTCATATGATAAAAAAGTCTTTATAATATAATAATAGTATTTATAAGAAAATCCCATTATATTCAATTTTTTATTATATTAATTTCAAATTAGTTTTTAACCATTGAATGAAATAAATTATATTCATTATTAATAAATAAAATTCATAATATTCAATTTAATTTCTCTATTATATAATAATATTTTAAATTATAATATTTTAGTAATATATTTTCCTTCCATAAAACTTGGTTTGGTGTGTAACGCAAACAATCAATGTTAGTACATGTTGTGTATGATGAATTAAATCTCATTAGAGTATGTATATACAGAAATATAGAAGATAAAAATTTTCATAAATATAAAATATACCATTAATTTTTGAGGGGATAAATTCCTTTCAACATTTGGTGTTGTGTGTCATACACACTATTGATTAAAAGTTACTCATTTTTAATTTATGGGGTGGATTATTCTCCCTGACATAAATAAATTTATTCCTCATAATTTTAATATGATATCCATAACATATGGTTTTATATTATAAAATACCAATGTTAAAAACCAAACATCAAAAAATCATTTATAATACATAAACATAATAAGAGAAAATGAGATGTATAATGGTCACATGGAATAGAATATAACAATGTATCTATGTCAGAGACCATTTGTGTAATGTGAAAATAAGAACATCGAGGTAAAAAGTAAAAATTTATATGGAGTGATTGGGTTTTCTGATCAAAAAAAAAATACTGATGTATGTGATGTTGAGGAACTCCAAGCCATAAATCTATGATGATTGAAAATACCATCTGTTCAACAAAAATAATGGTATTTGGATAACATTTTTATTTTTTGATACTTGTAATAAAATTGAAGAATTAATATATTTCCTAATAATATAAGGAAAAATAAATGGTAGTTCTAGATTTCATATGAACAATTCCATGTTTTGGTTATTCTTGAATCGAATTCTAATTCATGCCTTACTCAATGAAATCGAAATTCATGAAATAACCCATTTTTTCAAGGACTAAAATTTACTTTTCTCAGATCATATTATCCATAAATAAATTCTTCACATTAGTCTCTAACTATTTTCCAGATATAATTTAGATAATTCAGTAATGTATAAACCAAAAAATTTATACTAATTTTTCATTATCATTATTAATTCATCAAATGTTTTATCAATGAATAATTATAAATTAACTAGGACATCACATAGGCCAGTAGTAGGAATGATTCCCTTGTTATCCTTTGGTCATGGGTTTAAGAACAACCTTCTTATCTAAATTGATAGTTTTTCATCTAACAAATTTTTTTCCCTTTTTATAAAACTATAATAATATAATTTCCAAAATTTGATGGGTATTATATAAATTTAATAATTAAATATTATTTTTTTCAATGTTTTTAAATAAATATCTAATGCATATATATTTTATCTATTTATATCCACAAAATTCTTTCTGTGGTATAGTGTTCATATTTATAAGTGGCCATTGACTCAGGTAATTCCCAGGTTCCTTAAAGGTAAGGTAACAAACTAAAAATGGATCTTCTAGATGAGATTTATTTCCATCCATCATACAATGTATTTTAAATCAGTAATTATATTAATTATATCATTCATTACCATAAATATATCATTTTCATGTTATATTTTTACATTTCCTATGTGTCTCCTTCTATGTGTATTACATGATTGAAATACAAATTTTTTTCCCACGGTCTCAACAACTCAAGCTCTTAGAAAACTCAATCCTTCAATTTTGGGGAGTCTTAGAGTTATATAATGCAATGTTGTTAATCGTATTTCGGAAAAAATGATTAGGCATGAACAACATATCATTCAATCCTATCTAAATCCCATTTGGTTTCTTATTTTATTGAACACTTCCATCATATTCAATTATAACATGACTCTTTCATGTTCCATCCATTGACTAAAACCACAAAGCATTGTGTGACAAATAATTTTCATAGTGAGAAAAGAAGTATAATTAATTATATGATATCTAAATTATGACACATTATGATAACCTATGATTTTTATTTTGATTGAATATTATAATCCTCCCTAATTAATTTTTAATAAAATTTGAATTATCATATGAATATCCACCAAGAGTGTCAAACTTGGAGGAGAACATGGCCCATTCTCATGTACTAGATTAAGCTCGAGATTGGAACAACACACCATTTTGGAGTAGATAACCCTATGTACATTTCATCCATAACCACATTTACTTGTAGTATCTAGACATGGTTGTATTTCCTAGAAGTCCCAAATAATATGTACCAAACCAAAATACTATGATGTTGTTATTTACATATCATCAATTTTTATCTTGGTGTTCTATTATATAATCTTTGTTTTCTGTAATATAGTTCCCAATGTTTTCATTAAACTTATTCAAATACACACTGTATTATCTTGAACCCAGTAATATGGGAGTCAATGTCAACTAACATTACATTTTCATGATTATATTGGTTCAAATCTTGATGGATCAGTGAGCTTAATAGTATCTAAAAAATAGATACATACATGAGTCTCATATTATTAAACAAATAAACTAAATAAAATATATTTTTTGAGGATTTATTTATTCCCATTTAGCATATAATTTCTTATAATTCTTATTATACTATATTGAATCTAATTTAAAGTAAAAAAATAAGGGTGAGATCAAATTTTTAGTAAGGGTAATCTAGAGTGAAAAAAAAGAATCATGGATAATAAATTAACATGTTATGGTAATTAACTAAAACACATGTCATTTAATCAATAATATTTGAATGACTTTAATACATAAATAATGTTAGCATAAAAAATATCTGGGAAAAAATAACAATATTTGCTATTTTTTTAATGATAGATATGCTTTATTATTAGATGTCATGTACGAGGCACATAAAATCATATAACATCAAGAAATATCACAATACAGTTTAAAACTACAAGTAGAAAACCATTTTATTTATGCCACTGATTTTTCTTATAAGAACCTGCAAATATATCGAGGGTATATATAATGTACCCACCACAACCATTATTTTCTTTCCTAATAATTTCTCATATATTGATTAATCCATTTAAATAATGAACAATGAGCCTTATTAAATAACTGTATCGAGTAAAGAACACTGATTTATCAATATTTTCCAAATAATAAAATAACAATCAAATCAATTACCATATGTAAAAATTATATACTATTTAGGAAATGAATACATCCATGATAAATTCTATGAATAATTAAAGTAAATTCAATATCCAATCATCATTAGAAAGTTAATATTTCAAGGGGAATATACAAAATGTAATAGAGAAGTGAGTTTCAATACTATCCTATGCCAAATCAATAAAAAACAATCTAGAGGAATAATTAGGATTTTATAAATACAACATATTATAGGTGGAATAAAAATAAATGGTTATCATTATTAATGAATCAAATCTCAGATAAAATTTATTTGTAATTAAATTTTTGATGAAAATGTACGGTCGGCCCGGACCCGGACCCCCCCGTTTCGAACCAGATTTGGTTTTTGGCCCATAACTTGAGCCTCGGACCTCCGAATGACGAACCTTCTGCGGCAACACGATCCTTGGATCGAGACGGTCGTTTCGATATATCGCACTCAAGGTTTCGGTTAACTTTGAGTTCGGCCGGGTTGGTTCGTTCACGAAACCAACCGGGCCTTCGGAGCGGAAACGCTCATATCTTGAGCTACGAACGTCCGATTAACGCGCCGTCAGTCGCGTTGTGTTCCTCTTAGTGAGACGGATCTTTTGGCATACTCTTCCCGAGGTTTGGATGCAGGTGGAGTACGGTCGGGTTGGTTTTGCCTTAAAAACCAACCGGGCCCCGGAGACGAAAATGCCAATAACTCTCAGACCGGGCGTCCGATCGACGCGCCGTCTGTTGCGTTGAGTTCCTGTTGACGATACGGAACTTTTGGATACATCAACTTCGGTCTTCGTGACAGTTGATGTATCAGCCTCTCGGCTCGTGGAGCGGACCCTCCGAACGAGCTTGCTTTGTGCGGGAACCCTAGTGCTGGCTGCGACTGTTCTACTGCTACGACTGCTACTGTGACTTCGACGACGACAGTACAGAGATCCTGTGTGGATTCGACGGCGACGACTACAGCACTCAGCGATCCTACGCGAGCAGTGCTACCGAACCTGTATGAGCTAATCTTCTGTTTACCTTGGGCGATGGAGCGCTTGGGTGTAGCGGCGGACCCGTGGTACTTGACAGTGGTGGTGCGCTTGGATGCAGCAGCAGACCCTTGGCGGTGGAGCGCTTGGTTGTACCGGCGGACCCGCGATACTCTACGGAGTGTCTGCGCTTGGTTGTAGCAACAGACCCGCGACGGTGGAGGCGTGCGTGCGGAGTACGGAGACCGTGTAGATGACTGAGACCTGACGACTGCTTGACCGACTCGACTTGGAGTGAGTCGACTAGCCCAGTGGACGGAGCGCCCAGTAGTTGGCAGCAGACCCACGGCGGACGGAGCGCCTGGTAGTTGGCAGCAAACCCGCGGTACTCGACAGGAGGAGTACCTCAGTAGGCTATCTGGGTGAGCGCCCGATATTTGGCAGCAGACCCTCAGCGGACGGAGCGCCCGGTAGTTGGTTGCAGACCCGCGGTACTCGATAGGAGGAGTACTTCAGCAGTCTTAGGTTAGTGAGCAGTACCTCGGAGTCGTGACAGGACCACTGTACACTTCAGAGATGGGGCTCTTCAACTTTTACGGTTTCGATAATGAAAATCCTGGTTTGAGCTGAGTCAATGATCTTTGTGATTCCTCATGATTGAGATGGGTCGCTTGATAACTTAGGTATATGTATGGGCATATACCTGGGTAATGGTTATCCGTTGATTTCATAAACTTGTTATAATCTGTGTGGATTTACTGTTTACTCTTCTTTGTGGATTGGGTTGTTCTTGGGCTCGGTGATGGAGCCGAACGGAAATTGAGGACTTAGGTATATGTATGGGCATATACCTAAGCAGTGTGAGTTGTTACTTCGTGAATGTTACTTTTCTTCGTGGTTTATCCTTTGTGGATTAGAGAGACCTTCAGGGGTCTCGGGGTCCCTACTGAGTAGCTTATACTCACCCCTGCACGGGCTTTGCCCGCACTACGTTGTGTTGGTTGCAGACGACGGACAGCGTTGACCTTAGCTGAGGCTTGCAGAGCGGGACGGTACCCGGAGGTGGACCACTGGGCGGGACGTGCACGGAGCGGACGGCGGGACCCGTGGAGCAGAGGAGCTATCTGTACCCACCTTTCAGGTGGGATTTCTAGTGGGCAGCTCGGTGCAGCGGTTTTACCTTTCAGTTGCTGTTTTCCCTTTCGAGTTGTACTTTACTTTATAGTTGGGCTTGTATTTCCGGCCCCCTTTACTTTTCTGCACTTTACTTTCCGCTTGCTGACTCTGTGTGGTTGTTACTTATAAAGGCAATGCCTTCCCTGTTTACCGGGAATTTACGCCTTGGTGCTAGTCGCCAGCCCCTGGCCTATGGAAGGCGGGCTTGGGGTAGTCACGGCACGGGCCCCGAGGACGGGTCGTGACAAATTGGTATCAGAGGAGTTCGGTTCTACCGTGAACTCTGATCTTTTTCTATGTGAAGCAATAATGTTTAGCATATTGAGTGTGGATATCAGTCCAGGGAGTCCAGTGTTGGTGCGGTGGCCGACGTATCCGTACAGCAGGACCCTGACTTCTGATTTCCGACTTAATACACGAAAACATTGATTGCGTGTGTGTTTCAAAGTTTTCTTTGTGATTTCTTTGTGTCAGCTCACCAGGTATACTGTTTGACCGTGGCGCACCTGTCTCCTTTCAGGATGGCCCCACGACGGCAGCCAGCTAGGGTTCCGAGAGTCGAGCGAGACGACAGCCCACCGAGCGACGAGGCCTCGGTGCATGGCCCTTTTCCAGTAGTGGCACCGGCGGTAGCTTTACCCGCCGAGCCCCCGATGCTTCCAGCAGCAGCCGCTGACGATGCACGTCGCCTCAGCGCACTGCATGAGTTTCAGCGCCAGCGACCGCCCAGGTTTCGCGGGGAGACGGATCCCCAGGTAGCAGAGGACTGGCTGGAGGCAGTGGTTCGAGTGTTTAGGCTAGTGAGGACACCAGCAAACCTCATGGTGATCCTCGCTGCGAGCCTACTACACGCAGCAGCAGGACGATGGTGGAGCTTGATGCTCCAGGTGCACGATGAGGCATCTCTACTTTGGACGGACTTTGAGAGCATCTTCCGCTCGGAGTTCGTCCCAGCCACCCTTCGTGCGGTGCGTATCCAGGAGCTTCTACAGCTGCGGCAGGGCAGCATGACGGTCGCTCAGTACGCGGCGAGGTTCACCGACCTTTCTCGGTACTCGACAGACATGGTACGGGACCCCTTCTTCCGGGCCCGGACCTTCGAGCAGGGTTTGAGACACGAGATCAGGGCATCCCTGATCTCCCTCAGCATACCGACTCAGACAGGAGTACTGGAGCGGGCACTTCTGATCGAGAGTTTCCTTGCTGAGTCTACACCAGCACAGCAACTCACCGCAGGGCGGCACGTGGCAGAGTCATCTGCAGCAGGTAGCCGACGGATGACTCAGGGTTCCAGGCAGACCAGACCTACCGGTGGCCGACTGCACGACTCAGGCTCAGTTGTACGGGGAAGCCGGGGTGGAGTCAGAGCCAGGCGTGCCGAGAGTGGGTAGTGTTACTCCTGTGGCGGGATTGGTCACATGGCTCATGACTGTCCGACCCGCCATGCTGATGATCAGTAGTTAAGTGAAGAACCTCCCAGGCAGAGGCAGAGGTTCAGCCGTGGCGGTCCGCAGGGAGGAGGCGGACGAGGCAGAGGAGCTGGACGAGCAGCCGGTGGTGGGCGACGCTTTGAGGCTCTTCCACCACCACCACCAGGAGGTCCACCCCGACCGCAGGGGAGAGCTCAGCTTCAGGCAGCCGAAGCCTTCGATCATGAAGCTCTGGGAGCCGATGGACATGAGCAGAACTAGTGGATAACATCCTTTGTACTTCTGGTTCCTTGTTGCTTTTGTGTAGCGTCTTGTATTATGAGCTGCAATAATAAAAGATGCATACCTTTGTGATATTTTCGTTCCTGTCCTCTTTCGTGATGTTACTAAGAGGTTCCAGTTTTGGCTGTTGACTTGACCCTCACTTGTGAGACATCTACTGGAGGAGACCCAGTTACCACACACTGATGCCGACAGTGTGACTCAACCCTTGGAGGCGAGAGTAACGGTTGAATCTCTTAGTAGTAGCGTCGAGGCCTTACGACGTCATCCTTGGTATGGATTAGTATCATCCATGTTAGGATTGACTGTTTTAGGCAAAGAATGTGGTTAATCCAGGGGATGAGACCAGATTTCTCTTTTCGGCAAAGAAGAGATCTTACAGCTCTGGTGGGACCGGAGATGGTCCAGGCCACGACAGAGAAGATCCAGGTCATCCAGGAGTGGATGAGGACAGCTCAGAGCCGGCAGAAGTCATACGCTGACAGGAGGCGGAGGCCACTGGAGTTCGAGGATGGCGACCACGTCTTCTTGCGGGTCTCACCTCAACGTGGTATTCGGAGATTTGGCCGAGGCGGCAAGTTATCTCCGCGCTTCATCGGACCCTTCCAGATTCTCAGCAGGTTTGGCGAGGTGGCTTATCGCCTGGCTCTACCACCTCAGTTGCACCGGGTGCACGACGTCTTCCACGTATCCCAGCTGAGGAGATACGTGCACGACCCGACGCACATCATTGACCATGGGGAGCTTGACGTTGACGATGGGGCGACTTTTACGGAGGTCCCGATGGAGATAGAGGATCGACAGGAGTGGGTCCTGCGTGGGCGATCGATTCCTCTTGTGCGCATCAGATGGCAGCACGAGAATCTCCAGGAGAGCACTTGGGAGCGGGAGGCTCAGATGCGTGCTCAGTACCCTCTTTTGTTTCCCTAGTTTTGATGTATCTTTACGGGGACGTAAAGCCCTGAGGTGGGAGTAATGTAAAGACCCGTAAAATTCAAGGGAAATTTTTTCTTAATTTTCTTTAGAATTTTACAAGAGCGCGGTTTCTGACGGCACCTGATTCCGAGGCCCGGAGTGCCCGGAATTAATTTCCGAAGTTTGGCTCGGGTACGTTCAGTGAACGAACGAGCGAGAATTCCTAACTTTTGATCCGGTGCTCAGAATTGAAATCCGAGGGCACCGATGAACTCGCAGCGCCGATATTCTCTTAAAGAGACCTTTTCGGGAGTTGCGTTTGTTGCGGGTTGAAAGTTAGTTTTAAGGGTTTTTAGTTTGAGTTAAATAAAATTGTGTAGAACAATTTTATTTTTAACTTGTTAAAACCTATCAAAGGAGGTTGGGAGTGGGACCCACACCCACTTAACCTCCCTTGGGAGGATTAAGTGTGGTGGGGCCCACACGATCCCCTAAACCTTTCAAATTCTCCCAACTCCCTTAACGCCTCATTTAATGGCTTCAGTTACTTAATTAATTAAGGGAGTTAAACCCTTTTTGAATTTCAAACCTTTGAAATTCTTGTGGTTAAGTTATGTAATAATATAAGTTAAAGCTTATATTATTCTAGGGGATTCTTTTAACACCTTGGGAGGATTTCTTGAGAGCTTTGGAAGCTTTTCTTCTTCTTCTTCAACTTGACGAAGAACCTTCGAACTTGACGAAGAACGCTCAAGCTCCGACGAAGAACGACGCCTCTCTTCTTCGTCCTCGGTGTCAGCAAGAGGGAACGCCGCACCCTCCTCGGACTTTCTTCGTCGGCATACGAAGATTCGCCAACGACGTATCTCTTCGGGCATATCTCTTCGTCAACGGAATTGACGAACGACTACCGCGACGCCCGATCTCCGCGACATCGACTTCCGCGGACATAGTCAAATCCTCGAACTTATACCCGAGGTAGGGGTTGTTGATTCTTTATTTATTTATTCCATTTCTTGAACATGGATCTCGCATGTCAAACTTGAGGCTTGAATGTTTAAGTTGAGTTACTTATTTAACGTGAGGGGGGGGGGGGGGCGGACCGCATGAACACGGCCGAACCCCCCCCTCCATCGTTCATGTTAATTATTCTTGCGTGAGGAAGCAAGTGGCGTGGTGCCGTCGCACCACGCGGATGATCGTGCAAATATTTTACGCGGCGCCGTCGCGCTACGTCGAGGAAGAATCTTCAAGAACGCGACGCCGTCGCGCCGCGTTGAAAAGAATAATGGCACGGCGAAAGGGGCGCGGTGCCGTCGCACCGCGCCGGACGACGACCACCGCGGCCGGTTCCGGGCCGCGGCAGGACGAGGAGACCGCGGCCGGATCCGGGCCGCAGCGGGATGTGAAGACCGGCGGCCGGGCCGCCGGCGTCGGAAGTCGAAGGCGGGACCGGAATTTCCGGTCCCGTTGGTAAAAACCGGTCGGCCAGCTGGCCGGCCGGATGACATAAAACCGGGGGATTAAATCCCCCAGCCGGTTCAACAAAACCCCCCCTTAATGAGGGGGGGCGGTTCCTTGAAGGAGGGGGGCAGCCGGCCCCCCGGTTGCGCTCCAGCAGGCCCCCCACGTGAGGGGGGCCGTTTGTTTACTTAGGCGCGACACAAAGGCCGCGCCACCTTGAAGAAGAGGGGGCTGAGCCCCCCGCGTGCCACCCTCGTGCGGCGCCAGGCGCCCGCCGCCGCGCCGCCCCGGGGGGGGGGGGGGGGTCGGGCCGGGTCGGCCCGGACCCGGACCCCCCCGTTTCGAACCAGATTTGGTTTTTGGCCCATAACTTGAGCCTCGGACCTCCGAATGACGAACCGTTTGCGGAAACACGATCCTTGGATCGAGACGGTCGTTTCTATATATCGCACTCAAGGTTTCAGTTAACTTTGAGTTCGGCCTGGTTGGTTCGTTCACGAAACCAACCGGTCCTTCGGAGCGGAAACACTCATATCTTGAGCTATGAACGTCCGATTAACGCGCCGTCAGTCGCGTTGTGTTCCTCTTAGTGAGACGGATCTTTTGGCATACTCTGCCCGAGGTTTGGACGCAGGTGGAGTACGGCCGGGTTGGTTTTGCCTTAAAAACCAACCGGGCCCCGGAGACGAAAATGCCAATAACTCTCAGACCGGGCGTCCGATCGACGCGCCGTCTGTTGCGTTGAGTTCCTGTTGACGATACGGAACTTTTGGATACATCAACTTCGGTCTTCGTGACAGTTGATGTATCAGCCTCTCGGCTCGTGGAGCGGACCCTCCGAACGAGCTTGCTTTGTGCGGGAACCCTAGTGCTGGCTGCGACTGTTCTACTGCTACGACTGCTACTGTGACTTCGACGACGACAGTACAAAGATCCTGTGTGGATTCGACGGCGACGACTACAGCACTCAGCGATCCTACGCGAGCAGTGCTACCGAACCTGTATGAGCTAATCTTCTGTTTACCTTGGCGATGGAGCGCTTGGGTGTAGCGGCGGACCCCGTGGTACTTGACAGTGGTGGTGCGCTTGGATGCAGCAGCAGACCCTTGGCGGTGGAGCGCTTGGATGTACCGGCGGACCCGCGATACTCTACGGAGTGTCTGCGCTTGGTTGTAGCAACAGACCCGCGACGGTGGAGGCGTGCGTGCGGAGTACGGAGACCGTGTAGATGACTAAGACCTGACGACTGCTTGACCGACTCGACTTGGAGTGAGTCGACTAGCCCAGTGGACGGAGCGCCCAGTAGTTGGCAGCAGACCCACGGCGGACGGAGCGCCTGGTAGTTGGCAGCAAACCCGCGGTACTCGACAGGAGGAGTACCTCAGTAGGATATCTGGGTGAGCGCCCGGTATTTGGCAGCAGACCCTCAGCGGACGGAGCGCCCGGTAGTTGGCTGCAGACCCGCGGTACTCGATAGGAGGAGTACTTCAGCAGTCTTAGGTTAGTGAGCAGTACCTCGGAGTCGTGACAGGACCACTGTACACTTCAGAGATGGGGCTCTTCAACTTTTACGGTTTCGATAATGAAAATCCTGGTTTGAGCTGAGTCAATGATCTTTGTGATTCCTCATGATTGAGATGGGTCGCTTGATAACTTAGGTATATGTATGGGCATATACCTGGGTAATGGTTATCCGTTGATTTCATAAACTTGTTATAATCTGTGTGGATTTACTGTTTACTCTTCTTTGTGGATTGGGTTGTTCTTGGGCTCGGTGTTGGAGCCGAACGGAAATTGAGGACTTAGGTATATGTATGGGCATATACCTAAGCAGTGTGAGTTGTTACTTCGTGATTGTTACTTTTCTTCGTGGTTTATCCTTTGTGGATTAGAGAGACCTTCAGGGGTCTCGGGGTCCCTACTGAGTAGCTTATACTCACCCCTGCACGGGCTTTGCCCGCACTACGTTGTGTTGGTTGCAGACGACGGACAGCGTTGACCTTAGCTGAGGCTTGCAGAGCGGGACGGTACCCGGAGGTGGACCACTGGGCGGGACGTGCACGGAGCGAACGGCGGGACCCGTGGAGCAGAGGAGCTATCTGTACCCACCCTTCAGGTGAGATTTCTAGTGGGCAGCTCGTGCAGCGGTTTTACCTTTCAGTTGCTGTTTTCCCTTTCGAGTTGTACTTTACTTTACAGTTGGGCTTGTATTTCCGGCCCCCTTTACTTTTCTGCACTTTACTTTCCGCTTGCTGACTCTGTGTGGTTGTTACTTATAAAGGCAATGCCTTCCCTGTTTACCGGGAATTTACGCCTTGGTGCTAGTCGCCAGCCCCTGGCCTATGGAAGGCGGGCTTGGGGTAGTCACGGCACGGGCCCCGAGGACGGGTCGTGACAAATTGGTATCAGAGGAGTTCGGTTCTACCGTGAACTCTGATCTTTTTCTATGTGAAGCAATAATGTTTAGCATATTGAGTGTGGATATCAGTCCAGGGAGTCCATTGTTGGTGCGGCGACCGACGTATCCGTACACCAGGACCCTGACTTTCTGATTTCCGACTTAATACACGAAAACATTGATTGCGTGTGTGTTTCAATGTTTTCTTTGTGATTTCTTTGTGTCAGCTCACCAGGTATACTGTTTGACCGTGGCGCACCTGTCTTCTTTCAGGATGGCCCCACGACGGCAGCCAGCTAGGGTTCCGAGAGTCGAGCGAGACGACAGCCCACCGAGCGACGAGGCCTCGGTGCAGGGCCCTTTTCCAGTAGTGGAACCGGCGGTAGCTTTACCCGCCGAGCCCCCGATGCTTCCAGCAGCAGCCGCTGACGATGCACGTCGCCTCAGCGCACTGCATGAGTTTCAGCGCCAGCGACCGCCCCAGGTTTCGCGGGGAGACGGATCCCCAGGTAGCAGAGGACTGGCTGGAGGCAGTGGTTCGAGTGTTTAGGCTAGTGAGGACACCAGCAAACCTCATGGTGATCCTCGCTGCGAGCCTACTACACGCAGCAGCAGGACGATGGTGGAGCTTGATGCTCCAGGTGCACGATGAGGCATCTCTACTTTGGACGGACTTTGAGAGCATCTTCCGCTCGGAGTTCGTCCCAGCCACCCTTCGTGCGGTGCGTATCCAGGAGCTTCTACAGCTGCGGCAGGGAAGCATGACGGTCGCTCAGTACGCGACGAGGTTCACCGACCTTTCTCGGTACTCGACAGACATGGTACGGGACCCCTTCTTCCGGGCCCGGACCTTCGAGCAGGGTTTGAGACACGAGATCAGGGCATCGCTGATCTCCCTCAGCATACCGACTCAGACATGAGTACTGGAGCAGGCACTTCTGATCGAGAGTTTCCTTGCTGAGTCTACACCAGCACAGCAACTCACCGCAGGGCGGCACGTGGCAGAGTCATCTGCAGCAGGTAGCCGACGGATGACTCAGGGTTCCAGGCAGACCAGACCTACCGGTGGCCGACTGCACGACTCAGGCTCAGTTGTACGGGGAAGCCGGGGTGGAGTCAGAGCCAGGCGTGCCGAGAGTGGGCAGTGTTACTCCTGTGGCGGGATTGGTCACATGGCTCATGACTGTCCGACCCGCCATGCTGATGATCAGCAGTTAAGTGAAGAACCTCCCAGGCAGAGGCAGAGGTTCGACCGTGGCGGTCCGCAGGGAGGAGGCGGACGAGGCAGAGGAGCTGGACGAGCAGCCGGTGGTGGGCGACGCTTTGAGGCTCTTCCACCACCACCACCAGGAGGTCCACCCCGACCGCAGGGGAGAGCTCAGCTTCAGGCAGCCGAAGCCTTCGATCATGAAGCTCTGGGAGCCGATGGACAGGAGCAGAACTAGTGGATAACATCCTTTGTACTTCTGGTTCCTTGTTGCTTTTGTGTAGCGTCTTGTATTATGAGCTGCAATAATAAAAGACGCATACCTTTGTGATATTTTCGTTCCTGTCCTCTTTCGTGATGTTACTAAGAGGTTCCAGTTTTGGCTGTTGACTTGACCCTCACTTGTGAGACATCTACTGGAGGAGACCCAGTTACCACACACTGATGCCGACAGTGTGACTCAACCCTTGGAGGCGAGAGTAACGGTTGAATCTCTTAGTAGTAGCGTCGAGGCCTTACGACGTCATCCTTGGTATGGATTAGTATCATCCATGTTAGGATTGACTGTTTTAGGCAAAGAATGTGGTTAATCCAGGGGATGAGACCAGATTTCTCTTTTCGGCAAAGAAGAGATCTTACAGCTCTGGTGGGACCGGAGATGGTCCATGCCACGACAGAGAAGATCCTGGTCATCCAGGAGTGGATGAGGACAGCTCAGAGCCGGCAGAAGTCATACGCTGACAGGAGGCGGAGGCCACTGGAGTTCGAGGATGGCGACCACGTCTTCTTGCGGGTCTCACCTCAACGTGGTATTCGGAGATTTGGCCGAGGCGGCAAGTTATCTCCGCGCTTCATCGGACCCTTCCAGATTCTCAGCAGGTTTGGCGAGGTGGCTTATCGCCTGGCTCTACCACCTCAGTTGCACCGGGTGCACGACGTCTTCCACGTATCCCAGCTAAGGAGATACGTGCACGACCCGACGCACATCATTGACCATGGGGAGCTTGACGTTGACGATGGGGCGACTTTTACGGAGGTCCCGATGGAGATAGAGGATCGACAGGAGCGGGTCCTGCGTGGGCGATCGATTCCTCTTGTGCGCATCATATGGCAGCACGAGAATCTCCAGGAGAGCACTTGGGAGCGGGAGGCTCAGATGCGTGCTCAGTACCCTCTTTTGTTTCCCTAGTTTTGATGTATCTTTACGGGGACGTAAAGCCCTGAGGTGGGAGTAATGTAAAGACCCGTAAAATTCAATGGAAATTTTTTCTTAATTTTCTTTAGAATTTTACAAGAGCGCGGTTTCTGACGGCACCTGATTCCGAGGCCTGGAGTGCCCGGAATTAATTTCCGAAGTTTGGCTCGGGTACGTTCAGTGAACGAACGAGCGAGAATTCCTAAATTTTGATCCGGTGCTCGGAATTGAAATCCGAGGGCACCGATGAACTCGCAGCGCCGATATTCGCTTAAAGAGACATTTTCGGGAGTTGCGTTTGTTGCGGGTTGAAAGTTAGTTTTAAGGGTTTTTAGTTTGAGTTAAATAAAATTGTGTAGAACAATTTTATTTTTAACTTGTTAAAACCTATCAAAGGAGGTTGGGAGTGGGACCCACACCCACTTAACCTCCCTTGGGAGGATTAAGTGTGGTGGGGCCCACACGATCCCCTAAACCATTCAAATTCTCCCAACTCCCTTAACGCCTCATTTAATGGCTTAAGTTACTTAATTAATTAAGGGAGTTAAACCCTTTTTGAATTTCAAACCTTTGAAATTCTTGTGGTTAAGTTATGTAATAATATAAGTTAAAGCTTATATTATTCTAGGGTATTATTTTAACACCTTGGGAGGATTTCTTGAGAGCATTGGAAGCTTTTCTTCTTCTTCTTCAACTTGACGAAGAACCTTCGAACTTGACGAAGAACGCTCAAGCTCCGACGAAGAACGACGCCTCTCTTCTTCGTCCTCGGTGTCAGCAAGAGGGAACGCCACACCCTCCTCGGACCTTCTTCGTCGGCATACGAAGATTCGCCAACGACGTATCTCTTCGGGCATATCTCTTTGTCAACGGAATTGACGAACGACTACCGCGACGCCCGATCTCCGTGACGTCGACTTCCGCGGACATAGTCAAATCCTCGAACTTATACCTGAGGTAGGGGTTGTTGATTCTTTATTTATTTATTCCATTTCTTGAACGTGGATCTCGCATGTCAAACTTGAGGCTTGAATGTTTATGTTGAGTTACTTATTTAACGTGATGGGGGGGGGGGGGGGACCGCATGAACACGGCCGAACCCCCCCTCCATCGTTCATGTTAATTATTCTTGCGTGAGGAAGCAAGTGGCGTGGTGCCGTCGCACCACGCGGATGATCGTGCAAATATTTTACGCGGCGCCGTCGCGCTACGTCGAGGAAGAATCTTCAAGAACGCGACGCCGTCGCGCCGCGTTGAAAAGAATAATGGCACGGCGAAAGGGGCGCGGTGCCGTCGCACCGCGCCGGACGACGAACACCGCGGCCGGTTCCGGGCCGCGGCGGGACGAGGAGACCGCGGCCGGATCCGGGCCGCGGCGGGATGTGAAGACCGGCGGCCGGGCCGCCGGCGTCGGAAGTCGAAGGCGGGACCGGAATTTCCGGTCCCGTTGGTAAAAACCGGCCGGCCAGCTGGCCGGCCGGATGACATAAAACCGGGGGATTAAATCCCCCGACCGGTTCAACAAAACCCCCCCTTAATGAGGGGGGGCGGTTCCTTGAAGGAGGGGGGCAGCCGGCCCCCCGGTTGCGCTCCAGCAGGCCCCCCACGTGAGGGGGGCCGTTTGTTTACTTAGGCGCGACACAAAGGCCGCGCCACCTTGAAGAAGCGGGGGCTGATCCCCCCGCGTGCCACCCTCGTGCGGCGCCAGGCGCCCGCCGCCGCGCCGCCCCGGGGGGGGGGGGGGGGGGTCGGGCCGGGTCGGCCCGGACCCGGACCCCCCCCGTTTCGAACCAGATTTGGTTTTTGGCCCATAACTTGAGCCTCGGACCTCTGAATGACGAACCGTCTGCGGCAACGCGATCCTTGGATCGAGACGGTCGTTTCGATATATCGCACTCAAGGTTTCGGTTAACTTTGAGTTCGGCCAGGTTGGTTCGTTCACGAAACCAACCGGGCCTTCGGAGCGGAAACGCTCATATCTTGAGCTACGAACGTCCGATTAACGCGCCGTCAGTCGCGTTGTGTTCCTCTTAGTGAGACGGATCTTTTGGCATACTCCGCCCGAGGTTTGGACGCAGGTGGAGTACGGTCGGGTTGGTTTTGCCTTAAAAACCAACCGGGCCCCGGAGACGAAAATGTCAATAACTCTCAGACCGGGCGTCCGATCGACGCGCCGTCTGTTGCGTTGAGTTCCTGTTGACGATACGGAACTTTTGGATACATCAACTTCGGTCTTCATGACAGTTGATGTATCAGCCTCTCGGCTCGTGGAGCGGACCCTCCGAACGAGCTTGCTTTGTGCGGGAACCCTAGTGCTGGCTGCGACTGTTCTACTGCTACGACTGCTACTGTGACTTCGACGACGACAGTACAGAGATCCTGTGTGGATTCGACGGCGACGACTACAGCACTCAGCGATCCTACGCGAGCAGTGCTACCGAACCTGTATGAGCTAATCTTCTGTTTACCTTGGGCGATGGAGCGCTTGGGTGTAGCGGCGGACCCGTGGTACTTGACAGTGGTGGTGCGCTTGGATGCAGCAGCAGACCCTTGGCGGTGGAGTGCTTGGTTGTAGCGGCGGACCCGCGATACTCTACGGAGTGTGTGCGCTTGGTTGTAGCAACAGACCCGCGACGGTGGAGGCGTGCGTGCAGAGTACGGAGACCGTGTAGATGACTGAGAACTGACGACTGCTTGACCGACTCGACTTGGAGTGAGTCGACTAGCCCAGTGGACGGAGCGCCCAGTAGTTGGCAGCAGACCCACGGCGGACGGAGCGCCTGGTAGTTGGCAGCAAACCCGCGGTACTCGACAGGAGGAGTATCTCAGTAGGCTATCTGGGTGAGCGCCCGGTATTTGGCAGCAGACCCTCAGCGGATGGAGCGCCCGGTAGTTGGAAGCAGACCCGCGGTACTCGATAGGAGGAGTACTTCAGCAGTCTTAGGTTAGTGAGCAGTACCTCGGAGTCGTGACAGGACCACTGTACACTTCAGAGATGGGGCTCTTCAACTTTTACGGTTTCGATAATGAAAATCCTGGTTTGAGCTGAGTCAATGATCTTTGTGATTCCTTATGATTGAGATGGGTCGCTTGATAACTTAGGTATATGTATGGGCATATACCTGGGTAATGGTTATCCGTTGATTTCATAAACTTGTTATAATCTGTGTGGATTTACTGTTTACTCTTCTTTGTGGATTGGGTTGTTCTTGGGCTCGGTGTTGGAGCCGAACGGAAATTGAGGACTTAGGTATATGTATGGGCATATACCTAAGCAGTGTGAGTTGTTACTTCGTGATTTTTACTTTTCTTCGTGGTTTATCCTTTGTGGATTAGAGAGACCTTCTGGGGTCTCGGGGTCCCTACTGAGTAGCTTATACTCACCCCTGCACGGGCTTTGCCCGCACTACGTTGTGTTGGTTGCAGACGACGGACATCGTTGACCTTAGCTGAGGCTTGCAGAGCGGGACGGTACCCGGAGGTGGACCACTGGGCGGGACGTGCACGGAGCGGACGGCGGGACCCGTGGAGCAGAGGAGCTATCTGTACCCACCCTTCAGGTGGGATTTCTAGTGGGCAGCTCGGTGCAGCGGTTTTACCTTTCAGTTGCTATTTTCCCTTTCGAGTTGTACTTTACTTTACAGTTGGGCTTGTATTTCCGGCCCCCTTTACTTTTCTTCACTTTACTTTCCGCTTGCTGAATCTGTGTGGTTGTTACTTATAAAGGCAATGCCTTCCCTGTTTACTGGGAATTTACGCCTTGGTGCTAGTCGCCAGCCCCTGGCCTATGGAAGGTGGGCTTGGGGTAGTCACGGCACGGGCCCCGAGGACGGGTCGTGACATCCTTAATTTTATTTATGTAAAACTTTTATATTCTATGGGATTTGGAATGATTTTTGGGGCTTATATGGGATAGTTTTTTTCATGATACAAAGGGAATGAGATGTGTTAATAATTAGGATAATTGAGTTCCTTTTTAATGTGGAAAAGAAGTGTCATTTTGAAAACTATTGAAAAGGGAATTCCAACCACCTCTCATCAATGTATTTTGACTAGAAAAATGAATAAAATAATTTTAATGTGAATATATGAAATAAATATTTCTATAAAATACGTTATGGACATGTTTCTATGTCATTTTGACCCTTTATATTATGGTCTAGTCAATTATTAAGGTAAATTTTACCTTAATAAATATAATTAATATTAATTACATTCACTAATATTTTTGTTAAAAAATTATGTTTTTCTTATTATAAATATTAGTTTTAAATTATTATGAAATACAGAATATATTTTTCACAATTCCATTCTTAGAAGTGGTATAAATTTATTTAAATATTTCCCCATTGAGGGGGTGGGAAAGTAGATTTTTAAAATATTAATTGTAAAAAGATTCAAATAATTTAAAATCCAATTTCAATGTGAAATTGATTTCATTGACCAAAGTATAATTTTTTTTATAATAATTTAAATTAATAAACTTTAAAATAGAATTGAAATATAATTTTCTTATATAAATATAATATATAAAATTGAATATTTCATTTAAAATTTAGTATTTTTCATTATTGATCTAAATATAAAAAATAATAGAAAATTAAAAAACAGTCATCTTTAGATAATTTTGAAGTTATGCATCAAAAAATTAAGCATATTTTGGAATATAAATTTTTTAGATTTTATAGAATTTTGTTTTTATATAGGTGATCTATTAAAAGGAGAAAACAATTCCTTTTATAAGAATACAAATTTAGAGTATAAATTAAGATTTATTATTATCTTATACATATCAAATCTATTGGATGAATATAAATTCTATTTTATTGAATCTATAATATATATATATATTCCATTAATAACACTCAGTAATAGTAAATAAATTATTATTTTGTGATAAAATGTATTTGGTTCAAAATAATAGTTTTTGATAAAAAACATCCCAAATATATTCAATTAGGGTTTAAATTAATTTCTAGTTAATTAGTGACCCATGAATTAAATCATATATATTCATATATTAGTTAATCATATTCATAATTGGTAATTTAACTTCTTGGTTATATCTTATTATATTAAAAAATTTATTTTTTATAATATATTATTATTTGGTTAGACATGGTGTTGCGTGTAACGCAAGATAATGAAGAATTTCTTTGTTGCATAAAATGAAATAAATCTCAGTATTTTATGAATTGAAATATATAGAATATATTAAATTATATTTAAAATATTAAATTATATTTAAAATATTAAATATATTTTAATTCATAGGGGGATAAATTCTATTTTGTGCCTTGTATTTCTTATCATACATGATATCAAATAAAATATATACTTTTAAAAATTTCATGGTGTTACACCACTTCATCTCATCATCTTCCTCACAATAAATCAAAGAACGGCTAGCTAAAATACCAAATAAAAGGGTCATCATAATTATACAACAATTTATATGGATATATCTTATTCTATGTCATTTATAATGATATCTAGTAGTTGAAAAATGTTATTCTCATATTCTTATAAACCAAAATATAATAATCAGAAAATTAGGTAGGCCACTCTAGTAAACTTCCTATGATATTTTGACACACAATATCCATAATAGGATTAATATGTCTCCTTCCATCACTAAAATCAGTTGAATTTCATTCATATGGATCATGGAAATCAATAATATCATCATACATGTTTTTTATTTATGGAAACAAAATATTATAAATTCTAGGAAATGTTTCTTTCATTTTATTATAAATGTATTTTTTCACTATTCATGTATGCATTATCTATTAACATCATTTTTTATGTTAGTACCACAGTTCTCTTCAAAATGAGAACACGATGTTTTTAGACTTGTGATTTCCTTCCAAAAAATTTAAACTGTATTACTTTTTTTAAATACTATATTGAGTGTATCAATCTTGTTTGCATAAGTACTTTATGTGAGTTTAAAATCATACCCTCAACTATACCCTTTTCCAGAATATGTTATCCTACAGGATCTCAGATATTATGTTCCTGAAAACTATATGAAGAATAACCTAGTGAATGTGAGAGATAATTTGGGATTTAGTGTCTTCTCCAAATCATGAACTCTTTGTTGTATATAAATATATTTAACAAAATATAATGTATACTCAATTATTCCACTCCTCCAAATCTATATTTTTTTATTTTAGAAAACAATTTTACAGGTTATGTGTGAACCCTCTCAACACAAACCAAATAATTTAATCAATATGACATCCTCAAAAAATATTTGGAAGGAAAATTACATCATAATTGACCCAAACTATCAACAAAATGAAGATTCAAGATTAAAAAATGAAACCGATCGTGCATCGAGCCTAGTGCAACCTCCTTATGCTTTGAGATTCCACACCGAGAGTGCCACCATGGAATGCTGATCATCCAATTATGATCTCCTCCTCACTATGTATTTAACCAATAATGACACTAGAGAAAACATCTATATTAATTAAAACCATATACATCGATTTAGTTGTGGTCTACGCCTTCACAAGTTCATCTATTCATTCAGGAAGCAACATAACCTGAACCTCATCACTACAAACAGTAAGGGAAAATTAAATACCACTACTTACCCACAAGTTTAGATACACATCAAGCTACAAATTCTAACATGAAGATCCAAAATACATGACTCCACACCCATCAGAATGTCGAAGATGCCCTGCATACCATCACCATTGTCGACAAGCCATCCAAAACGGTAGCTTATCATTCACTAGTGATTACCATAAATTATATAGTGACCAGGATCATTATGAACAACATTAACAAGGCCGCACCACCTGGAACAATAAAACCCACCCTACTACATCCCAAACCTCTATGAGATCTACTACCCTAGAACAACCTATAAATAGAAGATATATATTAATAAAAAATAAAATATTTAAAAATTTATTTCTTCCTATGATCCAAAAACATTGAATTAAAAAAATATTATTAGAATGGTGAAAATAATGTTGGTTGTGTTTCTGAGGAACCATTGCCGCTCACTCAACAAATCTCAAAAACACCTGGAGAACCATCACAGCAGACCTCACTATGGTAGAGAAATAGACCATGAATCCATTTTAGAGATTGATGCTGATTTGTAATCAATCGAGGGGAACCAACGACTATAACAAGGGAAAACTAACCCAATAGCATAAAACAATTATGAACATAAAAACCACACACAAAAATATAAAATTCTATAAGAAAATGAAAACCAACCTGAGTGAGAGAACCCTTAAATCAATGTGTAATTGGAGTAAGGGTCATCATACAGATAGAGATGAGATACCAAAGAAAGTGCACCCACCCCCCTTAAATCTACATGGATATAGAAACTTAATCGAGCTCAAAATATGTTTATACTTAGTTCTTTTCACTCAAAAGAATGTCTGTGGAAATATTACATCATGGAGATAATTAGTTCTCTTTTTATTCATTCATACATGGGATGGAAGGTCAATTTTTATAATTTATAATTATAATTTTATGTATATTTTTAAAATTTATATCTCTATCATGGGATATATCCTTTTATATGAGTTTTAAACAACCATTTCCTTAATATTAATTCCATTTAAAGACTCAGTAAACATCAAATAAAATATTTCATTTCAAATTTTGATTTCGAATTATTGAACATATCTAAATTTATAATACCTTCAAATGATAAATAAACATGGTTTCTTATTTTTATTGAAATTATATTTTCCCTCATGGAATAACCTTATTTTATCATGATAGTAATAACATGTCTCATCTTGATGAAATATGATCTCAATTGTCCAATTGAATGAATGATAAACTCTCTTCAAATTAGTGCATGTTAAACTATTGATAGTAATGTGTTCCTTGAATATATGCATGTATGAAAATAATATCTTGTTTATGTATCCATTCCCATATACATTAATTTTACATTGTTTTTCTATATTAGTGTTAAGAATATTTCGGTTCATAGTTTGGGGGATGTAGAATTTTTTTTCTAATTAAGAATGTCTCGATACCCTACCCACAAAGTGTACCCCTTCAGGGATGACAATGTGAGAAAGGCGATAATGACCCCTGAGTCCTGCATCAAGTAGGCTCTGGGTTGGAGACTAGCACCTGGGGTATTGTGTTGACATAGATGGGAGGCATTACCCTCTAAGAGAACATATGCAGAAAAGAGATATAAGATTGACACAAACCAACACCAACGCATATTGAAATATAAAAGAAAACTCAAGTGAACATATGTAATATCATGAAAAACTACTACAACTAGAAGTAGAAAATAGCAAGTACCCAAAAGAAAGTAAAAACAACAACATCCACATGCCCGAATAGCACCTGCAACCCCGTGCTAGTAAAAACCAGATTGATCTCCAAACTACACCAAGTGAACTAAAAAACAATTTATACATACATAGGGTGAGTATAAAAGTATACAATGTAGGATCCTCCCCAAAGCCTCTCGTGAAAAGATAAAGAAATCATGCTAAAGCATATTGAACAACATGTGAATCTCACTCTTTACCTAAACATGTATACTAGGTTCCCAACTTCACCATGGATACTCTTTCTAAGTAACGCATACAAGAGTATATAATAAAAATAAAAAATATATAGGGTACCCCACTACCACTTCCCAAATGTTTTTACACTTTTTTCCCAATGTTGCACATCCTAAGAATCTCTTTCCAAAAAGGCATTCCCATAGACACTTGGGCGAAGCACCACAACTTGCACCTTGTGCAACACGACCGCCATATCCATACAAGAATGTTACCAGGTACTTTCTGGAAGCCACCAAAGATCTCCTAACATGTATTATACATTAGGTATTATACCTCAAGCCATTACAGCACATACACTGAGTATGGATCCTTAAGCCATCACAACCTATACACGTTACACCTATAGTATTCCAAAAGATACTATATATTGAATGTATGTGTGTGAATAACCACAAGCCGTTACATCCTGCTACACACAAATACGGGGAAAACTCACCACTATGCCTACCTGTACAAGTATCTAACAAGATAAGAGAGCAGAGCCAAAGGGGGTAGTCAGCCATCCATCCTCCACCCAAAATGTTGGGGAAAACCAACCATTAGGGATCAGAATCCCTGGGGTGTCAGTTTCCCTAACTAAAAGGGTGGAGTAGAATATAGAAACACAAAAGGTATAGAATACACTATATCTTAGAACGACACTATGGGAATAACCTAGTCAAAGACTCAACTTCCCAAAGATTCTCTCAGACTCCTGACTGTCACTTCTAAGACTAGGTATCCTATATGCACACAACCATTTAAAGAGATTAATTGCATTACATCACTCCATTTTGGTCAGTTCAACTTTATGTTAATTAATTCATTAAACATTAATTAACCATTAACAATTTAACATTATATTTCATTAGAATAACACCCAAATTCCACAGTCCCATTAAAATTGTAATATCAACATTTCATTCTAACAAGATCCAACCCCATGGATTAAAATCATTTATTTAATTATTTATTTACAGTATTACAATCCCATATTCCAGGAATTCTAGAAAAACATTTGATGTAGATAAACACAAGTGGGATCTACACAGTGAGTAGATGAACTACACGTTGTGCCTTTTCCACCTTGAGCTAGAGCGTAGACCCATCCTCACTTAAGAAGCTAGACATGGAAAGAACGTGACATATCACTCTCTTATTTTCAACTTTTAAAGGAAGGGTTAGTAAGACCAACATCCTCGAGTAGTGTGGAATATACAGAAGATAACCATTCAAAGAAACATCAAGCATCCAAACATTTACATCCAACCTGTTCCATCATCCCTAGTGTCCTCTCCCACGCCCACATGCATAAACCGATGAATCTCTCCACTCGTGGCATCATCTTCTACCACAACTAATATGCCTCCCTACCCCCACATATCTCAACAACCTTTCAGGCTCACATCACAACACAAGTATAAAGAAAACAACCATCATATCAATTGGGCTCTTGCAACACAAAAAAGAATGAGGGAAACACCGAACCCCACAACGAATTATCTTTTATCAAAAAACCAGTTATTTAATCCATCATGTATTAATCGATTCATTTTTTTGTAGGTTCCAAATTTGGAAACCCTATTCATTATGCTATCAAAAAAATAAACATTCTTACTGCACCAATTTGATTTACATAAAATTACAACAACAGGAACCAGATTCGTTTATTTTTCTTTTATCTTTAGCCAAATAATTATCAATTAATTATGGATTTACATTCTTTACCAATTTCCTTGAAGAAAAAAAAAGAAAATCAAGCAAGAAAAAATAACACACTATCTAGAAAACTAGTGGTAATAATATATGATCAATCTCAATTTATTTATTCCGTTCAAATATTTATCATTCCAATTTAATTGTTAAGCAATGGGATAAAACATGATAAATCTATAGTTTCACTTAATAGAAAAGATAAGAAATGAATCTCATACCACAAACAATTCTTGACAATATTTATATGAGAATGAGCCACAAAACAGGTTACGATCTCCTCCACCCATGAAAAATGTATCCACACGAGGATGCAGAGATGCCACCACACTAGTCAACACCCAATAAAATTCCATTAAGAAAAAGGAGATATCATTCCATAAATGGGAGAGGGGAAATAGTAAAGTATAAACCCAAAATTATGATGATAGAACATACCTTATAATGAAGACTAATCAATATTTCTTGGATTTATCAAAACAGATCCGAACAAATCCTAAGAGGAAAGTTTTACTGCACAACTCATATGTAAAGGAATGGGATGTTCAAGCATCTCACACATGATAATAAGGAGGAAGAACTAGGGAGGAAGATATATCATCCCTTTAGAAGATTTAATGGAGTAGGGGTTTGAGGTACACTAGATTTTACATTAAAATAAGATCACATTAAACCATGTTGTTTGACCATGTAGAAAAAACATCAGGAGCCTTAAATAAAATTTATACAGTCGTTATGACATTTAAATTTGTCGTAGGGTCCTTAAAATGAAGCTTCAAATGCATTTTATGTCAAAGTAAACGTCAAAGAGGATAAACTGTAGAAAGTTGGAAACACTGTACCTGAACATGAAATTTGGCCGTGAAAATAGAGGTTACCGATAGACATCACCATTTTTGAAACACTCCTCACGAACTGAATACTTGTCAATGGAAATAGAGGTTTCTGATGGACCTCAACATTCTAAAAACATTAATCATTAACTCAAAATATGGAAAATGAAATAGAGGTTTCAAATGGTCCTCACCATTCTGGAAATAATTTGTGGGAACTAAATATTTGGAAAAATAAAATAGAGGTCACTGATGCACTATTTACATAATGTTACCAATGACACTATTCACAGAAGGTCACTGATGACACTATTCACAGAAGGTTACTGATGCACTTTTCACAACAGTCTACCATTGGAACTATTCACTGATGAAACTGTTCACTGGTGGAACTGTTCATAAATAGTTATCGATGCACTGTTCACAACTGTCTACCGTTGGAATTTTTCACCGATGAAACTATTATCATAAAAGGAAATTTGGCATAGTGTTGGGTATATGTCACATTGACCTCCCAAAACACCTCATACTAGTAATTTTGCAATGGATTGGACCAGATAGGTCTAGGTCATTTCACCATATACCTCTCAAAATATTCTCATCCTCCATAATTCCAAACCCACCTAAATGGAAAATTAAATGGAATCCGAACAACCACTCATCGAGATACCTCTCCAAATAGAGAAATCCTCACTAAGTGAAACAAAATCCATATTATAAACATGAAAGGTCTAAAACAATGAAGACTACATCAATATATAAAAAGAGTTAAACATCAAACAACTCTGGGTACTGAGCACGTATCTATGAATCGCATTCCTAGGTACTCTCCTCCATGACACCATGTTGACCCAAGACATGAACCAAGGGGATAGAATGCCCGCACAACACCTTCTCTTTGTGGTATTAGATATTCATAATTCTCTCCTCAATGGTCGCATCATCATCAACATCGATCTATCCCCAATCAATGATGTGAGAGTCATCTTGATGATAATTACATAGCTATAATACATGGGAAAAGTCATGTATCCGACTCATCTGCGGGGGGGGGGGGGGGGGTGAAACTTGATACGCCCTAGCTCAAACACGTGCTAAAACCTAAAAAGGACCAAAAAACCTGGGAGAATGCTTAATCCCATGACCAAAACATCGCTGCCCAAAATAGGGAGTCAACTGTAGTAACACATGATCCTCAACATCAAACATTATGTGTCTCCTCATTTGATCGGCATATGATTTTGAACAATCATGTACTATCTTGATCCCCTCATGAATCACCTGGATCATCTCTGTTGTATTCTTCACTAGATCCAGTCTGAGAATTTCTGCCTCTCTAACTCTAGTAAAGCACAACGTAGAATGGAAAGGTTGGCCATACAAGGCATCAAATGGCACCATAACGATGGTGGAGTAAAAACTATTTTTGTATGAAAACACCACCATGGGTAAATGCTTTATCCCAGAAGCTCCAAAATATACGACAGAAGAGCGTAACACATCATCAAGGGTCTGGATGGTTTGCTCTATCTGACCATCCTTTTGAGGATGAAAAGCAGTGATAAGGAATAGTTGACTTCCAAAAACATGCAAGAGACATCCACACACCCTAGAGTTACATAGGGATCACAATCAGAAATTATCAACCTTGGGACTCCATTAAGTCTCACAACCTCCTCCAGATACTACCATGACAAAACTTCTACTGATAATGAATCCTTGAATGCTATAAAGCGGGATGATTTTTTTAAAAGATCCACTACAAACCAAATATCATAATGTCCTCCCTGAGGCCGAGGTAAACCAGTGACCATGTCCATTGAGATGTCCTCCCACTTCTATTGAGTAACATCTAATGGCTGGAGCATACCACCACGAACACAGTGTTCGACCTTCACCATCTGGCAGACCCAAAATCAAGACACAAACTCTACAGCTGCATGCTTCAGCCCAGGCCACATAAAACTGGTTTATCTGGTCTTGATACATATTTGACACATCAGGATTCACCGCTAATGTAGAAAAATTTAACTCTCTAAAAAATATCTCGTGCATCGTTAAAGGAACACATAACCTTCCACGATACAACACTTGGTGTTGTTCATCCTCAGACCAACAATAAGGGGCCTTTCCACAAATAACTCAGTCTCTTTAGTCCTCCACCTCTAGATCTCCCAACTAGGTCTCTTCCACCTTCTACACTAGATATTTCTATATCGTCATCTAAAAAAGACAACCTTTACCCCCCAACTTCTCCCATATCAATATGTAATTCTAAATGTTCATCCATTATTATCCCAGAGTCACCCGATTTATGCACTACATTAGTACGTGACTTACGACTCAGCTCATCTGCTACAAAATTCCCCATTCCAAGTGTATATGTTATTTTGATGTCATATTCTTGTAAGAACTCCACCCACCAATTTTGTCATATATTCATGTCACGTTGGGAGAAAACATACATCAAGATCCTTTTTTTGGTGAAAACCAAAAGGCGCTCACCAATGAGGTAATGTCTCTATAACATCAGATAAAGCACTAAAGCTAACAACTCAAGATCATGGGTCACATAGTTATGTTCACGGGGATTTAACTACCAAGAACCCTGAGAAACAACTGATCTGTACTGCATCATAACACAAACTAACCCCAAATTTTATGTATCATAGAAAACATCAAAATGAACTCCCTTTGTTGGAAGAAAAATAACTGCATCACTTACTAACATCTCTTTTAGATACTCGAATGGTTCCTGATAATGATCAGTCCATAACACCTAATACTTCCTAGTCAAAGTTGTTAGAGGAACAGAATTTCGAGAGAAATCGGCTATGAAACTCATGCTGTAGGCTGTGGGACCATGGAAACGTTACACATATGACACAATCTTTGGGGATTCCCAAGACACAAATACTCTATCATTAATGGATCCACAACTACACCCTGTTGGAAGACCACTTTCTCCAAGAAGCTGGCTTCTTGAGCCCAAAAATCACACTTTAACATCTTCCCAAACAACTGATATTGATGAAGAACTCCCAAAACTGCATGTAATGCCATTTAAACTCTTCTTCAGAAGTAGAGTACAAAAGTATGTCATCGAATAAAACCAAAAAAAACTTTTATAGGAACTCACATAACACATCGTTCATCAATCCCATGAACATCGTTGGAGCATTTGTCACGCCGAACGATATTACAACGAATTCATAATTCCCATGATGACAACAGAAAATAGTCTTCAGAATATCCTCATCCCTTACACACATCTGATGATATCCTGACTGAAAGTTGGTCTTTGAGAACAAACATTCTCCATTAAATTGATCGAATAAATCATCAATCCAGGGAATATGATAGCGATTCTTTATTTTCACTTTGTTCATTTGATGATAATTGACAGAGAACTGCAAACTGTCATTATCCATCATAATGAAAACACTAGTGCACCACATGGTGACACACTTGGCTAAACAAAACCACACTGTAATATACCATAAAGCTATATACTTAGCTCTCCTAATTCAAACGGGGTCATTAAATTTTAATACATAGAGATAGAAGGCAATGTTGGTTGTATCTCGATACCAAACTCGATCTCTTGTTAAGGGGGTAATGCTACTACCTCTTCTGGAATGATATCTGGGTATTCTTCTACGAAACTAAGAAACCAAAACTGCTAAACCTTTGAGGAACTCAACATTAACTCATCCATCATGGATGATAAGTAAGAAACATGCCTATGACACATCCGAGGATCTCGATCGCCAAAAAACACCAACATCTCTCTATCAGTATCATAGAAAAAACCTTTTTCCAGAAGTATTCCATGATATCCTACACTGAATGAAACCAAACCATGCCTAGGATGGAATCATATGGTTGTATTCGTAAACATAAGAAATCACCCCAATAGTGGCGCTACCCCCAACACTAGTTCACAGTCTCTACATACTTCAAACAAGTCTGCCTGGCCTTCAACTGGCTTAGTCAATGCCAAGGGCACTAGAAGCCTCTCTACTTCAAGTCACAAATCACGGACAAAGGTAAGTGATATGAAGTAGTGTGTAGAACCTGAATAAAAAAAAGGCATATACCATGTTAGAAAAAAATTAAATGTTACCTCGAACAAGATCTAGATCACCTTTTGTTGGAAATGCTAAAGCAGGAAGATGACCACGAACTCTTCCATGACCTAGATGACCCTGATGATGACCACCTCCATGGCCACACGCTTCTCTCTGAGGACAAGAAGTGTAACATGGTTGCCCTCTTCCAACCCCATCTACCATCTACTGATCTAATGCTGGTGCTACCTGCTACTACTTCCTCTTCTGGAAATACCTCAATGGAGAAAATTGGGACAGAACACCTGGTGCAGAATGACTTCTCTGAAAGGTCCATCACTCTTGTTGAGAATGACCTTGACCACCAAAAAAAACAAGCACCTAATCCCCTGGCATAGTCTTGAGACCTGATACCTTTGGAGAAACTAGATGTAGAGGGATTAAACCTACCCCGCCTAAATGGTAACTCTTCTTCCTTGAAAAATGGGAACCCCAGAGCACATATAGTCTTCGTGAGGTATCATGAAAACTCCCCTCTCATGATGATCAAGTTCTGGCCGAACCACTCTCAATGACCTCTGCCCTTTCCAGCACTTCAAGATATGTCTTCAACATAAATGGGGTGATCTGGTGCTGGATGTCTGGATTCGAAGACTCTCAAAATGCCTTACCCTAAACTCCCCACCTGACAATAGGTCTGAATCATATCATAAAAGGACCCTAAAATGGATTCTGAGCTCTCTCGCAGTAGAACTCCCCAATAGAAGGGTATAAAGCTCTAGCCGAAAGGACTCCTTTGTGGTCGAGGAATGAAACTCGACTCTAAACATGTCTTGCAACTCCACCCATGATATTGATGACTCCTTGAAATACCTGAGGAATAAGAACCCCCATTACCGTACTACTACATGCATCATCGTCATAACCAAGGTCACCCAGTGCTCTTTCTGAGCACAGATCAAATTGAAGCCTATCTCGACCTCCTCCAACCAGTATTCCATGACTACATCTGAAACGAAGCCCTCCTACTTCTGTTGACTCTGGTGCTGAAACTCATGGAGTGTCCTCCTCCACGAGTCGTTGTTATCAACCTATATGATATGGAAACCTGCTAGAACAGCCTGCTAGACATCTTTTATGCTATCCTGATAAAGACGTCGACAAGGATCCATACCTATAAAATAAAAAATAGTTAGAGCTCCTAAAACTAGAATATGGACGACTCAGCAGTAATTGATTAATTGTTTTCTTTTATTCATTTTAGGTGAACATATCCGAAGGAATACCCTTTCAAACACAGACACAAAGAAGAATGATGCATGATCCTTTCCTATTTCTCTACAGTGTAAGTAGTATCACCTCATTTAGTATCCATTTTAAACATAATGGTCTATACATCAGATCATATGGGTCCCTAAATGCCAATGTCTCATATAGTCTCTAGTTTTTACATAACTTGAAAAACTTGACTTACATTGTTTCCCTACCAACCCATGAAACCACACCCATGCCTAAGTCCAAAATCCATCATATCCATCAACCTGCCTTTAATACCACTCTTTCATGACCCCCTCACCACAAAGTGTATCCCTCCTTGGCCGAAAATGTGAGAAGGGAGATAATGAACCTCGATTCATGGCTCCAGTAGGCCTTGGGTTTGAGACTAGCACCACGAGTATAGTAAACACACAGATGGGAGGCATTACCCTCTTAGAGAACACATGCGGAAGAAAAAGATAATATAGACACCAAATAACTCCAACTCAAACTAAAATATAAAATAAAACCCAAGTTCTCAAATATAATGTTATTAAAAACTACTACAACTGGAAGGGGAAAACTGAAAATACCCAAAAGAAAATAAAAATAGCAGTAACCACAAGCCCAAATAGCTCCTGCAACCCCATGCTAGTAGAAACCAGCTTGATCTCCATCCTACTCCAAGTGACCTGAAAATAGTTTTATATATAGAGGGTGAGTATAATATTATACTTAGTGGGATCCTTCTCGAATCCTCTCATGCAAAATTAATGTAATCATTCTAAAAACAATGAAAAAAAAAGTGAATCTAACTCATCACCTAAATAGGTATACTAAGTTCCCAACATCACCATGGCTACTGTCACCATGTAACACATACAAGAGTATATAATATAATAAATAATATCAAAGGTAACATGCTACTAATTACCCACTTTTTTTATGTTTTTCACCAACGTCGCACATCCTAAGAATCTCTCTCCAAGAAGGCTTGCCCACAAACACCTGGGTGAAGCACCACCAAATGCACCTAGTGCAACACAACCACCACATCCACACATGAAAGTAACCAATTAGTTTCAGGGAGCCACCATAGCTTGTATAATGTGTATCATAGATCAAGTATTATACCTAAAGCCATTACAGCCCATACATCCAGTAAGGATCCTCAAGCCATTACAGCCTATACATGTTACACCTATAGTAGTCCATAGGATACTATATTTAGAAAATATGTGTGTGAAAAACCCGAATCTGTTACATCCCTCTACAAACATATATGGAGAAAACTAACCACTGTGCCTACGAACACATGTAACTACAACGAGAAGAGAGTCGGGCCAAATGAGGTAGTCATCCATCCATCCTCCCACCAGAATTTTTTGGAAAACACCCCCAGGTCTCAGAATCCATGGGGTGTCATTTTCCCTTTGTGACGAGGTGGAGTTTCATATAGAAACACAAAAAGTATAGAATATAATATATCTGACACGAACACTATATGAATAACCTAGTCTTATACACAACTATAGCTAACGTCTCTCGGACTCACGACTACCACTTCTAAGAATAGGTATCATATAAGCACACAACCATTTAAAGATCTTCATTGCATTACATCATTCACTTTTTTTTAGTTACACATTATTTTAATTAATTCTCTAAACTTTAATATACCATTAATAATTTCACATTATATTTTATTATCATAACATACAAAGTCCACTATCCCTTTAATATTGTAACCTCAACATTTTTTTCCAACATGATCCAACCCCATGGGTTAAGATCATTTATTCAGTTATTTATTTATAGCATTACATTCGCATATTACCAAGAATTTTAGATAATCATTCTATTCTACTAAACACAAGAGGAAACAACATGGTGAGTAGATGATATACCCTTTGAGTCTTTGCTACCTATAAAAAAATCCTAGACCCATCCTCCCTTGAAAATCTAGACACAGAAAGCAAGTGGCATATCTAGCATGTCTTCACCCCTTCCGGAAGAACAGTAAGAAAGACCAGTTGCCATGAGGAGTGGAGAAAGTAAAGTAGATAACGAATGAAAGAAACATCAAGCATCAAAACATTCACATCCAACCTGTTCCATCATCCCCAGTGTCCTCTCCGACAACCACATGCATAAATCGATGCATCTTTCCATTCTTGGTACTATCTGCTGCCACAACCAATTGGCCTCCCTACCCCCACAAATCAAAATAGCCTTACAAAAACACATCCCAAAATAAGATGCAGGAAAACAACCATAATATCAATACTGATATTAGCCCATAAACAAGAAATAGTGTAACTCAGAACCCTAAAATGTATCATCTTTTATTAGAAAACCGATTCATTGATATTTCATTGATTAACTGATTTATTGTTTTGTAGTATCCAAATTCAGGAAACCTAATTAGCAGGCTATCGAAAATAATTAATCATGCTTACTCCACCAATTTTATTAAAATCAAATTACCACAAGAGGAACCGGATTCATTTACATGCCACTTTTTCTTTAGCCAAACAATTATCTATTAATTCTGGATTTCTGTTCTTTACTAATTTCCATCGAGAAAAAAAATCTATGTAAGAAATCATAGATATCACACGATCTTTAATACAAGAGAAATAATATATGATTGATCACTATTTATTTATCTAATTTGAATATTCATGTTTCCAATTTTACTGTGAACCAGTGGGATAAAACATGCTATCTCTATAGTTGCACATAATAGAAAAGAGAAGAAATAAATCCCCTAACTCAAATATTTCTTGGCGTTCTTTATATGAGAATGAGCCGCACAACGGGTTATGATATCCTCCCCCACGAAAACTGTATCCACCCGAGGATGCATAGACACCACCACACTTTTCAACACCCATGAAAATTCTATTAGGATCAAGGAGATAGAATTCCATAAAAGCGATATGGGAAACATGAAGAGATTAACCCAAAAGAATGATGATAGAAAATACTTTATATCAAAGACTGATTGATATTTCTTGGGTTCATCAAAATAGAATGGAAAAAATCCTAGGAGGAATGTTTTATTGAAAAACTCTTATGGAATTAAATGGGATGTTCAAGTGTCTCACACCTAAGAACAAGGAGTAAGTACTAGGGTGGAAGATATATAATCCATTTAGAAGATTTAACAGAGCAGTGGTTTAAGATAAGAAAGATTTTCCATTAATAGAGGATCATAATAAACCACGTGGTATGACCATAGAAAAACATCCTGAGCCATATGAGAAATTTACATATGAGTTAGGACATTTGAATCGGCATTAATGTCCTTAAAATGAGGTTTTAAATTCATTTTACGTCAACGAAAATACAAAAGGGGAATAAATTTAGGAACCTGGGAACACTATTCCAGAACTCAAAATTTGGAAAAGGAAATATAGGTTACCAATGGACGTCACCGATCTGGAAAAATTATTCACGAACATAGAATTTGGCAAAAGAAATTGAGGTTACAGATGGACCTCACCATTCTGGAAACAATATTCACGAACTCAAAATTTGGCAAAGGAAATAGAGGTTACCGATAGACCTCACCGTTCTGGAAACACTATTCACAAACTCAAAATTTATCAAAGGAAATAGAGGTCACCGTTGCACTATTCACATTAGGTTACCGATGAAACTATTCTTAGAAGGTCACTGATGACACTGTTCACAGATGGCAACCAATGAACTATTCTCAATGGTTTACCATTGGAACTGTTCATCGATGGAACTGTTCCTCGATGGAACTATTCATAGATATTTACTGATGAATTATTCACAGCGGTCTGTTGTTGGAACTGTTCCCCAATGGAACTCTTCAAAGATAGTGAAATTTGGAAAATTGTTGGGGATATGTCACCTCGACCTCCCAAAACACCTCATACAACTAATTTTCGCAAAGGAACTAACATGAGTGGTCTGGGACGTTATAAAGAAAAACCCTTAAAATTTTGAGAGGTTAAAGATGATGAATTGATTATGTAGATACAACAGATTAAATGCACCAACATATATGAAACTTTTTATCAGGTGAATAGATCCATTTATGTTCAAATCCCTAATTAGTTTTTAAATAATTTTTAGGATTCTTAATATATATCATTATGAAAATAGACACTCAATCAAGTATATGGATTCCATACTCACAACAATAGTGAAATCACTACCCACATAGGCCATGACACACCCTTGTGTAGTCTCCCACACACATGGCTGGCATAATGCACCCTATTATTCTAATGTTATCTGATGTGCTTCATATAATAATTTTTCTCATCCGCCCCAACCTTCCACACATGGTTACTAGGTTGACCCCATAACATGTGGTTGACCCATGGTTTCAATAGGTGTGGCTATGGGGTTGTTTGTTATTAAGGTCTATTTTTTTAATAAATCCAACTCAAATACATAAAAATTTCCATGTAAAAAAATGAAAGGCATCTTCAAAATTTCCTTTATGAAAATTAAAAAAATATTCACCCATTTTTCATAGACTTTAACATTCTTTATGAAAGAACACATTTTTGTGATATTTCCCTTTTTGAATTATTTGACATAGACATTGTTCAAGTGAAATCATAAATGAATGATTTACCTTCTCTATATTTTTAAGTAAAATTTGAAAAAGATTTATATGTTTTTAAAATAATTAGTACAAGCTCATTAATCACCATACATAAAATTTACTTAATCTAATATTTATTATGATGCCTTTAAATACCTCATATATAGATCTCATAATAAAAAAATCTTGTGATCTTTATTATACATCCAAGAAATTATTATTCCACTTTTATAATAATTTTTTAAATTCATGTGATTCATCACATTGTATCTCAATGAAAACAAATACAACACAAAAAAATTGTAAGAACATTAGTATCCAATATTAAAAGAAATTAATCCTTTGTTGTTCTAGATTTTGTATTACAATGATATATAATTAATAGAAATTTTAATAGAATCTATGCACATATATGGTTTTATTACAATGATGTAGGTTTTTTTGCATTGAATAGATTCTGATATTTGATTTCCAAATCTTATGTATTTCATAGAGTAAAAAGAAAATTACAACTTATCGAACAACTACATATTATTTTACAATGGTTTGATTGACTTTAGAATATGTCATTTTCTATAGAATTTGAATTTGGTGAGATTATAAGTCTTTTTTTATATTAGAAACTTTTAAAATTAAAAAAAATTAATCCCTAAGGGGGAAGATGATGATATCTTGTAAATCAATATTTGGACGGAAATTCTTTTATAGTGGTTAAAACTAGAATAATGGGTTTTACATGGATGATTTATACAATGAAATTGCGACTTGGAACTAGGTCAACTCAATTTAGTAGGTTTTTTCATGTAAATTAATTATGTTGTTTTCTAAACATATTACTCTACAAAATCTCTCTATTTAATTCATGAATGTTCTCCCCATCCACACACCCAAGATTAAGAAAGTGGTAGAGCTAAGAATAGATTATTGTGGGAGGAATATTCGTCCTAGTATTGTCATGGAATGTATCTGGATGCATCAACCAAGGATGAGGAATTAGAGGTCTGTGATATGCAAGCATTGAGGATATTGTAGGAGTTAAGTTTCACTTTTTAAATTCCTACTAAATTTGCTTCAGAAATTGATCCAACATTATTTATTTGATTATATATTTCTTTATTTTTGTTTTACCTTTATAATAGGTTTGAATTCTTGGTGTTCAATGAGGATTTGGTTTTATTATAGTCAATATATATGGGAGTCCTAATTACGAACAATATGTTCTAAATATATCAAGTAATAATGATACTTGTTGTATATAACGTCATGAAGATGACTAAAAGGCAAGTTTTCTATATGAAAATGTCAGGCTGGACCATAGTGCACACAAATCAGGTTTTGGTATTGTAAATGACATAAAAGCTGTATGTGTGATATGGAATATACAAGTACATTCCATGTGTACAAAAATGACAAGTGATGGGCTGTAGTACTTATCATGGAAACTATGTATATCACAACCCAAGGGTTTTATTGTATCTATGTGTGCTATTGAAGTACACACTTTATTGGCCATGGTGAAAACCTGGGGATTTATGTTTGTGTGTGCATGTCATGTACCCATAGTAAATGTTTTGTACTTCATTTATTATCTAGTATTCTATATTCTATATCACTATATCCATATATGGAAATGAGATGATTCCATTTAAAATGTCATTACTCATAGAATGTGTTGGTGTTGTCTTCACTGTTATTAGAGGTGTTTTTGTGATGATTTAGGTTGTTTGAGGATCTTAATACCTTATCTATGAATATAAGATCAAAATGATGTAGGGGGGAACATGTAAGGGATGTATACTTATTATTGTACAATAGAGCATATCGAATGATACAATCATTCATCTCTTGAGATTTGTACACAATAACAGTAAATGGTTTCCTTGTTGTCTCATAGGATGGGGGTGTGGATGTCAGTGTTAAGCTAGTATTGAGTCATAACATCTTTGAAATAGAGTAGTATAGTTGAACATTGACAATTTTTAAGCACTTGTATGAATCCACCATTCTCCCCATACACCATGGATTTAGATTTTGTGCACCAGGACTAGATATGAATTTTTTAAGAGAATGACCTTTTTTATTATCCAAGATAGCTGTTTGGATATTATTCATTAGAAAAATAAATATATTCTCTATCATATGTTTAATTTATTATTCTGAATGAGTAATATACAGTTGTGTAAATGTAACCTTCTTTATGGTCGCTTTTCAATAATCCCTTAATGTAGGTTATTTAAAAGTTATAGTAGATTAGAACACATTTTTTCAAACATTACCAAAACCTATGTGATGTGTTTAGTATTTGAAAATTCATTTTGGTTAACGGAGTCGACATAACACTATATAGATATGATTAGGTCATATATATTAGGATAAAGTTTTATAAATGACCACTTGTGAGTTGTGGTATTCCATTTTAGGAAGATAAAAGTACAAGTTATATCTAACAACATCCATATCAATGATATGGGATCCCCTATATGGTTGTAATTTTAAATTAAATTTGGTAGAAAATCATTGGTAGATACATATTGGCATCTAGGGTTAACATGCACTCAATTAGGATCCATATACCATCGATGTGTGGATATGCGATAAAATTTATGGTTTTGATGAATTGGTGATGATGGTGTTTTATCTTAGTTATTGTTTCATACCAAAAGAGTATAAGGGGGTGTTTAATGATGTCATTCATTATATCACAACACATATTATACAGAGGACTGAAATATGATATTAGTTACTCTACTTTTTTTTTTACTTTTACAGTTGTATGCCTCATCATAATGGGATTCCTTTCATGCATACTCTTTGGATGAGGCTATCCTTCCCCTTCAAACTATGTAATATTTGTAAAACCATTTAATGTGTATTAAGTGATTATTATGGTTAGACATGTGTTATGGTGATCTTTTAATGGAGTTGGGCCTTATTCATAGAAGATATGTGTGATTATATTTTTTTCTACATATATTTTATATTTATAGAGGTCCTAGAAAGGGAATTTTGGATAATCTTTTAGTGTACCTTACTTTTCTATCTATCTACATGGTTCCCTATGTTGTGTTTTGGGAATTGTGAGGTGATTTGCTTTGTCAGATAGGTTGAGTTGGTGTTCTGTAGTCGATGAAAAATATGGGGTTATCTTCCCCTATGTTAGGGAACTAATTTCGGGTGTCACCATGGCGTGGATAAGAGATATATTTAGTTTAACACAGTTTTCACTGTTTATATAGGCGATTATTGTTCATGGGAGATGAGTGATGAATTATCTCTTATATGGATTTCCCATAGGCCATGTTATAAAGTCATATGGATTATCAAAGTTGGTATATTGATCTGTGGTCTTGTAGATTTTTTTGGGCATCCTACTAGTTTTTTTTCACTCACCACTACATGGGATTTTCAACCTCACACAATGTGTCTATATTGATGTTGTATAGGTCACTAATGTATTCACATGATGGGGATAAAATATAATGGGTGAAGATGGTGGTTTTAGGGAACAAGATAGTTTCATTGGGTTCATTACAAATGATGCTCCATACAAAGGATAGTGTGACATGATGATATGCCTGCCACTCAGAGATTATTTTGTTGTATACCTTAGTATATAAGGCCTCATACTATTTTAATTATGTCTCATTTTTCAAAATTTAAAATTTTTGGGATAGAAGGTATATTTAATCACCTATAATTATTATATGGTTATGTATATCTTATGTAGTTACGGTATTTATTACTGTATTTTTTTGTTTTGTCTCTTATAGTATATTTTCGAAAAGTATAAATATTTATTTTATTCCTACTTGACAATAGTCATCATCCTTTATAATATTATAGTTTTCTATGAAATTTCAAATTTCTAATCTCATATATCTATGTGGGGATCAATAAGGTTAGGTCATTATAGAGTGGTGACATAGAATTTATTTCCTAGGATTGGATTTTGAATTTAGGTATCTCGTGGTATTTTTTGGGGAATTAAGGGTGACAATGTTTTTTGTTATTATAATTAGTTGTTAAAATAGAGAAAAACTATAGGTTGTGGTGACCAAAGAACTGAAAAAATAAAATATGATAATATTAGTGTCTACTTGAGTTCTTATAGAATTGGTTGAAGTGTTCAGTTAAATATGTTTATACAATATATAAGAACTTATAAACATTTTATTATATAGTGTGTTGTTATTTAATGTTATAGATGTTATTTTATTTTATTCCTCATCTCATTCACTGATATTGATTTCCTAAAAGTTAAAACAAGCCTTCTTTGAATTATAATATCTTGGTAACTAGTAAAAAATTGTTTTATTTTATTGGGGTATTGAATTAAATATTTTTTTTTGTTTGAAGACATCCAAATAATGTGTTAATATTCTTTTCACTAATGTTGGGAATGGGGGTTGGAACCATTATCTTTTAGATCATTATTCAATTGTTTTATGAATCTTAGACTAGATAGGGTACACTTATTAATGGGGGTTATAAGGCCCCAGCCTTAAACCTTACTTAATCTTGAGTTATTACAAGATTACACAATGAGGATCTTTTCGGGTTTAGAGTTTTAGATAATTAGAACATAAAACTTTCATTACATTCCACATATAATCAAATTGGTCACATAAAGATAGTATTCATTTTTCCCATCAATGGAAAAATATTTAAAATAAAACATGGATTCATTCTTGACACTTCCTTGACACTATCATCATATCATGTACCTTTCCCTTGACCTGTGAAAAACATTTCAAAAAAACATGGGAGGAGCATAAAAAGCTCAGTATGGGTTATGAAAATATGGAAAGGAAACATAAGTTCATATATACATAAGAATGAAATCATACATTACCCATAAAACATAATCACTTTAACATACCTCATCAAATCATAAATAAATCATAGAAATCATAAGACATAAAGGTAACTTGAGGCATTCATAACATTCTTACGTAGGGAGTAACCCTCTTGGTTACGTTTGGAATACCCATCACAGTATATTCCCCAAATCTCTTCAGATAAACCTTAACGTTTCACTCATTCGCGTTACCCAATGCATTGGAGAGCTATATCGGGCTCACCCGCCCTTAGTTTATCACGGAACCACCCGTCTTCATAATAATTCCCAAGAACCATAACATAATCGTATCACATAAAACATGCATAAAGGAAACATAACATTTCCACATTTCAATCACAAGATATCAATACAACACATTTATATAATAAAAACATTATGAAAACCATTTTCAATACCAAAATAAAAGAAAAGTAAAACATGGTATTTATTTTTCTTTTAAAAAGAAGGTATGGCTTGTAGAGGAAGCCGAAACTCAAATAATAGTCACGGCGGCGGAGAAGTCATTGTTGCCGCATACGTACGACACAAACATTCCCTTTTGTTGTTTTGTAAAACGCTTCATATAAAAAATATTCCTTTTGGATAAATGTAAAATTCAATGGAGTTTATACACCATATATAATAAGGTTGTGTATAAAACAAAATATGCCTTAATGAAAGGAGATTGAGACGGAGTCCCATACCTCGGGTCCGACTTGACTCGGTCGTTCTTTAATCTCCTGAATAATACACTTGAGTTAATTTATACTTGTTTAATAACCTTTTTCAAGTTCATTATTCCTTTTATATCACTTATTTCCATGTCATGAACACTATTTAATTATTTAAGTTAATAACGATCATTTTAACGATCATTGGTACTTGAGTAAAAAAAATAAACCCTTTATAATTACAAGTTTTTCATGTATCAATTATATCCAGAATGGTATTCATGATGTATATATCATATATGGAATATATATCCAGTACATGCATGCATTTATAATATTACATAATCATTTAGAGGTAAGAAATGAAATGCACCGTTCATGGAGACGGTAAGCCGTACGTACGCATGAACGCTACTTTCATTTCTATTTCACATTTTATAGAATGGAATCATAATGATATAAAGGTATATTATAATTCAAGTGTAATATCATATACAATATCATAAATCCGTCCTTTATATGTCCCACGTATGGTATTTAACGAATCAAATCACTTTGAGCGGGAGGTAGTCCGCACTTCCTTAAATGAAGATATCGCGTTTACCCATAATGGAAACCATAAAGGTATGCACAAAATGAAAAATACAGAAGCTTAAGGAAAACATAAACATATTATATATCATATATAAATATAGTGTCATATTAATGGCCACCTTTGAAGGTGTTAAAATAATGTTGAACAATCATCGTTTCGGGAGGCAGAAATTCACCATCCACAGAAATAGTTTGTTCTTTAACCATTAGATGTAGATGTGTGTAAGTGTAGCTCGAATCCTTCTTATAAAAACATCCTAGTATATTGAAGATACTGGAATTGTTACAAAAGAAATGAATAAAAAGTGTTTAGGGGGTTGGAGAAGCAAAATAAAACAAAAGGACTCAGGTGAAGACATTACCTTAAAATTGGGTAACTCCCTTTGGTTTGAGCTCAAAGGCTTCCTTGGGAAGACTTCTGCCCAAAGTGAGGCTTCAAGGAGTAATATAGGGAAGTGGAGAGACAAAATGGGCAGGGTTTGGCCGAGCCAAAGGCTTTGGAAGAGTGGGTAAGGTGGTAGAGGTGGGGGCCTTTTATTAGAGGAGAGGAGGGGCACTCATGGAAAGTAAAGAAATGTTACATTATTTTAAAATGATTTTCGGATTCAAAAGGTCCCAGATTGATATAATTCGAGGTTAAGGTGATAACGGTTCGAGATCCACACATAAAATAGGTTTTGGACATGTGTAGGTCCTAGATTTTACATTATCTTTCCATTTTATTTAAATCCTTTATTAATGAGGTAATCGCTGCATCATCATGATGTCATAAATGATTTAATAAATTTATTGTCTAAAAATTATAAAAAAAATATCATGATGTTGTAAATATTTTTAGATTTCTAATTAATATTTATAGTCCAAAAGATCATTTATTTACACAAAAATAAAAATATTTTACTTAGGTGATACATTCTTTTCACATTTAACATTCTTTAAAAAACAAATGATAAAAAGTCACTTTCTCACAAAATTGATTCCATGGGGCCCCCAAGTTTGGTACAAGGAATACCATGGTCTTCCATGAGACAAAAATTATCCTTATGACACATGTTTTCGTCTTTTTGTATTATTATGATATCATTTTATTATCTTTAACTACCTGATTACTCATTAATCAAGATAATTAGAGATAGTTACCATCGTTTCTATTCATAATGTCCAAAAATAAAAGAGTCTTAATTAAATAATTTGGACCTTATGATTCAAAATATGTAATCCATTTTACCAAATTCCAAACACATAAATTGCAATAATAGATTTAAAAATAATTCTCGTTGTCAAAACAAATAGAGGGGTTTTTTTGAAACAATATCTACGAAAAGTTTGGCATTAGTTTATGACCAATTCCAAAGTGAAATTAATCCTAATGACCACCATTAGATTAAATGGTAAACATATATTCAGATTACACTTTAAGACCAATTAAAAAGATAATCTATCCATATAATTAAATTAAATTAAAAAGCAGTTTTGATGTAAAATGCAGTATTTTTCACTATTCATTAAAAAATGAACATTGTCAGAAAAATAACAAAAATTTATCCAATGTAAATTTCAATGTTCCAATCATAATGAATATGTTTATTTTGACAAATATAGATTATAAAATTGTGAAAAGTTTGTTTTAAAAAGGGTTTTCCATCAAAAGCCAGTATGCCAATCTTTTAAGAATATTAGTGTATTCCATGCATAAGATTGTATTTATTTTCATTTTAAGCCTCTAAAACACTATCTTAATCATTAATAGACATAGATAAAAATATTTATTATTCATTACTTACTTGGTGTGTTACATAATTCCCCCTTTATAAAATTGTGTCCCCACAATTTATTTACTTATCGAATAAATGGGGGTACTTATCCCTCATTGCATTTTCAGATTCCCATGTTGCCTTTTACATCATGTGGTTTTTACACAAAACATTTACCTGATTAATCAACTTATTCCGTAACACTTTCTCCCGAAAGGTCAAGAATCTGGACCGGTTGTACCTCATATGATAGGTTCTCTTCCAGCTGAACTACCTCTGGACTCAAAACATGAGATGGATCTGACATATACTTTCTCAAAATCGTAACATGAAGAACATTGTGTACTTGAGATAAACTCGATGGTAAAGCCACCCGGTATGCAACTGATCCAAATCTCTCCCGAATTTCATATGGTCCAATGAACCATGGACTCAACTTTCCTTTCTTACCAAATCACATCACACTTTTCCATGGTGAGACTTTGAGAAAAACATGATCACCTACGTCAAAAGATAGATCCTTCCTCCTATTGTCCGCATAACTCTTCTGCCTTCTCTGAGATATTCTCATGTGTTTCTGTATCAGCTAAACTTTTTCTTCCATCTCTTCTACCAATTCTGGTCCCATCAACTTCCTTTCACCCACTTCATCCCAAAAAGCTGGAGTTCGACACCACTTCCCATATAATGCCTCAAATGGTGCCATCTGTATACTGGAATGAAAACTGTTATTATATGAAAAATCAACCAAAGAAAGATGTTGGTCCCAAATTCCCTGATAATCTATCGAACAAGCTCGTAGCATATCCTCCAAGGTCTGAATTGTTCGTTCTGACATCCCATATGATTGAGGATGGAAAGCTGTACTAAAATTTAATTCAGTACCCAACGACTTCTGAAGGCCTTTCCAAAAGATAGAAGTGAACCTGGGATCACGGTCAGATACAATGGAGAGTGGAAATCCATGTAACCTGACTATCTCTTTAAGATACAAACGGGAAAGTTGATCTAGGGAAAAAGTATCTCATATAGCAAGGAAATGAGCAGATTTAGTCAAGAGATCAACAATAACCCAGATTGCATTATTACCTCGAGATGTCTTCGGTAATCCCACATCAAAGTCCATGGATATATTCTCCCATTTCCACTCTGGCACTGGTAATGGCTGAAGAATCCCTTTCGGTAACTGCCTCTCTACTTTAACCTATTGACAAGTCAAACACTTCACAGTAAAATCAGCAATATCTCTATTCATTCCATCACAACAGTAATACTCGCGCATATCTCTGTACATCTTAGTACTGCCAGGATGAACTAAAAACAGAGAACTATGAGCTTCACATAACAACCCTCTCTTCAACTGTGAATCACAAGACACACACAATCTCTTCCCAAATCTCAAAACACAATCATTATCAGTGTTGAATTCAGGCAACTTACCTTTCTGAACCAGCTCTACCTTATTCTGCAACTCACTGACTTGCTTATGTGCTTGCCTGATTCTGTCTGATAGACAAGATTTCACTGATATCTGAAACAAAACAGAAGAACATCCTGTGCCAAAAACATTTATGCCAAAGTTCATCAAATCCTTAACCAAAGGATCACGTTCCAAACACAACATGGTTAATGAATCATTACTTTTTCGACTCAAAGAATCAGCCACTTTATTTTCTTTTCCCGAATGGTAATGAATTATACAATCATAATCCTTGATTAATTGTAGCCATCTCTTTTGTCTCATGTTCAACTCTTTATGAGTGAATATATACTTTAAACTTTTGTGATCAGTATATATTTCACACTTTACTCCATACAAATGATGCCTCCAAATTTTTAAAGTGAAAACAACATCAGCTAATTCCAAATCATGTGTAGGGTAATTTACCTCATGAGTTTTCAACTATCGTGAAGCATAAGCAATTAGCTGATCATTCTGCATTAAGACACAACCAAGTCCTTTCAATGAAGCGTCACTGTATATAACAAACTCACCATTCCTGGAAGGTAGTGCCAAAACTGGAGCATTCACCAATCTTCTTTTCAATTCCTGAAAACAATCATCACATTCTTTTTTCCAGATAAACATAACACCCTTCCAAGTTATCTTAGTCATTGGACTAGATAACAGTGAAAAATTTCTAACAAACCTTCGGTAATAGCCTGCGAAACCAAGGAAGCTACGAATCTCAGTTACATTTGTGGGTCTTGGCCATTCTTCAACAACCATTGTTTTTGCAGGATCAACAGTTATCCCATCTTTAGAAACAATATGACCAAGGAAAGAAATTTGTTGCAACCAAAACTCACACTTGCTGAATTTCCCATAAAATTTCTTTTCTTTTAAGGTTTGCAAAATGACCCTTAAATGTCTTTCATGTTCTTCTTTAATTTTAGAAAACACTAAAATACCATCAATGAAAACCACCACAAACTTATCAAAGAACTCATGGAAAATTATATTCATTAAGTCCATGAATACATCAGGTTCATTGGTTACCCAAAAGGCATTACTACAAATTCATAATGGCCATATCTTGTACGAAACACAGTCTTAGGAACATCTTCTTCCTTTACCTTCAACTGATGGTACCCTGATCTCATGTCAATATTTGAAAAACACTGAGCTCCCTGGAGCTGATCAAACAAATCATCGATATGAGGCAATGGATATTTGTTCATAACAGTGATGTTATTCAAGGCTCTATAATCAATGAAAAGTCTCACAGAACCATCTTTCTTTTTAAAAAATAAAACAGGAGCACCCCATGGTTATGTGCTAGGTCGAATGAAACCTTTATCTAATAAATCTTGAAATTGCTCCTTCAACTCTAAAAGTTCAATTTGAGCCATTCGATAAGGGGGTTTTGAAATTGTATTTGCATTATGAACTAAGTCAATAGTAATCTCAACTTCCCGATCTGGTATTGTTCCAGGAAACTCCTCAGGAAAAACATCAGGATACTCATTTACCACTGGCAAATCATTAATCTGAATAGCTCCTTTATTTTCAACGATGTGTGCAAGGTAACATTCATTTCCATCTTTTACAAGTTTCTCGGCCTCTTGATATGTTATCAACAGTAAGGGTTCATTCTTGTACACAAACTGAAAGTCTTTCTAAAAAGAAACGTCTTTAGCTCTAATGTCAATCATAGCATGGTAAATAGAGAGCCAATCCATACCGAGGATAACATCAAACTCTACTAGAGGTAGAACAATAAGGTTTTCAAGTAGGTTCTTTCCACAGATAAGGATAAGAAGATTCTTATAAATTCTTTTTGCCTCAACATTTCTCCCAGGTGTTTTTACCACAAGTTAAGGAGTCATTTCTTGAGATGGTATTCCCATTTAACTAGAAAAGTTTTCAGAGATGAATGAATGTGTAGACCCCGAATCAAACAACACACTGGCATAATCTGAAAAAACAAACAAAGTACCTGATACAACTTCATTTGATGGGCCGACATCTGCTGAAGTAGTTGCAAAGGATTTCACCACCCCTTTCTGCTTGTAGTCTAATTGCTTCCCATCAATCGAGCCCTTTGTCGGACACTAGTTTGCATAGTGACCCATCTCATTTCACTTAAAACATTTCACTAACTGTAAATCAAATTTGAACTTACCATCACCTTGATCTTTTTCAGTGCAATACCGAGACTTATGTCCCATCTTACCACATCGGTAACACTTTATAGAATTCAGAAGACATTCCCCAGCACGCCTTTTGCCACATTTATCACAAACTGGAATCTTAGATTTCTTACCATCAGACCTTTTTGAAGAATTCTTTCCTTTCTCCTGCCACCTCGGTATCTTCTTCTATTGGTTGTTATAGAACACTTGATCATCGGAAAACTCCATTTCCACCTTCTCAGCACATCGAACAAGCTTTTCATAACTTTTAAACTCACGAGAAGCTAATTCCCTTCGATATTTTGGCTTTAATCCTGAGTAAAAACGATTTATTTTACTATCAAGGTCGTGGATAAAATTTGGAGCATACCTTGATAATCGAGTGAACCTTTCTTCATAGGCAGCCACTGAGTCTTCCTCTTGCCTCAATTCCAAGAATTTTTTTTCCATCCTAAGTCGAACAACATTAGGAAAATACTTCTCAATAAACATACCTTTGAATTCATCCCATTCGAGAGCATCAATCTCATCAACGTCCCTGATATTTTTAACCATCGACCACCACTGATCTGCTTGACCCTCAAAACGGTAAATAACAAGACTAACCTTTTGATTGTCTGAACACCCCATGACATTGAAAATCTTCTCTAGTGCATTAATCCACCCTTCAACTAGCACAGGGTCAGATGATCCTCTGAATGATGGGGGTTGTTTCCTCATGAAATGTTCCACCACTGACATGTTCCTCTACGGTTGATATTGCTGATCTCGTGTATGGATACCACCACCATTTATCGCTTGAGTCAACTGCGCCATTACTGCAACAAACTATTCAGTTCCAATTCCGACCATCTCAGGATGCTATTTCAGAAGGTTATTTCCTTCTATATGCCTTCCTAGCACTGCTTCCCTGTTTCCTCTGCGGAAAACCATTCTGAACAAACATGTCTCAGATGAAGAAACATGGTAATCTTAAAATTTTATATCATTTCAATATGACCATAAAAAAAATATTTTTGGATAATCATTTAATAGAATTCTATCTCCTAAAGTTATCTAAACCGACCTCTGATACCAACTATAAGGACCCAGCCTTAAACCTTACTTAATCTTGAGTTATTAAAAGATTACACATGGAGGATATTTTCGGGTTTAGAGTTTTAGAGAATTAGAACATAAAAATTGCATTACATTCCACATATAAACAAAGTGGTCACATAAAGATATTATTCATTTTTCCCATCAATGGAAACATATTTAAAATAAAACATGGATTCATTCTTGACACTTCCTTGACACTATCATCATATCATGTACCTTTCCCTTGACCTGTGAAAAACATTTCAAAAAAACTTGGGAGGAGCATTAAAAGATTAGTATTGGTTATAAAAATATGGAAAGGAAACATAAGTTCATATATACATAAGAATAAAATCATAAATTACCCATAAAACATATTCACTTTAACATACCCCATCAAATCATGAATAAATCATAGAAATCATAAGACATAAAGGTAACTTGGGGCGTTCATAACATTCTTACGTAGGGAGTAACCCTCTTGGTTACGTTTGAAATACCCATCACAGTATATTCCCTAAATCTCCTCCGAGAAACCTTAACGTTTCACTACTTCACGTTACCCAATTCATTGGAGAGCTATATCGGGCTCACCCGCCCTTCGTTTATCACGAAACCACCCGTCTTCCTATAAATTCCCAAGAACCATAACATAATCGTATCACATAAAACATGCATAAAGGAAACATAACATTTCCACATTTCAATCACAAGATATCAATACAACACATTGATATAATAAAAAAATTATGAAAACCATTTTCAATACCAAAATAAAAGAAAATTAAAAAATGGTATTTATTTTTCTTTTAAAAAGAAGGTATGCCTTGTAGAGGAAGCCGAAACTCAAATAATAGTCATGGCGGTAGAGAAGTCGTTGTCGCCGCATACGTATGACAAAAACATTCCATTTTGTCATTTTGTAAAATGCTTCGTATAAAAAAGATTCCTTTTGGATAAACGTAATAGTCATAGGGGTTTATACACCGTATAAAAGAAGGTTGTGTATAAAACAAAATATGCCTCAATGAAAGGAGATTGAGACGAAGTCCCATACCTCGCGTCCGACTTGACTCAATCATTCTTTAATCTCCTAAATAATAAAAATTAGTTAATTTATACTTGTTTAAGAACCATTTTTAAGTTCATTATTCCTTTTATATCACTTATTTCCATGTCATAAACACTATGTAATTATTTAAGTTAATAACGGTCATTTTAACGATCATTGGTACTTGAGTAAAAAAAAATAAACCCTTTATAATTACAAGTTGTTCATGTATACATTATATCTATAATGGTATTCATGATGTAGATATCATATATTTCATATAAATCCAGTACATGCATGCATTTATATTATTACATAATCATTTAGAGGTAAGAAATGAAATGCACCGTTCATGGAGACGGTATACCGTACGTACGCATGAACGCTACTTTCATTTCTATTTCATATTTTATAGAATGGAATCATAATTATATAAAGGTATATTATAATTCCATTTTAATATCATATACAATATCAAAACTCCATCCTTTATACGTCCCACATATGGTATTTAATGAATTAAATCACTTTGAGGTGGTGGTAGTCCGAACTTCCTAAAATGAAGTTATCACGTTTACCCATAATGGAAACCATAAAGGTATTCCCAAAATTAAAAATAATGAAGCTCAAGGAAAACATAAACATATTATATATCATATATAAATATAGTGTCATCTTAATGGACACCTTTGAAGGTGTTAAAAGAATGTTGAACAATCATCATTTCAGGAGGTAGAAATTCGTCATCCACGGAAACAGTATGTTCTTTAACCATTAGATGTAGTTGTGTGTAAGTGTAGCTAGAATACTTCTTATAAAAACATCCTAGTATATTGAATATACTGTATTTGTTACAAAATAAATGAATAAAAAGTGTTTAGGGGGTTGGAGAAGCAAAATAAAACAAAAGGACTCAGGTGAAGACATTACCTTAAAACCGGGTAACTCCCTTTGGTTTGAGATCAAAGGCTTCATTGGGAAGACTTATTCCCAATGTGAGGCTTCAAAAAGTAATAGATGGAAGTGGAGAGACAATATTGGTAGGGTTTGGCCGAGCCAAAGTCTTTGGAAGTGTGGGTAAGGTGGTAGAGGTGGGGGCCTTTTATAAGAGAAGAGGAGGGGCACTCGTGGAAAGTAAAGAAATGTTACATTATTTTAAAATGCTTTTCGGATTAAAAAGGTCCCAAATTGTTATAATTAGAGGTTAATGTGATAAGGGTTCTAACTACACCCATCCAAGAGGTTTTGGACATGTTTAGGTCTTAGATTTTACATTATCTTTCCATTTTATTTTAATCGTTTATTAATGAGGTAATCACTGCATCATCGTGATGTCATAAATAATTTAATAAATTTAATGTCTAAAAATTATATAAAAAAAATATCATGATGTAGTAAATAGTTTTATCTTTCTAATGAAAATTTATAGTCCAAAATATCATTTATGTAGACAAAATTAATTATATTTTACTTAGGTGATACATTCTCTTCACATTTAACATTCTTTAAAAATAAAAAGATAAAAAGTCACTTCCTCACAAAAGTGATTCCATGGGGAAACCAAGTTTGGAACAAGGCATCCCATGGTCGGCTATGAGACACCCCCTAGCCTTATGACACATGTTGCGGTCTTTTTGTATTATTATGATGTCATTTTATTATCATTAACTACTTGATTACTCATTAATCAAGATAATTAGAGATAATTACCATCGTTACTATTCATAATGTCCAAAAATAAAAGAGTCTTAATTACATAATTTGAACCTTCTGATTCCAAATATTTAATCCATTTTACCAAATTCCAAACACCTAAATTACAATAATTTATTTAAAAATAATTCCTGTTGTCAAAACAAAAAGAAGGTTTTTTTTGAAACAATATCTATGAAACGTTTGGCATTAGTTTATGACCAATTCCTAAGTGAAATTAATCCTAATGACCACATTTGGATTAAATGGTAAAAATACATTAAGATTAAACTTTAAGGCCAATTAAAAAGATAATATAACATTATAATTAAATTAAATGAAAAAGCAGTTTTGATGTAAAATGCAGTATTTTCACTATTCATTAAAAAATGAACATTGTCAGAAAAATACCAAAACTTTATCCAATGTAAATTTAAATGTCCCAATAATAATTAATATGTTTATTTTGACAAATATAGAATATAAAATTGTCAAAAGTTTGATTTAAAAAGGGTTTCCCATCAAAAAGCAGTAAGAGAATCTTTTAAGAATATTAGTGTATTCCATGCATAAGATTGTATTTATTTTCATTTTAAGCCTCTAAAACACTATCTTAATCATTAATAGATATAGATAAAAATATTTCTTATTCATTAATTACTTGGGATTTTACATGGGTAAACCATCATATATTGTGTTCTAACTAATGTGGTGTGAGTACATCATATGGTATTGTAGAGTTTTAAATCCCCCACCCTCCCTGACAGATATATAGGAGATGTGTCTATTATTCATTGGTAGTGTGTCCCTTATATATGAATAGAGTATGTACCCCCAGATCTCGGTTACATGTGAGTCATCCATTTTGTAATGTGGTTCGTTCCTCCTTTATAGAATGATGTGTATCCTACATTTTTAAAGGATCGTGATTTAAATGTGGCCAAAACCCCCATTATTTTAATTATGTTTGGGAATTAATTATAAAAATGATCTAGTATACCCAATTAAAAATATTTATGGTATCATATCCATTGAAAATTTGGTTCAACATGAATTATGGTTTGATCATTCTAACTTTATTGAATGATCATTTCCTAATGTTTAAGAGAGTGAGATCCATTGTATGTGAAAAATATATCCCATTGATCGTTATATAGACATATTTAGAGGTGTGGGTCATTCACTATAGATGAATGATCAGTGAATATTTATCTCATATTTATGATAAATATGATCATTTAGTAATTAGTTCTGACCTAGGTGACATTTGGATTGGGTCAGTGAAGTCTAACATGCCCATTTATCCTAGTGTGATAGGTATACACATTATTGTTCCATTCATGTGATACATGGCTAGATGGTCACTCCCCACTAGTTTTTGGGGGAAGAAAATATGTTGATTAATTGTAAGAACAATATTTGTAGGTGATAAATGATAATCTTTGTATTCATTTCCCTTTGGTGTTGGTGAAGGATTTCAAGGCATGTATAGCCCTAACATGGTTGAAGTTGAAACATAGAAATTTTTTTTGGATGTGTTTGATCATTATCAATTGTGAATTATTCTATATCAATGTTTAAAAAATGGTGTGTGTGACACTAATATTTATAGGGACAATAAATTAGTGATGTGAGGCTGACTCATCCTGTGTAAGTGGAATTTAATCCTTATTTTTACCGATGGTGCGAATTTTTTTAGTGTGTGAGTTCCCAAGTGAATCAATCATTAGAAAAAGAGATATAATATAGTGTTATCATGATAATATGTGGGAACCCCTATAATTGGTATTGTTTTGTAATTGGTTTTGTGATTTATTATAATGATCAGGTGGAAAAATATATGTACCTTTCATTTGGAGTAGGAGATACCTAGTGTGTGGAACAAATATTCAGTGGATTTAGTCAGTCCCATTATTGTTTGAATTTGATGGTTTCAAATACTATGGTTTATAGAGGGGATACCTTTGGATTTAGAAAAATGAATTACTCCTTTATTATTCAGTTATGTTCTTAATGTGATAAATTAAAACATAATTAAATTCATGGATTTCTACAACTGTGAGAGTGCATAGTGATCTTAGGTAAAGTTATATTATGCTTCATTTTCATAGTTAGAGAATAAAGACACATTCATCATTCCGTAAGATTCACGTATAACTAGGAATTATTGTGGATTGATACTAAAACATTTAGGAAAACTAAACACCAGTAATTAGTTGAATAATTATTATTAGAAATCATCCACAATGTTTATGTTCCATCATTGGTTATATTAAATGAATTATTAATAGGTTATCATTGAACCATCTCAATAGATATTGGAGTTTCTGGAAACATTAGAAGATAATTTTTGTGTATTCATGAGTAATAGAATATTAACCATGAGTTTTAGAGAATATGTATTGGTCTATCTACATTTTATGGAGAACTTCATGGGGTTAGTTATGTAGATTTAGTTTCCTTGAAATTGGTCATGTTGTTTGGATGAGATTTTTCATGCCCCACAGATACCCTAAATCAATTGGTATTGATTTGTGTTATTGTGTATTGTTTTATAAAATTTATAGCTCAAAAAATCCCATTTTATGTCATTTTATTACAAAATTAGAAAATAGTATATTATTTCATTAAGGTTAAAATTTTTTAGTTGTGTTTTAAGACAATAAACATTATTTAATGACATTTACAAACATAACTAACAACATGAACATATTACAAGGAAAATATTATACCATCTATTAAATTCATAAATATTACATATAAATATTCTCTGGGTTTTAAAGGGAAATTAAAATGAATATGGGAGAGCTGAAATTCTCAGTTAGGAGTATCAAACAATAAATGATTACATTTTATAAACATGGAATAAGTGATATTTTCATGAAAAAAATGGACAACATGAATCCATAATAAATTAAATATGATGGAAACATATTTTTTTTATAATAAAATTAAACATATATAAAAATATTTATGATCTCATACAGATGAAATTCACAATGAAAAAATTGAAAAAATTCATTCATGGAAGACTAAAAAGAGAGTATTATGATATGGGATGTTGAATAAAAAAATGAAATATATTTTGTCTCATCGTCTATGTTATTTAATTATGGGTCTATTTATCTATAAGTCCCACCCACTATTGATTATGTCAAATGAATTCAACAAATGTGTACTCCAGACCAGTCATACCATTCCACACTAATCATCTTAGATGAGTATAAATAAGGCTATATGTATAATGAGTCAAATTGTTAAAAATACTTCATCAATCAATATAATATTTTTGAAAAATAGGCTCATACCATAATAAATATAGATGTCACTCAGAATCATTGGTGTATCGTGATATACACCTATAAAATAAATATAGTTCATGGGGGTTCTTTCAATGTTATTCATTATTATTAGATGTATATAATCGTTTTTAATATTTTTCATTTCTAGGATACCATGAGAGTTTTAATAAAATCCATTTTCATGGTTCATAAATAGTGTGCCGATGTTCCAAAATCATATCCCAAATAGTTTTAGGCTATGTGTGCAGTATTAGGACGACATGATTTGCATTAGGGTGATAATTGAGTGAATCCCAAACCAACCCTTTTTATGAAGAATACCCCTTGGGGTATTTGTGCCGACACCATATCCATTTTCTAATATCTAAACAAATATGTATTTTTTTAATAAATTACACCCATTTTGTCATTAAAAAAGTTAAGATGGAATTTACACCGTGTAAAAGATAATTTTTCCAAAATGGTTTTAGTAACCCTTGAATAAAAACAATATGAAATAGGTATGAAAATATAGACATGAAAAAAAATAAATTATTCATGTAATATGGAGAAATATTTCAATGGAAACATTTAACCACACAATATAATAAATTATAATAATATAACAACAGTCCCAAATAATGAATGAATTTTAGACAGAAAACCCTTCCCTATTATAGTGACTTCCCTGAATGAAATTTCACATCATATATAAAAAACATAGCTATCATTATCAATTAATTAATTACCTCTGATGTAAAAATATGCATTCATACTCTTCATAAATATTCAATCTCAAAAATAATTCTATTAATTTTCCACCAATAATGTTAATAGTTTTGATTGTTTGTACCAGTTTGAAAATAGATGTTTCCATAATCATTATTTATCCAACATTCATCATTATTAGTTCATTGAATTAATTTTAGTGTTTATATATAATTATTTATAATTATTTAGTCTTTATATATAATTATTCATTATCATTGAAGATAAAATTGATGAGAAACATGTTTCACTGATTATTTATGATCAAAGTGTGTTTTCATTATTAATATAATATATCATTATTTAAAACCTAAAAATAATAAAAATATTTTACACATTTATATCATTTTATGAATGAAATTATCTTAAAATGGTCATTCATGAAATCAATTTATAGTATTATCCATGTTTTCGGTTAATTCATCCCAAAATATAACATAACATAATTTAATAAATGATTATGATGTGGTTTTGTTTAAAGATCATTATACCAAAATAATTTTTGTTTTATTTAGTATTTATATGTATGATATGTAAATTTCTTTAGGATTTATATGATGATTAAATGGATATGAAGATATTTTAGGATTTGAATAATGGATTATCCACTTAGTGGGCTTGTTTTAAATGAATAAATTAATGATAGTCATTTACTAATTATATAACTAATAGGTACTCTAGTTTTTCATTATAAAACATAATTTTATCATAGAAAAATATTTATCTATTTATATCACCAATTTTTTGATCATTTTAATGTGGAAAAAGAAATTTAAACACGTTGCATTGTGGAGGTGGTAGTCTACATAATCCATGACTGATAGTTTAGTTTTTCTAATGGGAAACAGTGATGGTGGTCTATGTTTATTTACTCAATATAAGTGATATATGAATAATAAAAATAAATAATTCATCATATATGATTTGGGAATGTAAATTTTTAATGTAATGATAAATGGAAATGATGTTAATGAATATATTGAAAAAATATTGATGACTTTTGGTTTATAGTTGATTATTTCTTAGAAGGTATGGGCTTGGAATACAATAATGATTCTATTTATTATATGACGGAAAGTGGATTATATTAGAGATAAATGTGGTATAGATATATGGTGAATCCTAATGTTTAGATTCATATTGATTGGATGGTAAGAGGCCCCTTTTATAGCTAAAAACGAGATGTTTTTTCATTGAAACTAATGTTCGGAACCATGTAAGAATGAAGTCACATCGGTTTATGGTGGACTTGTTAATTTATTTTTATTAATGTTGGGTGATAAATATATTAATTCTTTTAAAACTATTATGTATTTATAAAATTTTTATGTGACCTTTTAATTTTTAAATATTTTAGATTCCAACTGAGAAATTTTACCCTTATTAATGTTGATTAATAATTACCATTGAAATTATTTTATCAGTAAAATATAAGAAAAAATTCTTACCAACTATCTATCTGATTAATAATTATTTGTAATACATTTAAAAATATTAATTTTATAAAATTTATATAATAAACTTTTACATTATAATAAATGATATATAACATCGGTTTTGAGAGAAAAATTTATTTATATATTTTAAGTTTATTTTTTTTATTACACTGTAATTAATAAATTAATATATTTTAATATATTTATATTTTTTAAAACATCATAATTGAGTCATTTTTTATGTTATATTACAAAATTTTATGTAGATATAAATATTATTACTTTTATAAAATCAATTCATTGAAAACAACCATTTTACTGTTATCATGATAATTAATTTTCTCCTATGTAATTTTTTTTAAATATAATATTGGATGAGATAAATAATCTAGACCTAATTTTTATAAAAATAATTATATTTTATTCAATAATATAAATAAAATTATGGAAAATAAATTTTTAAAATTGCATGCATACAAACAATTTTTTTTAAAAAACTGAAATTTATTCTTATAATAATAACATTATGAAAAATTAAAAAATTATGATTTTATTTTTAAAATTATATTAAAGATTTATTAAAATAAATTTTTTATTATACATAAGAAAAAATGGTTTTTAGATTGTTCATCATGTTATAATTCAAATTATGGTGTTTACATGCTATTATAGGCTGTCAAATATTACATTCTACCACTTAAATAGTCATTTGCTAAAATTTTGGGTTCATATATGCAATTGAATTTTTGTAATGATCCTTTATTTTAGATTATTTTGAATCCTTAGTTTCATTTTATAATTTATGATTTCTCTAAATGAATTTACCTGATCGAGTTTTATGATTTCACAAAACAATCTTCCAATTGTTCAGAATTTGGGAAGCTTCATCATAATATGATAGGTCATTCTCCAAAAATATTCCCCTAGATATGATAATACTCAATGTATTTGTAATGTATTTCCAAGAAAATTAAATATTAAACATATTATGTTTATTAGAAATGTTGGGATGCATAATAAATTGGTAATATATTTATCCAATTATTTCTAGTATTTTAAAAGGACTAATTACCCTAGGGATTGAATTCACACTGTCAAAAATACTACAAGTATTATTCTTGGTGAAACCAACACGAATACATGATGCCCAATATGAAATTACAAGTCATTACATTCTTTATCATGATGGTTATTTTTTCAGTTAGGTGTTAATTTAATATGATTGTGAATATTTCATATATTAAAATTTATCTTCTCTATGAGATTTGAGAAAAGGAATTTTTGTTCTCTAACATCTTCTTAATAGGTTGGAGTATGAAACATATTCTGATAAAATGCAATATATGGTTCAATAAGAATGTTCTAATTGAACATATTACTGTATGTAAATGATACAAGATGTAGACAATGATCCCACATACAATGGAAGTCATGATAAAAAGATATCATCAGTCTTCTAAATCCTTGGAAGTCTTAATAGATTGCACTTTAGTCAAGGGATACGGATAATTTTTTAAATGAATCTCAGTATTGATATTCGTTTAATGAATCATACAAAATATTATGGTGAATAAATGTTCATGATCATATATAATCGTTAGAGGTTCCCCATCAAGACATATGATGTAATTGATATAGATCATGCCAAGGGGATCATGGGGTAGATATACATTTATCACTATGAAATTAGAAGAGTTAGTATGAAGTTCAATGTTAAAACATATTACATCATTCATCCATGTATTATTTTAGAGTTTAGTTACAATGTCCACTGTAACATTGTCCCACATTATTATTGGCATAGATAGTGGTTTCATGACTCCCATAGTGTTATTTATTTTATCATTTAACTACTATAATAATAAGTATATAGATAGAAATTCATTATTTCTTCATTTAAAAAATATATTATTAAAATTCACATAAATCCATATACATATTTTTTATACGATGATTTTTATAAAAATTGGATCTATATAATTCATCTATAAGAACCTTATTCAAATCAATTATGGACGGAACATATAACATCATCCCAAAATTCAACACTCTATCTATAAGGAATAATTTTGTTAATGTTAAAATAATTTAAAATTTTAATATTCTTTTATATATACTGTCATAATACTATGAATTCATTCACATTTCTTGTAATGATGGTTTATCAATTTATTGAACAAGTAATGATGGATACCCTTGCCTAAAAAACTGTATCCATCATTTATAGATTTCTTTATATAAGATCCTTATTAATCTTCATGGGAATCAGAATACTATGTTGCCTCTTATTAAATTCATCAACCACCATATTTTTCTTCATATGATGGATGTTTATCAAGAAATCATTGTCCTCAAGTAGTTCCAACCATCTTATTTAGCTCACTTTTATCAATTTATAAGAGATTTTATACTTGAAACACTTTAGGTCTATTTATAAATAAAATAATTCAGTATAGTGGTAGTGCTTGAAATTTTATAATGTAAGGATTACATACAAAATATGAACGTCCTTATTTATATATAAATATTCATGAAGTTCAATTAAATTGATTTATTTGAAATCAAGATATCATTCTTCATAAGTATACATCTTTTTCCTTTGTTAGATTCATAAATGTAGTTAACAAATCCTTCTTACATGATGGTAATGTTAATGAAAATTTATTAATTTTTCAAATATTTATCCCTAAGAAATATTATCCATAGACTATTTTCAATGTAAATCTATCCCCATTATGTGTCAACAATGTTAGTGGTTTGGACATTCAAAAAATATCATTGGTGAAGTACTGATAGTAACATGTAATACCCATGACACATAGAATACCATCTATTTTCATCAGTGTAGTAAATTTTATACTATGAAATTCATTGAAGTGACAAAAGATATTTCATCAACAAAGACAATATGGTTACGAAATTAAACATAATTAATCATTAATATTCACTTATATTATTACCCATACAATTCATTTTTCTTAAGGATATCTGTAATTATCATTACATGAATCTCATGATATTCATTTAACACAGAGTATAGTATGATTTCATTAATGAATACCATAAAAAATTTATCAATATAATCCTTAAATAACCAATTATAGATAATCATAAAGGCATAAGGTGAATTATTCAATCCAAAATTCATTAATGTATTTTCAAAAATTTGATAGTGTGTTAGAAATTTTTTGGTGGTTTATCATCCATATTCTCCCTTAATTGATGATAATCATAGTGGATATTACTCATTAAAATGTAAAGAGCTCAATGAAATTGATCAAATAAGTTATCGATGATTGGAAAATGATACTTATTAATTATTGTAGTGGAATTGATATCTATGTAATTAATGTATAGTCTCATAGGCATATCATTATTTTTCAGGATTAAAATAGGGAATCCCAATAGAAAAAAACTAGGGCCTATAAATAAATTACTACATAACTCTTATAAGTATAACATAAAAACTAAAACATCCCAGGGTTCCACACTATAAATAATATTCTACATGGGACCATAATCTATAATTATTTAATTTGAGAAATAAAAAACACACATAGGCGGATGACTAGGTTATTCTGTTGGAGGAACAACAATGAATTTACGTACAACATGTATATATTATATTCTCATGATATCTTACTTATCTATATATATTACTATATATTCCTATATTCAAAAAATTTCATAAGGTGTGATACTAGGAGTGCATACAAGTATTATTTATTTGATTCTCTTTCCCCTATAAAATAATACATTCTACTTCAGTTTCATGAATCATAACCTTCATCTCATAGAAATATAATATTTAAATGTGATTTAAATGAGAATCCATATGAAAGAGTATATAAAAGTTAACTATATGTATAATTAAAATGTTTTTAAATAATGTATATTCATGAAGCATAACCATAACTACATGACATATCATTGTTTCCACAAGACTAACAATCAGTATCTTAATTAACAATCCGTATCATAATTAATCACAAAAGATATTCATTACTATAATTTATTTCATTGAGATAAATTAATTCTACATTTGTGGAATTTATTTTCCTAATTTCATTCCACTCTATATATGATTAATTGGACATAAATTGACTTTATATTTTCTTTATAGTCTTCAAATTGATGGGCTTTTCTATGAACATATAACAAAGTCATATTCCCTTCCAAAAATACCTAGTGTGTTTCTTCCCATAATTTTTTCATTTGGAAAATACAACCATATCATTATTCCCCTTTTTATTATTATTATTCCCATGGTTATCAATTGACCTGTCATTTTTAGAATTTCTATTAAATATATAATTCATGGATGATTCATTTTCTATCATAATGGATCATAATAATATATCATAATTAGATTAACAGGTTTGTGAGACCAAATCTCTTTAAAGGTACATATATAACACATCAATGAAATTATCAGTCTTTCAATTTGGTCTACATAAATAGTCCACAAAATATTTATCATGCCTTGCAGTGTTATCCTCATAAAGTGGAATACTTTCACCCTCCTTTTTTCTAATATATAGTATATTCATTTTAATTTCAGTTATTTACTCTAGAGGAATGTATTTTATATATAACACCTCTATAATGGTTATCTATTCCTTGTTCTTTATCTAATATTCTTATTTATTGTATTGAATAAGTGACTAAAATTTGCCTATATCTCCCTTATGCTGATAAACTATCATAAGTAATTTTTCATTTTCACGATATTCCAAAATGAGAAACATATTATTAATTGACATGCTCCAATGTCTATATACCAATGAATTAGTAGTTCCACCAAATGCAATATGTTTCTTAAAATCCTAACAGGGATTCCACTAAACTGGTGATCCATGAAATTTCATTATGTTACCTCATGCGCACCGCATTGTAATCCAGAGGTTGTCGACATGCAGTGAGGGTCTCTAGGTTGTATAGTGGGGATACTATTACCCATATCATAGTAACCAAAATAGAATATATAAGTATCATCTACATTAGTAAATAAAAATAATGTACACATAATAAATTAAATAAATTAGAATATGTTTTAATAGTGAATGAATTTCTATAAAATCCTGAACGACATTGTAATTCATACACCACTGGTAACCCACCATGCCTACCAAATATAATGAAATAAAAAATTAAATGAATGAAAACCATAGGGATATAATAAATTCGAACCAAACCACATACATGGTCTCCAAAAATTATCGAATTATACTATAATGAACATAAGAATCCATATAAGGGATCCCAATGAATCATGTAACCATGGGACACATCCTTCTCTCCCAAGAATCTGTTCTGAATAAGAAAATAATACATATGGTTTCCACACACATCGAGGTGCATGTATAGGTGTAATAATCAATTTAAATATCCACCCAAACAGTGAACCTATAAGATGATTTAATATGTGAATGTTCATTTAATATGCTAATATTATCCCAGACATAACTGAAAATATAAATAAACCCAATAATCATGAATCCATAGTCAAGCACAGGGTTTGTGATCCTGATCATTTAGGAAAATGTCATCATGTATACTTATACTTATTTTTATTTATTTGTATATTCCCATAGAAATACATATATATACATAAATATGAATATACATGATTAAGGTGAATGAAATAACAAAATTCCATTAGTAGTAGATCCTTGGGGAAAAAATCACGATCTCCTAGACATTATATATAAGGGAATTGAGCAGTATTTCAAACAATAAAATCCATGCATCATTAATTCAACCTCTATGTCTTTTATCCCAATTGAAAATTCATACTTCCTCGAATGATTGAAATTTCTCTGAGAAAGATACCTCAACATAGGGGAATAATCATCCTATTCTTAGGATAAACCATAATCTCCATCAATCCATACAATAATATATTCCATGGATGTACATCCGGGAATCCTGTGAATAGCATAGAGCTCGATTCCTTGCTTCTCATCCAATGTAAATATCATCCAATGTCTGAGCTCTGTGATCTAGATTGTAGGAAATCATGAAATTGAGATTTCAATGAACCCTAAGGGCCTAACCATTGGGTGATCTAGAATGATATATGACTTGTGAGACACTATGAAAGCCTATGTAGGCCTCTAATTATGTAGATCATAATCACCATTATCACAATATAGTTTGTAATCACCCATGAGTATCCACTGCTGTCACACTCTATGTCTAATACTATGTTTATAGAATCTAAACTCGAGATATTTATCATCCCTATGTCTCGAGATAACAAAATCAGCCATGGGTATAATTAGGTCGTATAGAGCATAACCATCCTAATCTCATGTAATCTTAGGGAGAGTGGAATCATCCTCTTTACCATAGAGAGTGTAATCCTCAACGAGCATCCTTAACAAAGACTCCATGCTTGTATATTACAATCATTTGCTCAACCGGTGGATCCTTGGAAACCCCTATAAGTATTTGATTAATCTAATAGTCCATGTTCCATTATCAATAGCCAAATTTTATCTCTTGCATCTGGGAATAAAAAACCATAAAATAAAATGGATTAGAATCTGTATTCCATGCTGTATGTCTAGGAATCCCAAAGAGAATGAAAGACACATCGTGTCAGGATTATCCAAGAACTGAATAAGAAGCACCTCTAGTAAACAACTCTCCATTGAAAGTAAAAAAGAGATTTGTGATAAAATGGGGAGGTTGGATGAACACCTAAACCAGAAATATTGCCACAACATTATAAAGAATCATTTTAAGCATGGGTTCTTTGGTTACCCCTGTTAGAACCTCTACCTGAACACCTAACACAATTTCTTAGGGAAGGTCAATGATCAGGGAAACCAATATGTCCCTCAATGTAAAATAATGAAGAGGAATATATGTGGGATCCTATAGGTATTCTTATAAGATAAGTTATCCAACTTGATATCCTTACCTATAATGGAACAAGGTGGAATCCTAAATTGGACCCTTAAAGATAATTAAATAGAGAAATCCTATATGGGATCCTCAGAACTATACATGAGAAGGGTAATCATATATGGGAACCTCACAATAATGTACATAGGAAGAGGTTTCCAAAATTAGATCATAAGAAGGATATAAAATTAAGGGAATCCTACTAGGGATTCTCGGGTCAGCTTTTATGTGAGTATGTCCCGAAAAGGACCATTAATAACAACCACAATATATTGGGATATTACTTGGGATCCACTTTCTTGAGACATATGTGGAGGAATCCAATTGGTGATCCTCGGAAGAAACAAACCTCATGGACTCTAAGGCTAAAATGTCACATCTCACAAGGGATACCTCTTAATATAATGTTCTACAAATTAACAATCAAGATATATAACTCAAATATTATCTAATATCAATGTATCAATCACTGGAGGTAACTATATTTTATTACTATAAGAAGAGTCTATTTATTTAGAAAATTTGTGAAACACATCCTATGATTCATTAAAACAACACAAGGGTTTTACCCTCACTATCAACATGAAATGATACTAAGAATGGACTATTCATTTGTCTAATATTCATTTGTGGGAAAGAAGATATAGCAAACCCCTAAAAGGGTAGCATGGGAAGTAAATGATGTGTTTACCTAACTACATGGACTTTACCCTCAAAGCACCACATGGGTGTGTAATCTAGCTAGACATGGTGGGAAAATCCCATTTACATGACGTGTTTGAAAATTATGCATCATCTTCCCTACACGGGGTTACTTACAATGTACCTCACATGGTATAAACAGGTATATTGACTAGAAGTGTAATTTTACATGGGGTACAACCCACATGGGGTTTGGCTGTGTACATTACATAGGTAGCGAGACTAAGTACTCAGTTATATGGCTAAGTCTCCATACATGGGGTGAAAATACCATACATATAGTGAAACATGTAAAATCATCTTCCTCAAATACTTTGAACACATGGCTTGTGTTCTCAGTAACAAAAAAATATTTACATTGTTTTTCCTAAATGGAAAACACCCAAATAATCCTGAAACAATAGTTTTCTCAGAAAAACAATATATTAGACCCCTTGGGGATTCAAGAATGCATAACAAGAAATTAAATATTTGAAAACATATAATTTCATTTATTTTTGGAAAACATTAGAGACTATATAACATTGGATATAATCAGGTGAATCATCATTAATATATATTCTCCAATGCTACCACACGACGATCTGACATGTTCAAATCCCTACAGTGGTACCTCCATCTCTTCCTTTCTATATATATATATATATATCTATATATATATCACTCTCACCTTTTCTCTCATATGATTAAAATCATAAGAGACCAAAGGGGGATAAAAAATAATTCAGTGGTGAAGGAATAAATGGAAAGTGGGAAAGAAAGAAAAGAAACGAAAAACAAATGAAAAAATAAAATGAAATAAAGGCTTATTTTAGCCCCTGTTTTCCACATGAGTTTATGAATTTTATAGGGAAAACTGCAATCCAGACTCACCATTAGAGATAGAATCCCAATCTGATGCTCGATTCAAATGATACGACCAAATGATCTTTCATGATATAATTAATTTTTAAATTTTTAATTTTTCAATAATAAATATTTCGAAAAAATTCAAGCTTCATTGAAATCTTAAATAAATCATTCCTAGGGTAAACAACCTATTTGGGGGCCTAAATTCTTTTCAAGAAAATTATAAGATTCAACTACTTGGGGAGAAGACCATTTTCCCTTGAAATCATCTGAAATAATAAATTCAAATGTCTACTATAAATTATATTGAAAAAAACATGGGTCTTCACAATGTCCCAAACATAAACCTTCTCATCCTCGATAATATTGCGGGAATGAATAAATACAATGGTTTTATCCTAAGTAACATTGAAAAAAATAGTTTGAATTATTCAATTACTTGTCTTATATTATTAAAAAAATTCATTCTACACAGAAAACACATAATAGAGGCTGATCTAGTACTCCCCACCATAGGAATACCATTGTCATCATCTTAATAAATTCCAAATAAAATAACCCATAGAAACAATATAATTTAAAAAATAAATGGCGGTTACCACCATTAAATTTGCAATGATGTAATCCCCACCATAATCATTACCTTATATCAATCCATGAGAATAACCTCAACGAGTTTTTAGAATCTATATAGAAAGAACATTTAAATAAAATAAAGATTGGTGTAGAGCAGACTCTCTCTCAGCAAACTCAGGATTCCATCAAGAAAGAACAATAAAATATCAAAACAAGAGTTCACAAGGATTTAATCAAAATGTGTTTATTGATCTACACAGACACACTCAAATCACGTAGGCTAGACCTTCCATTAAGAATCACCTGATAGCACATATACCGAAAATGCATGTCTATGTCTTTCCATGGGTCAACCCCCTTATAGATACTTGTTTATTCTCAATTTCACCTCTACCACATAGGCAAATTCTTTTTTACACCAAATCCCAAGAAATCATTCCAACAACATACTCTGAAAACATATTTCCCCACATAGCATCCGACCACTCCCTGATTTATTATTTAACAAAACTAATAGCAATAGTCAAGTACCTTAACCACCTCACTAAAACCCCATAGATTATTACATAACATGTCTATAATAACCATACTACATGAAAAATAATCCTCATTAATCCAGAAGATCCCCTCGAATACATCTTCAATATTGGGCACAACACATGCACATCAATTGATTCCGTGATCGCCCATCACCCAGTTTCATTCATGTCAGGAGTATCTAATGAATAACTAAATACATTTTTTATAATAGAAACAATAATCAACTGGTAGAGGATCCTAGATAGTCCCACATGTAAAATTGGTTCTTTAATCCCATTTAGACTAGGTGATTCATCGAATGATAATTTCATAAACATGTATAAAACTCAATAGCCTGAAAATCATCAATTCCATGATCTCAAAAAGAGTATATAACCAATATAACTACCTAAAAAATCCAAAAATACTGAAAAAATAAATAATATGGTTTTCATGATCAAAACCAATGTCTAAGAAAAAGGGATTGGGTCAAAATTATGTTCATGAAGGTCTCCCACCTAGCCCTACTAATCATGTCTCACAATTGGGTCAAAATGCCGGACCACCTTTCCAAAAAGTAAAATCCTCCCTAATGGATGTATGATTTAGAATGATCTATGATGGTCCAAACTAAAAAAATAAACATACTAGGGCCTTATACCCAGTGATAATACACAAAAGGAACTATTACACAGAGGCTAAGATACCTCTATTAATGAGGAAATAAACTGATATGTACTAGGAATCTTCATTTATTAATACCTCCTCAACGTCCACTTCGTGAAGAAATAACTACTACCTATTGGAAATATAGACATCGACCTAACCTTGTAACCTAAAATGTAGGTCGGTTATATAGAATTTCATTCTAATATATACTAAAAAACACATTATAAATTTATAATAGAACTTAAAATAACTAATCGAGATAAAATTTATCTAAAATATGTTTTACATTTGGGCACCAAGTACCCTTCGAGCCTAATAAGGTCATTTCAATCCTATGCATGGGGACAGAGTGTTCAATTTTACCACCAAATGCCTCAATATATATATATATATATATAAACATTAAATAGATGGAAATATATATATGAAATTCATCCAACAATGTAGAAATACTATAAAAACAAATACATGGTAAACACCATTTAGGTTTTTTTGACATATTTACAATTAGACTTCTTTCCAGTAAAATCAGAAACTAGGAGGGCTATAAAACTAGAATCCTATGTGAAAAATATGATGCATTAGACCACTATTTCCTTTAGAATACAAGAATAAATTCATTCTATTACCTATATCCATCCTTATAGAGCTAGAAATCCATAGTGAATCATAAAATCCACTCAACATGTGCATCACTTATTGTAAAAATCATATACAATTATAACATATAATGTGACCCACTATTTTCCAACATGAATACTAAATCTTTTAAATGATAAATAACAAAATAGAATAAAAAAACTGCTATCCAAAGGTTTCATGTGAAGGTGAAATTAGGCTAATACATAAATTTTACATAATAAAACACAAAAATTTATTTTTATTATTCCTCATTATCCCTTTAATGGTTATGATTTCCTTTATACATTTAGTCACCTATAGATATACATCCATGAAATGGGTGAGCTAAAATCCTTATACAAGGAAAGATAAGGACACAAATAAATATATCATGGGTCATAATAATTATCACCATAATAAAATAAGAATATGTACATCTTCATAATCATAATAGTAAGAATTAGATAATGTCATGAAATGAGAAAATTCATCCAAATGAAACATTATGTCTTAGATGTCAAATACCAAACACAGTTTTGAACAAAAAAACATAATGTAGAAGAATAAAATATATACATAATCATAACAAAATCATTGTGAATATATATATTATTATTTTAATGTATAATACACATTATACCATGACCTATAACAGATTACACAATGCATTAGAGTGCTGTATAATTTTCGAAACACCATTAAAATCATAACATTTATAAAATCATGCATGTGGAATATAACTTATATCAATATTGTGAATAAAATAACCCCTAGAAAGGAATTTTTTTCATTTAATAAATCATTAATTCATTAATAATATTTGGGGTCCCTATATGAGAAAAAGAAAAAAATATATGGAATATGAATCATCACACTTGATTGAGGAAGAAACAATCTTAAGAGGAGTCAATATGTGAATTTGAAGGAAAATTTATTTAGTAAAATATTTACATTTTTCATAAAAATAAGTTTTAAACATGTTCATACTAAAAAATAAATAGGAATTAATAATGAAATTATATTTAAGGAACATCAAAGGAATATCCACATTGAAATTCTGTATGATAGATGAATAAGCCAAATAATTTGAGTAGGTTTTCATAATACCATTACTTTATGTCTAAATTAATTCTTATCCTTAATATCCTAGATAATCAAATAAGGTTCATTGATTTATAAATACAGAAAATATTATATATGTTTTGGACTTATTATAATTTTACTAAATTTTTTATGGCCATTTTGATTTGTTATAGTGATCAATTTCTACATTCTGAAACTATTTGTTTTCTTGTGTTTCATGATCAGTTCACTTAAATACAATTTCAGATGTTCCTGAATTTTTTTAATAATTGTATATAATTGAAATTATATGTTATTAATGAAATTATGGAAGATCGAATGGTCTTATATATAATTACATTATACAGTTTTAGGATGATACATTAGATAAAATGTTGATGAAATTTTTTAAATTTATTTTGATGATATTTAAGACCATCATGAACATTTATATTTATATATAATATTTAGTCAATATTTTTAGTAAAAACATCATATAAATTATAATATGTATAGTAAAATCATATGTAACCATAATAATGGTGTTATGAACAGACATAAAAATCTATAACATGAAATGAAGAGTCATCATCCATGAAGGTAGTGAGTTGACACGTTAGAGACGATATTCTCATTTTTAGAAAAAAAAAGTATGATATAAGAGATTTGATAATGGATTATTCCATCAATACAATAAAATTTAATTATATATATGATAAAGAATATATAATGAAACCTTGGGATATGGAGGTGGTGAGAATGTTATAAATGAAAAAGAGAGTGGGATGAAACAAAAAGAGAGCGACATAGGATTTTACATATTAAAATTAATTATCCTAGAAAACATCTTTTTGAAACATGGGATTGGTATATTTTTGAGACCAGAAGCTCATAGATGTGGGTAAGAGGATTTTGAAGAGGACATTAAAGACATTATTCAATATTAAAGTCTTCTACTATGTGAGAAGAATAGGCAGTGATGGGTGGTATTTAAAGGGGAGTGGATGGGTGTTGTTTATTATTTTATTCATTAGTTTATTATTTTGTATCTTGAATTTCATTTGTTTTGATTGTTATGATTAAATAAATTAAAAGTATCACGTCTTTTTTGAATAATTGGGGGTATACATTATCCATACATCATCCATGACTGAATAACTCATGTATTTATCTTATAACGTAAATTATCATATTTCACCATTCACCAAAAATTCAACTATTTTAGAAAAATAACTGATATTGACCCTTAACATTTTTAATTTTTTATAATTTCAAAATTAACTCCATATTATTAAATTAATGTTATATTTTTTTAAATTTAATTTATAATTAAAATCGTCATTTCTATGAGAAACATCATTTTGAATATTAAAGTCTCTTTTAATTCACATAGAAAAATTAATTAAGGTATCCAAAAATTATATTAAAATCATATAACAATATAATATTAAATTTTTTAATATATTTTTTGAAAATAAATTTAGTTTTAATTACAAATATTAATAATAAAATTTCAAATAAAAATTTCTAATTTAAATAATAAAAAAACATAGTATATAATTTATAAAATAAATATTTAATTTTATTATGATATAATTATATCATATTTCTATTAATAAGATACATAAATTTTATTTATACATTTATAGGTGAGGTTACTATTGTATTGGTTGGATTACTATTACTAACGGTCAGGTAACTATTCCAATAATCTTATTATTATTCAATCAGTATGGGTTGCTTAAATTATATATATTACTTATTACATTCTTCATTTATTATAATGGTGTTTTTGTGTGGATCTTTATGATAGATACGTGTCTTATAAAATATATTATTATTTTAATAATTGAAATTCCATTAATAAAAGAAAAGGTCCTTACATTCATCACACTTTTTGAAATTTTACCATTGAAATTTAGTTTTTACAAACTATAGTGAAAATAGGCCAGGGTACTTCTCTATAATATATCCCTATAGTTTCAATGTCACCATTTATAAAATATTATTCATAAATAATACTTTTAATAGATGAGAAGTCTTGTTTAGTATGACATTATTTATATAGTCCGTGATCTTTACCTAATTCTCATTATATGACTAGTCCTTCACTAATTATACCACCTCCAGATTCCATACATGTTAGAGGTTAGGTATGTACTTCCTCAAGACAGATACATGGACCACATCATAAACTATATCCACATTGGTTGGAAATGAATGTTAATAGGACACTTCTTATATGTGGTCATGGATCTCAAAGGGTCTAATGTATCTTGGGATAATCCTTTCATTCTTTCTAAACCTCATGACTCTTTTCCAGAGTGATATTATAAAATATATTGGTCTCTAACATCAAACTCCGAGTACCTTTTACTTTTTTCATCATAGCTCATTTTGTAACTCTAATAATCTATAATATTTTACAAGTTATCCTAAACCATCTCTGTCATAAATTTCATAAGGATTGGTCTATGTAGAATTGTTTAACCAACTTTATCAAAATAGATGGTAATTCTACATCACATTCAATATATAGATTCACTTTTAGCCATATGAATGCTCAAGATGAAGATGTTTTTTATATGAGAACTTATCCAATGTAATATTCTGACCCCATCAACATTTAATTACATTAATTAGGATCATATATTTTCTTCCAGCATATAAATATTTCTCTCAGATTGTCCATTAGTTGGGGGTGATATGCCAGGATGAAATTCAATAAGTACTCATAACATGTTAATGAAAAATATTGATTTTTTTTAAAACTATGGATCATGATCAAAGATGATTAAAATTGTAACCCCATGTAACCTCACCACATCATTAACATATGTCTGGTGATGTTTTTAATGAAAAAAATATTCCTGAATATTGAAATAGTGGGAATCCTCGATGTGTTGATCCACCACAATCTATATCGCATTTTTTCTTTTGGAAGACTTTAGGAGACCAATGAAAATTTTCATAGTAAAGTCCTCCCACTTCCTTGTGGGTAAATTCAATGATATAATCAATAGTTTTGACTTATTTTACATTACATTAACTTGTCGACATGTTAATAACCTTGAGATATACTCTTGAATAAATCTTCATTTTTTCTAACTAGATGTGTTCTAAAATATCACAAAGTAACTTTTTACTACCATGATTGATGGAGAAAGTTAGGTTATATGGATTATTGAATATATCCATCTTTATCTCATGTGATGAATACATTAACATCTTCATTCCAAAATGAATCACACCATCATCATTGATATCAAGATATTTGTGCTTTTATTTCTTTACAGAATTCACCTTCTTTTGTGACTCACAATCATAAATTTGATCCTTCATTATCTTCTATTTGATAAATGAATTGGAAGTAATTTTCTGTAGGTAAGATGTATTCCATATTTTTATTATCTTCAAATACCTCCTTTTCATATCCATTAATATAGGTTCTTTCTCATTCTACATCATAGGTAGTGTAGAAGGGTATTTTCTTCAAAGAAAATAAACTACCTTGACTGAAATTCCCATATGGTAATGAATAGTGAAGTCATAGTACTTGATTAGTTCTAACCATCATCTTGGAAATATAGTCAGTTTTTTCTGTGCGAATATATGGATTTTCCCCATGTTTCCATTATAGATTTTAAAATTCTCACCCTCGAGGTAGTGCCACCAAATCTTCAAGGGCAGGATCCCATCTACTAACTCCAGATCATGTGTTGAGTAATTCTTATTATGGATGTTCAAATATCATGAGGAATATACAAAAAAATTTCCATTATTCATGATTAAAAAACATAGTAATCTTTTTAAATAATCATTCTATATCATAATACATTCTCCAATATTAGTAATGTGAGTACATGTGTGGTGATCCACATCTTTTTTAGTAATGTGTGGTAATCCATCTAGACATACATTACCCCTTTCCATGTTAACATAGATATTGGGTAAGACTATTTTGAAAATTTTGTCACAAAACATAAGTAACACCTAGGAAATTAACGAACGATTCAGAAATCCATGAAAATATTGTGTCTTGTCTATTCATCAATTGTCTTTTTAATTGAAGGGTCAAATGAAATTACCTAACTTATGATCATGTGTCCAAAAAATTTGACTTGATTCCTAAAAAAGTTACACTTTCTGAACATAGGAACAAAATGTATCATTCCATAATGTCTCCAACACAGTCCAAAGATGTTCTCTGTGTTCCTTCATGTTTTTTATTAGATTATAATATCATCAGAAAACACTACCATAATTATTTAAATGTTGTGTATATAAAGACTTTATTCTGTAAATCAATGAAGATTTAATGGTCATTAGTATGTTAGAAAAAAATAACTAGAATTTAATAGTTCCCACACATTGAATATAATATATTCTTCTAAATATCAAATATATTCACAATTATTTAATGATATATAAAATGAAGATCCATCATTGACTAGTATTTTGACCCAAAACGTTGATTGAACAAGTCAACATTCATTGGGAGAGGAAAATTATTCTTTTAGGGTAACATGTTTGAGTACTCTAAATTATATTCTAATATGGACTGATCCATAAATTTTCTATACAAAGAGCAATGGCACACACCATGGTGATACACTTGGTTATATGAACCCTTTGTCTGAATAATCATACATCTGCTCTATTAACTCCCCCAGTTTAATTGAGGACATCCTATAGGGACATTTTGAGGTAGGAGTAAATCCTATTATGATTTATATTGATAAATCAACATCATGATCTATGGGAAGTCATAGTAACTATTTAGTAAATACATAACTTTCTTTCGAAATAATGGGAAATTTCACTTGGTTGATACATTCCCTTCACTAAAGCCTTTGAGAAATTAATGCTTCTACTTAAGGAATCAAAACCAAAACATTTTATGGATTTTACTAAATATATTCATGGTATTAATTGAATTTTTATAGGATAATGGGATAATTTAGAAAACAGAAATATGTTTCTATTTCCTTAAAATTTATGTGTGATATATATAACGAGATCCAATCCACATCCACTATTGTGTATAATTCCATCAAGGGAAGTTTCACGTGATTAGCTGGAAGAATATTACCACATGCACCATTGGATAAGAGTCCAACACTTGGGTAACAATTATTTCACCATTTAGTGTTTTTATGGATATCTCCACATCAAGGTTTCAGTGATTTGATTATATTATTCTAGATATGGTAAAAGGCATAAATAAATTTTTAGAACAACAATAAAATAAGACCTTTTCAATTAATGAGAAAAAAGGAATTGAACCTTTTACAACATATTCTTAATTACCTAATTCAATATCATTAAGATAATATGATTTATCATTCTACATTACATTTCATGGAATCTGACACTGATTAACCTTGTGAAATCAATGTCTATTGGACTGGAATGCTTGGTGACCTTAGTCCCTACATATGATCAATTAAACCATGGATGGGGTACTCCATTCCTCCAACATGTTTTTTGGATTCTTTATGTCACATGACTATTCACGATCCTGAAAGACATATGTCCCACACTCGAATAAATTCCTCGCACCGTTGAGGTAATTACCAAGATGTTTTTTCCAACATTTTTGAAAGGCATTTGGTTAAATTCTCTTTCCTAATTTTTAATTTTATTCACCAACATGAAAATTCATCCATATATTATTATCTTTATATCCATTAGACCATCATTTAAACTCAATATCAACGTTTAGAGCTCATCAGACCACATCATCATCACTACCAAAGTCACATATTTCAAGAGAATTTCAGATGAGCTGTTTTAACCACAAACCAATCTATTTATTTTTCTACCATTCTTGAAAAAAGCATGAGGTTTACCTTGGAATATGTGTAATGTATTGTTGTAGAACCATGACATTTTCACATTACTCTGATTTAGATATATGAATTCTCTCTCCATATTTTTCCAAAGAGTTCAAGGGAAATTCTTATTAAGAAATATTTTATTTAATTATTTCAACTCTAACTATTCAATGTAATCCTTTGACATGGTTTTCCTAATCAATGACCCAATAAAATCAGCCACTGTTTGTAGATGATTGATGAATAGAGTCACATTTTCATTCTCAAAACATTATATCATAGAGAAGATATTCTCCATAGAGTTAACCCTCTTCTCTATAATATGTGGATCGAAGCACCCACTAAATTATAGTGTTCATTGTTTTATAAAATATTTTATTGTCTGTTTCTCCCTCTTAGGTGAAGGAAGATACACCCCATTATTTAGGTATTCATTCATATCCTTATACAACTGGTCAAAAATCACCATGGGATTTTGAACTCTACCTCCCATGGCATTATGGATGTCATTTGGGAAATCAATGCATTTACCTCAAAAATTTTTCATTCAATTAATCTTTTAGTTCTAAAAACTTTTTAAAATATAATATGGATGAGAAATACAAAACTTTTCTTTTTACAAATAATAAATTTATTCCCTTTTGTAATTAACTGTAGAAGAAAATATTTTTTGTTCCCTGTGATTATCATTTCTCTAAATTAAATATTCCTAGATTATTTATTGTAATTAGTATAATACTATGTGGTTTCAAAAAAATTCTATAATAATAATTTCAAAATTAAATAAACTATTCTCTAATACTAAATATAGTGACCCTACATTTTCATGCATTAATTTTCTGTCGGTATAGGTTACTTAATTTCTATATATATTACATATTTAATTCTTAAATTTTTATAATGATGTTTTTATTTGTATATATATGATATTTATGTGTTATATAACATATAAAATAATTATAATAAGGTAAATTACATTGATAAATGTTTGGGTCATCACAACATTGAATATTGTAATGGAAATCCCAATCCTATGGTAATGAGAATTCATTCCATAACAAGTGTTCTCAACACAGCAGTCTGATTTCCATTATAGGGTCCATAATATTCATAATACACATGCCTACAATATCCCAAATTGTAAATTCAAGGAAATAAAATCCTTTTATTCAACTTTGTGACATCCTGACATAGATTCCACAAAACCAATGCTCTGAGTTGGTTCATTATGTATCCTCAAGAACACATCCCCATATGCTTAAGGTTTCTAACTAGAATCAAGGTTCTAAATGTTGTACAATGGGGATAATATACCCTCATATAAGAGTAACATATAATGAGTAGAAATGTACCATACCTAATAGTAAATAAATATAGTGAATAATAAATAAATTTACTGAAATAGAAAAAGTTTTAATAAAGAATGAAATGCAATAAAATCACGACCAACCATATCAAACATAGAACACTAATCACCCATCAGGACGACAATTCATACATATATAAAAATTCATCTGAAATTAATTTATAAGGCTCATCTACTAAATACCAAAAATATGATAAAACCTATGTCTAGACATTGTCTAAAACCCATGCACGATCAGGAGAATCCATATGAGCAGTCCTTCTTGATCGCACAACCTTAGTCCTCAGTCTTATCTACGATGCGACTATGATGAACCTAAAAATAAAACATAAGGTCTGCATTAATAATGAGGTACACGTAGAGGTTAGAGAAATAATATCCACATGACACCCCAATGATGAACCTATAATATTTTTCCCTTAGATAATTATCTTAAAATATTGTTATTCTAGACAAAATGTTGCTGAAAAGATAAATAAGAAAAATAAACCTGAAACTGTAATAAAAAAAAGTTTCCATGATCTAGGTGAAATTGAAAAAGGTTATCATGTATATTTATATTTATATATTTATATATATATATATTCCCATTCATATGAATATATAAATAAATATGAATATACACGAGTTAGGTGAATGAAATAACATAAAACCATCAATATTAGATAACTGTGTGTGTAATCCTAATATCATAGACATCTTATCTAGGGGAATTCAGAAATATGTTATACCACTCAAGCCATGTGTTATTAAGTCGATCTCAGGTTCTATAATACCAATCGACAGTAACATCTTCATCATTTCCACAAATGTCTCTGAGCATGTTACCTAATAATAAGTGGATAGTCTTTCTAACACTAGTTTCACTCGTACTTGCCCCAAGTCACTACAATAATGTATTATCGGTAAGTAAATATATAGTTATTGTAAATGGCCAAAATCTAGATTCCATACTAATCATCCATTATGAATCTAATCCATCATATGATCCCTAGGTCCTAGTCCATAGGTAGTATTGACTTTGAGGCATGGAATGACACTAAGGATCAGACAATGTTGTTTTCGACAAAAAGAGCTCACCAGTTTGATTCCATTACCAGCATTGTAGGCCACAAATCAGGGATATGATAATCAAAACTATTACAAGGGATAGAGATATTTCCCAAGAGTATCAATAAGATGTCAAATTCAAGGTCCAGCACCACAACCAGGTGACCGATTATATAGATCATAATTATACCTATAAATTAAGGGAATGTAATCTTCTAGGAGTATTGATCAGATTGAGGAGACTATTGTAATCATTATCACATTCCAACTTGAGAATGTATGAATACTCATCATCACTCGAGAGAGTTTAATAAATCACTAGAATCATTAATAATGATTTCAAGCATGAAAATCATATTCATTGGCCCAACCATCATAACTAAGGGAGAACCTCTATAATTCTATTTAATATAATAGAAAAAAATATAGGATCAACACGTAGAACCCATGTTGTAGCTATAGGTGTAAAAATAATCATGAATAGAATAGTTCTCAAAATCCATATACTATGAATTACATTATGGAATCGCAAGGAGAAATTAAGATGCATCGTGTCAGTCTCAATAGAAATCAACTAGGAATCACCATTGCTATACATCACTGAATCTACATTACAAAGTGAATTTATCAAAAAAAATTCGATGGTTGTTGAATTCCTAACCGAGCAATACTACCATAGGCTCACATGCTTAATATTTTGGAAGGAGTTCAAATGTGACACCCTATACCATCTCTACACAATCATCCCATACACTAGCTTAGTGTCGGTAATGAATCAAGTAAAAAAACTTAAGAGAAATCCTACATGGGATACAAGAGGAATACACATAAGTAATGAAATCCTACCTGGGAATTATATCTATGAATGGAAATGTTATGATTAATATATTGGAACCCTAATGGATTGTAAATAATGGCATCCTTGATTAGATCCTCATAATGGTACATGAGAAGTTGCATCCTAATAGGGACCCTCACAAAAATGTTTGTAGGTAGAGGTATCCTATATTTGATATTCTAAGTGATATACAGGTAAGAGAATAATACTAGGGATTCCCCATGTTCTTATTTAAGTGATGAAGTCCCTTCATGGACCTATATATACACAAGAATATAGAGTAATCCTACTCAGTATTCTAACGGAGTAAACAATAAATGATGAATCCTATCTGGGATCCAATGAAGAAACTAGCCTCTGTGATAAAATGGAAAGAATGCAATATATATCGAGGGAGTCATACATAAAGGAATAGATATGAAAAAAAACTTCTATATAAATTTATTAGGGATCATCTTAGATCAATTTCTCAATCTAAGGAGAGAAAAGGATAAGATTACTCGAGGAAGGACCTATATGTGTTAGAAAAATATGAAACTCCACCAAAAAGTCAATCAAACGGAAAAATGTTTTAACCATCATCATTTTAAAAAATAAAACTCAAAATGGTCTAATCATATATTAATATTATAACTAATCGGAAAGAAGTTTTTAAAACCTCTAAAAGGGGAGTATGGTAAGAGTACATGACTTATACCCTCAATGCCCACCTGGGCACGTACTCTAGCCAGACCCATCACGTAAAATCTCTTTTAATTGGGTTTTGGCCATGCAAAAAACATGAAACCTACATGAGGTACTATACCATGTACCTCATATATATTTGACATTTATATCTTTTAGTTGTGTACCACTACATGGTGTGCATCCTATATGAGTTTTGTCCATGTATATTTCCAGTAAGTGCCCCAAACATGGAAAACCAGGAAGGGTACATGAATACCCTACCAAGTCCACTTAAAAAAATTTCAATCCCATAAATTTCTTGTACTACATTAAATCAATATTCCATGAACGGGAGACCCATATAATGTATTCCTAGAACGATACGTCATGTATACATGTTTTCTTCAACAGAAAACCCCCAAATCATCCATAAACCCTAATTTTCGCATAAAAACAATACATTGGGCCCCTAGAGTTCCCATGAAATATATATATGGATTTAAAACATTTAAAATTATTAAAATATGTGGTTTTTATGAAAAAATAAAATTTATTTACTTTATTGGTTGAATCCCTAAAAGCATCACATGTTCCTTGCTCAGCAGCTACCACACGATGATATGTTGTGTCCCAAGATCTATAGTGGCACCTCACTCTATCTATATCACTCTTTACGTATACCTATAAAATTTTTAATAGGTCACATGGATGGATATCCCATAGGTATGTATATTATAAGTCATGTATAAGGAGTAAATGAAAATAGGCAAATAATGAATTGAGAAAGAAGAGAAAAATGAAAAGAAAAAGAAAAAGGGGCACAGATCAGCCCAGTTCCCAATATTAGTTTACATATATCCTTGGAAATAATCTCAATTCCAAATACCGTGGAAGATAAAAAAAATTTAATTTGATTTTCCATTGAAAATATATTACTGAACGAACCTATGAGGGTAAATTAGAGTTCATTTATTAAATATTAATTATTAATTATTCAAAAAAAATGGATTAAGAATATATCAAACTCAGATTGTAATGTAAAAACCCAATTTGGGGACTAAAAATGTGGTCAGAAATATTATTTGAGATATTCTTCTTGGGTGAAAAGAACATTTCAAACCCATAGAAGCATTCAAAATAGAAAATTCAAATTTCTTTTCAAAATTCTTATCTAAAAAAACATTGTTCCATTCATTTGTTTTCATACTATATGATCCATAATTGTTAACCGATAATTTTTATTATAAGGTCACTCTATGAGGTAAATATTATTTTTCATAAACTGGTTCCACACATATGGTATGGTTTTGAACTAATTATCTTATGATTTATCATTATTAACCTTTTCAGGGTAAATATCTCTATATTTTCTATGGCTATTGATATGGTTCCCATTCCTACCATTAGAAACTATAATTAAGTAATGTAATACACATATCATGATCATTCTATTGAACTATAAAATAAAATTCCAATTGTGGTTTTTATATTTTTCCCTAAAAAACATCAGGGGTTTCCATATAATTTGTTAATATAAATTATTTCCTCCAAATATTATTCCAATGTGTTTTACTAAAATTGATTTGATTCCATATATTTCATCCCAAAAAAAAGAAACAGATATCTTGTAGGCGTTTTACAATATTGGAACAAAATACCAAAATTACCAATGGATAAAACTATTCTGAATTATTGGAAGACAAGATAAATAATTTAAATTAATTTGAGAACATTTGATATAAAAAGAACAGAATAAAAATATTATTAAAAAAACATAAAATTACTAAAAATTAAACATAGTTATCATTTTAGTTTTATAGGGATGTGAAAAAGATAATGGTGGTCTATGATTCTTTGTACGAAATAGCATAACATCATATCTTATATAATATAAATGTGTCATAGGTAAATTTTTTGGAAGAAATGAAAAACAAGAAATGATAATCAACCAAAACTGAGGGAATAATATATCCTTCAAAATAGATAAGATTTTATATAAAAATAATCATTGATCTCATAATGTTGGAATGAATAAGTTATAGATGAAAAAATGTTTTTTTAGAACTGTGGAAATACACGATCTTGTAGGGTGAGGTATACTTCCAAACTAATCATGTTTTGTCTCATGTGATTATTTGATGCATCGAGGGGATATGTAACTCTGACCCCCTCCCATCACATGATTATGTCCAGTGAAAACACCCTAAAAGTCATCAAGACCATTCTTACCAATACTTTAGGAACCTTTCTAATGAATAAAAACATATCTATCTATATAATGATGAATATGGTCAAAAAAAATACTTCAACATAAGATACAATACTTTAGATTTCTATGGGAACATCCCTTAAACAACATATAAGTCATTGGGTATCATCAATGTGAAATTAAGTATCATTATCAATAAAAAATAGCAGTGACGATATATCCAATGTGTTATGTTATTCACTTAATATTTTGATGGGGTTAAATATAATCCACTCATAGGATACCAAGGAAATGGTAGGAGAAATCCTTCATCATTTTCCTTAAAAAATGGGTAAATATTCCAAAGAATATACTCCAGTAGTGTCTTGAAAGGCTGGAAGTACTAGGGAAACTCTCATTCATCCGTGTGATGATTGAGTCAATGCTCAACTAAACCTTTTGGGGGTTATTATCGCAATGTGGATATATAAAACAACCAAATCCTCCTTATATTAGCGATATTGGGATGTATATTATATGAAATTACAAACACAATTTCATTACCAAAACAATGTATTTTATTTCAACCATGGAAAATATTTAGTTTAGTAATGATTTTGATAAATAACGAGTCAAATGAATATGAGATAAGGAAAATAATTAAAACATTTAAATGCTACTAATTTCATGCTTAAAATTTTAAAAACTATGATATGGTATTTTATTCCCCTAGGAAATGAATTTTTTTACTAAAAGCTACACAAGTCACAATGATTAAAGATTGAGATAGAAAAACACTAGTTATAGATTGTATATAATTCAATAATAATTTCATAAAAATGCAAAAAGTAATTAAATTCAAATAGAAAGAATAATTTTATTTCATGATATCAAATATCATATATGAAGTATGTCTAAAACACATTATGTAAATTAAATACATAATAAAAAACATGTCATAAAGAGATGACTTTGAGATGGAAAATTATTACACAATGTCCTGAATTCCATGAATGTACATTAACCTCAAATATCCCAAAAACATCTATATAAATCAAATAATTAATAAACTTACTCATATAGATTTTCATTTATACACTTTATAAAAGGGAATTCCCTATTTGAACTTTAATAATTTTCTATGTGATTTGTTTATTGTTTTTTTTTTCATTTTTAGTATTTTCATAATAGTTCTCTATGTATCTATTCATATTAAAATTTAAATCATCAATAGATATTTAATTTTATGAGAATGGATTATTTATAATTATTTATTATGACTAAAATAATTTTAATGACTTTTTTATTATTTATCCTTGATCATGAAATCGATGCGAAGGATTTTTAAACGATTCTAGACAAGCCAAATGTGTTTTCATAAAAAATGAATTAAATAATTACAAAAAGAATTAATATTTAAATTCTTATATCATATTATTCCAATAATTATTTTTCAATATTCATTCATGATATAAAGCTATAGTGTATTTCAATTATGTCGTTAAATCGACCTAAATAATAATATACCCCAAATAAGTAAATTATTTTGAGTTTTTTGTTGTAATATAATTATACCATAGGAATGTTGATATTATTTTGTCTTAATTAGTTTTATATGTCATAATTATATTTAATTATAATAATACTAACTCTATATCATAATATTATAGAATTTAATTACTAGATTATCCACTTAGTATGGTCATTGGAAATGATTAAATTAACCATGATCATTTTTCTAAACATATAATTAATAGTTTCTCCAATTTGTTATACTAAAACATAATTTATATAAAAACCCATATTTATCCTTTAATATTATCCTTATATAGATCATTTTTAGATTGTGAATAAAAATGAAACACATTGTGATGTGGGGACGGTAGGCCACTCAATCCATGAAAGAATACATAATTTTTCACAATTGATGGGGAATATGTGGTCAGTGATTGTTTCCAAAATATTTAAAAGGCATTTATAAAATAAATAATAATGTACTCATATTATATTTTTTAAATTAAATATTAAATTTAATGATAAAATTAAAATTACATAATTAAAATATTGATCGTACATTTTTACCTTCTATTTTCACTTAGAGGATTAATTGAAAAGAATGGGACATGGATAATTTATTATGGAAAAAATAATAAGAGTGTGAAATAAGAATATATGATAATAAAATAGGTCAACTTTCATATATGAGAAAAAAAAATTAATTTGAGGAGTGCTGGGAGACCCTTTTATAGTTGAAATGGTGGGGTTTGTCATGGAAACTAGTGTTAGTTAAGGGGTGTGAATGCAATCACATAAATATTTGTTGGGAACAATGAATTTGGTGTTAAAATAAATAGAAAGAAATTTTTTATGGATTTAGTATCTATCAAGGAATCTTATAATGTGTATGCGACCTTTTAATTATTAAAAATTTTAATATCTAATTTACATATTTATTCACTATTAATTGTGATTAAATATTAAATAGTGGAACTATTTTAAAACAAAATATATATGAAGGTCCATTATATGAACATTTTATGTTTTTAAACCAAATTTGGGATCTATTTAACATAATTCAAAATTGAAACATTATAAAATTAACACTTATATAAAAACATAAATTATTGGAGAAATTGTTTTATCGAAAAATGAAATTTAACATATTAAGGGTTTATTATTATTATTACCCTTTAATAAATACTTTAATGAGTTCTAATATTTTTTTTCTTGTCTAAAAAGATAATATTATTTTCATATTACAAATTATATTAATCTAATGTATTTTGATAAAAATTATATCTCTTATAAATTTTTTCTTTGAAAATTAGAATTTTATTTTTACTGTGTTAATTCATATTTATCAAATGTAATTTAATTTTTATTACTATAAATTATAATTGAATTGATACAAAATTTTTAAATAATAATTAATTATAAAATAAAACAAAAATGTTGTGGGAAAATTAATTTTATAATTTTCATGCCTAAAAATAGTATTTAGAAAAAACTAAACAAATCAGCATAATCTAATAACATTATAATGAATTCAAAAAGTAACCATTAGATTTCAAAAATAATACTTAACAGTTTCAAAATTAATATTTTTATTATAATTATGAATAATATCGTTTTAGAGTGTACATCATGTGATTGTTCATGATATGATGTTTGCCGACTATAATGGGGTAACTAGTATTATATTCTTAGTTGGACTGATGGTAGGCTTTAGTGGTGTAGTGTGGCACTCCTCTTGGGAAACCTGAGAGTGAATTTAGGTTGTATTATATTATCTATGAATTAATATCTTGAGATTAACTTCTTTTATTTTGGGGACTATGATTCCACTAGGAGATAACTTAGTGAATAAATAATATCATATTGATAGTGTTGGTTCACATCCCCACTTACGATTAGATTTTTTAAGGTATTATCGTTTGAAGATAGACTTTGTATGGGTAAAGACAATATGAGTTTCTATATAGTGAGTATTATTTGGTATTTAACCTTCCCCATTGTTCAGTAGAGGTTGTTTGGAGATAGAGGAATTAAATATTTGATGTGGTATCCAAGATTATAGTATTGGGATAATATGCTTTCTCCTATTTGACATATCCATGATCAGTGATCCGAATGGAAAACTCATAGAGGAGGAGCTGATATGATGATGTGCCAATTTTTCAACATGAGGTTATCTTGGTATATTATCATGTTTCCCAATGGTAATTACTATTTTTGGATCAATTTTCATAAGGTGGGGAGAATGAAATTATTTGGGGTTTTCCATTACGGACGACATACATTGTTTTGGAGTTTGGAAGTCTGGGTCCTTCTTGGAGGGTGAAATGGTAATTTATTCCTATCAAATAATTACAATTTTTTTATAATGGATCTGTTGACACATGAATGTGGTAATTTCACAAGGGATAGATTTTTGTGATATTTCAAGGTAGAAATTATTTTCATGATTTTTAATATTTACTAAAATTAGTATTATTTTTCCCAATAAGATTGGAGGATAATATTTCATAAATGAAGATTTAAATTTATATTCTTAATTAATCATTCAATCATGAGTGGGGTATTTATCTAGGTGAGGGACAATATGTGTTATTGATCAGGTCATTGGTTAGTCCCATTTAGTTTTTTACTATTTTAATCAAATATGATTTTAATTATACATATTCCTCTCCCATCACACCAAATTAAAATCATTAATGATACACTCCTCCCACCAACCTTCCATTTTTTCATGATAGATCCAAGATGATTTAATATATTTGAAAATATTCATAATTTGATTATTTGATCATGGATCGAGATATAGAGACCATGGATTTGGTAACCAAGGACTATAATCATGAATCTTTGACAACCCCCATGAAGTTGTGATCATTATTTAAATTAATAATTTTGTTCATAGAATAATCCAAAATTTAATACTGGATTATTTATTTATCAATTTAAATTTAAAATTTAGTTTTTGTGTGATTATGTGGTGTAAAACAAGGATTTGGGTATATGACAAGAAGTACACATTTTGAAATCCTGACTACACTTCTTTTGTTCTCAATAAAAAATGATGTGTACATTGTTGGTTCATTCCTAGTTTGACATGAGTTCGATATGATATTTTTTTACAAATGGAATGGTCACATTTTACAATTGGGAATAAGAATGGGGTATTCCATTTATAGGTAAAGACACCTTTGTATGGCCTAGGGTGTGTATAAGTAAACATAATATTAGAAACATTTCATGGGATATGTTAAATTTCAACATTGAGAAACTATATAAACCACACCATATCAGTTGTAGGGAAACATCACATACTCTTGAATTATATTTTTCGTTGTCTTAGGAATACATTTGAGGTTGTGTGTCTACGTTTTAAAACAATATTACACTTAATGAACTAGCATTTTCATTTGTATTTTTGTTTTTCGATGCCCCATAGATAAATTCAGAAAATAAAGGATTCCATTATGAGTATCATTTCAAATTGAACATTACGGTGAGGTCTTAATTATTATAACATGTTTTAGATATATTATTAAGGTTTTTTTGTGCATGTTAATCTATTAGAGAGAATTAAAGGGTTAATATGTTGAATAAGGGAATGTGTGGGGGATGTAGGCTTATCATAACACAATCTGATGTTATGTTTGGGGCCCTTACATGTATTAAGATATCAGTACTCTACAATATTTTTATGATTATTTAGATATATAATAAAAAAATAGTCACAATATCCAATGTACATAAAGGATTCAGTAGTACACTCTAAAATGTATAGTAGTTTAGGTTTCCTTATACTAGTGCGATTCTCATTGATGAATCCCTTTTTATCCCAGGAAAAACATATAAATTTTTTGGTCGATGTGTATTTTATTGATAGTACAGAGGTGTTGGACCTTCACTCATTATCTAAGATGGCCTATATTTCCATTATATGTTGATATGGTAGATATATTCCATACACAACATTGTAGCATGATTTTTGAATGAGGGATATAGAATAATGAATGTAGAATTTTTGTTATGTTCCCTATTTACCAAACCATCAGATTAGGTTTATATATAGTAGTAGTTTAAAAAAACCATGTTCCAAATATATTCTCTTATCCAATGTGTTAGGTTGATGTGTATGTAGTTCCTTTTAGATGATGTAGTTGACATTCACCTACATCGTCAATATAGGGGTTTCCATGTAATGTTTTTATTTCCTGGAGATCCTCATAATGATTCATGGTTTGGTTCACTATGTATTATGATGGAAATCATTATATATTCTCTTTCTTCTTATCATAGTTTTGGATCCCTAATATGGTTGTAATTTTGTGTCATAGTTGGTAGTAAATTTTCAGTATATACATATTTTTCTTGGGATTGGTACCCCCTCAGTCAGGATAGATTTACTAGTTATTCTTGAATATCCAAACATGGTTACAATTTCCATGACATAGTGATGAATATGTTTGAACTTTATTGATTTTTTTATGAATATAGATCCTTGGGGAGAATGATTTGCAACAATTCATTCCATCACCACTCTATTTATAGATAGGATCATGTTCCATAAGTTGTGAATATTTTTAGAGTAATGTACCATTAAACCATGAGTATGTATAGGACATGATGTTACTACCTTTTTTACAATTTAGATGTTTTGTGAACTTCCTTAAATATTTTAATGATGTGTGGTGTTTACTTCAATATTCTAGGAGAACAGGGTTTTACTGTCTATGTGTTATTATTATCATAGTGGGGAAGGGGTCCAAGTTTTAGGAATTATGGTGTAATTATATATTTTTTCACTCATCTTATGTTTCTATGACAGTTATTTTTAGGTCCTTATGTTTTATGGATTGGTTTTTGTGTGTTTATATGTAATAAAATTATATTATTGAATTTGAATTGATTTAATTGTGACATATTTACCTTTCCCAGACTAATTGATTCATTATTCTATTGAATACATTGAGTAGGGAGCTGCATTCCACAAGGGAATGAGACTTTTTCCATGTTTTCCATTTGTACGATTGAGTATGAAATTGGTTTTTACATTTCCATCCTTGTTGAATAGGGTGTCTATTGTGCTTGTGAATCATGTGATGACTTCTACATTAGTTATTGTTCCCTTGGGTTGTGTTGGGAGATCATTTAGCACTGTCCTATTTTTTATTAACCAATGAATATGTTTTCATTTTATTTTATAGGTATATGATAGGGTACATTTATACTCACACATGGATGATACTTATACACCATAAATAGTGTATCTATAATGATTATGGATAGGTTGATAATTTATTTTTTTGACATGTATCTTCAAAACTTGGTGATGGTAGAGGAGGTAGAAATGGGAGAGTATGATGCAGTTAATTTCAGATGATGCTCAGTTTATAGGATGGTATAACATGCTAATCTACTTTTCACTTGGAAGATGTATTTTTGTGTATTAGACTTTTTTGGGACTTATAGTCATTCCAAAAAAAATTTATTTGAAGATATTTATCACGTTTATTCATTAATGTTTTACTTTTCATATAGTTATATATATCATGATTTGTTTTATTCATTCCTATAAAGTTATATTCTATATTCTGTAGGATTCTTATGATAGATAATCTTATATGTTTATTATACATACACATGGGTAGTCTCATTCCATTGGCCTATTGGAGTCGTCATTGGGGTTTTACACATAATGAACCAGTAGTCGAGATATATCCTCAGTGGCTATGTTCGTCAAAATGATAGAGTCATCTCACATTATATCACAAAAGTGTTTAGTTATTTATTGGGATCATCTTATGATGAAAAATATATAATATTCAAAAAAACTTTCTAGAGTATATTAAACATAAAATTTCATATTTCAAAATCTAGGATTTGTAATTTTTGAAGTCATTGTATTAGTTTTTTATTTTGATATTTATTATTCCTCATGTTATTTATTATGACTCAAATTGACCTTTATGGTCTTATAAAATGGATAGAACGAAGAGGAATCTAGTTAAAAAAATGTAATGAGTAAAAAAATCATAATTTTCATGAGAACCCAAAATATATGGCTATTTAAATGGAAAATATTTGAGATGTCCTCACCCAACTCTCCCAATATATGATCAATAATTTTAGTTGTTTCAATATTATAATGATAAAAGGATAGATAATCTCCTAACTGATTATTAAATGTAAAAATTTCAATCCTATATTATTGGGTCTTCTAATCGATTAATTTATATATAAAAGATTCGTAATGGTTAGTGAATTTGGAGGATTTGAGAAAATTATTTAATGTTATCAAACGGTTGAAATATACTTTTTTACAATTATCATAGCATTTTTGGGGAAATAATATAATAATATAGTTTCAATGATAATAATTGAATAAGACTATTGTTGTAATGAAAATAAAACTTCCTTTATGAAAAAACTATCCCAAAAACAATGTGGGAAATTTTCTTTATTGGACATGAAAATTATTTATTTGTCAAAGATAAGTTCATCAGGTATGTTAATATAGAGGACATATTGTTGAAAAGAAATCCTAACTGAATATTATACTCATGTGGAATTATTTTAACACACTATTCCCCATATATATTGATGAATTAGATGATATTAAAATGAAAATTGATATATAGTTGAGAATAATTGTAACTAAAATGAATTTGGTTGGATTTTTTGTTCATTGTGTTTTGTAATAAAATTTCATATTTTTGGTTACTCAATATATTAAGATTAATAGTGTTAGTATTAATGAAATTTGTACTATTTTATTTTTTCATTTGGAGTTTAAATAATAAATTTCATCTCATTATTTAGTTGATGTTGTGAAATTATAAAAACAGTCAGTGTGAAAAGAATAAACTATTTATGGAAAAAATGAGGAAAAAATGAAATTACTATGAAATAAACACAAAAATCAAAAACCTATATTACTTTTTAAAATATTCTTATCTTGATCGACCACACACAAGTACTATCACAAGAATATATAAAATTTATGTTTTTTCAGGCTGTGTTTGTAGTTAATGGATGTAAATGATTCCATCCACAACCAGTTTTTGAATGGAGACGTTTTTTTTCATTACCAACCATGATGGACCCATCAACGGTGAAGAGAGTAAATCCATTTAATATATTTTCATTGTGGGATTTCCTTTTGAATGGTTTCATAAACTAGTCGGTACAAAATTATGAAGTTAGGAACTCTGAAATTTGAGTTGAACTGTCACTAAAGAATCCATATCCATATCTTCTATTGAAATTCTATGCTTCGCCTTCCTAGGTAGTTCACAAATATTTTATAAAATTATTCAATTATATTTTAAAATTTGAATGATTAGTGTGATATTTTCATGAATGATTTATAAAATATTATAAATAAGACATCCCACTCAGTCATGTGGATTCAATGGAATTAAGAAGTTCTAATTTGGCATTAGGATTGGTTAAGAATCATATAGAAGATCCCAATTGGATATGTCATCAAATCGGTAAAATTTCCCAACATGACAAATTTATAAAACGTATATACTTGAAAAATGGATTGGTGAGATCCAATCTCTAACATCATCCAATTTCATACATGAAAGAATCTCAATGGGCTCTAATCATTTATGAAAACCAAATGTCATCTTGGGTATTCTCATATGTGAAACCAAATGTCTATGTGATGGAAATATGATATGTCTATAATCCAATAAATATATCCATTATCTATGTGTGGCTAATAGGTTATGTGGTGAAACATTACAATGCTAATATTTGAATACATCAATTTTTTTTGTATACATTATGTAATTTCGTTACATAATTATGTCAGACTGATGATTATTAGGCTAGATAGATTGGTTTATAGACATTTAAACTCACATATTGTAGCAATCAATGATGTTCAACTAGGCATAGAATTCAATGACAATATAATGGTTATATGTTAGGTTTTCTGACCCTCAGTGAGCAGATCTTTTTAGAAAAGGATGTATAGATGAGTTGAATTTGATTGATAACTAAGAGAGATTGAGGGAAACTAGAGAACATAGGGATACATGACATAAATTGAAGAAGAACCTTGTAATCCGTTAATATAGTAATTTCAATTTTATCTAAATTTATCAACTTTTATTGTAAATGAATAATTATTGATATATTGAATAACCTTGCCTTAATGGTTGGCCTAATCCATTTTGGGGGTTGAGACTAAGTAGGTAAGGGAATTTATTTCACTCTAGTGTCAATGAGGTCTGGTCATTACCCATTTTTCTCTTTAATCATGTAATTATTTTACATTAACATCCAAACTGAGTAAGATACTATTTATATTTTATTGGTCTCTCATAATGTGTAATTATTAGGTCCATTTGAGAATAGAATAATTAAATAAATGGTAGATCATATAGTTTACTCAACATGTAGGATTGCCGAGAATATAATTAAGATGATATGATATCCATTTATCAATTTGATTACCATATGTTTGAAATAGTGAATCAATTTTATCAAGAAAAAGTATTTTTACTTGAATGAAAGATAAAAATGAAAAAATGCATTGATAACGTGTGAATAAATTCACCAGCCAATCCATGTAACATAATTCATATAATAAAAATATTATCCTACTTTCCAGCATTTTATACCTACTATCAACACTTACACTTATTCTATTTGTTTTCCCAAACATTATTCCATCGACTTCTTCACCACCATTTCATTGATTGTTTCATATTTTAATTTCTTGTGTTTCTATTTTACTTTCTCCCAGGGAACAAACCTCCTATATAATTCCTTCCTTGTGTATCGTCCTCTATGCACTATTATAGAAGTCTAATATAGGGTTTTATAAATGTGTAATTTTTTATAAATCTATTAATGACTTGGGTTATGTTCAATGTTTTCAATAATTGTACAAGAGAGGAATATATGGACATGTAAATTAGAGATCCACACAATAAGAAAGTAGTATCTCAAAAATACTTTAATGAAAACAGATTTATCATCTAAAAAATATGATGACTTCATTCTGGTAATCTGAAAACATCTGAGTAAATTTAGAATAAAGTTATAATTATCAATGGATAATCATAAGAAATATCCAAACAATGTTAAAACCCAATATCTTAATGAAGAATCATATTTAAATATTCCATATTCTAGAAATGAGCTAATTGATAGAGTATAGAATATACAATTTTAGGTAACTATTATGTCAAATACTTCATTATAAATTATAAACACCCCTATGTCTCTAAAATATTATACTTAGAAATTGAACAATTCAATGATATACTATTACAATGGATTACCCAATGAAGACACATTATATTTCATCAAATAATTTCATAGAATAGTGATGAAACTACCACATTGAGGATTAATAGAGGAATAATTATTGGTGAGAGCCTTTCCATTGGATTTAATAGATATTACAAAACATGGTTCTAATAGATATATGTTGTGATTTATCTTTCTGGTGAAAAATTTTATAATTTTTTCAATGAAATTTTTTTCAATGAGAATAATTTTAGAAAGTTTCTAAAAATTAAATAAATTATTATTAGATGAAGGTAAATTATTCAATGAATTATGGTAAATATTTAAAGCGATACAAATCTTATGTCCCTAAAATTATTTTAAAACAAAAAATATCATAAAAACATTTTTCAACAGTCTCAGAGCATACCAAAAATATTTTTTTGACTTTTCCCTATTATTGGATTTCTCTAATAAAAATGATCATTTTCTCAAGATGTTTTTCATCAACTTGGAAAAAAATTCAAAAAAATAATTTTTTTAGAATGAGAACTATAAATACTCAGGAAATATTTTCATATATTCAGTAGTTATATTTTTTAATTTCTATAACATACAAGGAATCCCATACTGATGGAATAAATAGTTTAAAATTCTAAGAAAATAATATACACACCTGAAATTCACATTACAATTGGAAACCTAAAATGCACAATGTATTATCTTTCAGAACCACATATTTCCCAGATGTACGTCCCATTAAATCAATCATTAAACATATCCTAGAAAAACTATAACATAATAATAGGGTATTGTCAAATTCTATTGAAGGGAAAGTTTATAACAAAGATATAAATAAATAATTAAATAATCAATATTGTATACTAAGGAACTAAAACATATGGAATTTTATAAATAACATCAGTACAATATGGAATTACTAAATAATGATCAAATAATTCTATAAATGTTATAATGTGAGATTAAAAAATTCTAATAGATATTATAACTAATTGAAAAATCACATATATATCAATAAATGATTTCATAATAATATAATTTATAATGTTAGGAATCTAAATCATACCATCGAGGCCTTGACCAAAACATTTTCTAATATAGTAAATACCTTCTTCCATGACAAGTGAATAAATCTATATATCCACTCACTAAATAAAATCTAGTTTTCTCAAGGGACCAATCAATGCATCAAGTGGTTATAGAATCCCTAGAGAATCACTTACTAAGTCCAATACATTACTCACATGAATAAATAATAGAATTGAATCAACACAGCTTAACAAAAAGAATGATGATATTTATAAGAAGAACTAGACATATGGAATATCAATATTCTCCACTATCAAAATAATGGTAAACCATCTATTTATATATGATTAATAGAATAAATATATTAAAAATAAACATAATATTCTAAAAATAAATTTGATATAGATTATAATTCATTAATGATATTAGTTTAATACTTCATTACGGTAATACACTTTATTATATTGAAAATAAAATTTAAAATCAAGAAATAGTTCACAGCATAAAGAAATTATTAACAATGAAAATAACATTTTAAACATATAAGCTAATAATATTATTGTTAATGTGTCCTTATGGGGGTAAATTTCATTCATTACCCATAATTTAAAAAATATATCTTTCATAGTTTTTCGGAAAAGTAAAAAACTTCCAAATTTTGAAAATGAAAAAGGGTGTCCATTAAAAACATATTTTTAAAGGAAAATATGGTTAAATATGATTTGAAAAAAATGCGACTATTTTTTTTAAAAACTATATTATAAATCATTGACATGTATGATAAATATCACTTTTTGGATAATAGAAAATATTCAATCCCAAAAAATGATTAGAATGTGAAATGGACACTTTCCACTTCTGTAACAATTGAATAAAAATCCCCATTAAATAAATAGAATGAAATTAAAAATTAACATACATGATGAATGGTGAATCATAATATATTATACAAATGTGTTAGTATAAACATGATAAAGACTAATAGGTGGTGAATGATTCATATGACTCACATGAGTAAATGTGAGATGAGAAACCCATACCTCATGGTTGACAGAATTCCTTTTCCTTAAAAATCCAACAAAAAAGTATAAATTGATTATAAATTTATTCCATTTATAAATTTTTTATAGAAAAATAATCATATATATAATACCATTTATTATTTATGTATACTATTTTTATCTCCCATTTATTTTCAATTAATTTTAGAAATCACTATTTCAGGCGGTACCTTCATTATTTGTCATGTGTATTCTTATTCAGTAGTTCAATTTCATGTACATGATCAATATTCCATCACATTAATAATATTAATAATGATATAAATATCATACATATTCATTATATACATATTTATATTTAAAAATAAAATATATACATATAAAATGAATTAAACCGTTCATGGAGATAGTAGGTTGTACGTAGGCATTATTATTTTTTCTATGTTCCATATGATGTAACGAAATAATGGTAAAGAATAATTATCCTTTAATATAATATTTTTTTCATTATTCTTATCTTTATAACCATCTATTTAATGTGTTGATGAAAAAAATTGCAATGCTACGTGGGGATGGTAGTTTGTACGTACTCACGAGCGATGTTTTCACTTTCCGTAGGTGATATGGATGTTGGAAAATGGTTGTATAATGATTATAATAACATCTTAGTATATTTTTTATTTTAAAGTTACTATTTTTGGATGGTTATAACACATGAAGAGTTAGATGAAAAAAATAAACAAGAAAGGGTTAGTAAAACTTGTTACCCATTCTTTGGTGAAATCTCTTTAGATATATTCTTAAGGGACATAGGTTTGACATTTTGATAGGAAAAAATAAAAATAACTAGTATAAGTATGTTAATAAAAGTATTGGGCAAGGTTTGGTTGATATACATTAATCAATTTTGTGTAAATAAGTGAAGGGATTATATTTTATAATAATGGGGAAGGTCATTCTTGGAATTCCTTAAAAGTTTGAATTATTATAAATTATATATCATGTCAAAAAAGAAATACATTGATATAATTATAACATATTGTTAATATTATTATAAATAATATAATAAAATATTTTTTTTTACTTTTTGGATGTTGTTTCACCCCAATATTTTATTTTGAGCCCCACATTAAGCCTTTTGACAATTAGATTACTATTAATATTGTATACTCTTTATGGGTTACTAATATTAGTATTAAATAAAAAAATAATAACAAATAAGGAAAAATAGATGAAAATATTCTTTTATCATGTATTTGGAAAAACAAAATGTTATTATTAATTTTATATCATTTAATAAAATATTATTAATTTGAAAAAATATTTTATTTTTTGGTGTAGGGTCATCATTTGATGTGGAGGGGGTGGCATCTACTCGTCCTGATAATATTGATGCATCAAAATATTTTAATTTAAAATTTGGAGTTTTATTATTCCTTTCTATATAGTTTTCTATAGGGTATAAATAAATATCATTGGTGGTTATCATATATTTTTAGAAGTGGCAGACAGCTTATATATCAAGATATTCTATTCAAACACATATGTAGATAAGTTAATTTCATGATAGTTTCATTAGCATATAAATTGAGTCTTTATGATAAATATTTCATTTAAAAAGATGTTGGGTCATTTCTAGATGATTTCTTGTTTTTTGATAAGTTCTATTATCTATGGATTAGCTATTTCTGAACTCTTTAATTATGGGGCCTATATGGATCAAAATAAATAAAAGTGGATGTTCAGTCAGTATATTTCTATCAATTGAATAATTATTGTGTCAGTATTTTGTAGTAAAATAAGATAATTATACATTCACTGAAATTTTAAATAAATTACTATGATAAAGATATATATTTTTTAACAAAAAATAAAAATTATTGTTAAACATATGTTTTATATTAGCCCTAATTAAAATTATTATAGTAATGAAAATCAAGAGTGTATTTTGTTTGACTTTTCATTAAATAAAATACAATAAAATTATTAATATCAGCAAAATGGCTACAAAATTATTTATATAAAGTATTGGATGAGTATTAATGAAATTTACTAAACATTTAGGGTAATTTTAAGTTACTTATCATTTAATTTTTATATTTTACAACATGCTTTACACTATACAAAAATATGAAAAATCACTATGGTAACTATTAATAATAAAAAAATAAATGGAAACTATTTATAAATTTCAAATTCCATGATTCAAATATGGTTTTAATATTAAAAAATACAATAAAAAGTAGTTAAATAATTTAATTCTAAATTAAAATGAAAATATGCAACGAAAAATATTTTTATTGAAAATTTCATTTTTATTATAATTTTTTTTACAAAATTAAACTATTAAATTATTTATCATCAACTTAAAAATATTATTCATAATATAATATATCTTATTATACATTTAATAGTATTTTAAAATAATATAAATCTTTGAAAATTGCTGAAAAATATATAGTTTTCAAAAAATATTTATTTTATTACAATTCAAAAAAATTTACCTATTCAAAAATATAATAAAGTTTCATCCAAATATAATTTATTATATTCTTATTTAAAATATTTTATTATATAAAATATAATATTGTTATATATTAAACAATTAAATTATAATAGTTTATCAATAAAAAATAATTTTTGAAGATAAATTGTTTATGAAACATAGAATAACATTTCTAAAAATTGTGTACTAATTTCATAAGAATTAATCAATATATTTTTACTATGTAGATAATTTATATATATATTTCAAAAATTATTTATTACTATTAATTCCCCTCAATTTAGTCGCTAGTTTATAATATTAATATTTAATTAATATTTTGTGGTTCATTGAAGCTCTATGTTGCATGTTGAATACAGTTTTAAAGTAGTGTTCATTAAAATTATTCAGGATATGGATCCAAATTATATATTTTAGATTAGATTTCTTTGTGAAAAACAAACAATGAAATAATTTGGTGATACATTCTCTTCTAGGATTGGTTTTTTGTGTCATATATGATATTTAATATGATGTTTCACAATTGAAATCATTGAGTGTTACATTCTACCCACTTTAATAATTTGTTCCCTCATTATTTAATCATGATATCAATAATAAATGATTCTATATTAAAAAATTCCCTTCATGAAATCCCTCATCATGATTATTTTTAAGAAAGTATCCACTTAATTAGAGTGAAAGGGAAGTACAATGGTATTTTGTAAGGGAAAAATATGATTTTCGAGTATGAGAACACATGTTTGATGTGAAGATATCGATAAGGAAGAAACTATTAATGACCAAATAATGATATATGGTGATATTGAAAAACCATTATAAGAATTATAATGATCATGATTATTTCATCATCCACAAATAAATAAATTTGTGTTGAGTAAAAAGAACATTGATTCATTGCAAATGAAGTTAATAGGATAACATTTTTTTTCATGGTCCTTTCCTTGAGTTGTGTAATTCATTAACCATATATACAAAGAACATAATGAAATGTAGTGACATGAAAAATTTCAATCTCATAGGCATTATTTAATCTTTCTTATATTCATATATCTATTCATAAATAATCTATTAATACATCAAATGAATATTGAATTGGAATGTATATTCCTCGATAACATATATTAACATTTAATGCTTTATTAGAAAAATAAAAGAATGAAATTACATTCTTCTTATCTCTAAAAAATATCCAATAACAAATTAGTTATAACAAGTTCTTTAAAAAACCCAAATTTCAACATAACAGATTCCATAATGATTTTACCTTATAACTCATATAATATACTATTTTCCAAATACAAAGTCAAAAAATATTGAAAAGGGTCAATAAAATTGCAGAAATAAAATTAAAATTAGATTCATCATACCACATAATGTTGTTCCATGTTCTACCTACCAGGTATTTTAAAAACATTTTCATCTTCAAACTATAATTAAAACATTTATGATTCAAAACAAAAAATATCATATTGTTGAATATATTCCATAAATTCAGACATGTAGTTAACTGCAGTATTAATATATAAAATCATAAAACCAGTTAATAATTTAATGGTCACCACTATTATCCCATAAAAATATATTTATCATTATTATGTCATAATTTATCAAATATTTAGTGTCATATTCAATCAATTAGGTGTTTCTAAAAAATATCATCATTCCCAAGAATCACTTTTCAAAGACATCGAAACTATTAAACAAATTATCTAAAATCCTCAATGAAATAGTAAAATAGTAAAATCCTTAAACTATTAATAATATTTAAAAACAGATTGTCAATTCTAAAATACACTTATATCATTATTATTTAATCCAAATACAAGAACATTATTCATTCCACTTCATTCTGAATCCATTAACATGGTATCATCATATTATTATTTAATACCTCATTCAATTCCAATAAAATTTCTTATATCTTCATCATCAAAAATATAAAAATTACTCACCAAACCAATATAATTAACTTTTTGACTTTTACTCCATGGAAATATGTTTGGATAATTCACATACATTCCACATTTAAAACATTCAAATGTTTATAATATAATATTTCGAGAATTACTCAAATCAACTATGTTAATATGATTGTTTTTCTTACAAAATTACTTTATTTGTGTCCTTTTTATCCACACATAAAAATTTTATTTTTCCAATGTGGAACTCTCCATGGTGTCTCATTAAAAATTTATAACATCTAATTAAAAAAATTCCTAACGATCTTCAATATTAAATATTTTAGTGGACTTATTCCATCTTATATCTGATGAGACAATGAATTGTTCAAGGTCTATATAATTAATTATAAATCATTATAATTAATTATAAAAAATTACAATATCCATCACCATATTTATCATACCATTTGGTTTCTCAACAACATGCTTTTTATTATATCAATCCTCAACCACGTTCTTTATGGTTCCATTGATAGACTAAGAAAAAAATAGTGATAGAAATAGTAACATTAGTGTAAATGTTTATTTTCATAAAAAATCATTTGTAGGATGTAAAAATTATGACAAAATCATTTTAATAAATTTCACCTTCGGATTAATCTTTGTTATTTCCGGTTATCATAAATTCAAATCCTTCATAGTTTTTTAGAACATAAATGTGAATTAACCAAAGAATATCCCATTGTAATGGCAGACCAGGTGCACAAAAAGGCTCATTGTCATATACCAGGTATCACTAAAGTCAAGCATGATCTTCTATTTATAGAGTTATTTCCTCAGGGTACATTTTTTCAAGAACCACATCTACATATAGAATCTTAATTAGGATGTATTTCCAAGAAAGGATTTTTAATTTATATCATAAAAAAATATTAGGTTTTTGTTATATATTTATCCTCAATGTATATCATATGGTGATGTTCCCTATTATTTTTTTCCATAAATATAGTTTCCATGGATTCTACTAAACTCACTCTAGTACTAAAAATAATGTCTTTGAACCAAGAATACATGATTTTTTGGTTACATTATTATATTGGATTAATATATAAGGAACAAAATCTCAATGAAATGAATAATTTAGTAATACTATATAACTAGATACATGTTTTAAATACAAACTATAATAGAAAACTTATGAAAAAATATTATTATTTTGAACTCAAAAAATTTCCTAAGAATATTCCTATATATCATAATTAAACTATTCCTAGTTTGTTGAGTAAAATAAAACATTAATAAATGGGTCGTATCAAATGCTTAGTAAGGGTATGGTTAGAATGAAATAAATAAGAAAATAATTTATTATAATATATCTAGTTAATGAACTACAACACATTCTATTTAATCAACTACACGGACATAATTTTGACGGAATAAGTAATGATTAAATAATCTCAACTATGTAATCACATGATTTTTCAAAATATTCTGAGGATATTTTAACTAATTGAATAATCACATGAAAATCAATAACAACATTCATAATGATAGAATCCATAATTATAGAAATCAAAAACTCAACATTGAGGACTAAACCAATATATCTTAAAATACCATCAATATTTTTTTCCATTAGAACTATATTAATGCTTTAGGCCAAATCCAATACCCAATATATTTTTTACCATGAGTTATAAAAATTTATCGGGTGACTATTTTAGGACCATGTCATCCCTTTCTTAGTCTAATGCATTCTTAATATGAAAACATAATACAACTGAATCAGGATGCCTTAACAAAATCAATGACTACCCTTATTAGAAGATATAGTCATACCGAATATCTTTATTTTCTCTAATAAATTTGATCATAAATAGTAAAAACAATTCTGAATGATATAATTGGATTATATCATAATAATATACATAAAAATTATTATAGGATAAATTATAATATATTATAGATTATATTATAATATTTCTCCTTGAAAATACCCTTTTACACAGAATAAATTTTTTTCATTCCAATCATTATACATGTAATAATGAAATCATTTTATATAAAAATAACCTTGTAAATAAGAAATGTAATCTTAAAATAATTGGTGATTCATGATGGTGGGGAATTTTATTCAATTTATATTAGTGAAAAAATCATTCCTTTCATATTTTTATTGGAAATGTAGTGAGGTGACTCTTTAGAAAATGACAATAAAATTACTTTGAAATAATTTTGTAAAAGTCAAATATTTTTAAAAGTTATATTAAATAATTCAAGTAGAAAAAAATATACATTTTGAATAATTTTTAGATTTAATGTATATATTAGGGAAATGTTCTCCATTAGAGAAACCATCATTGAATAAAAATGATATTGTGAAATAATCTCTTACAACATTGATGACTTTTGAATCCTAAGACACATGAAATAAAAAACATAGAATGAAAATTAAAATAAATTGATGAGTAATATATTTATGAAATTATATATCAAATGGTAATTATGTATGCCAAAAACAACAAAGAATTGATGACTACAACATATGTCTACCATGAGTAAAAGTGAGATGAGAAAACCTACTATTAGGTTTGCAGTCCTTTTTATGAATTTAAATCTCATATATAATAAATATATATTTATTATAGTTATTTTACATAACTATAATCCAATATATCATACCAAATATGATTTAATTAAGATATTATATCACCCTTTTTATTTAATTTGTTGTAAATATTTTGAGTTGTAACTACATTGTTTTTCAATTCTATTTTGATTATGTTGTTCTGGTACTAATACTTGATTAGGGATACATAATCTCAATAATGATAACAACTAAAAAATTATCATATATATTCATTATATACATATTTAGAGTTTGTCACTCTGGAGAGTGATATAAAATTAACTGCACCATTCGTGGATATTTTAGGTTGTACGTACAAATGAACACTATTTTCATTTTTTGATGGTTGGAATGAAAGAAAGGTAAAAAAATAAATCATTAAAAAATAATAATTATTAAATATATCATATATATTAATTTTTCCACCATTATAATCATCCAAAAAAATTTTGGATGAAATAACATTACACCGCTATATAGAAAATGTATGTTGTACTATGGATGAGTGATGTTATCACATTTCATAGGATAACAAAAGATAGAATATGGTTTTAATGTAATTATACAAAATATAAGTATATTTATGATAATAATGTTATTATTTTATGATGGGAAAAAACATGAATTCTATATATAATAATAAATAAACATGAAATAGTTGGTAAGGAAAATTATCTATTCTGTGGTGGAATCTGTTTAGATTATACTTAAGTGAAAATAGGTTTCTATTTTGGTAGGTATATAACCTCAATAACTTATATAATTATGTTAATAATTGTGATGGATAGGGATAGGTTATCATATATAGATCAAAGTGGTGAATTCAAGTGAGTGAAGGTGTTCAGTATTAGTATTGAATGGAGGTCCATCGATTGAATTTCAAAACATATTGTTATACTTTAAAGTATTTCTCATTTAAAAATTGATAAAAATTGATATATTGAGGATTTATGATGAATATATGTTGAGGTAGTTTCATATAATAGTATTTATTAATGTTTTTATATGTTTCCCCATTATCTATTAGTTTCAACCCCCGATTGAACCTTTGGAATAATTCTGTACTATTAACGTTCTCTACACTTTAAGGGGAAATAAAGATACAATAAAACACTAAATTTCCAATTAATATATAATAGTATATTTAATTAACCATAAAAATACCATTTGACTAAATATTTTTTTAGGAATTTCATATCATTTACTAAAATATACTTTATTTTAAAATAGTAATATTTTCAAATTAATGAATTAATAATTACTTTTACATTTACATTATCAGGAAAACATGTGGATTTCAAAAAAAAGTTTTTATTACATATATATATTGTAATATTGATCTAATAAAATTCTTTATCTCATTATTTATATCAAATATTATCACTTTTACTATTCTATATATCATTTACTTGATTTTTATATTGATTGAATAATAATTGTGTCAGTGTTGTGTATGGATTTAAGAAAATTCTTTTATAAAAATAAATTAAATTGAAGAAGAAAATTCATTTATATTCCAAAATGACATTTGGATAATCTGATATTTAAAATATTATATTTACTAAAATCATGAGTGCTCACGTTTGAAATATATTGAAAACAAATCATATAAAGGTTACAATCAAATAAAAATGGCCATAAAATGACATATTAATGAGTCATTGACATATATGGAAGAAATTAAATCATATAATAAGATTACAGAATGTGTTACAGTTATTCACCTGTCATTATCATTTAATTTTTAACATTAAATACTTGATTTACCACTTACTATGGTAACAAAAATTACTAATGGTACCATTTATATTGACCACAAATAAAAGGGAAATATTTAAAAAAAATTGAAATCCCGAATCAAAATCAATTATCCATTATTTGAAATTAAAACATAATAAGTGGAGGAATTTAATTTTATATAGAAATGACAGAACACATTAAAAAATGTTTTCCATTAAAATTCCAATTTTATGTATAATTTTATTTATAAAAATTTCAAAAAGGTAATTTATTATAATAATCAAAGTCGTAATATTAATAATATGGTATAACTATTTTTTTAATAAATGTTTAAAATAAAACGGATCATTGAAAATGGTTTGGAAATATTACAATTGGTAAAAAATTGATCTTTTCACAACTCGTCAGAAAATAAATCATTCTTGATAAATCCAAACATTTCACTATATGATAATTCTAATAAGATTATTTAAAAATGAAATTACTTTTATAAAATACAAAATATTAAAATTAAATTATTTTATTCTATTATTTTCTCAATAAAAATCATTTTTTATGAACTGGTAATTTGGCACCATAAAATAACTTTACTAAAAATTTAGTACCTTTTTCTTAAAAATAAGTAAATAATTTTCAGTAATTGGGTCTTATATATATATTTATATCACTTAAGTAAATTAATACTACTCATAACCACCAATTTATCTCATTTTTTATAATAATCATATTAAAGTAATATTTCAAGATTCGTTAAACATCAATTTTGTGTTTTATATATTCTATAAAAGATAGTTATTCTTTAAAATAACATGGTTTCAAGACCAAAAAATTGTCAAAAAGATTAAATATATTTAAAATCACCCAATAAAAAATTGGCATGTAACATTCTCTTTGAATCATGGTGTTGCATGACATATACTAAATTGAATTTTATTTTCCTCTTTAAAAATATTTCTATATTTATAGTATATTAATTAATAAAGAAATCACACTCACACCCTATTCAAATAACAACCTTTTGGATTATACATTGAAATTTTTCAACACATACTAAGGGTGAAAATTATCTAATGCGTGATGTTAGGAGATTCACATTCTTGTTTTCCAAACATTGATATTTCCCAATGTTTTAGAAAATTATACATTTTTTCGGTATTGTACTAGAATACAACTGAGATATGAGAATTTCGAAAAAAACAACAACCAATGAAAGTAAATCATCCATGAAGATTCTTGGATGAAGAACAGAGTGTTTAATCCCAATTTTCCCCTTGACATTCAATAGAATAGAAAATTGTTGTAAACCTAGAAATGGGTAAATCCTTTTAGTTCACAATATTCAATATAATGTTATAGAAGATTATGGGTAGTATTTATGAAAAAATATATTGATGTTACATTGACTTGAAACAATTAGAATCTATGTTTAAAAATTTATTGTTACCATTTCTCTAGGTAGGGAAAAATAGAAGAGTTAGGTATAATAGAAAACATACATGTACTAACCAGTCAAATCTTAGGGAGATTTCAATAGTACTGACAACTAAGAGTGGCCTTAGAACTCAAGAGGTATTCATGAATGAACTCATATCCACCACTATTGAAATATTGGTTAAACTGAAAATAGGACTCCTAAATCTAATCAATATTAAAATTTATATGCCCCTATTGAAGGTCCTTTAACAACTTTTTTACCTATTGTTCCCATAATTGTGAGAAAAAAAATCACATGTACTTATATTTCATCAAAGAATTATGAAGGAATAGTATGCTTGTGAATAATTAAAATTTATTTAAATAATTATTAAACTAATCATCAATATTATCTTACTTGGGGAAATTATTTAAATCCCTTATTCTCTAAAATATGTCATGAAAATATTTTTGAACAATTATTTTTTTAATAAAATTATACTTATTATTCCATAGTTCATTTTAGTTCCCTCTTGAAAAATAGGATAACTCCAAAATATCAAGAACTAGGAAGAATCTTAATTAATTGAATTTCTTTTTGAGATAGTAAACCAAAAAAACAATCAATTTAATATTGGTTAAATTATAAATTTGATTCTATTATCCTTATTATTTAATTTGTGGTTAGGAGTTCCAAAACTCAGTACTATAATTTTTCAACATTCTAATTGATCCATTACCCACCCAGTTAGGTGGGTATGTGTGTTTATTGTAGGTTTTGAAAAGATCTTGTTTCACATAAAATTTTTCAATTTGTATAAGGAATGTCACCAATAGTCCCCCACCATTTTAGAAGTCCCTTTATTGACATATTGTATATAGCATCCCACAAATGACATACATGAATATAAAAAAATAGATGAATATTCAACACATTACAAAATTTCTTGTCATGCGACCATAATATTTTAGTGGATTTTGAAACATGTAATACAATATTCTAATTTGTTCAATGATATTAACTTGTTTCTAAAAATCAATTCCCTTTAATAAATTTACATAACACATTCCCCATAACCTCTAGAAAGGAAACATAAGAAAGGGTGATCTCAAATGACCCGTAAGGGTAAATAAAGGATATAACAAAAATTACCTAAAGATAAGGGTAAAAGAATATGAACTTTGAATTTTAACATCATACCCGAAATATCAATGATGATAAACATGATTAATGGAGTAATGATTGCGAGAGAAATAGACATGAATCAAATAGTACTCAAGAGAATGATCCATGAGCATATAACATTGGAATAAGATAGAAAATTTGTTTCATACATGTAATAATGTAATATAATTCAATATAAGTGATAAATTATTTCAAAAATATATTAAGACACCTCATAGGGGCTACACCAATTGGGTGGAAAATGTCACCATATACAGTTGCAACCCTTTTAAATTAGTGGAATTAGTTCAATCACTAAAAAATCTTAGTATTCATGGTTCAACACCAAGAAAATATTAGTATTTAGGGTTCACTCAAAATGAAATCATGGTGATCAAAATCATTTATTGAACTGATTTCAATCCCCATTATAGCCAATTCAATCTCTTGATATTTATATTTTTATGCAATTCCTTAGAGGAAGATATATTCCACACCATTCAGATAATTAAATCATTCATACATTTTCCATGAGATAACAAAAAATTCATCATATTTTATCTCATAAAAGAGATGGGTTTCAGAAAATACATATCATAACCCATGAAATTAAATGGGTATCATAAAATGTTCATCATATCACACACAATGAAGTTGTTCTGGGATTAGTAATTATAAAACAACCCATTAAATGAAGTACATTTCATAATCATTTTATCGGGGTATAACACATGGAAGGGAAAAAAGTTTAAAAAAAATCCTATCATCTAAAACATAAACCATTACAATAAAGAATAAGAATTGTGTCCCTATATCATACCCCCCATAAAGAATAAAATATTTCCAATCATGAAATCATATATTGAGAATGAATTTAAAATAGAACTTGTAATATATTGTAATAATAATATAATTTCATCAAATGTATCTTTTATAAACCCTTCTCAAAAAACATTTTCCATTATCAAAATCATCAAAATTTCATTAAAAACTTTTCTTGTTGAAAATATCATTAAATTTTTAAACAAACACTTTTTAAATAATAAAAATTTTTGAGAACCGTTTTCATTAAAACACTTTTAAAACATACAATTAAATCATATAAATACTTCAAAAACATTTTTCCTTATATATATTGTTAAAACATATAATGAAATCATGAAATAATTTTGAAATAATATATATATATATATATTGAAAAATTATAAATAATTATTGATTACATTTTTTGGAACCATTTTTATTGATAATAATTTTAAATCATATAACGAAATAACCTTGTAAACATGTAGATCCTTCCAAAAATGCATTTTTCTTGCTTTAAAATGCTTTAACACTTTGAAAAAAAGCAATAGAGGTGGTTATATTGTCATCAAACTCGACATTAAAAAAGCTTTTGAAACCATGGACTTGAGTTTTATTTTTAAGGTGCTTCAATCTTTTGGAATTAGTGATGCTTTTATCACCAGTATTTGAAATTTATTCAACTCAGCCTCCATCTCCATTTCTATTAACGGTTCTCCCAGGGGTTACTTCAAATGTACTAAAGGTGTTAGACAACGGGACCCTCTTTCTGCCATCCTTTTCTCCATTGCGGAGGACTATCATAGATGACACCTCCCTTGTATGGTTAATCAAAACAAACTCAAACCAATCCATGTTTCATGAAATCTAAACTATCCTACTCACTTGTTGTATGATGATGATATCATTCTATTTATTCAGGGTGATATTAAAAATATTCACACCCTTAAAAATTCCCTTGTGCACTATGAAGAAATATCTGGTCAAATGATTAGTTGGAAAAAATCCTCTATTTACATTAGAATGAATTTCCCCTCAAACAGAAAATGTATTTTTTTAAATCACTTACGTACAAAAGAAGGTTCTCAACCTTTTAAATAACTGGGTGTTCCCATATTTTGGGGGAGACCCAAATCTTATCACATTCAAGAAATTTCCAATCAAGTTAAAAACCATTATTCCTCTTGGAAAGGAAAATCCCTCTCTATAGAGAATAAAATCTACCTTGTCAAATCTAATATTGTCTCTAAAATGGTATATTCGATGATGGTCTACAATTGGCATGTTAGTGTTATTAAAAAAATTAACACCGCAATCAAAAATTTTGTTTGGACTGGTAGCACGGTGGAGCAAAAACTTGTCACCATTCCCTGGTCTAAATGTTGTCAACCAATTAAGAAGTGGGTTATTGGAATAAAAAATATTAAACATTTTAATGAGGCTCTCCAAGCTAGGATCACTTGGAACATATTCTATAATAACTCCGATTCTATCAACTTTCTCAAAAGTAGATTTATTCAGAATCTCATGAAAGGAAACTCTACCTTTCTTGACTCCTCTATATGGCCATCCATAAAGCATTCCTTTTCCTCCATCATGATTAACTATAGGTGTATGGTCTCCAGAAACTCCACCATGAACTTCTAGTTGGATAATTGGGCTGGCACCCCTTTAATTTCCAGGGTTTCCCTTGACCAAAGCCCTAGGAAAACCAAGCTTCCTATTAGAGATGTTCTTAACGCTAGTAATGACCCTATTCAGGATAACATTTTGACTGTTATTGACACTTACCCCTTCTCAAACACTGATGATTTCATAGTTTGGGATCCTTTACACAATTGCATGATTGATTCTAAAAACATTTACAGCCGTTTCTTTTGTAACTCTGAAATTGATTTTGGGTGGTTCAAACTTGTTGACAAACCTTAGATAAAACACTCAAGATATACTTTTATATGGAATCTTGTTCATAAAAGAATTCCCACGGATGACCATCTGCAATCATCTGGTTTATAACTCTGTTCTAAATGAATCCTCTACAATAATCACAGAGAATATGCTAATCATCTTCTTCTTTCTTGTGCCACGACTTCTGCTCTTTGGAATTATATTTTTTACATTTTTGACTGTAGATGGTGGATGCATGACTCTGTCAAAACTCAATTAAAGATTTCTGTGGATATGAATTGTTCTCAAAAAATCAAAAACATCTTTCTTGTTGTTGTCTCTGAGCTTCATCATGAGATATGGTAGGATATAAATGCTTTTATTCATAATAAATTCTTACCCAATTTTAATGCAGGAAAAACTTGGATCCTCATTGCCATTCACAAAGCTGCATCGATCCAAAAGGGTCATTGCAGCAACACGGTGCAATACATTAGCATCCATCGACATTTACGCATTGACAGAAACTATTTCTCACCTCATTATACTTTTGAAGTCTTCTGGAATACCCCTCTACCAGGATGGATTAAGGTTAATGTGGATGGCGCTTCGAAAGGAAATCCTGGTTCTGCGGGGTGTGGCACCATCTTCAGGAATCATACTGGCCAGAGCGTTGGTTTCTTCTATGGGAGCTGTGGAATTTCACCCTGTAATGGACCGGACCCCTCCGATCCATTCCTTTGTTGAAATCGATGTGGTCAACACGATGCGCGTTATAATGATAATTTTAATACTGATGATAACGTAAAAATATGTTAAATAATAATGATGATGACATAAATTGTTGATTAATTAAACTAAAAAGAATAATCATGATAAAATGATTTAATTGGTGTTATTATTATTAATGATGTGAAGTGGGAAGGGGTGTGATCCATTAGACGTTGATAAATGAAACATGCAGTTTTTTTTATTAATTGAGTAATTGTTGAAATTAAATTTGAATAATAATTATGGATGTTGTGTTATTAATATTTTTCATAATATTAATAATAATGAGAAATTGATGAAACGAGTCATGGTATTTATTGCAAACAATTAAATGAACATGTAAGTGGAAGCACAGTGGTGCGTTCAAAAAAAAATTAAAGGTGAGTTCGTTATATTGAGTTTATGAAATTGAATGGTTTTTATTTAATAAATGTGGTTTCAATTTAATCAGTGTGAAATAAAAATAAATAGAATTAAAATAATTAAATTGATGGATGTTACGCGACATTGACGTGGCATGGTCGGATTCAGATATCCAACAGGGTGGTTTAACGTGGTCAATGCGACGAGCGTAAATCTTTTTGTTATTAAAAACAATAACGTCGGTGAGTTAATAAAATAAGTTGATAAAATGTTATTGTTATTGAAGAACAATAAATAACAATGATGGCGTAAAACTATATGTGAGAGGTTAATAAAATTAAATGTATTAAAATGGGGTTGAATATGTATGTTATATTAATTTTGTTTTGTCATTTAATTCAATTAAATGAAATGGTTTTGAGTCGCATGGAATGGTTGTGCATAGGTTCTCCCACAATTGAATTATGAAATTAATAACATTGATCGTACAATAAATATAATAATACAATTAAAAGGAAAATGGTTTTATTTAATAAATTATAATAAATTTATGGGGATGCGCATGAGATGGGGAGGGGAGGCGTGAATGCCCCCTTTCCCTTGTATAAATCATATTTTTTATATAATCTGATTTAATATATCATATATTTTATATAATGTTGATTTAATATATTAAAATAGTAATACAATAATAAAATAAGGGAGTGCGCATGGTGTAAGGGGAGAGATTCGCGCCACAAGCCCTTTTGATCAAAATATTAAATTATTATTATAATAATAAAATAATAATATTATTATTTTGGGTGATCAAAACTTAAAAAGTCTATAACTTCTTCATATGGTGTCGGAATGACGAACCGTCAGTGGCAGTGTAATCCGGTAATTAAGACGGTCATTTTAAGACCAGTGATGGATACCTTTCTATGAGTTATGTCTTGGGTCAACGAAACACACATATTAATAAAATTAACGTTTTTTTTAAAACGCGTGGAAACCGCGTGACGTGTCGTGTGTTGACCAGTCAAAACACGTAACGGGTGTACAGTCACACCGTGTATTCATCAATACACGCTGCATACTATTTTACCTATTCGTTGGCTATATAAGAAAGGGGCTCGGATTATTTCCAGACCAATCGCTTCTTCTTCGCATGACAACACTCTTGGATGATCAATAAGTCTTCCTCCTATAACTTCTTTGTCCGAACTCTGATCGTCGATCCGTCAGCGGCCACAGGATCGTAGCGATGAGATGAAGCTTCTAAGACCGGACTTGTCACCTTTCCTTCCAGCCTTCCTTCTCCAGCTTCCATCCTAGGAGGCGTTTGTCGGGTTTGGCGAAGGCGGAGGACACCGAAGGACGTCGTCGGAAGCGACGTGATCATGACCTTTTGAGGTAGGGGTTTACCTTCGTCTCTCTTTTTGGTGCAACATGCGGGGTGGTATATTTTTCTTTTGTTCCATGGGATGCAGTTGAACTTTAAATAAAGATAATAACCGGATAAAGAAGGGTTTGGGGTTTTGTGCTGTTTCTATTGCATTCCAGTTTCTTTATCTTCTGATTGTGATTTTGGATTGAAAGGCCATTGCCTACTGAAAATCAAGGCCGTTGGTGGCCTTTGCGTGCGCAATTGATATCTGAATTGTTTGTGGTTGGTTTTGTTAAAACATGGAAAATGGATAAGCACGTAAAGACTGGCTGATTAAATGAGAATGAAAACCTTGTGTGATCACCCCGGTTGAACAAAGTTGGAATAATGAACATATTGGTGGTTTGGTTGTTTGTGGAAAATGCCTTTATTTATGAAAAGTGTTTTGATTATGAAATGTGTTTTGAAGTAAAATGTGTTTTCAAATGCGGAAATGTTTTGTGTGTGGAAAGGGTTTTATATGTGGAACTTTGAAATAAATGAATGATGGAATGTTGTATGGTTGTGATAATCTTTTGTAAATGAAATGGCATGTGGTTGCTTGCGTTTTACCTAACCATGGTTGTTGATGGCAGGGATATGTTTGTGAAAGGTTTTGTCTGGATGATAGTTTCCCAGTAGTAATAATTTGTGAAACCATTGCATGAAACATGAAAACCTAAATGGGGTTGGGGGATGATTGTTTGGTTGTTGATGCATGCTTCGTGGTAGCAGTGCCGAGGCACATGCTCAGTTTCTCTTTTTAAGAAGCCATAGGTTGGGCTGTGTGTTTGGTATATGTATATATATAATTGTATCTTTGTGTTTTGTCGCACCACACCCATGTCAAGTACCTAGTGTCGAACACTCCCATTTTATGGGAGAGGGTGTTCCCCCTTAGTTACTAGCTCCTTCCTTCTCCTTCTTCCATAGGTTATGATGGCTTGAGGTGACCTTACACCCAAGACTCTTCGGGTAGGTCTCGGAGGCTGTGATGGCTTGAGGCGACCTTTAGCCCAAGACTCTTCGGGCAGGCTTACCGTTCCCAAGAACCTTCGGGTTGAGGCCCAGGTGTCTGCGGGCGGGTTAGTGGTTGTGGCCCAGGTGTGTGCGGGTGAGATGCGTGGTTGTGAGGCCCAGGTGTGTGCGGGCGGGATGCGTGGTTTGGCCCAGGTGTGTGCGGGCGGGAAGAGTGTGGTAGCGTCAGGATGTTTGCCGTTAAGAAGAGCAACATCTAATTAAGTGGGAAACGGTGCGGGGTACCCAATACATTTTTTCTATAGATATATATACTAAACTTGTTTGTGTTACTTGGTGAGTGTGACCAGTGAGGCTGGGTGGATAGTTTTTCCTTGTTAGTTTCTGGTTCTTATGTTTTCTCACGGGACCTTAGGGTGTCTCCCCACTTGTGCACGAGAGCTTTAGGTTTCCCTACTGAGTATACTTGTATGCTCACCCTACGTTTACTTTCAGGTTTCCAGGAGGACTACCAGGGCCGTGTGGGACCCTACTAGTCGGGCAGTTGGAGTTGTTGCAGTTGTTGTTCTCTTGTTTTCTTTGGCATTATACTTTTGAGCTTCCTTGTACTTGTACCTTTTATAAAGATTGTTTAAACATGCATGTGGTCTTGGTTTGGGTTTATTTATATACACTTGTTCTTTTCCCTTTATGGTGGTTGACTTGTCCTATTTCCCGATCCAAAATATTAAAAAGGGTAATGCCTCCCATATTTGTGAAAACTCATACCCTTGGTGCTAGTCGCCAACCCGGGGCCTACTGGAGGCGGGACTCGGGGGTCATTATCTTCCTTTCACCATTGCCAGATCAGGAGGGGCATCATTGGTGGGAGGGGGTCGTGACAGAATGGTATCAGAGGTGATGGTTGAGAGATAGGATGGAGTCTGGAGTTAGGCACAGTGAGGATTTCATGGGATGGTAGGGCAACAGTGTTCGTTAATCTTGGTGCGTGACATAGGCCAGGGAAGACCGGCTAGGACACAGGATTTTAGGGCCCCCGTGATCCGATGCAAGGACTCTGAGCCTACCGAACGGCCAAGTGAGACTATATTGATTGCAGGGTAGAGACCCTAGGGAAGGTACATGCATCATCATGTTTGTGTTTTACTTGATTTGGGTGTTCTAGGAAAGAAATTGAAATAAAATGATAATTAAAACATTGAGTTTTTCCTTACTACTTGGGCTTAGGTGATCCTTGTATAACGCCCCAAGATTTTATGAAAAATATTCTTTTTAATTTCATTAATGTCTTGTGTTGTACGCTACAACAAAAGAAGCTTTCACAATACGCATCCTTGACTTTCCTTCCGTTACACGCAATCGCGACCTTCCTCGATAGCGTGTGTAGTACGCAATACTGAGTTTCACGAAACAACGATATGCTATTAAAATATTATTAAAACTAGCCGTTATGAATAGTAATAACCACTTTTTGGAAATTTTGTAAATTTTATTTTTCAAAATGGAATTCATTTTTGGATTCGGAGTATCGAATTTAGCCTAAGGTGAAATTTTGGTACTTTTCGGATAACTTTCATATTCTAATGAATAGTGAAAATTACTAAATTATAATTAAAAACAACTTTTTTAATCGAAATAATTAATAGTGATAAATTATTAATTTGAGTGGTTTTAAAGTATATTTAGAATATATTTTTACAATTTAATACAATGTTGGTCATTGTTTGTAATTTCACATTTAAACCAGACATAATCAAGTGTCAATCTTTTGATAGATTTTGTTTCTTAAAAAAACACGCTATTTGTTTTAACAGCGGGATTTAATTATAAAATTAATTAATGCAACTTCTATGTTATGAATTTGGTAAAATAGACTTCATTTTTGAATTCGGAATATGAAATATAGCTTAGGATGAAATTTTGGCATTTTTCTGAAAACTTTCAATTTTTGATGAATAGTGAAACCACTAAGTGGTAGGTTAAAAACGAAATTTTGCATAAAACTTAATTTTACCGCTTCTGTGAATGGAATTTCGAAAATCCGAGAGACACGGTTAATATCAAGGACTAAAATGTGGTTCAATGAGATGAAAATAATTTTTTGGTGAATAGTAACTTTTTACTTTTTTTTACCACGGTTAATAGTAAATAGGGCAACTAAGGGTAAATATGATATTAATATTACCCTAACACATGTCCTAATTCTATTGGACAAGTGTAATGCGACCAAAAACAATCTTAGGAATAAAATATGACCATTTAGGCCCACTTGGATTAGATTAGGACATTTATTATTAATTTATTTAAAGAAGGGTTAAAATAGTTAAAATCAATGTTTAATAAGTAAATCATTTTTAATATGGGGTTATAGATAAGATAAATTCGACTATAAATATTCATTAGAAAGCTAAAAAGATTTCCTACATGATGGTATTTTATTTGTAATTTTTAGACAGCATATAATATAATTTATTTATGACACAAAGATGATGCAGTAATTATCTTATTAATGAAATATTGACATAATTGATAATATAAATACCAAAATAAATGTAATTTAAGACTTTTTATGAATTCCACTAATTTTATAGGTTACTATGATATATTAGTGTTGATTTAATCAACTTGGTTCGAATATATAATTCTTTTATGACTTTCAAAAAAATCATATATCATATAGTGTCAAAATTGAAACAAAATAGTTTTTAAATAAAATATTATATTATTAATTGTTATTTTATTCCTAAAAATCTAAGGTTCGGCCAAATGACTTAGATAAGGATATATGTATTAAAAATATACAATTTGGGGTTCGTTTGGCATGTTATAGTAAGTGTATTAACCATATAGTGAAAGAAAACAAAAAGACACGGTAAAAGTTAAATTATTTAACTTAGAGTTAAATCTAATTGATAAGGTTTAAAATAAGATCCAAACATGTATAAATTTGATTGGTTGATGAGATTACAACCCTATCTCATCTAAGCTTCGAATATGAGTCATTTTTGGAGGTTTTTAAGTGGGGTTATATTTATTATAAATTAATATTTTTAAGAATTCCTAAGGTGCCCCTCTCCTCCCTTATAAAAGGACACCTCCTCCCCCTCCTCCTCACACCAATTTTGAGCACTCAAGCTCGGCCAACCCCTGCCATTTTCTCCTCTCCACTTTCCTAGAATAATCCTAGAGGTTCTGGTCTTCTCCAAAGACCAATCTTAGTTCCTTAAGTGGAGGATTCAAAGAGGCGTTCCAAAGAAGAGGTAATATCCATTACCGATCTTTTCAATTTCTTTCTTCTTAAACTTCTTCTTCTTTAGTTGTTTCATGATAAAGTAATAACATCAGTATTACTTACATACTGATATGTTATTATAAATATGAAACAACCCTAATTCACCTTCTATCCATCCTACGGAAAAATGAAATCACCGCGCGTGCGTACGTACGGAATACCGTCTCCACGCCGTGGTGTAATCTATTTTCCACCACCACCTTACATGGATGGGTATAATGGTGTAAAGAATAACTATACATAGTTATTACAACATCATAATGATTCTGATATATTTTATAATCCACTCCAATTCAATTCAATATTTATAGAAATGATATCATCGCTCGTGCGTACGTACGGAATACCGTCTCCACGACGCGATGAGATTCATTCTCCATGTTAACCATTTAAGAATGATTATAATGTATATTTAAGAAATAATAATGAAATACATGACATTATAAAGCTACTGGATTTATGTATATATATATACATATGTATGTCATCTACTTACTTCCATTTCAAGACAATAAGGAAAGAAAAACAGCGTTCATGCGTACGTACGGACTACCGTCTCCATGAACGGTGTTTTTCATTTTATTTATCTATCTATTATATATATATATATACTGAATATATATGATATATAAATCATATTTTATATTCTGGAAGTAAGTAAATCATGATATAAGTAATAATGATGTCAAGAACAACAAGTCAAAACACCTACGATAAATGAAACGATTTTACCCAAAACGCTTCTTTAACATGGAATTTACAAAAGAACGGGTAATATAATGTCATAAGTGAACCATATATGATATCATAACAATGAATATGATTCTGTAATAATTCAATGACATTATTTAAATCATTATACAGGAGGTTCGGACACATACGAAGCAAATTGGACCTAAGGTAAGGGAAATATCACAATCTCATTTTTATCCGAGATTGTTTATTCGTAAGTATTTACTGGGGTGTATTTTATCATCCACATCCATGTTTACTCAATATGTAAGATTATTTCCATCCACCTAAAATTGTTTAAATCCATTTTTACCCTTCGGTGAGTTTTTAGTAATACGTATGAAAGGAATCTTTTGTCGTTTTTCGTACGAGGTACTTTTTGACTTTTCCGACAAAAGTACGAAGAATGTTTTTTTTAACTTATAACGGCACGAACAGATTTCTACTGTTTTATAAAGCCTTATTTTAATGAAGCTTCCTCTAAAAGATTTCATGACTATTTTCAATAAAATCTCTTTCTTTTAAAGTTGCATGATGTTTTGTGAAAAGAAATTGATTTTGAAGAAGAAAGGATATTTTCCTCAAGAATTCAATTCAAGTGTTTTATCAAAATTATTTTCCATCTAAGATAATAAAGAGTTCTGTTTCTATCCATATTTTTACATTGATTTGACTATGTTGTGATGGAATTATGTTTATGAATTCATTTATCTTATATGAATGGTTTTATGATGTCATGTTGTTTAAGAATCCCATTTTTATTACATGGGTTATGAAATGATGTATGATTTATGATTTTGTGGCACACATAAGAAAGGATTCATTAAGAGATGGGTGGGACCTATATCTCCCTCCAATGCATTGGGTAAAGATTTTATATCTCATGAGATAGACATGGCTGGAATGGTAGGTTATACCGGTTCAGTGAAACAGGACTGAAACGAGGATTACTCGATTCAGAAAGGGACTTTGTCCACTAAGATAGTCTTGGCAATGAGTCTTGACTAACAAGAAATGATTCTCTATGATTATGTGTGTATGCCACAATGAGTAATGTTTTAAGTTATGATTTCATTTCACTACTATGATTTATCCCATGTTATGAAATTATGCTCTCTTTTGCAGGTTAAGATTTCCAAAAATGTTATGTTCTTATGAAAATTATGTGATTGATATTTCCTTTGTTTACCCTTACTGAGCATTTGAGCTCACCCTTTTATGTTTTCTTTTCCCCAGGATATAAAGAAAGGTTTTAGGTAGAAAAAAGGGATGACCTTTATGGGAGATATTGAAGAACTTTCACCACGATTAGAAGATTACGTTCCGAGTTTCCAAAGACACTAAACTATTACGATCCTTTAGTGTGTGTTTTTGTTATGTACTAAGTATTCCGCAAATGTAATGTAATGTCCATGTACGTCAAGATACGGGTCTCTACAGTTGGTATCAGAGGAAAGGTTTAGTCAACCTTTGGAAACTAGGATGCGAAAACGTTAGTGAGATCCCTAGAGATATTTCTAAGGTATATCTAGGGATGTCCCTAGGGATAAGTATACGTATAGGTTATAGTAATAGAATTACGCTAACGATCATAGAATTAAACCTAAGATGTTGGATATTGAAGGTACTCCCCCTTTATTATGTTGTTTTCCCTAGCATGATTTTTGCCTCTCACACAATTCTTTTGGGGTTTTAGACGATGGATGGAACCCGAAGGAACCGTGTTAATGCGGAATGTGATGGGCAATGCAATGATTGTACCCCTGAGCAACCAAACGATATAGGAGCTGGAATGAAAAATCTTGTAGCCATGATCACACAACTTTCTCAAGCTATGAATCATGCAGGACTTCCAAACGAGCAAAGGAAGGAGCAACATTCTGTTGAATCCTTCATGAGGCAGCGTCCACCTTCTTTCAGTGGGTCTACTGATCCATTAGTTGCTGAACAATGGATTAGTACTACTGAAAAGGTATTTTCAGTTCTTCAATGTTCTGAACATGATAAAGTCATCCTAGCAGTGTATCGTTTGGAAGGAGATGCTGATCAATGGTGGAATCTTATTAAGAATACAAGGCAAAGCGATGAAATTGAGTCTATGGAATGGGACGAGTTCAAGAACTTATTTTTCAATAAGTACTTCCCTCGTATTCTTCGAACAAAGATGGAGAAAGAGTTTCTTGAACTGAAGCAAAGGGACGATGAATCTGTTGGTACCTATGAAGAAAATTTTACAAGACTTGCAAGGTATGCTTCTGGAATTATCATCCAACCTGAAAGTAAAGTTGATCGATTTTTCAGTGGCTTAAAACCAAGTCTTCGAAGTGCATTAGCTATAAGAGACTTCAGTAGCTATGAAGAAATTGTGCGTTGTGCTATCAAGGTAGAAATAGAAGTTGGTGTTACATATCCATCTCATGGTTTTGACAAGAAACGAAAGATGGAGTTCAAGGAGAAATCTCAGAATAATGGTGAAAAGAAGATGAATGTTTCCTTATGCACAAAGTGTGGAAAGAAGCATGGTGGAGATTGTCTAAAAGGGACTAGAAAATGTTTTAAGTGTGGAAAAGAAGGTCATCGAGCAGCTGAGTGTCGAAGTAATAGAAAAAGGGTTTCTAATGATGTGAATAAAGCAAACACTGCAGAGAACGCACCGCCAACACTTCAATGCTTCAAGTGCAAGGAAATGGGGCATTATGCTAATAATTGCCCTAATCCAAGGGTTAGTGATGATCAACATGAGCAACCACTGAAGGCAAAGGACAAAGGAAAATCACATGCGATCACTATTGGCAATGTTGAATATGACAACGATGTGGTGGAATGATTAAGTGTTTATGTAATGGGATTCCAAAATAATGTTGTATCATTGAGTATTGCAATATTTATTGATGTGGTATTCAAAGTGATTGAGATATTTTTTTTGGAAATAAGATGATATGCGCATAATGAAGACGAGAAAATGAAATGTTTAATAGTATTCATGAGCTCATGATTGATATAAGGACTAAGTGATATCATGGTTTGAGTATAAATAATTTTGAGGATTTTGGTATGTGTAAAGTGTTAACTTTTAACTGCATTCAAGTTTTCACTAAGGTTCAATGGGTATTCAAGAGTATACATGATTAAGGACTTTGAATGTTTGGAATGTGACCAAAAAAACATATCTTATGATATATGGGGATCAACGATGATATTAAATCTCTGGTAATTGTTTTCACTATGTTATGAGAGTGGACTGCAGTATTATGGATAAGCCTAAAGATTGGAATGGATTGTGTTGGACGATATTATTGATGGGATGTTATAGTAGTTTTGGAAAAAGGACAACCTGCAGGACGGGCGACAGCCCATCGCTTCGGACAAGGCTGTGGGAATCGAACCCACAACCGAAGTGCGACTGGCCTTTATCGCCTACCACTGACCTACAGGAAGTCCCTGTTTAGTAGAAACTAGTTTTATTATATTAAGCAGTATGATATATGAAGTATAAGTCCATTTTAGGAACCATATATGATTAATCTCACTATAGATCGACTTATGTATATAAGTTTTGCTAACCTTTTGTTTGAGACAGATGGAATGACCTGTCATTCTATCACATGATCTGCTAACACATCACGAATAACAAATTCAACTTCATTTATTTAAGAGATGAAGTAGAAATTGTTCAAGGCACGAACAAAAGTGATATTTTACCAAAATAAAGTAAGTATTTATTCTAAGAAAATTTTCAACTTTAGGGAAATGATCTTGAAAACCAAAAATGTTGTCCTAGTGATCTTATACCTGATGAATCAGATGGTACCTTATATCATCACAAATCTATGGATTTGTGATTACTGGCTTTTCCATAGCCATGTTCTCTACCACTCTCCATCAGAACATGATGGTTAGATTTTTCTTCCATATCCATATTTTCACCTATGTGGAAACCCAGTGATTAGTATATTTGGGTAATCGTTACATTTCATACTTTAGTTTTTAAAGCCATGTTTTGGTATTCCTTTTTACGATGTGGGTTTCTATCAAAGAAAATTTTGAATAGTAAACCATTTATAACCCCGACGAATTTCGAGGGCGAAATTCATTTTAAGGGGGGTAGAATATAACGCCCCAAGATTTTATGAAAAATATTCTTTTTAATTTCATTAATGTCTTGTGTTGTACGCTACAACAAAAGAAGCTTTCACAATACGCATCCTTGACTTTCCTTCCGTTACACGCAATCGCGACCTTCCTCGATAGCGTGTGTAGTACGCAATACTGAGTTTCACGAAACAACGATATGCTATTAAAATATTATTAAAACTAGCCGTTATGAATAGTAATAACCACTTTTTGGAAATTTTGTAAATTTTATTTTTCAAAATGGAATTCATTTTTGGATTCGGAGTATCGAATTTAGCCTAAGGTGAAATTTTGGTACTTTTCGGATAACTTTCATATTCTAATGAATAGTGAAAATTACTAAATTATAATTAAAAACAACTTTTTTAATCGAAATAATTAATAGTGATAAATTATTAATTTGAGTGGTTTTAAAGTATATTTAGAATATATTTTTACAATTTAATACAATGTTGGTCATTGTTTGTAATTTCACATTTAAACCAGACATAATCAAGTGTCAATCTTTTGATAGATTTTGTTTCTTAAAAAAACACGCTATTTGTTTTAACAGCGTGATTTAATTATAAAATTAATTAATGCAACTTCTATGTTATGAATTTGGTAAAATAGACTTCATTTTTGAATTCGGAATATGAAATATAGCTTAGGATGAAATTTTGGCATTTTTCTGAAAACTTTCAATTTTTGATGAATAGTGAAACCACTAAGTGGTAGGTTAAAAACGGAATTTTGCATAAAACATAATTTTACCACTTCGGTGAATGGAATTTCGAAAATCCGAGAGACACGGTTAATATCAAGGACTAAAATGTGGTTCAATGAGATGAAAATAATTTTTTGGTGAATAGTAACTTTTTACTTTTTTTACCACGGTTAATAGTAAATAGGGTAACTAAGGGTAAATATGATATTAATATTACCCTAACACATGTCCTAATTATATTGGACAAGTGTAATTCGACCAAAAACAAACTTAGGAATAAAATATGACCATTTAGGCCCACTTGGATTAGATTAGGACATTTATTATTAATTTATTTAAAGAAGGGTTAAAATAGTTAAAATCAAAGTTTAATAAGTAAATCATTTTTAATATGGGGTTATACATAAGATAAATTCGACTATAAATATTCATTAGAAATCTAAAAAGATTTCCTACATGATGGTATTTTATTTGTAATTTTTAGACAGCATATAATATAATTTATTTATGACACAAAGATGATGCAGTAATTATCTTATTAATGAAATATTGACATAATTGATAATATAAATACCCAAATAAATGTAATTTAAGACTTTTTATGAATTCCACTAATTTTCTAGGTTACTATGATATATTAGTGTTGATTTAATCAACTTGGTTCGAATATATAATTTTTTTATGACTTTCAAAAAAATCATATATCAAATAGTGTCAAAATTGAAACAAAATAGTTTTTAAATCAAATATTATATTATTAATTGTTATTTTATTCCTAAAAATCTAAGGTTCGGCCAAATGACTTAGATAAGGATATATGTATTAATAATATACAATTTGGGGTTCGTTTGGCATGTTATAGTAAGTGTATTAACCATATAGTGAAAGAAAACAAAAAGACACGGTAAAAGTTAAATTATTTAACTTAGAGTTAAATCTAATTGATAAGGTTTAAAATAAGATCCAAACATGTATAAATTTGATTGGTTGATGAGATTACAACCCTATCTCATCTAAGCTTCGAATATGAGTCATTTTTGGAGGTTTTTAAGTGGGGTTATATTTATTATAAATTAATATTTTTAAGAATTCCTAAGGTGCCCCTCTCCTCCCTTATAAAAGGACACCTCCTCCCCCTCCTCCTCACACCAATTTTGAGCACTCAAGCTCGGCCAACCCCTGAAATTTTCTCCTCTCCACTTTCCTAGAATAATCCTAGAGGTTCTGGTCTTCTCCAAAGACCAATCTTAGTTCCTTAAGTGGAGGATTCAAAGAGGCGTTCCAAAGAAGAGGTAATATCCATTACCGATCTTTTCAATTTCTTTCTTCTTAAACTTCTTCTTCTTTAGTTGTTTCATGATAAAGTAATAACATCAGTATTACTTACATACTGATATGTTATTATAAATATGAAACAACCCTAATTCACCTTCTATCCATCCTACGGAAAAATGAAATCACCGCGCGTGCGTACGTACGGAATACCGTCTCCACGCCGTGGTGTAATCTATTTTCCACCACCACCTTACATGGATGGGTATAATGGTGTAAAGAATAACTATACATAGTTATTAAAACATCATAATGATTCTGATATATTTTATAATCCACTCCAATTCAATTCAATATTTATAGAAATGATATCATCGCTCGTGCGTACGTACGGAATACCATCTCCACGACGCGATGAGATTCATTCTCCATGTTAACCATTTAAGAATGATTATAATGTATATATAAGAAATAATAATGAAATACATGAAATTATAAAGCTACTGGATTTATGTATATATATATACATATGTATGTCATCTACTTACTTCCATTTCAAGACAATAAGGAAAGAAAAACAGCGTTCATGCGTACGTACGGACTACCGTCTCCATGAACGGTGTTTTTCATTTTATTTATCTATCTATTATATATATATATATACTGAATATATATGATATATAAATCATATTTTATATTCTGGAAGTAAGTAAATCATGATATAAGTAATAATGATGTCAAGAACAACAAGTCAAAACACCTACGATAAATGAAACGATTTTACCCAAAACGCTTCTTTAACATGGAATTTACAAAAGAACGGGTAATATAATGTCATAAGTGAACCATATATGATATCATAACAATGAATATGATTCTGTAATAAGTCAATGACATTATTTAAATCATTATACAGGAGGTTCGGACACATACGAAGCAAATTGGACCTAAGGTAAGGGAAATATCACAATCTCATTTTTATCCGAGATTGTTTATTCGTAAGTATTTACTGGGGTGTATTTTATCATCCACATCCATGTTTACTCAATATGTAAGATTATTTCCATTCACCTAAAATTGTTTAAATCCATTTTTACCCTTCGGTGAGTTTTTAGTAATACGTATGAAAGGAATCTTTTGTCGTTTTTCGTACGAGGTACTTTTTGACTTTTCCGACAAAAGTACGAAGAATGTTTTTTTTAACTTATAACGGCACGAACGGATTTCTACTGTTTTATAAAGCCTTATTTTAATGAAGCTTCCTCTAAAAGATTTCATGACTATTTTCAATAAAATCTCTTTCTTTTAAAGTTGCATGATGTTTTGTGAAAAGAAATTGATTTTGAAGAAGAAAGGATATTTTCCTCAAGAATTCAATTCAAGTGTTTTATCAAAATTATTTTCCATCTAAGATAATAAAGAGTTCTGTTTCTATCCATATTTTTACATTGATTTGACTATGTTGTGATGGAATTATGTTTATGAATTCCTTTATCTTATATGAATGGTTTTATGATGTCATGTTGTTTAAGAATCCCATTTTTATTACATGGGTTATGAAATGATGTATGATTTATGATTTTGTGGAACACATAAGAAAGGATTCATTAAGAGATGGGTGGGACCTATATCTCCCTCCAATGCATTGGGTAAAGATTTTATATCTCATGAGATAGACATGGCTGGAATGGTAGGTTATACCGGTTCAGTGAAACAGGACTGAAACGAGGATTACTCGATTCAGAAAGGGACTTTGTCCACTAAGATAGTCTTGGCAATGAGTCTTGACTAACAAGAAATGATTCTCTATGATTATGTGTGTATGCCACAATGAGTAATGTTTTAAGTTATGATTTCATTTCACTACTATGATTTATCCCATGTTATGAAATTATGCTCTCTTTTGCAGGTTAAGATTTCCAAAAATGTTATGTTCTTATGAAAATTATGTGATTGATATTTCCTTTGTTTACCCTTACTGAGCATTTGAGCTCACCCTTTTATGTTTTCTTTTCCCCAGGATATAAAGAAAGGTTTTAGGTAGAAAAAAGGGATGACCTTTATGGGAGATATTGAAGAACTTTCACCACGATTAGAAGATTACGTTCTGAGTTTCCAAAGACACTAAACTATTACGATCCTTTAGTGTGTGTTTTTGTTATGTACTAAGTATTCCGCAAATGTAATGTAATGTCCATGTACGTCAAGATACGGGTCTCTACACCTTGTTTACCGTATAGATATGGCACCTGGACGTCGTCCCCGGGTGGCTCAGATGGCTGAGGCCCAGCAGGTTCAGGCAATCGATCAACTGAGGATCGATCGAGAGGAGGAAGACAGCCAGTGGCAGAAGACCCTCCATTATTTCCAGCGTCAGACTCTTAAGAAGTACGAGGGAAGTACTTCGGACCTGGAGACGGAGGGGTGGCTTGAAGAGCTAGGGATCACTTTTACCTTGATCCGTGCTCCGAAGGAGTACTGGGTCCCCCTAGAGGTCAGTCAGCTGAGAGGCGCGACGCGCCAATGGTGGATGCTCTACCTCGGGGAGAGGAAGGAGGCAGAGATTCCATGGGATGACTTCGAAAAGGAGTTCCAAGAGGAATTCCTTTCTTCTTTGATCAAGGCGGAAAAGCGCCAGGAGTTGCTCTCCCTTCAGCAGGGGAGTATGACTGTTCGAGAGTTGGGGATTAAGTTCAAGAATCTCCTACGCTTTTCTCCGGAACTCTTTCCGGATGAAGAGTCTCGGGCGAGACGTTTGGAAGAGGCGCTTCGTCCTTCGCTCCAGTATGTTGTGACCCCCTTCACCCTTCCGACATACTTAGCCGTACAGAAGAAGGTGGAAGTTGTAGAAAGGATGCACTCACAGGGAGGTGCACCACGTGAGGGGATCCAGCCTAGTTCGTCGAAGGGGAAGGCAGTCAGCAGCAGGTCTCCTGCGACGGGACCTTCCAGTTTCAGGCCAGTAGGGAGCAGGCCCCAGCAGTTCCAGTTCAGATCTCCAGGTCCTCGTCCCATTTTCACGAGCCCAGAACCAAAGTGTTTTTCTTGTGGAGGCTTCGGGCACGTTCAGAGTCGGTCCCCGACCCATGCTCAGTACGGTGGAGATGGACAGGTTCAACACCCTCCTCAGCAGCACCAGTCACCGACAAGACCCTTCCAGCAGCAACAGGCTCCAGTCCCTTTGAGGGGAGATGGAGCAGGTGGTGGCCAGCCACAAGGAGTTCCTCAAGGATCCCAGTCGGGATGTGGTCGAGGAGGCGGAAGTCAACTGAGAGGCAGAGGAGCTCAGCAAGGATAGTTGCATGCATCAGAGGCAACATATCTAGAAGGACCATGGTTCGATAGAGATGTGTTTGGGTTTTCTTGAATGATCTCCTTTATGTTTTGTTGGGAGCATTACACTCCATTGTTGGAACTCTTTTGCTCATTCTTTGGGCCTGGACCTTGTTTTTGTGAGTTTTTAATGCTATATTGTTTCCCGCTTTTCATTAAATATACGTGAAGAGCCCTATCATATGGGGAGGGGAAGACTTAATCCCTAATCGAGACGCATTAATGTGGATGCGATTTAACCCATGCAGGCGAGTCAGTGCCGCCTAAAGCGGATAATATCTCGACATGGGAGAAGGAATTCCTCAATACATGTGTCCGGGCAGTGTGTGGGTTGTACGTTGTTGGGTGCAGTGTAAGTTGGAAAAAAAACCTAATATATGGAAGTGGGAAGGCCCAGTCCTTAATCGAGACGCATTAATGCGGATGTGATTAAACCCGTGCAGGCGAGTCAGTGCCCCCTAAAGCGGATAATATCTCGACATTGGAGAGGGAATTCCTAACTCACATAATTAGGGTTGTCGGTTGTTTCTTGTTATGACAAGAACCGTAAGAGGTATCTTGCGGAGTGGTTGTTTGGATCCATTCTTTTTCTTGGTTGGTTTTTAATTCTCGAGGACGATAATTTTTTAAGAGGTATCTGATGTAATGGACCGGACCCGTCCGGTCCATTCCTTTGTTGAAATCGATGTGGTCAACACGACGCGCGTTATAATGATAATTTTAATACTGATGATAACGTAAAAATATGTTAAATAATAATGATGATGACATAAATTGTTGATTAATTAAACTAAAAATAATAATCATGATAAAATTATTTAATTGGTGTTATTATTATTAATGATGTGAAGTGGGAAGGTGTGTGATCCATTAGACGTTGATAAATGAAACATGCCGTTTTTTTATTAATTGAGTAATTGTTGAAATTAAATTTGAATAATAATTATGGCTGTTGTGTTATTAATATTATTCATAATATTAATAATAATGATAAATTGATGAAGTGAGTCATGGTATTTATTGTAAACAATTAAATGAACATGTAAGTGGAAGCACGATGGTGCGTTCAAAAAAAATTAAAGGTGAGTTCGTTATATTGGGTTTATGAAATTGAATGGTTTTTATTTAATAAATGTGGTTTCAATTTAATCAGTGTGAAATAAAAATAAATAGAATTAAAATAATTAAATTGATGGATGTTACGCGACATTGACGTGGCATGGTCGGATTCAGATATCCAACAGGGTGGTTTAACGTGGTCAATGCGGCGAGCGTAAATCTTTTTGTTATTAAAAACAATAACGTCGGTGAGTTAATAAAATAAGTTGATGAAATGTATTTGTTATTGAAGAACAATAAATAACAATGATGGCGTAAGACTATATGTGACAGGTTAATAAAATTAAATGTATTAAAATGGGGTTGAATATGTATGTTATATTAATTTTGTTTTGTCATTTAATTCAATTAAATTAAATGGTTTTGAGTCGCATGGAATGGTTGTTCATAGGTTCTCCCAAAATTGAATTATGAAATTAATAACATTGATCGTATAATAAATATAATAATACAATTAAAAGGAAAATGGTTTTATTTAATAAATTATAATAAATTTATGGGGATGCGCATGAGATGGGGAGGGGAGGCGTGAATGCCCCCTTTCCCTTGTATAAATCATATTTTTTATATAATTTTATTTAATATATCATATATTTTATATAATGTTGATTTAATATATTAAAATAGTAATACAATAATAAAATAAGGGAGTGCGCATGGTGTAAGGGGAGAGATTCACGCCACAAGCCCTTTTGATCAAAATATTTAATTATTATAATAACAATAAAATAATATTAATATTATTTTGGGTGATCAAAACTTAAAAAGTCTATAACATCATCATATTGTGTCGGAATGACGAACTGTCAGTGGCAGTGTAATCTGGTAATTAAGACGCTCATTTTAAGACCACTGATGGATACCTTTTTATGAGTTATGTCTCAGGTCAATGAAACACACATATTAATAAAATTAACGTTTTTTTAAAACGCGAGGAAACCGCGTGACGTGTCGTGTGTTGACTAGTCAAAACACGTAACGGGTGTATAGTCACACCGTGTATTCATCAATACACGCTGCATACTGTTTTACATATTCATTGGCTATATAAGAAAGGGGTGCGGATTATTTCCAGACCAATCGCTTCTTCTTCGCACGACGACACTCTTGGATGATCAAGAAGTCTTCCTCCTCTAACTTCTTTGTCCGAACTCCGATCGTCGATCCGTCAGCGGCCACAGGATCGTAGCGACAAGACGAAGCTTCTAAGCCTGGACTTGTCACCTTTCCTTCCGGCCTTCCTTCTCCAACTTCCATCCTAGGAGGCGTTTTTCAGGTTTGGCGAAGGCGGAGGACACCGAAGGATGTCGTCGGAAGCGACGTGATCGGGACCTTTTGAGGTAGGGGTTTACCTTCATCTCTCTTTTTGGTGCAACATTCGAGGTGGGATATTTTTCTTTTGTTCCATGGGATGAAGTTGAACTTTAAATAAAGATAATAACTGGATAAAGAAGGGTTTGGGGTTTTGTGCTGTTTCTATTGCCTTCCAGTTTCTTTATCTTCTGATTGTGATTTTGGATTGAAAGGCCTTTTCCTACTGAAAATCAAGGCCGTTGGTTGCCTTTGCGTGCGCAATTGATATCTGAATTGTTTGTGGTTGGTTTTGTTAAAACATGGAAAATGGATAAGCACGTAAAGACTGGCTGATTAAATTAGAATGAAAACCTTGTTTGATCACCCCGGTTGAACAATGTTGGAATAATGAACATGTTGGTGGTTTGGTTGTTTTGTGGAAAATGTATTTATTTATGAAAAGTGTTTTTATTATGAAATGTGTTTTGAAGTAAAAGGTGTTTTCAAATGCAGAATTGTTTTGTGTGTGGACAGGGTTTTATGTGTGGAACTTTGAAATAAATGAATGATGGAATGTTGTATGGTTGTGATAATATTTTGTAAATGAAATGGCATGTGGTTGCTTGCGTTTTACCAAACCTTGGTTGTGGATGGCAGGGATATGTTTGTGAAAGGTTTTGTCTGGATGATAGTTGCCCAGTAGTAATAATTTGTTAAACCATTGCATGAAACATGAAAACCTAAATGGGGTTGGGGGATGATTGTTTGGTTGTTGATGCATGCTTCGTGGTAGCAGTGCCGAGGCACATGCTCAGTTTCTCTTTTTAAGAAGCCATAGGTTGGGCTGTGTGTTTGGTATATGTATATATATAATTGTATCTTTGTGTTTTGTCGCACCACACCCATGTCAAGCACCTAGTGCCGAACACTCCCATTTTATGGGAGAGGGTGTTCCCCCTTAATTACTAGCTCCTTCCTGCTCCTTCTTCTATAGGCTATGATTGCTTGAGGTGACCTTACACCCAAGACTCTTCGGGTAGGTCTCGGAGGCTGTGATGGCTTGAGGCGACCTTTAGCCCAAGACTCTTCGGGCAGGCTTACCGTTCCCAAGAACCTTCGGGATGAGGCCCAGGTGTCTGCGGGCGGGTTAGTGGTTGTGGCCCAGGTGTGTGCGGGCGAGATGCGTGGTTGTGAGGCCCATGTGTGTATTGGCGGGATGCGTGGTTTGGCCCAGGTGTGTGCGGGCGGGAAGAGTGTGGTAGCGTCAGGACGTTTTCCGTTAGGAAGAGCAGCATCTAATTAAGTGGGAAATGGTGCGGGGTACCCAATACTTTAGTTCTATATATATATACTAAACTTGTTTGTGTTACTTGGAGAGTGTGACCAGTGAGGCTGGGTGGATAGTTTTTCCTTGTTAGTTTCTGGTTCTTCTGTTTTATCACGGGACCTTAGGGTGCCTCCCCACTTGTGCACGAGAGCTTTAGGTTTCCCTACTGAGTATACTTGTATGCTCACCCTACGTTTACTTTCAAGTTTCCAGGAGGACTACCAGGGTCGTGCGGGACCCTACTAGTCGGGCAGTTGGAGTTGTTGCAGTTTTTGTTCTCTTGTTTTCTTTGGCATTGTACTTTTGAGCTTCCTTGTACTTGTAACTTGTTATAAAAATTGTTTAAACATGCATGTGGGATTGGTTTGGGTTTATTTATATACACTTGTTCTTTTCCCTTTTTGGTGGTTGACTTGTCCTATTTCCCGATCCAAAATAATAAAAAGGGTAATGCCTCCCATATTTGTGAAAACTCATACCCTTGGTGCAAGTCGCCAACCCGGGGCCTACAGGAGGCGGGACTCGGGGGGTCATTATCTTCTTTTCACCATTTCCAGATCAGGAGGGGCATCTTTGGTGGGAGGGGGTTGTGACACACCCTCTCTGGATACTGAAATGATGGGTTTGATTCATGCTATCTCTTTTCCCAAAAAACATGGTTGGAACAACCTCTGGGTTGAGAGTGATTCGACCAATCTTGTGCAAGCCGTTTGGAATGGTGTGATACATCTTGCATGGTCGATCACCACTCATTGGGTGGTCTGCATCAATGCTCGTCACGACATCATCTACATCATCACTCATAATTATCATGAAGCTAACATGGTTGCTAATGGTCCTGAATACAAGGGAGTCAATCAAGACATCACCTGGCATGATGAACATCTTGATGACTTACTTCCATTTCATAATAAAGATTGTAATATATTTCCATCCTTTAGTATTTTGTAGCTCTTTTTCTTTATATAATTTGTGCCTTGGTTTTCTGGCCAAGAACCATCTTCAAAATAAATGTTCCCTGATAGGAAAATTACAAGAATATAACTTTTAAAATAATTTTTTAAAGGGTAAAACATGGGAAAAATTATCTTTTATATATCATTGTATAATAGTGTAAATGTTTTAAAATTGATTTTAGAAAACATATTTTTGAATGAATATAGATATCAGACAAAAGAAAGAAAATATGTCATATTTTCTTAAAAAAATTCTTTGTTATAATAAGTATAATAAAGTGGAAATCATATACCATTAAATGATGATATATTTAATAATCTGAGAATAATAATGATTATAGGGTTTTTCAGATATAGATCATAATATTTCATCAATAGAAGAATAATCAAAAGCACTCCTGTAAACAGATGAGATAGTAGAAATAAACAGTTACCATGTTGGTTACATTGAATTATTATCCCCATGAATATATAAAATTAAATTAATACCAAAATAAAATTATAATAAGTATATTCATGATAACAAAAATTTGAAATTAAAGTATATATACATTATAAAAGAATCTAGGATCATGAAATAACATGGTTCTCAAAAAATGAAAATTGAGACACAATTGACTTACTAATTTGTGAAATATTGAATAGTACCCTGCATGAATGACATATCATTAAATAGATATATAATTTCAAATAAAATTAATAATAATAATAATATAAAATACTTATGTGTAGTATATACAACACAAAAAATGAACCAGATGTGATATGTCCTATGTCTTGTAGAAATAATATTGAGACAAGATTTTCCCTTACTACTAGAGAATCATTAGATTTATCATTACATTGGAATAATAACAAAAATTTATAAATTTGAAATCATTATGTAAATATAATTAATGTTATAACATTACATTGGTTATGTAGTTGGGGTTTGGATTAGTGGTAAGCACCATATAATCCTACATAAAAAATTGGGTTTAAAAATAGATTTGGAGTAGGTGGGGTAGCAGTATTGTAGTATTGGTGGTACTACTGATCGGTTGGTACTGTAGTAGCTGGGTTACTATTCATAGAATTGGACATGAGCCAAAAATTTGGGCCTACTGGCTATGTAATGGGCTACATGCCCACCGGGCCTTCGGGCTGTGTAATGGGTCTACCTCTACCTAGCAAAAAGTGGCCACTGGTTTTATTTGATAATAAAATGATGATTCGACCCCAACCTTTAAAAAAATTACATTGGTTATTATTTACACCACATAAAAGAACTGAGTGTCGAATATGGCATCAATCTCATGAATATAAGAAAGTGAGAATAAATTCCCTTACCATATGTGCTAACTCTAGGTGTACTTGTTCAAACCTCATGCATGATAAATATAAGTTTATTATACCTACCACACAACCATAATCATATATTTAAAAAAAATGTAATATTTAATTATGATGTTATATTAACTATTTATTATCAATTCCATGTTAATTTTTTATTTCCGGTAACAATAACTTTGTTTTCCGTATGTATTTTGACTTGTTAATAATTGTCCCCTTAGTTAGATCATGATTTTATTATTTCTAGTATGTAAACAAAAAAGTAAATAAAATATATATTTATTATATAATTTTTTATAATATTATGTATGATATATATAAGTATGAAATGAAATTAACCTTTCCTGAAGATGTTATGTCGTACATATGTGTGAATGTTGTTTCCATTTTTTTATCATATTGAAAGAAAGAAAGTATATAGTATATTTATATATAAATATATATAATAATTATATAATAATTTTTATTTCATATATAGAACAATTTTTCTAGACCCATCCCTAATACAATCCACACAAAATTTGAACGAATCACATCGCTTTGAGAATGTGGTATTCCAGACATCCATAAATGATGTTTTCGTATTCCAATAAAATACAATGCATGAAGTTTTGACTTATTTAATAATGAAAATATCATAAATTTTTCAAAAATATCATATATATATTATAAAAATATTATGTCCAACATTTTTACAAACCCTGAAAGGTGGAAATGGAAGAACGAATTACATCAGTTCAGGAGGCGGTAGTCCACCGTACACATGAGAGACGATTGTGTATCCCATTTGGTAGAAGTGTGTGTTATTGTAGTTAATTACCATAGAATAAAAGGTTATACATATATTCATGAATCATAGGTGATTATATAACAATTTAATATGAATAATAGATGGGTTAGAGAATTAAATAAAACAAGAGTTCTCATTGAAGAACATAACCACTTATTCGTGTAACACCATTGATTTTCTTAAATGTACATCCATAATTTTAGTCATCCCAAAGAAAGGATTTATGGATTAACGGAGGGAATTTTACAGTATACTTATTCATGTTTTTATGATACAAATTTCCATAGAGCTTTGAACATGTGTTGGGATGGGTGAGATCCTTTTGATAGTGGAGGATTAGATTCATTATTGTAAATATGATTTTCTTGTTGACTATTCCCAAGTAATGAATCAACACGTTAGGCTTGAATGGAACCACCTATGTGAGAATTGAAAGTTAATAGGGATTACCATCCATGTGAAGTTATCCAAGCCACCCCAAGAATCTATCACCAACCCATAGCTTACCCTTAGGTCATATGTAAGAGTTATAAGGGATTTTTTGAAAAGGCCATAGTAGTATTATTATGTATCTTATTTTTTATAACAATTATAAATTCATTTTATTATTTTTATATTGAAAAGGATTATTAATGATAAAATAAAATATTTCATTAATTTGAAGAATTAATGGATTTTATAATTTAATAATATTTTCATAAAATATTATTAAAAAATTATTTTTATTAAATTTAAATTATCATAAAACTTTTTTAAAATTATAATTCTTATTACAGTTTGAATGTTGTTTTTGTCAAAACCCATTAATTTTTTATAAATCTCAGTTTTTATATTAAAAGTAAAAATTCCCATATTTGGAAAATAATTTTGTTAAAATGAATGTTAATTTTTTTTGATTCAGGATGTCAAAAATATTGTATGGGTAATGTTTCATAATTTTCTAAGACAATCAAATTTTTTGGTAAAAATAAAATACCATTTTAATATATAATATGTTTTAAGACATCATAATGTCTCAATAGCGTTGTAATAATACACTATAAAAGGGATACTCAAGAAAATATATGTTTTACCATTAAAATAATATTTTTACATATTTTTTATTAATTTTATGGTGCCTTAGTGGACTCTCTATGACTTATAAATTATATTAAAATATAAAAATTATTTTCCTTGATAGTGTGACTCACCTCCACAAAATCAAGACAAATATTTTAATCTTACCAAAAATTGTCTGTATAAAATAATTGTTCCACTCCCCTTTAGAAAAAAAAACAAGGAAAATACATGGTTTCGTTTGGGGTTTTTAATATTCAATTATATAGATTCCAAAACCTAAGTTTGTGAAATATTATAGAATTCTCCTCTCTTTTCATTTATAAACCCACCAAAGCTCCCACTTATCTTAACTAAGAACCCATGGATTAGGTCCCTAATATTCCTTCCTCTCTCTAGATTCCTCCCAAGGTGCCCAAATATCCAATGAAGTCCCTCCCAAATATATTGATGTCACTCACTTCCATGGAAGGGATCCTTAGTTTCATTCCTTCTTTATTTATGCCAATGTTTTGTTATATTGTTATTCATTTTTATTTTCAATTTTAATTGTTAGGGTAAGCTTTAAATACTCTCTTATACTTCCCTCTTTATTTTTTGAGGATGAGAGGCCCATTTATCTCTCTGTAATGCCTACCATGTACAACTTTTTCCATGCTGAAATTCCTTATGGGATTTCACACTCCTCATTTTCTCTCAAGAAATTATTTTATATTATGAATCTAATTTACTTTAAATATTTTGGGATATTATGTTCCATGACCCCCACCATTTTTTTTTCATTTTCGAATGATGATATACACCTTTATCTCTAATCAAACCATTTTAGGATTTATATTTTACATCGTTCTAGTGCATAAAGTTAGACCAAAATTTCCCATGCCAAAATCATCATGTAAGTGAATACCATGCACATTTCTATATCAAGGGTATTAATAATTATGCACATGTACATTTTTATTGATTTATAACATTTATTTATTCTATATCTCATATTTACGACATAAATTATTATTTTTTATGGAATACATGTTGCATGATCAATGTGGCATATTAATGCATGAAATGAAATGATTTAGTAGGGTGCACCCTGATAACTCTCAAATTCATTGGGTAAATAATGTTATAATGATACTACATGTGCGATGAGGGTTTACTAATAGTAATATAATTTAAATTTGGGTTTATTCATTCTAATTCAATTTCAATGAGGGTTTATTCATTCTCCATTTCCCATGAACCTTGGATCATGCTAATATCATGTTAAATGTTATTTCCATATCTCCATGTTAGGATAATCATGCTATATAATGCCTTTATCTCCATGTTTCTTTTATTCGTAATTGTTTTTTATATTTCTTAACATGTGTTAAATTCTTCATGGTATTCCTATTTTAATCCCTTACAATGATTAACAACACACCATTTTTTATGTATGTCCTTAGGTTATCCAATACAATCATAATTAAAAAAGAATATTATGGTCATGTAAAATATGTTTTCAAAAAATATATTGTATTTTACTTTTTAACTTATTATGTAATGATCCTAATTTCCCAAGACACTATACCTGTCTATCCTCAGAGTTGTCTTAAGTGCATGTTTATGAAATAAATCATTTTTAAATAAATAATAATGATGTTGGTTTTTATAGTTGGTATCAAAGGATATGTTTAGATATTTTTGGAATTATGATTAGAAAAAACTAGGGAAATACTTAGGGATATGACTAAGTATAAGAAGAAAATCCCTAAATTTTAGTGAGTATATAGTATTTTGATTAACAAGTAAATACATCCTTATCTAGATATGGATATGTAGAGGTGGATCTTGCACTAGCAAATCTAGGGGTAAAACACATAAACACCTCTTGATCTAGACTCGAACAGGAACTGGTGGAAGAAAATATTCCTTGTCATACTCTCATTTCGACCCTCCTTGGGGATATGCTTTGGTAAATCGATTAGCTTCGTATGAACAAATATTATGTGAATAAAAAAATACCCTAAAAATATATGTTGGGAAGTAGATCATGGATAACATAGATTGAAGCCTATAAATTCAAAATTTAAGGAAATACATTTAATATATAAGTTGTCCATTTATTTATTTGGATTCCCCTTTATTTGTTACCCATATCATTCCTTTAATTCAATCCAATGGATGATAATGGGAGGACTCAGGTGAACAAACGATGCGAAGATAAATGTGACAATTGTTCTTAGGATATTTCCAATCCGATGGGAGTGAGAATCAAAATTTTTGTCATGATACAATCTCAGTTAACTCATGTTTTGAATAGAGACATGGGTCATGAGGAACATCCCCACCCCAAAGAAATAACAAGACGAAATCTAGAGTGATGTTCTACTCAATCCATAATTTTTGTAAATAAGAGAATGTTATTATAGATACTTATCAGATGGAGGTTAAAGATGATCAATGGTGGATATAGATCAAAAATGAAAATCGTGAGGAAGTGAGGGATGTGTTTGATTGGAAGGATTTCTGGAGAAACAATTCGATATATATTTTCTTTGCACCCTATGACTTAAGATGGTAATGGACTTCCGTTCCCTATGAAAGATGAAGAATATATCAAATAATATGAGTAAAATATCATAAATCGTTCATGATAACCCTTCGTGTTTGTTTTTATCACCAATGACAGGTTGAACACTTCTTTTTTGGGCTAAAACCTAGCCTATGTAAAGCCGTAATGATCCATGAATTCGATAGATATGAGGAAATGTTTCAATGTTTCCTCAAATTCAAATTAGATATTAGAGAATATTAATGGTATTATGTGGATATGTAGTAGAATGTGGTCTTTAATTATGGATGTCTGATGGATAAATACATCAATGCTATGAAATTCCAGCACCCCACTTTCAAATGGTACAGAATGAAGCACCCCATAAATTTCTTGATGGGGATGAGGATGTTCTTTTGGTATGAAAGAGAAGGGAACATGCCCATTAATTAACAACAAGAAAACCCCATTGATGCGACAGAGGGAAAAAAAAAATTAATATTAGACCCTCAACACACTGTTTATTTATTTAACTACAAAAAATAAAGGTACTTTTCAAACTAGTTCCCTAAGACAAGGGTTTTCAGAGGAATCCAACAACCTCAAAGGTAGAAACGATGATCTTTTTCCATCACTACTGCTGAATATAACCCTTAAAAATAAGTGGTGCAGGTACGGTAGTTATTCATTAACGAATATTGAGCAATTTTTTATTATGTATCTACACATTCATTTTTATCATGAATGTTTAGTGGGACAATACCTACACAACAATAAATAATTGATGTAGAGATGTCACTAAGAATGAAAAATGGGGAAATTATTACATCCCATGAATATAACTCCTACCCTATCAAAAAATTGGGGATTTAACCTCTAGGAGAACCTCTTCATACTCCCTATAGTATAATTTGATGCAATTATTGGCATGGATTGGTTTTCCCTATATACAGCTAACATAAGTTTCCTTGAGAGTGAAATCATAATCCATATGGTTAATCAACCCCTGATTCTATACAAGTTAAAGGAGGAGGATGAATCTTATTTAAACTCATCATCTCAAGCATGGATATTACTATATTAGGAGCACACATATATTTCTATAATGATTTATTCTAAAGAAGAAACAATCCTTGATGACATGCCTATTATGGGGGAATTTGTTGATGTGTTTACTGGGGAATGTCCTGATCTTCCTCCTAGAATAGATGTTGAATTCTCAAGTTATCTTATACAGGGGAAATTTCCAATATCCCAGACTCCATATAGAATGGATGTTGAGGAGTCTAATGAGATAAACAAACAACTATAGGAAAATTTTTATAAAGGGTTTATATGTTTATGTTCTTCACCAAGGTGTGCACCAGTTTTATTCATTAAGAAGAAGGATGGTTCAATGTGAACTTCCGTTGATTATCGTGTTCTCTAAAAAATCATTATAAAGATCAAGTATTCTTTTCAATGAATTTATTAATTTTTTGATCATATATGTTGATCACAATACATTTCCATGTTGGATCTGTGATCAAGATATGACCATGCGAGGGTGAAGGATGATATCCCCAAGAATACTTTCCCTACATGGTACAAGAACTATGAATTCATAGTAATTCATTTCAGGAACAATAATTCCCTAGAAATATTCATGGACATGATAACTATATTCTCTAGATATTAACTCAAAAAAATTGTGTTTGTCTTTATAAGTGATATAATAATATACTCTAAAACAAAGGATGAGCCTGAGGAGCATCTAAGCACTACACTAGAGACCTTGAAAAAGGAGAGGCTCTATGAAAAGTACAACAAGTGTGATTTTTGGTTGAAGAAACACTCATTATTCGGACATATCATCACAAGCAGTGGGATATATGTGGATCCTTGTAAGACAAATTCAATTGAGGGATGGATGGCGCAAATATCTTTGATAGATATCGGCAGCATCTAGGGTTAGCTATATATTATCACTGATTTGTGAGAAATTTCTCATGATGGGCAAGCCCACTCACCAAGATAACTAAAAAGAGAGTCATGCTTTCTTAGAGTGATGAATTTGAACAGAGATAAAAGGATTACAAAAGTTATTATCATTGAACCCATTCCCACACTACCTACAATTATAGAACATTTTTTGGTATTCAGGGATTATTATAAGAAGGTCCTAGGATGTGGGTTGATACAGAATGAAAACCATTTCTTATGCTTCATGGAAATTTAATTTTTATGAGAAATATAATCCAACGCATCATTTGGAGTTGGTAGTTGTATTATTCACTATAAAAATTTGGGAACATTACCACATTGTGGATAAGTGTGAAATATAGATGGATCACAAAAGCCTCATGTATATATTCACACAGAAAGAGTTAAACATGTGCCTATGATGATAGTTAGAGATGATCAATGACTATGACTACTCAATCTATTCCAACCATATTAATATGAACATTGTGTCGATTGATCTAAAGTGAAATTACCCATAAATTATATCATTGATTATAATTTAAAAAGGATCCAATATTCTTATATTTGATACAGATAGACATGGGAATCATAAACAAGAGAACATCATCAATCCCTTCAAAAATGATTTCCCAACCGTCCCTTTTTAAATGGTTAAAGGATTCCCAAAAGGATGATGTGGAAATTATGAAGAATGTGGAAACTATAAGAAATGGTAAATTATCTTATTTCATTATCAATTATGAAGCAATTTTGAGATTTGGGTCAAGAGTATGTGTTCTATCATGTCTGGAGTTAATGAAATAAATTTTGGACATTTCACATAGTTAGAATTTCCCCATTCACCCAGGAAACACAAAGATGTATTGAGATCATATAGAGGATTATTGGTGGGAGAACAAAAAGAAAGAGATCACTGAGTATACTTCAAACTACCTGTTGTGTCAGTAAATGATGGCTGAGAGGTAGATGTCTAAGGGGATGATGCAACCATTAACCATACCAACATGGAAATTGGATAACATCACCATGGAATTTTTCACCGAACATCCAAAGACATACAAAGGAAACAATTATATCTAGGTTGTTGTGGATTGTCTTATAAAGTCTTCACAATTCATTAAAATTCAAGAGGATTTCTTATTGGATAAACTAGAAAAGATATACCTAAAAAATGTGGTAAGGATACATGGAGTACCACTATCGATTATATATGATCGAGATCCGAGATTCAACCCTATATTATAGAAGAGTCTCCTATAAACTCTAAATATTATGCTTAATTTCATCATAGATTATCATCTTCAAACTAATGTCCAATCTGAGCATACTATCTAAACTATTGAGGACATGTTTTAAGCTTGCTCAATGGAATTAAAAAGAGGATCAGATCAGAATAATCTTCGGGTTGAGTTCTCTTAAAATGACTATTTCAACTCAAGAATTCAAATGGATCCTTATAGTGAACTTTATGGGAAGCTGTTCAGAACACCGACATATAGGGATAATGATGGGGAGAATGAACTCCTTGGTCTAGAAATGGTCGAAGAAATGGTGGATAAGGTTAAGATCATCCAGCAGATCATTAATGATACTTAGAGTAAACAAAATAGCTATGATAATAATCATCAATGAGATATAGAGTTTGATGTTAAAGAAATGGTATTTTTCCACATATCACTTTGGAAGAGTGTTATGGGATTTGGGAAGAAGGGAAATCTTTGTTAAAGGTACATCGTCCCTTTTGAGATCCCGGATCGCATTAGAGAAGCGACTTATCAACTAACACTCCCACCAATTCTATCTCTAGGATATGATGTATTCAATGTATCACTCATGAGTGAGTACATTCTTAACCCATTTCATGTACTCAATCAAGAGGTGGTGTCATTGTAGAATGACATTAATTATGAATAAAATAATTTGATGATCTTATATCATAGGGAAAATGTTCTATGAAATAAGACAATTCACCTAGTCAAAGTGTTTTGTAGGGACCAAAATATTGGTTATGCAATGTGGGAATCGGCAGAAGTAATGAGTCAGAGTTACCCACATCTGTTTTAGTGTGAGAAAAAAATATATAGGGATAAATTTCTTCAGGAGAAAGATTGTAACGACCCAAAATTTTATTAATGAATATTTCTATTGATCTAATAAAATTTATTATTATTTAAAATTGTTATATTAACTTCCTTGGTTTTATGTTTTTGTAATTTAAAATTCTGTTATGAATGGTTACCATTGATAATATAATCATTTTACAGTGATCATGTGATCGTTATAAATATAGGGTTTCAACCAATCCAATTTACTCATAAAAAAGAAGTGATGGCCTCATCCGGTAGAATTGATCCAAACAAATCAAATTTTTTCAATTTTAGAATGGAGGTAGTATCCCAAGGATTCACTCTTGACCAATACGAAGCCATGATTTAACGCGTTAAGGTTGAATGGAAATGCCTACACGAGAAGTGTATGTTTATGTAGATTACCACCAGAGCGATGTTATCCGAGGTACCCAAAAGTATGTCACCATCGCACACCAACCCCTTATGTATTATATTAGTGTGATAAGGGGTTATGTAACAAGAAACTAAAATAATGATTATTTGAATTATTTTTTAAAAGTAATATTCATTCATTTTATTATTATTACTTTGAGATTGGAATTTAAATCAGAAATAGTATTTTATGTTAATATTTTATTGTGAAATTTATTTTGAGGAATTAATGGATTATTGAATTAAATAATATTTTAATAAAATATTATTATAGAATTAATTTTTATTAAATATGAATGATTGTATAAATTTTATACAATTGTAATTATTATAATGTTTTGAAAGCTTTTTTTTTCAAAACCAATAAATTTTTAAAAAATGTATGTTTTTATTGTAAAAGAAAAAATTCACATATTTAGAAAATTATTTTGATATAATTAATATTATTTTTGGATTCAGGATGTCACAATCATCTAATAAATAATTCTTCATAATTTCCTAAGACAATAGATTTTTTTGGTAATAATTAAAAACCGTTTAAATATATAATGTGTTTATGTACTGATAATGACCCAATAGTGATGTATTAAAATAATATAAATTGCATAATCAGAAAATATATGTTTTAATTTTTAAAAAATTTGATTTTATATTTGGTTGATTAATTTTATGATTTTATAGTGGACCCTATAGTTCTTATGATATATTTTAATATTTAAAAATTATTTCCTTGAGAGTGTGTCTCATCCACACATATGTAAGCCTATTTTTTTAATAAGCTATTCCATTTCCCCTATAAAGAAATCTTTTCCTATCCCTTTTGTGAAAAATCATGGGTGAAAAACATGGCTTGGTTTTTGGTTTTGAATATATAATTATATACATTCCAAAACCTTTTTTGGGAAATATTAAAGAATTACCCTCTATTTTCCAATTTAAACCCATACAAGATCCCAATTCTCTTCTATAAAAACCCTTGGAGCACGTCCCTACTATTCCCTCCTATCTCTAGAGTCTTCCCAAGGTGCCCAAAATCTCAATAATCCCCTCACCAAGCTCTTGATGTCACAAAATTCCTTGCTAGGGATCCTCACATTCCTTCCTTCCTTATTAATGTCCATGTTTTCTAATATTGATATTCCCTTTTATTTTCAATTAAAAATATTGGGGAATGTTTTTGAACATCTCCTATACTTCCCTCCGTATGTTTGAAGGATGAGATATCCCTTTATCTCGCATTAATTCCCACCAAGTATAGTAGTTTCCATGCATATATTCCATAAGATATTTATCTCTCCTCATTTACATTCAAGAAATTATTTTAATTTATGAATATACATTCCATTGCATATGTTCAGATATTACGTTCCATGACCCCACTTACTTTTCATTTATTATATCTTCGATTTGAGGCCCATTCCCCCCTCATCAACCCATTTTATGATTTCTATTTGAGGTTTTTGTACATCCAATGTTACACCAAAATTCCCTATGCCAAAATTATTATCTATGTGAATACCATACACATTTCTATATCAAGGAAATTATCAATTATGAACATGTAATTTTCAATTTATTAAAAAAAATTATGTATTACACATATCTTATTGGTGGAATAAATTATGATGTTTAATGAATCAATGTTGTATGATATATGTGGCACACTTATACAAGAAATGAAATGATTAATAAGGGTGTTCCCTTATAGCACTCTAATGCATTGGGTGAAGAATAGTATCATGATATGCCATGTTAAATGAGGGTTTATTCGTGATAAATCAAGTGCAAAGAGGTTTTAATCATGCTAATTCAGGTGAAATTAGGGTTTACTCATTATCAATGTCAAATGTGCCTTGGATCATGTGAATATCATGTTAAATGTTATTCCCACATCTCCATGTTATGATAATCATGCTATACCATGCCATTATGTCCATGGTTCTATTATGCTGCATTGATATTATTATTGTATAACATGTATTTGATTCTTCATATTATTCTTGGATTACTCCCTTGCTGGGATTTATTACTCATCAGTTTTTTTGTATGTCCATAGGTTATATAATGAAATGATAAGTACGAAGAAATTTTGTGTTCATGTAAAAGAATATTTCAATAATGATGATGTATTTATGTTTTAGTTTTTTATTTAATGATCTTAATTTCTTAAGAAACTAGAACTCTCTATGCTCAGATTTGTCAAAAGTGCATGTTTATGTAATAAATCATTTTTAAATATGAAATAAAGATAAGGGTTGTTATAAAATGATTAAAAAGAACCATTCAATAAATGGTTAACCTTATAAACCTTTTAAAATATGAGGTTTAAAATCATTAGAAAATAGGTCCCTAAATTTCTAAAAAATAGCTTTCAATTGATCCCCCGTATATCAAAATGTGGTACTGGTTTGTAACATAGATAAGATGTGAATGCCTTCATCATGTATTCACAAGAAACATAGTAATTAACATTAATCCTCAGGGAAACCATGTATTATTTCATATTAATTTTACTTTATATAATATTTTTGTATAACAATATCATAAAATCCAGTTATGATAGTATAAAATCTTTTTTAATCAAATCTATAATCAGTTCCATAGATATAAATATTGTCTAATTTAAAATTTCATATCCCATAAATCTTTATCCAATCATTATCACAAAATTAGGAACATATTAAGTGTCATATTTACCATAAAATTTTGATTCTGATGAATATCCCCTTAACATTAAATAAATATTCTATTTCATCACAACTATTCAATATATTCTTGTAAATACATTGAAAATACCTAAATAGTAAAATCCCCACATATATCTTACTTCATTAATTATTTAATGAAAATATATAAAAATGTTGATTATTCTATATCACCACCCATCCTCGGGGCCCGTTCCGTGACTACCCCAAGCCCGCCTTCCATAAGCCAGGGGCTGGAGACTAGCACCAAGGCGTAATTCCCGGTAAAAAGGGAAGGAATTGCCTTTGTGAAGTAAACAAACACCACAGAGCAAAAACGCAGTAAAAGTAAACACTAAGTAAAAACTGGGTACAACAGTATGTGCGGAAAAGTAAGTGGGCCAGAATATAAACCCAAACTGAATGTAAAGTAAAATTCGAAAGGGGAAACAACAACTGAAAGTAAAGCCGCAACGTCGAGACGTCCACTGGAAATCCCACCTGAAGGGTGCGTACAAATAGCCTCCACAGCTCCTCGGGTCCAACCATCCACTTGGAGTACATCCCACCTAGTGGTCCACCTCCAAGTATCGTCCTGCTTCGCAATCCTCAACCACGGTCAGCGTCGTCCATCCTCTGCAACCAACACAACGTGGTGTGGGCATAGCCCGTGCAGGGGTGAGTATAAGCTACTCAGTAGGGACCCCGAGACCCCCGAAGGTCTCCTAAAATCCACAAAGGATAAACCACAAAGGAAATGTACAATCACGATGTAACGTCTGAAACTACTTAGGTATATGCCCATACATATACCTAAGTCATCAATTTCAAGTTCGTCTCCAACATCCGAGCCCAAGTACAACCCATTCCACACAAGAAAGAAAAACGTAATCCACAAAGGATAACACAACACAATCCACATAGGATAGCAAATTAGGATTTAGCTCACACAGTTATGCTTCTTCGAATGATGATAGAGATGATCAGATATTTCCACTCATTCATCTATGTCGTCGGACCCACAAAGGATCGATAGGTACTAACCCCCGCAATGACCCACAGAGGATCTGACCCACAAAAGATCGATAGGTAACTAACCCCCGCAATGACCCACACAGGATCATTCCCATAGAGGATCTGTAGGCACTGGCCCACACAGGACCGCTAAGCGCTGACCCACACAGGATCGGACCCACACAGGATCTGTAGCACTGATCAACGTAGGATCGCTGAGTGCTGAAGTCATCACCGTCGAATCCAGTAAAGATCTCTGCACAGTCGTCGTCGTCGCAGCCGCAGCCAGCACTAGGGTTCTCGGACACATCAAGATCGTTCGGGAGGGTCCTATCCATGAGCCGAGAGGCTGATATATGAACTGACACATAGTCCAGAGTTGATGTATCCAAAAGTTCCGTATCGTCAACAGGAACTCAACTTCGCAGACGGCGCGCCAATCGGACGCCCGGTCTGAGAGTTATTGGCTTTTTCGTCCCAGGGGCCCAGTTGGTTTTTAAATCAAAACCAACCCGACCATACTCCACCTGCATCTAAACCTCGGGCGAAGTAAGCCAAAATATCCGTTTCACCTAGAGGAATCCATCAAAGTCGACTCCACATCAATCAGACGTCTGGAGCTCAAGTTATAAGTGTTTCCGCTCTGAGGGCCCGATTGGATTCATGTAAGAACCAACCCAGCCGAACCCAATGTATTCCGAAACCTTGAGTGTAAATTGTCATAACGACCATCTCAATCCAAGGATCACATCATCGCTGACGGTGCATCGATCGGAGGTCTGTAGCCCAAGATATGGGGAAAAGACCGAAAAGGGTCCGGAAACGGGGGGTCTGGGCCCGGACTGACCCGGCCTAACCCCCCCTGGGTCATCCCGAACAGGGTGGACCCGACCCGGGTCCGGGTCCGACCCAGATGGCATGTCCCCACCCGGTCGGCGCGGCGCGGCCCGACCTGGGCCTGGCCCGGTTGCTAGGCGGCTCGGCCGTAACGGCTGAGCGGTGCGCAAGGTGGGCGCTGCCCCTTGAATGATCCACGACCTTGCGTGGGGGCTGCCTCTCGCCAACAGACGCGGCCGGGGTACCACGTCCCACCTTCACCGGTCCCGGCCGGTCACGGGATGGCCGGCCTACCGCCGTGGCTGAAGCCGTGATGGTTCTCCCCGGCGGCACGCCGGGCTCCGCCGCCAGCGGGTTGCTCCGCGGACCACCGGACGAGTTCTGGTGGTCGGAATTGCACGCCGCATTCACCAATGGCCCTCCTGGGGTCCGTCCTTCACTGCGAGGACCTCACATTGCCCGTGTGGCTTGTTTTGACGTCGTCCGCTGTTCCACACACCAAGAACGAAAAAGGGCGGTGGGTTCGGACTTGTTCGTTGGTCCGCACCCACCACGTTAGCGGTTTTAAAAGTCTCACAATAATCATTTAAACAAACCGTAGATATAAATCACAAAGATTTAAATGAAACAACCCCTACCTCAACATTATCTTCGATCGTGAGTTCGTTGTGGATTTAACCGTCGCGGAAGAAGAGGATCGTCGCGTCGCAGAAGTGGCATCGTTGTCGTCACGGTACACGGCGTTGCGTAGAGAAACTCCGAGGATTAAAATCACATAGATTTAATTGCACCATTTAAACCCACGTTGAGGATATAATTGGAAATAAATTAAAATAGCCACAACCCCCTACCTCAAATGGTTGTTGATCAAAGATTGTCGTGGGGAAGTAACATCGCGGAAGAAGCGTCGCGGAAGGAGGATAGTCGGCGTCGCAGAACACAGTGTCGCATCGTCGATCTCAGAGGGTCCGGCGTTCTTCATCGCCCATCATCGAAGGCCGATTTTCTTCGCGTTCTTCGCATTCTTCATGATGTAGGATGAAGATCTTCAAGCTTTAGAGCTTTCCCCAAATCCTCTCAACAAGCAACCCTTCAACAAAAAGTGTTGGTCTTATTTTATTCCCATGGCAACGATTAGAAAATTCAAAGTTAAGAAATGAACCATTAATTTGATGAATTAATGGTAACGAATTAACATCCCAATTAATAGGGGCCTTTAGAATTTAAGTAAATGAACCTGTTGAATTTATTTAAAAGAGGTTTTCGCGGGTGCGTTACTTGGAGGGGAAGAAACGGTGGGGCTCGTGCGGGCCCCACCTCACAAATATTCTACCAAGTGGGTAGGATATTTTGGGTTCCACCCAATCCTCTTAACTTGTCTTAAGTGGATTTATGTGGCTTTAAGTGAAATAAAATAATGTTGTCGAACCACTTTATTTTGTTTCTTAACTTAACCCCAAAAATTAAAAACCACACCTGGGAAAACACAGCTCCAGAAATAGCGTTTCATAGAAAATATCGGCACTGTGATTCCATCGGTGCCCTCAGAATTCAATTCCGAGTACCGGTTCAAAAGTTAGAAAAACCCACTCATTTGATCACTTAACGTACCTGAGCTAAACTTCATAAAATGATTCCAGGCACACCGGGCCTCGGAATCAGGTGCCGTCAGAAACTATGTTCTTGTAAAATTCAAAAGAAAATAAAGAAAAATATTCCCCTGAATTTGACAGGTCATTACATCACTCCCACCTCAGGTATTTATGTCCCCATAAAGATACATCATAAACTATTGAAACAAATGTGTGTACTGAGAACGCATCTGAGCCTCCCGCTCCCAAGTGCTCTCCTGGAGGTTCCCGTGTTTCCATATGATGTGCACTAGAGGGATCGATCATCCACGTAGGACCTGCTCCTATCGATCCTCGATCTCCACTAGGAACTCCACAAAATTCGCCCCATCATAAACATCCAAATCCCCATGGTCAATGATATGCGTCGGGTCGTGCACGTATAACCTCAGCTGAGATACGTGGAAGACGTCGTGCATCCGGTGCAACTGAGGTGGTAGAGCCTTGAGATAAACAACTTTTCCAATCCTACTGAGGACCTGGAAGGGTCCGATGAAGCGCAGAGATAACTTGCCGCCTCGGCCAAACCTCTGTAATCCACGTCGAGGTGAGACCTGCAAGAAGACGTGGTTGCCATCCTCAAACTCTAGTGGCCTTCGCCTCCTGTCAGCATAAGACTTCTGCCTATTATGAGCTGTCCTCATCCTCTCCTGGATGACCTGGACCTTCTCTATCGTGGTCTAGACCATCTTCGGTCCCACGAGTGCTGACTCCCCAGGGCTTGTCCAGCACAAAGGAGATCTGCAAGGTCGGCCGTACAACGCCTCGTATGGTTCCGTCCCGATAGTGGAGTGGTAGCTGTTGTTGTACGCGAACTCCACCAAGGGTAGGTGGTCCTCTAAGATGAGACCAAAGTAGAGGACACATGGGCGGATCATGTCCTCAAGAGTTTGAATGGTCCTATCTGTTTGACCATCCGTCTAATGGTGAAAGGAAGTGCTCATACGTAGTTGCGTCCCGAACGCCTCCTACAACCCCTTCCAAAGCTGGGAAGTAAAGCGAGCATCTCGATCGGAGACGATAGATGATGGAACACCGTGAATCCGTACAATCTCCTGAACGTAGAGACTCCCCATGCTCTCCACTGAGCCCTGCTCTCTGATGGGTAAGAAGTGAGCCGACTTGGTGAGTCAGTCAACAATCACCCAATTGGAGTCCTGACCTCTGGACGTGCGTGGAAGTCCAGTCACGAAGTCCATAGATATGTCGACCCACTACCACTCCGGGACCTCCAAGGGCTGTACCAAGCCTGCTGGTACCTGATTCTCTGCCTTCACCTGCTGGCAGGTGAGGCATTAAGAAACTAACTCTGCCACAACCTTCTTCATGCCCGGCCACCAGTGATGTCGTCTGAGATCCCAGTACATCTTCGCCAATCCAGGATGTACCGCCAAAGGAGAAGTGTGAAGCTCTCTCAGTACTTCCTCCCATAAAGTAACTGGTACCAAGATACGTCCTCTGAAAAGAACGTCGTGCTCTCCTCCCACGGAGAATCCATCAGGTGCCTGTCCTGAGGATATCTGCACACGTTGCATCTCACAGTCGGCGTCCCCACGCTGTGCCTCTCTGACCCGCTATAGTATTGGATTAGTGACTGTATGTGACTGAAGGAACGCTGCTCCATCTCTATCCATGAAGGATATCTACAAAGTGGCTAGCTGCTCCGTCGCCTCCTCAAGCAGCTGAATTCCTGTCCTCCTGCTGAGAGCATCGGCTACTACGTTCCCCTTCCCAGGAGTATAGACTATCTCAAAGTCATAGTCCTGGTGGAACTCAAGCATTCGTCGCTGTCTCAGGTTCAGGTCCTTCTGAGAGAAGATGTACCTGAGACTCTGATGGTCAGAAAAAACTGTAAAGCGCTCGCCCATCAGATAGCGTCGCCATGTCTTCAGAGCGAAGACCACTGCTGTTAACTCCAGGTCATAGGTGGCGTAGTTCTACTCATACGGCCTCAACTGACGTGATCCATAGGCGATCACTTCCCGCTCCTGCATCAGGACACATCCGAGTCTGGTCCCTGATGCATCGTAGTAGACTACATACCCTATCCCCTCCTCCGGAAACCTCAAGATAGGTGCATTGGTCAATCTATATCTCAGCTCTTGGAAGCTCTTCTGACATCTGTCTGACCACACAAATGGTTTCCCATTCTTTTTCAAAGCTTAGAATGGTTCCACAACACGGGAGAAGCCTTTTACAAACCTCCAATAGTATCCAGCTTGTCCCAGGAAACTTCGCACCTCCATCACACTCCTGGGTGGCTCCTAATCTAGCACTGCCTCGATCTTTGCAGGATCCACCGCAACTCCCGCCTCAAAGATGATGTGTCCAAAGAAGTGGACCTTGCGTAACCAGAACTGAAACTTAGAGAGCTTTCCATAAATCTAGTGCTCTCGGAGTGTGTCCAGTACAACCCGTAAGTGGTAGGTGTGCTCCTCCTCAGTGTTCGAGTATATCAAAATGTCGTCGATGAAGACCATGACAAATCGATTGAGGTATGGCTGAAAGATCCTGTTCATGAGGCCCATGAACACTACCCGAGAATTGGTTACACCGAATCGCATAACTAAGAACTCATAGTGGCCATACTGACATCTAAAGGTCATCTTCTACACGTCCTCTTTCCGAACTATGAGCTGATGATAGCCTGACCTGAGGTCTATCTTGGAGAACCACCGTGCTCCCTTGAGCTGATGAAAGAGGCCATCAATCCTTGGTAGCGGATACTTGTTCCTCACTGTCACCTGGTTCAGGAGACTATAGTCGACACAAAGTCGCAAGCTCCCGTACGCCTTCTTGGCAAACACTATCAGGGAAGCCCAGGGTGAAACACTGGGTCGAATGAATCCCTTTCCCTACAAGTCCTCCAACTATACCCGTAGCACTCGACGATCGACGGGAGCCATCCGATATGCTGGAGTCAATATCGGGGCTGTCTCGGGGTACAGGTCAATATAAAAGTCTACCTCTCTACGAGGAGGTAGTCCTGGAACGTCGTCGGGAAAGAAGTCCTCATACTGTTCCACCACTGCAGGAAAACAAGGACTCTGTACATCAACTGCTCCTAGGATGAGGCTAGCCAATTGATGAGTGATGGGATTTCCTCTCCTCTGCGAGAGTCCATCTTGTGCTGCGAAGGCTCCCTTCTCGCCTTTGAAGGTGAACCTGCTCTCGTCGGTGCATGCACATCGCACCTTGCTCCTAATACAGTCGATCTGAGCATGGACTGTAGATAACCAATCCGTGCCCAAGACGATGTCGTAAGGCCTCGAAGCCGCTACAAGAATATCCCAACCAAATCTCTCGCCTCCTAGAGTAAGCTCATAATGCCAGCACCAGTGCGTAATCATCGAGTCTACTCCCGTAGGAGTCTCTAGCCATAAGGATCGAGCCAATGGCTCTGTCAGAGTCTTCGAGCTCCGAACAAAGGCAGCAACTATGAAATAATGACTCTCTCCTGTGTCTTTAAGAACTACAGCAAGGTTGGAATAGACACAGATAGTACCTCGAATCATCTCGGGCGTGCTGTGGTCGTAGGCCTCTGCTGCCTGGAGCTGTGCCTGTCTCTGCCCGCCAGCTCCCTGTGGTCTGGGTGGACCTCCTAGTGGTGGTGGTGGTAGAGCCTCAAAGCGTCGCCCACCACCTGCTGCTCGGCCAGCTCCTCTGCCTCGTCTTCCTGCTCCCTGCGGACCGCCATGGTCGACCCTCTGCCTTTGCCTAGGTGTCCCCTCAACTGTCTGCTCCTCCTCGGCATGGTGGGCCGGGTAGTCACGAGCCATGTGGCCCTGCCCACCGCATGCGTAGACTTGTCTGCCTCTCGAACGACTGGCCCCGTGCTGTGTGCCCGACACAGCTGAGCCAGTGTCCTGAGGGTCTGGTCTGCCTGGACCCATGAGTCATCCGTCGACTACCTACTGCGGAAGACTCTGCTACATGCCGCCCTGTGGTGGGTCTCGCTGCTGAAGTAGGCTTAGCAAGGAAGCTCTCGATCAAAAGGGCTCGCTCCAGTACTCCTGCCTGGGTCGGAATGCTGAAGGAGATCAGAGATGCCCTGATCTCATGACTCAATCCCTTCTCAAAGGTCCGGGCCTGGAAGAATGGGTCTCGTACCATGTTTGTCGAGTAGCGCGAGAGATCGATAAATCTCGCGGAGTACTGGGCGACCGTCAAGATGCCATGCCGCAGCTGTAATAGCTCCTGGAAGCACCCTGCATGGAGGGTGGCTGGGAAGAACTCCAAGTGGAACAGTCTCTCAAAGTCCGTCCAGAGGAGATATGCCTCATCGTGCACCTGGAGCATCAGGCTCCACCATCGGCCCACTGCCGCGTGCAGTAGGCTCGCTGCGAGGATCACCATGAGGTCTACTGGTGTCCTCAGTAACCTGAAAGCTCGTACGACTGCCTCCAGCCAATCCTCGGCTGCCTGGGGGTCCGTCTACCCGCGGAACCTGGGCGGTCGCTAGCAATGAAACTCGTGCAGTGCACTAAGGCGACGTGCATCGTCAGTGGCCGGGGCTGGAAGCATCGGTGGCTCGGCGGGGAGAGGTATGACCGGTGCCTCTACTGTCAAAGGGCCCTGCACGGAGGCCTCGTTAGTCGGTGGGCTGTCATCACGCACAACTCTCGAAACCATAGCTAGCTGCCGTCGTGGGGCCATCCTGAAAAGAAACAGGTGTGCCACGGTCAGAACCGTATACCTGGTGAGCTGACATAATGTAATCACAAAGAAAACATAAAACACACATGCAATCAATGTTTTCATGCATTAAGTCAGAAATCAGAAGTCAGGGTCCTGGTGTATGGATATGTCGGCCTCCGTACCAACACTGGGCTCCATGGACTGATAACAACACTCAATACTTTTAACACTATTGATTCACATAGAAAAGATCAGAGTCCTGAGTTCTGTGGTAGAACCGAACTCCTCTGATACCAATTTTTCTTGACCCGTTCTCGGGGCCCGTGTCGTGACTACCCCAAGCCCACCTTCCATAAGCCAGGGGCTGGCGACTAGCACAAAGGCGTAATTCCCTCTAAAAAGGAAAGGCATTGCCTTTGTAATGTAAACAAAAACCACAGAGCAAGAAAGCAGAAGAAGTAAACACTATGTAAAAACTGGGTACAACAATAAGTGCGGAAAAGTATGTGGGCCAGAATACAAACCCAAACTGAAAGTAAAGTACAACTTTAAAGGGAAAAAACAACTGAAAGTAAAGCCGCAACGTCGAGCCATCAACTAGAAGTCCCACCTGAAGGGTGGGTACAGATAGCCTCCATAGCTCCTTGGGTCCAACCGTCCGCTCCGAGTACATCCCACCTAGTGGTCCACCTCCAGGTACTGTCCTGCTCCGCAAGCCTCAACCACGATCAGTGCCGTCCATCGTCTACAACCAACACAACGTGGTGCGGGCATAGCCCGTGCGGGGGTGAGTATAAGATACTCAGTAGGGACCCCGAGACCCCCAAAGGTCTCCTAGAATCCACAAAGGATAAACCACAATGGAAAGGTACAATCACGAAGTAACATCAGACACTACATAGGTATATGCCCATAAATATACCTAAGTAATCAATTTCAAGTTCGGCTCTAACATCCGAGCCCATGTACAACCCAGTCCACACAGGAAAGCAAAACGTAATCCACACAGGATAGCACAACACAATCCACACAGGATAGCTAATCAGGATTCAGCTCACACAGGTATGCTTCTTCGAATGACGATATAGATGATAAGATATTGCCAATGATTCATCTAAGTTGTCGGACCCACAAAGGATCGATAGGTACTAACCCCCGTAATGACCCACAAAGGATCTGACACACACAGGATCGATAGGTAACTAACCCCCGCAATGACCCACACAGGATCAGACCCACACAGGATCTGTAGGCGCTGGGCCACACAGGACCACTGAGCGCTGTCCCACACAGGATTAGACCCACACAGGATCTGTAGCACTGATCCATGTAGGATTTCTGAGTGCTAAAGTCGTCGCTGTCGAATACATTGAGGATCTATGCACAGTCGTCGTCGTTGCAGTCGCAGCCAGCTCTAGGGTTCCCGCACACAACGAGCTCGTTCGGGAGGGTCCGCTGCATGAGCCGAGAGGCTGATACATTAACTGGCATATATTCCAGATTTGATGCATCCAAAATATCCGTATCTTCAACATGAACTCAACGTCACAGACAGCGCGTCAATCAGACGCCCAGTCTGAGAGTTATTGGCTTTTTCGTCCCAGGGGCACGATTGGTTTTTAAGTCAAAACCAACCCGACCGTACTCCACCTGTGTCCAAACCTCGGGCGGAATAAGCCAAAAGATCCATCTCACCTAGAGGAATCCATCAAAGTCGATGACACGTCAATCAGACGTCCGGAGCTCAAGTTATAAGCATTTCCGCTCCGAGGGCCTGGTTTGTTTCCTGTACGAACCAACCCGGCCGAACCCAAAGTATTTTGAAACCTTGATTGTAAAATTTCATAACGACAGTCTCGATCCAATGATCACATCGCCGCTGATGGTGCGTCGATCGGAGGTCCGTTGCCCAACATATGAGCAAAAGACCGAAAAGGGTCCGGAAACGGGGGGTCTGGGCCCGACCGACCAGGCCCAACCCACCCTGGGTCGGCCAGAACCGGGTCAACCTGACCCGAGTCCGGGTTCGACCCGGATGGCGCAGCCCGGCCAACATGGGCGCAGCCCGGTCGCCAGGCGGCTAAGTCGTAACGGCCGAGCGGTGCTCAAGGGGGGGTGCCGCCCCCTTCAATGATCCGGGGCCCTGCGTGGGGGGCCTCCTCTCACCAACGGACGTGGACGGGGTGCCCCGTCCCGCCTTCGCCGTTCCCACGCGGTTGTGGGATGGCCGGCTTGCAGCCGCGGCTTCAGCCGCGACGGTTCTCCACGGCGGCGTGACGGGCGCCGCCGACGGGTTACTCCGCGAACCACCGGACAAGTTCCGGTGGTCGGAATTGCACATCGCCTTCGCCAATGGCCCTCCCAGGGTCCGTCCTTCACTGCGAGTACCTCACATCGCCCGTGCGTCTTGTTTTGACGTTGTCCACCATTCCGCACACCAAGAACGAAAAAGGGTGGTGGGGTCAGACTTGTTCGTTGGTCCACACCCACCGCATTAGCGGTTTTAAAAGTCTCACAACAATCATTTAAAAAAATAGTGGATATAAATCGCAAAGATTTAAATGAAACAACCCCTACCTCAACGTTATCGTCGAATGTGATTTCGTCGCAGATTTAACCATCGCGGAAGAAGAGGATCGTCGCATCGCGGAAGGGGAGTTTCTATCGTCGCGGTATACGGCGTTGCGTAGGGAAACTCCGAGGAATAAAATAACACAGATTTAATTGCACCATTTAAACCCATATTGAGGATATAATTCACAAAGAATTAAAATAGCCACATCCCCCTACCTCAATCAGTTGTTGATCGAAGATTGTCATGGGGAAGGAACGTCAAGGAAGAAGCGTCACAGAAGGAGGATCATCAGCGTCGCGGAACACGGTGTCGCGTCGTCGATCTCCGAGGGTTCGGCATTCTTCGTCGCCCTTCATCAAAGGCCAACGTGCTTCATGTTCTTCGTGAAGGAGGATGAATAACTTCAAGATTTAGATCTTTCCCCAAATCCTCTCAACAAGCAACCCTTCAACAAAAAGTGTTGGTCTTATTTTATTCCCATGCCAACGATTAGAAAATTTAAAGTTATGAAACGAATCATTAATTTGATGAATTAATGGTAACGACTTAACTGCCCAATTAATAGGGTCATTTATAATTTATGTAAATGCACTGGTTGACTTTATTTAAACGAGGTATTTGCGGGTGTGTTACTTTTAGGGGAAGAAACGGTTGCGATTGTGTGGGCCCCGCCTCAAAAATATCCTGCCAAGTGGGTAGGATATTTTGGGTTCCACCCTATCCACTTAACTTAGCTTAAGTGGCTTTAAGTGGCTTTAAGTGAAATAAAATAATGTTGTCACACCACTTTATTTTAATTCTAAACATAACCCCAAATATTAAAAATCACATCCTATAAAACTCAACTATGGAAATGGCGTTTCTAAACAAATATCGGCGCTGTGATTCCATCGGTGCCCTCCGAATTCGATTCCGAGCACCTGTTCAAAAGTTAGAAAAAACCGCTCGTTCGTTCACTGAACGTACTTGAGCTAACCTTCGGCAAATGATTCTGGCCACACTGGGCCTCAGAATCAGGTGCCGTCGGAAACTGTGTTCTTGTAAAATTCCAATGAAAATTAAGAAAAAAATTTCCTTGAATTTTACGGGTCTTTACATTCTAGGTCATACATAATTCTTTAACAAGGAAACCTTGTCCTATAATGTATTAAATCATTCCTTTCACATTTCACCGATATTATTATCATTATATATAATATAACTATCAATCAATACGACCTTATAGATTCTACTTTGGAAACATTTGACATAGGGTGTTGATTTTCATAATGATCAATCATTCCAAATTTTTATAACACAACAGTTGATGATGGGTTATGGATTCTATTATTCTCATTCTCTTCATTTAACAAACATTTCATTTTCCATCGGATGATAGATTCATTATTTCATTTTCTATAGTCAAAAAAATTATTTTTCACCAAAGACATTCACTTGGGTTCTTCTTTCCACATTCATGACACAATGAAAACTTAATCATCATATTTATATGGTTTCTATTACTTGAACAGAAAATGAAACCCTTTTTTATCTTCTTTTGGGACCCAAGGTGTTGGTTAAGGTACATATTTTAAATCATTTTCTACAAGTACTAATTAGGCATGATCAAAAAATCATTCATTCCAATGATAATCCCATATAATGGCTCATCATCAAACTTTCTATCACATTCAATGTTAACCCAGTTGGTCGTGGTTCCTACCATTGACTAAAACAAGAATTCATAATGTGATAAGAACTATTTATAGAAAAAACCACATAAACATGAAAAGTCACATTTATTATGCCTAAATAATGACACCTTTTAAATTTGTAAAAAATTATGATTATACCAAGAGATATCCCTAGAGATATCCTTAGAAATATACGTAGGGATATCACTATGATTTTTTCATCCTATTTTAAAAAGGATGAGAAAATGCTTCCTTTAATATGAACTTTTGATTCCTATACTTAACACACATAGATAATACATCATTTTAGATTAATATTCAACACATTTAAAAATAATGTGCCCAAGGACAACGATAATATAGTGTGTTTGGAATCATGGAACACATTATTCTCATTTAATGAAATATTTTCAATGATTCCCAAAATGATCTTCCCTTTAGAATGTTTCTTCCAAACATAAGGAAATGAAAAATTAAAATGGGGGAGCTAGGATTCCCAGTAAGGGTAACTAATGAATATATTTAAACATATCATTAACATAAGGGTATGAGAAAATGATAAAAAAAATTAGAACCATACCCTAAATATCAATCATGAAACACGTGGTTCATGGTATAAATATTGGATGAACATAAGACAAAAATCATACGGGAATAATGTTCATAACCATTAATAGAAAAATATAAGAGTAATATTTAGAATTATTGACATACACAAAAGCATATAAAATAATTCCCTTTAAGTCATAGAATATTTACAAAAAATAATATGGTCTTTCATTTGGTCTACAAAATCTAGGTGGTAAAAATTACAATCTACAGTCATAAACCATTCCTTGTAGTGGAATGGGTTCACTACCAAAACAATATTTGTATTAAGGGTTCACTCTCAATACCATCTTAACAGAAAGGGTTCACTCCCAAGACCATATTATGATAAAATAATTTATACTGAACTGATTTAATTACTCATTACATATAGGACTATCTCATGAGATATAAATTGTTACCCAGTGCATTGTGTTGAGATATAGGTCCTACCCGTCACATAATGTCCTCATACCTATGTGTGACTCATGATATAAAATAATCATCATACCATATCACACAAAATAGATGGGTTACAAAAACATTATAACATAACCCATGATATTAAATGTGTTTCATGAGAAATTCATCAAATCAATAACTCTAAAAAAATACTACTTTAATAATCACATAACAACGCTTGAAAATAAGTGATATTCATAATAATTTCCTAATGTTATAGCCCCTATAAGAGAAATAGATTCAAAAAAACATGGTATCATTAATATAAACTATTAAATGAATCAATAAGAATGGTTTTCTTGGGTAATATCCCATGTAAAGCATAAAATATTTAAAAAGATTTAATATTATATAATGAAAGAATTTGAAATCTCACTTGGAATATTTATCATAGGAAAATAGAATTTCATGGAAAATCTCATTCCTAAAAATATTTCAAAAATCATTTTATTTTAAATAATTGTCATAAATTTCAATTAAAAAATTTATAGGGGTAAATATATATTCATCTTTTAAAAAAAAGTCTTTTCAAATCATGATCATTTTGAAACCCATTTTTTTACCACATTTCAATTTTATAAAGAAATCTTGGTGAACTTTTGAAGACCTTTTTCTTTTAAAAAACTATTAAAACATATAGATAAATTCTGAAAATAATTGACAACATTTTTATTTCAAAATATTTTGAATACTTATTAATATATCTTTAAAACAGTTTTAAAACATTTTAATTAAATGTTTCCTGAAAAAAATATGAAAAATAGAAATTATTTTCAATCATTGCTCCATTAAAACACATTTAAAACATAAAAATAGAGCATTATACCATTTTAAACCTCCTTTTCATTAAAAATGAATTTAAAATAAATAACTTCTAGAATATTATGAAAACAATTTCTTTGAAAATTAAATTTTAATCTTGAAAATGATGCTTATAGGAAATTATGTTCATGAAACTGGGTATGTTCGTACATGATGCACATTCCTTTTTCTTCGTAAAAGGTTTATAAATGTTCCTCGATCAGAAAAAATGACAAGAAGTTATAATTTAAAAACATTTTTTATAACGGTAAAAAATGGTCAAAATGTATTTTAAAAATAATATGATAATAGAGAATATTTTTTTCAATAGTTTTAGAAAACACATTTTTGAAAGAACATAAATTTATGAATGAATATAGAAACATAGTCGTACATTCTTAAAAAACATTCATAATTATATTATTTATAATAGAGTGGGAATATAGTAACATTACATTAATATTAATTTAATAACAATTTTAGAGGAATATTCATAAGATTTATTAAGATGTAGATCTTAATATTTCATCAACAAAAGCATTCTCTCAAAAAATATTGATAAAAGATGATATTTTAGTAAAAAATAGTTATATCATTGTTAATATTTAATTTTGAACCCCATGAAATTATAAAATTATATGAAGATCAATAAATCTTGAGAGTAATGAGATTAATGATATAACATGTCATAGGGTAGTATATACACATTTTTAAAATAATCCGGGTTTATAACATATCATTTGTCATAAATAAGTAAAACTCATACAAAATTTCCTTAACAATTTTTTAACTTTTGAACTGTAAACATTGTGAAAGGGAGATCCTAAAATTGATATTTAATTATATATATATTTTAAAATATTAATCGTATAATATATTACCTGAAAGTATATGAACCACCGGAAATAACATAGAGTTCAATAAGTTAAATATATTGTCAAAAGTAAAGTGATACTATAAATCCCATAATTACTTGAGGAACATTAAAATTAAGATACCGATGAATGACTAACATCATTTAAAAAGTTTAATATAATAAAATAAATGTAATCCAAGATATAAAAAGTATTATGGAAATATATACACCACATAAAATAAATGGGTGGTGAATATTTCATATATCTCATGAATATAATAATGTGAGTTGAAATTCCCTTACTATATATATTGAATCTTAATGTACCTGTTGAGACCTCATGTATAACAAATAAAGGTTTTTTAAACATTTTCATTTTCACAAAATTGCATTACTAGGATTTATTTTATTCCAAATTTAGTATTTTATAATTAAGGGAGTTAATTTGGGAGGTTATTTCAAAATGGGTTTGATAAGAAAAATCTCTTGAGAGGTATGAATAACTTGGGGGACTGCCTTCTCCTAGTGGATAAGTGACATTCATGTAAATATAAAAATGTAAACATTATTGAGTTTTCTCTCATTCTTACTGTGTATATAATAGTGATCCAAATTTTAGAAAATTTGTGGAATGATCCAAATATGGCCATAAAATGCCTTTTTTATAGGCATCTTTATCATTTGGCCCCTTATGATTAATTTTTAACCTTTAAGAAAAATAAGTTTTACCTTAATCACTGTTATTAATATTAACACTTTTGGAAATATTTTTATCAAAAACAAATTTTAAATTATTACACATTATATATTTTTATAATTCCAAACATGAAATCAATTTTTACAAATACCACACATAGACATTTTAGAAATTAATTTAAATTTAATCCCATAGACGTGATAAGACAACATGTTTTTAATGTGAAAATATTCAAATGGTTATATTGTTTTTTAATCCAATTCATTTTTCAATTAATTAATTTTATTAATATATTTATAGGTTATCTAAAAATACTTTATTACTAATTTAAAATAAAAATTAACTATATAAATAAATTATATTAAAATTATTTATTAATTAAATTTATATATTGTTCAAAATTCATCAGAAAATTAAACATCTCATAAAAATATATAAAATTCACCAAAATTTTATTCTGATATACCTATTTAAAAAATTAATTTTATATAAAAAATTAAATTTTGAAAATTAGTTTTCAAACATGTCTTCCATTAAAATGCAACAAAACATACTTTTAGAAAAAATATTTCTTTTCTGCCTAAAATTTTACTTGTTTTTATTTTGTGCCTATAAATCATATTATAAATAATGTAAAAAAACATGGTTCAAATTTAAATATATATATATATATCATTACTATTTTTCACTAATTGTGATTAAATTAATATATTGATGTAAAACTATTTTTTGGAAATAAAAATAGTTTTCATTGAAATCATTTATTTATATTCAACTAGTTTTTATTTTAATTTGAAATTTATTAATGACTAATGAATTATTTTAATAAGGTTGTTTAAAACATATTTTCATTATATAACTATCACAATTCATATATTATTTTCTAATTTCTAGTTGATAACTATAATAATATTTTAATGATATAATTAATATTATATTGTAGTTCGGTAAAAATTAGTGTATCGTGTAAGAAAAGATATAAAAGTTGCTTGGTATTGTTCTTAGAGGAATCCAAACATAGTTATTTTTTTACCACATGATGATTTATTTTTTTTATAGAAAAATATAAAATTGGTGTTGCTTATAATGCAATCCAAACATACTGTTTATTATATCGAAAGTTATCTTTTTTGTTTTTGTCAAATGAAAATTATTCAGAAGGTGCAATTAATTCAAAACAAATATTTCATAAAATTTAGTTTTATTATATGATAGTTTAGAGGGATACGAATAATGTTTCATGGATTAAAATTTTTTCCTTAAAAATAGAAGGATTATTTTAATGTTTTTTGATAAATTAATGTATATCTCTAAGATAATTTTCATTCCATGATATGTTATTGTTTTTTGTTCTGAATAAAATTATAACAAGAAAGATTATTATATTTTGGATCAATAGGTTAAAATTATACAAAAACTTTACCATTAGAAACTTGAATGGGGATTATTTTGACTAAGGAAAATTATTTCTTCGGTAAAATTTTAAGGAGAATTCTTGAACTACATAGGAGAATTTTTTTATTATAATATTTTTTCACAATTAAGAAATAGAAATGAGATAATTTTATGTCTAACTATAAATATTATAATAGAATAAGAATTACTCACAAGAATTTTAAAGAGAAATATTAAAATAATTACACTTATTATACCCAAGTGTCGTCCCAAGATCCATGATCCTCCATTCATGGTGCTATATCCTCTACCATTTCATTGAAAATTATTTTTTCTATGAGATGAATAAACATTACCAATAATCGTTTATTCTAAATTTAGGGGAATTGATTATGATAAAATTCATTATGTTTTGATAAATATTGTTTTTACTATTGTTTTTAGTATTCCTAATATCAATTCTATAATTCAATCATTTTTGTTGCACCAAATTACCTTTGAATCTATTTTTAATCCAATGATGAAAGCTTAGAAATGGCCTAACACAAGCATGATTGAGGTATTCAGAGAAAATGTGATTATGTTTGTTAGTGGTGGAATAATATTCCCTAGTATATATAATGGTTTAGTCATTTTCTTATATTCCCTTTTATGATTGGGGTGACTATGATCAAAAAATTAAATGAATGCAAAAAATTAAATCCAAAACAATAAATTAGTGGAGGGTTGGTATAGACTATATGAATCTCAATTCTTAGACCGTTAAAGATCATTTTACAATTAAATTTATAGTTAAAATTATAGAAACATTATCTAGAAATCAATTTATTCAGGCTTTATAGATTTTTTTTTGTTACAATCATAAATTTATCACCCATGGGGTCCAATATGAAAACATGTTTTTGGGATCCTGCCTTCTCTGTTACATAAATTTTCATTACATTGTAAAAATGGAAGATATATTTGGTTTAGATTCTTGAAAATAAGGTATATAATACATATAAATGGAAACAATTATTATAAATCCACATGAAATACATATTCATGGGTTTACACTCAGTTATAAGTACTACACCTCAAATCATCAGGACTTACATCAATGTAATGGGTTGTGGATGAAACCCAATAATGGAATAAACAATATAGGCTTATAATATGTGATACTAGGAAATATTTATTATAACATGGGGAATAACAATAAGGAATCATAATGATGGATATTGAAATTATAAAAACAGGAATAATAACAAGAAAATTTGGAGACAATGTTTAAATGAGATATTCATAATCATACCACTATGATTTATCTCCAATGTGTCATGAATAAATATTATCATGCTTATTCACCTTGTTATAATAGAATATTTAATACCTAGAGATCACATATGATACCCAAGGAATTAGAGTAATATCAAGGTGAATTCATCATATGTATTAATTAATTTTAACTATAATGATCATAATCAATCCATTTAGTAATAAACTACGAAGAATAAAGAAAATGTTTCTTAATAATACGTGGTGTATGAAAGTGTCTCATGATAATGATCATTACAATATTTTTATCCCTTATAAGGTAATTGTTTTATATTATTTGTGAATACTAAAATGATAATAATTTTATTATATTTAATAATAACAAAGGAATAGAAAAAGGCTAGGGTATCCATAGAAAAAAATATAAAAGACAATTTATTATGGAGATGATAGAATATTTGAGAAGTAAATTTTGTAACATGATGGGTATAAATCATTGTTTTTGAAATGTGTAAAATGAGAGGGTACAGGGGTATAAAATAGTTAAACAAAAATAATTATATTAGTGGTAAAATAAAATTTGGAAAATATTAATTTTCAACGAAATTGGAAACATACCACAAAAGGACTCTTGAATGAAAAGGAGATGTTGAGATTTAACTTACCTTTAAGACGTACTCCTTGATATTGGGTAATATATCCTCGTTTGATTGAAGAAAACATAAGGGAATCCATGGGTGGAAAATCCACATAACTATATCGAATATGGATTGGGAGTGTTTGAAAATGGATAAATGGATGGGTATTTATAAGAGAAGTGGTTGAATTTTAAAAAAAATCTAAATATTGGTCTTGAAAAACAAGATTGTAAAATAAGAAAAACTCGTTCCTTACGAATTTGTTTTGTTCATATTTTGGAAATTTGGCTGATATTTGGTATATTATTAACCCCCTGAATTGAATACCAATTATATAATTTTTTTGGAAATTACAATTAATGAATCCACCAAATAATGTTCCTACAAATGTAATTTTTTTAGAAAATGAATTTTAAATTATAGTTTTTAAAACTATTTAAAATATATTAAAACATAGATTACTAATTAAATAAAATATTCAAGGTATTATAATTTTTTTTTAATTTTTACATCATGGTAACATAAATTTGATGTCATAAAATATACAGAAATCATAAAACTATATTTTTTTACTACTCATTGAAAAATAATATATTTTAAAAAATTCTTACAAATTCCCCCTAACTTAATTTCGACACAATGATTTAAAATATAATGTTTTTTCCTTGATTAAATATCTAAAAATTTAAATAATAAATTTTAATTATTAAAATTCTTATTTAATTAAAAAGATAATTTTTAAGGCATAATAGAATTTTGGACACATATAAAATCCTTCATAGTCCATTATGAAATCATTTATAGAATCATAATTTAATAAATGTGTTCTAAACGTATATTTCATAAAAATTATTCAAATTTTTTGTTATAAATGTTTCATATAAATTATATGAAATTTCAATTATGTTTCATTTACAACCAAAAGTCAATTTATCAAATTCAACTCAATTAAATAGATAATTTATAATGAAAATTTAATCTTAAGATGAATTTATTGTATACAAATTTTATTTATGTAAATTAATTCAGAAATTATAAAACTATTTCCAGGACATGTATCCCCTTGTTACACCCCCATATGCCTTAATTATAAGGTTTGAAATGGTCATTGTTATTTAGGGTGGATTGGATAACATCGATCGATTGGTAGTCTTGATTATCATGAAATTATCCCATAGATGATTTTGATTAATCATAAAATATTTATTATTAGCATGGGAATGGTCAAAGGAGAAACACAATGATTATTCCCCTCTCCTATATTATAACCAATGGTCTTAAAATGTAATAAATATACTGGTTGATTCCAGTGAGTATCCTTACTGTTTCCATTATTTCTTATCAAAATATAATCTCTATGGTAATAGATCGCAATTAGATGATCCTTTTATGAGAGGTAATGTTCCAAATATACCACCTATGGATTCAGTACCTATGAGGGATTAGGTACATACTTCCCCATGATAAATATGTGGATGAAATCTGGAATTTGAGATAGATTTAGTGGAAGTGTTATTCTATATCTCACTTATTCTTTGTGATCAAGGATTTCCAAATGGACCACTTACACAGGGCTAATATTCCCTTTCATTCCAAATATCATGACTGTCATACCTAGTGATGTTAGAAGGAAAACATTATCCACAACATAAAAATCTATGTCCCTTTCAAAATATCACTACATAACTCTTCCAACAACCTTGAGTATCCTTTATATGTTGTTGGATGACATGAATAGTTTCTATCATATTTTTTACAAGATTGTCCCAAAAAACTTTCCTCTCAAAAACTTGAACCTAGAATGTATGATTTCTAAATCTCATCCCATAAATATATTCATATGATTATATTTAAATAATTGAGTAGAATATTTTTTTGTTTGAAAAATAAAATAATTGGAATTTTGATCCAATCAACTTTTAAATCTCATTGACTAAGATCTCAATATTTCTTCATGGTTCAAAAAATTTCTTTCAGATTGTCCATCAGTTTGGGGATTATAGGACATAACAAAATTATATCCAGTGTTTATAGAATTTTCTTGACATCTCTAGAAATAATATGTGAATCATGGATCATTAAAAAAAATTATAGAAATGTTCACATCATGAAATCTTACCAATTCATATACGTATATCATGTCAAGTAGTCAAGAGACCATTGTTACTGAATAGGAATGAAATAGTATTTATTTGTGAGTTGACCAACTATAACCTCTTTTATATTGATTCCATTTGACATTTTTTTGATCCATATGAAGAAGTCCACAGTGATTAATCCTATTTCCTTGTTGTTTTGTGCAGTGGTTACAATACACCTTTAAGAAGTTGTTTCTCCTCCTTCATTTGATGACACGCTAATAACCTTGTATTATAGTTGAGATTATATCCCTTTTAATGTTATCCTATGTATAATGATCATGAAGGTCCCTATACATGATAGTGCTTCTGGAATGTATAGAGAATGTAGATCTATGTGTTTCAAGCATAATCACAATCCTTATCCCTATGATAGATGTGACATATATCATTTTATGAAATTTCAAAAAACCTCCTTGATCAATACTTAACTCTAGAAACATCCATTTATTCACATCATATATCTTATTTTTTAACAACATATATTCTCAATAATATACTATTATATTCTCTAGTAATGATGGCTGATAAATCATTTGGGATAGAGTTAATGATGTCCCTTCCCATAAAATTCCCCTGTATAATTTTCTCGGTTCTGGAACAATAGATCTCTTTAAATACTCTTCATTTATATCAAAATTGGGTATTTTTTAGTGTTGTAGTATTGTATTATTTCCATTCAATAGTGATAGTAAGATAAACTTTCATAGTCTATAAGTGGTTCCAACTATTTTCGTTGTCTCATATTAAATTCCTTATGTCTGGAAATGTTACTCCAAATTTGGTGGCATTTGTATATATTAAATTTCTCCCCATAAATTCAGTGCATACATATATTTAGAGTAAAAAGAAAAAAATCCCGCTTGAGGACATGCATATGAAAATGTTTCTCATGAGGAATTAACTTTTTAGATGCATACACAATTAGTTTTTCATTTATCTATTTGATGCACCCAATCAAGTTCAGAGATTAATTGATATATATAAGTAATATTTATCCAATATATGGTAGAGTTGACATAGGTGTACTTAAAATCACATATTTTTTTCTCAAAAACATTCTTAAAAATAAATTTTCGTTGTTATAAAATCCCATTTTAATATTAACATTGTTATTGGGTTAGAAATCCAGGAAATGATTTTCAAAAACCTACAATAGCATCCTTTTAATCAAAGTAAAAAAATTAATCTCATTTACTATCTTCTAATTAGGCCACTCCCATTAAACCTTTGTTTTTATAGTAATAATTGATATTTTTTCAACAGTTACAATGATCCGTGATAATGAAGTTTTTTTTAAATACAAATCTAATTTTCGAAAATAACCCAAATAAACAATACTTCCTCATATTTTCAAATTAAAATTTCCCAGATATAAAGTACATATAAATGACAACATTTTTTCATAATATTTCATACATTTCACTAACTAACTCCCAAATAATGTATTAGTTTAGTGACTTTGGAAACAAGGAAGATAAATAACTAGTTCGTAATACTTCTTCATATTCTCTTGTTTATTTATCCATAAAGAGAACACTTTTTACATATCATAATTAATACATTTCATCATATCCTCGGTAAAAGAAACATAAGAAAGAGTGAGCTTTGATGCTCAGTAAATGTAAATAGAAAAATAAATATGAACAACCTGAACATAAGGTTATGAAAATATAAGGATAAAATTTTAAGATCATAACAAAAATGTCAAAGATCATATACAAGTATCCATGAATAAACATTGGTAGGTTATAAGATTTGATTTATAATGGAATCTGGACCATAAGAAAGGATAGAATTATATATAAAGAACACATTGAATCATGGAATCCACGTAACTATATTAAATTATTTCCATAGTTCTCAAGGATTACAACCAAGACTTCCATCGTAGATTGGTCTAACTCCTAAAAACAACTTCTTAGTCCGGGTTCATTCCCAAGACCATCTTAGCAATCATGGTAATCTCCCACGTCCATCATAGTAGACAAGGTCCTAAAATGAGCCACATTCACTCATAATTGCATCTGTGTCATTATATTTTGATATAAATCATTTCACAATTAATTGGATGGATATATTGGTCACACCAATCACTGGATGAAAACCATAAATTTTTGTTCCACAAGAACATAAATCATTTATCATATCAAAATTTTGGAAATGAAATATGATTCCTAAAAATTTCAATATAGAATAACCCATGGGAAATAAATGTGTATATTAAATATTATCATAAAAGAACCAGAAGATATTATGGACAATATAAATGAATAATATCTCTAGAAAATAAAAATTAACATCAAATAATTTTATTTTAGATGGAAAATATTATTGAGATATCACTTGAAATAATTATTAAGGATGATATCATTTTCATTTTGAAAAAAAATAATTTTAAAACAATAATACATTTACAAAGACTTTTTCAATAAAAATAATGATGAAAAATTATAATAAAAAATTTAAAAACCCATTTTAATCATCTATAATGTTCATTTCATGGAAAATTTTAAAATTTCATTTACTGAAATTGTTATTAATGTTTTAGAAATTATGGGTTTTGACAAAAATGTTTCCCAACAAAGACATAATTACATTAAATGAAATTCATTATATCATTAAATGAATAACATTTATTTACCAACATTTCATAGGGTGTTATATTCACCTCACAAAAGAATATAGGGGGATAACATAACATAAGTCCCAATGAATGAAAATATAGACAGAATTAGCTTATAAATTTGGTAACTTTTGAACTGTGTACCTCCTAAAAGATAAATAATCAAAGTGATATGTAAATAAAAAAAAATTATAGGATAAGGATAATAGATTATATTCATGTTTTTTATATACACAACAATGTATAAACATGTGGTGAATATGGAATAAGTCTCTCATAAATTTAAGTGAGATAAGAAATCCCATTTCTATAAGACATAAATCCCTTCATATACATTAAAAAATCCTATATAATTAATATAATATTATTATATATCTAAAAAAAATTATATTAAAATATATAATACATTATATTATATAATTAAGAATTTATATAACCCTTTTTAAACAAATCTAGGTAAAAGTAAACCCTTTGTTTTTTATACTTGTTTTGACCTATTATTCATGGTGATCTTAAACATATAACTTTTTCATCATATGTAGAATGATAAATATGATATAAATATCACACACACAGATATATATATATATATATTCATTATATATATACTTATTTTGATTCATAAAATTTAATCATAGATAATAATACACATCGTTCGTGGAGTCAGTAGGACATACGTATTCACGAACATTGTTTTTATTTCTATTCAATATTAAATGAATGAAATATATATATATAATATATATAATATTAAAATATTATTTATATCACATATAAAAAACTATTATAATGGAAATAACTCTTAATAAATTCAACGTAATGTGTGAATAAATCACATCGCTTCGCGAGGTAGTAGTCCTCCGTACAAATGAATGATTATATCGTATTCTGATAAAATAGAAATAAAAAAGGTATATTTGATATAACATATCAAGAAGTATAATTATTTCATAAATATTATATATAAACTTTAAACCCATCATAATCAAAACACGTGACTGGTTTTTATGGAAAATTAATTGTATCACTACGTGGAGATGGTAAGTTGTATGTACGAACGAGCGGTACATTCAATTCTAGTCCAGTCCTAAACGGACCATACAATGGAGTGATTATAATAACAATAATATTTTAGAATTTTTATTATGATAAGGTTATTATTTTATTAAATATATAATAAATGTATAGGTGGTATAGAAGAGTATGAATATTTGTGATTAGTTAGAGGGATTAAATCTTCTTCGAAATGATACCTTTCGATCTCCTCTAAAAGGCTCTAGTGTTCGTATTTGGTGAAGAAAAACACCTCTATAATGCATGAAGGGATGATTATAACATTATTTTGAAGAATTTACAAGAGATATATGACATAATTTGGTGAAATGTGATGATTTTGGAAGTGTCCTATTATAATAAAGCTATCAGGATATATTTTAATTACACAAAATATTAATTTATAATAAATTTATTATCAATATAAATAACACCAATTGGAAAAATATTCGAATATAATGTGGGATATAATGGTAATACAATCAAAAAATATATTTTATTAATTTTTTGTTGTTAATTTTTAACCTTATCATTTTGACTAACCCATAGTTAACATATATTAACATTAACCATGGTGACAACTTTGTCAAAATTAAATGTATGATATTTTGATATAAAAATTTAAATTGAACAATAAATGTTACATTTAAGAAATTTTATTACCATAATTTATCCGATTTTTCCCTATTTATGATTTTGCTGATTTTTATATATTATAAAAGATATTATTTTCATAAAATATCATAAGTGGCAATTTTGAAATGTCTATTACATTATTTTTTATAAAATCCATTAAATAAGATAAATTAGAACCAATTTAGAGAATAATTACAAAATATTTTAAATTCAAAAAAAAACTGTTGGATCACCTTAATTAATTCAATTTATATCTCTTTTAATATTTTGACTATCATTTAATTGAGTTTTTCATTAATTTGATAATTAATACATCATTGTTGTTTACTTTTTTATTATATTTATTTAATTAAAAAGTTTCAAAAATAAATTTAATTTATTTATATAAGAATTTTATCATTCAAAATAATATTTATATTCTGTCATATATTCTTTTAAATACCCTACTGGAAATGTTATACTTATTAAATGTGAGATTGTGGCATGTTGTTTCCCTATTTGATTTTAATAATATATAAATTATTTTCATGGAAATGTGTTTGTTAAATTATTAAATTTAAAAAATAGTTGTTAAGGGTATTATTATTATTATCTTTTAATAAATTTTCATCACATTTGATTGAATGTTATTTTAAAATTAATAAAAATTATTTTCTCTATTAATTACCTATTTTACCCTTGTCCATAATAATAAACATTAATATTGTTACCATTGACATTGTGAGAATATAATTGGGACATATTTACTAAATTTGAGTTTTTTACCCAAAAAATTCAGTCCATTTTTTGAAATTCATAATACAAAAATTGAAAAAATTATTTTAAAATTCATCCCATAGAGGATGTGAGAAAACATTTTCTAGAAGTGAAAATGTTCAATTATTGAAATGATTTTAAATAAATAACTAATGAGAAATTGATTAAAATGATCTATTTTGGACATAATGACACAATATTTATGGGATTATAATTTAAAATAGATAAAAAATAGAATTTAACAGTATAAATTAATTTGACAAAAAATCTATTTTCAATTAAAATTATGTATTTTCCACTATTCATCAATACATGAAACATACCATAATAATACCAAAAAATCAACCGAGTAAATTATTATATTATTATTTCAAATATGTTGTTAATTTACTAAAAAAAATTCAAAAAAGTGAAAAAATTTGATTTTAAACAATTGTTTCATCAATTGGTTGAAAAAATGTCTTTTTAAAAAAATACATCTTTAATGAGTAAATTGGATTTTTTATTATATAGTGTCTTAAATGATATAAGATTAATGCTAAAAATTGTATTCAATATATATTTCATTTAAATAATTAAAAAATAATGATTTATTTATATATTTTATGAAAGAAAACTTATGATCATTTAAATAGTTTTTCAGAAAAACATTTCCTTTTATGATAATTGTTTTTATTTTATTTTATAATTAATTTTTTAAAAAATAATTATGTATATATATATGTTTATAATAAATATTATTTTAATCCAAATAGTATTATTCATAGATATAATTATAATTTAGAGGTTATTATTTTCTTTTTTATTATTATTAGTTAATAAAATAATGTTTTGTAGATACTTAGTGTTATGTGTAATGTAAGGCATAAAATAAATGAAATTATTTTGTAAAAAAATATATTCCATTGAAATCTCTGGGTGTTACATTATACCATAATTAAAATTAATTTTTTCCTTGAATTTCATCACTCTAATAAAAAATAATGATATATCTTCCTCATGACATCCCCAAATTCCCAGGTTACATCATCAAACTTGTGTTTTCCCCACAAAACATAAACTAGTTGAGTGGTCTGATTTTTTATAACATTTTCTCTAAAATAATGAATTTATAATGATTTCCCTACCTGTGACAAATATTTCACCAGACGTATGAACATTGATTTTATTACTGTTATTGGATCATTTATGTGCTTCCTCATTATAGATAATTGAAACACATCATAAACATTATAAATATTTAGTGGTAGAGAAAATCGATAAGATACCATTCCAATATGTTCAATAATTTGAAATGGATATCACATTATTTAAATTCCAAATTTAATTTGAAAATAAAATGTTGATGTTTGATTATTCCATTAGGGGAATCCCCCATCATGAAAAGAGTTAATATAACTTTCATTAAAAAAGGTGGAATGTAAAAGGGTAAAACCACCGAAAAACTAGGATTTTTATTAGGATAATATTAGTGGAATTTCAAGACATGGACATGTAATATAATTAAGCATATCATGCTATGCTAGAGAATGACATAGATCTTGGTCATTTTAATGTTATCCATAAGAAAATATAAAATACGTGATAAAATTTTGAACCATATGATTAATCGAAAATGAGTGTACTGTGATAGCAATTATTCAATATTATATTTGTAATGTATAATTATTTTTATTGGAGGATATATATAGATGATTTAATTAATTTTATAAGAATAATTTTATCAATAATTTATGCCCTCATAATTTTTTATTCATCTCATAATAAAAGAAATGACCATAAATTTGTAATACATGATGATCTAGTGGATCATAAGATCCATAATTGAATTTCATTTTATTCCTTCTGTCTATAATTGTTATAAAGAAATGTTTTTCACTGGTTATAAAATATTCATATATTGTCATATGGTAAATTAAAACACTTATATCTAAAAACCTCATTACTCATTAAATAAACGATCACATATATGAACCTTCTAAAAGTATAAAATTCAAAAAATTCAATATAATTTTACCAAATTAAAAAAAAAAATTCATTTTTTTCCACAAATAACGTGATGTAAATATTAATTGAAAGACAGCGAACATGTTGATATAATTTCCATTTATTCTCCTAAAACATGATAATAACATGAATTACCATTAACCATTGTGAAAACATGCATGATTCCAAAAAATATATCCTTCCTCATATCATAAATCCAAAAACTATATAAACATAATCCATGAAAATGTAAAAAACCATATCATTAGTTATAAACTCATCAATATTGAGTCTTTTATTTTATGTCAATAAAAAATAACTTTATCTCATTGTTATACCATCTCCATTCCCTTATTAATGGTTATATTTTTGTAAATTTTTTGTTAACCAATAAAATATCATCATCATACCAATAAATGTTCATGGTTACCAGTACCATTAAACATATGATTTCAAATCGTTATTGCATAATTACAATGGACCAATCCTTTTATGTTTCATTATTTCATAATAAAATAAATATTATACAATAAAATTTTACTTTATTTTTATTACATAAACACAAAATTATTCAACTAAATCATTTTCGTACTCCACATTAGAAATAGTGTTCTCATGATATTTCCTTATATATTTTAATTTATCTACTTTTTTATGTTGATCATCAACGTTAATTCATAGATTTGGGCACAGATTAGTATAATGCACATTTTTCTTACACATAAGCATTGACGTTTGGGGGTGAATTCTATGTAGCATTATCTCAATTGGTATAATAACATATCATTTTCCCATCACTTCAGTAGTCAAATAATTGATGACCATGTTTCACTCACTTAGAACATTTAACACTCCCCTTAAGAAAAATTCCATTATATTTCATTCCACACATTGTGCACAATGGAATGATAATACTCATTTCTCTATGTTTTTTAAATTTTCAATTAATACCCATCTTCCATTTATGGTCAGAACCATGATACTAATAATAACTCCAACCTTTATTTCACCTTGATAGAACTACACAAAATATCTTCATAGAAATAGATGTCTATAATGACAAGCACAATTTCATTAATTGGTGTTAAGCCAATGAATAATATATCAACATCAATTTTTGTTTTTATAATAATAAAAAAATTGTTACCGAAATATATTGTAAATGTATACTTCGACATACCAAAGGACTCACTAACAGTTAGATTTATCTCATGGAACTATTTCTCCATCTTCATAGGAAGAACATGAGGGATGTGGTTATTAAAAAAGAGAACTTGAACTCTTAAAAATCTATGGATTATATTTCATCTTACTGTAATGTATTCATAATTAAAGTCAAACCCCGTTCGGAATCTCCTTCTAAATGATAAACATAAAAAAATGAAAATGTAATATTATTGAACACTGATGAATGAAAAATATCTTCTAAGTGTTTCATATCCTTTTTTCAGCACTAAGTACATTGGAAGACCAACAGATTGAATGTGTAATTTTCCTCATAGAGAATATAAAAAAAGTTTTCCTCCCCTCTTTAAATTTGGATGACTAGCCTGATTGACAGTGTGTGTGAGTATAGTTACGATATTTTTCATTACAAATCCCATAACATTTGGTTTCATAGGAGGAAAATTATTACATTTCACATTTCATTAATCAATAATGGGATTAATTTGGGTCATGGCCATTAATGTAACAAAATAAATAAATAGTGCGAGATACACTAATCATAATGGAGAAACTTCATAATCAAGGAAAATTAGATTCAATCTATAACATTATAGGTTTAATACTAGGTAATTGATGGTTGTTATGAAAATTTGAGGATAGTAACCTATATATAAATGATCTAGTGGGGATATTTCTAAGGTTATATCATCCATGTTTCCAATGTTTGTCTAATCCTTTTATTTGATACCATCAATAATGTCCCAAGCTTAAATTAGATTCATTAATTTTTTTTGTGTGGAATATTTGATACATCACACAATCCTTGTCAGAATCTATATTAGTTTAGAGAATTTAGAAACATTTGAACTAAAGAAATCATAATAAATCTACCTCATCTCCATCATATTTTTTCATAATAGAACCCTTTTTAAAAAACATACATAACACCATTAATTGTATCTTAAGGAAAAGAAACATTAATATGGGCAATCTCATATTTTGAGTAACAGCCATTATCGGAGATACATATGAATAACATGATTATATGTGTCTGAGAACATATTCCTAAAATTTTAATATCATAACATACATATCAATGATATCATACATGAGTTATGGCCTAAATATCGGCATTTCATAAGATTTGAATTATAGGGGATTCAAAAACATAAGACATAAAAGCATAACACAAAAATAATACATGGAATTGTGGTGGAAACATAAATATATAATATAGGTTCCATTATAGTCAATTTTTACATATATTACAATATTAATTGAATATGTTCACTCCCCAATCCATGTTACTAGAAATGAATCACTTTTAAGGCCATATTTGTTGTGAAAGATCACTCCCAATAACCTTTTAGAATACAAATCACTATACTAAACTATGTTCACACCCCATTTCATAATTTTATATATAATATTATAAAAAAAATTACCCAACTCATTTCCAGGAGGTATATGGATCACCAATAACATAATAAAAACCAAACATCTGTGTTCTAAAAGAATATAAATCTATAATCTTATCATAACTTATAAAAAGAAATATGTTTCATACTCTTTTAATCATAGAATAACCAATGGAAACAAAATAGGTTTCATAAATATATGAACCAAAAACTTAAAATATAACAAGTATAATTTCCTTGAATAATATCTTTTATAAAGAATAAGAAATATCAAATAGTTTAATCATATTTGGAAAATAATTTTTAGAACTCCCAATAAAAAATCGTGAGGAAAATATAATTTTTTAGGAAAATAATTTTTAAATAAAAAAGTTTTTATATAAATTTTTTTATTGAAAAAAACTATTAAAATATATAAATAATTATTTTAAAACCCATTTTAAGCGCCCTTAAAATCATTTTCATTGAAATTTCAATGAATATCATTCAAAAAATTATTAATAACAATTTAGAAAAGAAATTTTTTAAAAAAACTAATTTCTGGTAAAAGAGAGAACAACATTAAATAAAACTAAAAACATCATTAAAATAACAAACATCATGACACATAAAGACAAAGGGTATTATAAACACCTCATAAAAGAATATTGGTTCATAACGAAACCTGTGTCTTAAAGAACGAAAATTGAGACCAAATTACAATACTGATTTGGTATCTTTTGATATTTATACCCCCATGAATGAGATATCATAAATTAAATATTTCAATACCGATTAATTTAAGGAAAATGATCATGGATTTTATTCATGGATAGTATATACCCCACACATAAGAAAAAAGTGTTAGATTTTTCATAATTCTCATAAAAATAAATGTGAGTCTATAAATCTCCTCACACTAATTATTGAATTCCATCACACAAATTAAAACATAATGAATAATTAATACATGTTTATTATTTAAAAACCAAAAACAATATTTTTCTATATAATACAAAATATAATTTACCTATGGAATTTAATTAATCATTAATTTATTACACCATGTTAATGATAACCCATTTTTTCTACATCATTGTTCTTCTTCTTCTTGGTTCTATTATATAAATCATGATTTAATTATCCCTAGAATAATAACCATGAAATTAATAATATATATATATTAAGGCTATAAGTAGTTATGGTGATTTATAAAATTTTAGTGTTGAAAATAAAATAAACTGTTCATTCTGATGGTAGGTTGTACATATAGATGAATGTTGTTTCCATTATCTCACAATATTAAAACATGGAGAATTATAATATATATCATCATTATTGAATAATTTTTATTAAATATATATATATATTTTCTTAAAACCATCATTAATACATTCCACGTAATCTGTGAATGAATGAAAATGCTTCATAAGGTTATAGTTTGCTATAAAAATGAATGAGGTTATCATATTTCCACAAAAAGGAAAGAATTATTTTATGTGTGATATAATGGTTAAATAAGGATAAATATTTAACAAATATAACATATAAACATTAAAAATATCATAATTCTCACTAATTAAATATGGTTATGAAAAATTATTTTTATCTCTATATGGAGACGGTAAGTCGTACGTACACATGAGCGATATTTTCAGTTATTATTTGATGATAAAGGGGGTATATTGGGGATTGTTTATAATAACATAAAAATTTTAGATTATTTTTTATTATTAATTTATTATTATATAACATATATACATTTAATATATTTTGAGGAGGTCTATAGTGGTAAAAAAATAGAGTGATTGGACAGTGAGATTTCTTATTTTTCAAAATGGATCATTTTTATCTCCTTTAAATGACTATAGAGTTTGTATTGTGGGATTTAAGGTACATATATAATGTGTATAGTAAAGGGGGTACTATAATATTTATATTTTGGTTGCGATATTAGATTCAATGTAGTGAAATGATAAGGGGGAGGATGTTTCCTTTTATAAAAAAGGAGAGGTGTAATTTTACAATTTCTCAAATGATTAGTTATAATAAATTAAATCTAAATAAAATACATCAAAATGGAATGTTATTCTGTTATAATATTCTATTGTGTGGTATTCTCATCAATAAATATATTTTTTAAAAAAATTTGTGTAATTTTAAATATTTTCATTTTCATTAACATTTAGTGAACCCGTTTTAATTTTATCTATGGTAACAATATTTTTAATATGAACAGTTTATTTTTTCCATACAATGTATAAATAGAACTATAAATGTAAAATTAATAATACTATATAAAGTAATTTATTCCCTTTTTCATTATTTTGGTCTCTAATTTTTTCATTAATTTTATATAATATTATTTTCGTAAAATATCATTATTTTCAATTTTGACAATATACATTTCATTTATTTTAATAGACTCAATACATAAATATAACTTCAAAAAAATTAATCCAATACACCAATTATATTTCATATTTAGCTATATTTTTTTAAAACCTTATTTAGTTAATATTATATAACTTTTAATGTCTTTAATATTACAAAATTTAGTTTTTTAAAATGAATAATTATAGTATCATCACTATGTAATTATATTTGAAAATTATTTTGTCACTAAATATTATAAAAACATGTATATAATGTTTATGAACCTTTTATATATCATAATTATAAATATAGTTATCCATATATTCTTTTAAACTAGTGATTTAAAGTATTGTACATATTTAATGTAAATGTGTGACATTTTTTCAGTCTCTTTGAGTTTAACAAAAGATAAATAATCCTCATTGTAAAGTTTCAATTAATTAATTAAATTTAGGAAAATAACAGTTACTTCTTCAATTAATATCATTAAATATTATTTGTGTTGGTGTTATGATAATTTTTTTTATTTTTGTAATATTATTTTTACCCTTAATTACATGTTTTACCCTTAACTAAAGAAATAAATAGTACTAATGTTTGAGTAAATATTTTCCATAAATAAAATGTAAATATTTAGAAAAATTGAACCATATGATTCCAAATATTAAACCCATTTTAGAATACTAGAATCCTATAAATGGTTACAATTAATTTAAAATTAATCTCGTAGATATGGTGGTAAAATAAGGTTTTAATGTGAAAATGTTCGACATATTGATATTTTTGTTTATCCAAATTCAATGTGAAATTGATAATAGTGACCTAAATTGTATTAAATGATCTAAAATTCATCTAACTATTAATTAAAAACACCGAAAAATATAATATAACATTATAAGTTATTTAGATTAAAAGGTAGTTTTCAGATATAATTCTGTATTTCCAACTGTTCCTCAAAACATAATGGTTATACAAAAAAATAGAAAAAAATAAAGAAATTTATATTTTAATATTCCTATTTCAAATTATTAGTTTATTTTATAAAATATATATTATAAATTTATAAATTCTCTATTTAGAACAATTGCACCATCGAAAGGCTGAAAAATAGCCTTGTTATAAAAATACATATTTAATTTGTAAAAACTAATTTGTTATCATATCTTGTCTAGAAAAAACATAATATTATTGTGGAATATTATATTGGATTAAAATTTTAGTTATATAATCAAACATGTGTTATTTATTTATTTTTATAAAACATATATATCCACATTTAAATAGTTTTTTTTTTGAAAAAAAATTCATATTTTTTAAAATTATAGTTTTATATTCATTTATATTTAATTATTCACCCAAAAAATAATTAAATATACATATATAGACCTTATTTTTATAATTAAAATAATAATTTTAATTCCCTCCATTCTAACAGGTATGCTATACTTTTCTTGATTAAAATTTACAACAATAATGTGATGTCTGATAAAAACATAATGATGCATGTAACAAAATGCATCAAAGAAATCAAATTATTTAAAAAATATATATTTCATAAAAATGTTATCATGCTACACCAATAAAAACCAGATATTATCCTCAGTAAACTCATTTATTTAGTAATGTTTTATAATAACATCAATAAAAACTGCCACAAATGTATCAAGGAATTCCTTTAAGAATCTATTCATCACATCCAAAAATATTGTATGGGAATTAGCAAAGTCAAAGGGAATAAAAATAAACTCATAATACCCATATCAGGTTCAGAAGGCAGTCTTTGGAATATCTTCATTTTCACCCTCAATTGATGATACATACATTGGAGGTGTTTCATGGAAAATAATTTATCCCCATGAAAAGGATAAAAAAAATCATCAATCCTTAGGAGAGGGTACCTGTTCTTCAGTGTGATCCCTTTATGTTCATTATAATCAATCTATGGTAGCATTGATCATTTCTTATTATTTAGAAATAGAATAGGATCTTCCCATGGAGACACATTCGTTTCGATAAATCCCATCTCCAAATTTTCCAGATGTTTTTAATATAATTACTCCAACTCAATAATCTAAGTTCTATATAGGGCCTTGTATATGGGCTTGGATTCATTAATGAGTTAAATGGAAAATTATACCACTCCTTCTAGGGGTTTTTTAGGAAACTAATCAATAAATAAATAAATGTCTTACTGAAATATCAGAACATTCTTTATCTTTATAATTTCATTTTTTCCCTCTTCACTAGTCATATCCGTAAATAATGTTTTGGGATGTCATTCTATGAAAAAATAAATCCATGATATATCTCCTTTGAAAATGACTATAGGTTGTTCATTTAAGACTAAAATAATTTACCTACTTCTATAGTTGATCTTAGAATTATAAATTTGTATATAGTTCATCACTAGTATAGTTATGAATTCTACCATGGGAATGAATGATAACTTTGCAATGATATTTTTCTCAACAAAGTTAATAATTTAGTTATTATACACTATTATTATAGGATAATTCTTCCGTCAGTATTGACTAATAACAATACATATAGAAGTTGATTGATTGATTCAAACTTCATTGTAATCTAGGATGAAATAGTTTAATTCATAGATTCATAATCAAATAATTCACTTTCTAGAAATGAGAGCACACCTATTGTATATCCAATCACATCATTCAAAACCTCCACATAAGCTATTGTGATATCAAATTCATGACATGTACCAATTTTCCTATGATGATTTTGATGGTAGTTCTCATCCACTACTATAAAATTTGTGAATTTTTTGGAATATTTCCCTTGATATCAAAAATTGAACCATTAAATATCCTGTTGGGCTTGAACTATCAACCAATTGTCATTTGTGTTGAGAAGTTGAGGATTAACCATACTAAAAATTTTTCGATTTTTTTTTCCATTTATATAATATATGAAAAACATTTTACTCCCACATATGATATCCCCCAAATTATCCATTTTATATTTGTTTCACGTGGGATGTTTCAATTTCATTCATTATTTTCTTTGACTAATGCTCTTATCTAAGGTTATATCAATATATCTCTTCTCTTAATTACTATTATGTTACATGTGAATATTTCTAAACTCTAAATAAACCATCATATAACTCTACACTATCTTCTCATAGATTTTAATGACTCTATTTCCTATTTCCTCCACCGATGGGGTCTTAGTCCATGGAAGAATCTGTCAAAATTTTTCTTATGATAGATAACAGAGCCAGAGGTGTATTGAGAGATTATTTCAATGTTCATTTCAGACTCTCCCACTAATTCATTTTAATTATTATTTAGTTTTATGAACACTTTAATCACTTTTTTCCAAAATCACGATATATATTTATTAAAAATGATTCCCCTTTACTCTTCCCACACTATAGAATCAATATCTCTTCTTGGATTCATGTTTTTATCATTTCCCACCACTGATCAGCTTATCCGTCTATGTGGTTTACTTATAGGGTTAAATTACAATTTTCAAGATTTTTGTTAAATTGATGTTTTTATAGAGATTCACAATTGATATAAAATAAAGGAGTTAGTATACCAACTAAAATAATGTGTTCATTGATGCATGAAAGTCTCACAAAAGTATTGATTCCTTTATTATTTATATGGTCTCTCGACTTTATTTACGTTATTTTTCAAAACTCAATTTAGTTGATTCATCATCCTCCCATGGTTTTTTCATTAAATATTTCATTTGATATCCATAAATGAATCCTTCATTTCACTCATAAGTTACGCAGTTCCATCAATTTTTAGCCATTTTATTAAAGATTAAAATATAGAGGGAAACATATTACTTTATGTATCATAAAAATGTAAAATTATTTTATGTCAAGAATACCATTCAAAAATATTTCATTAATATCTTCATAAAAAAATTACATGATATATATATATATCCTTGAAAATTTATTATAAAAACCACATGATTAACAAAAAAATATCACTCGGGAGTGTCAAAACTGATGTGCATCAAGGATCATTTTTCTCCACTAGCCACCTTCAATTCTATATGAAATAGGATTGTATAGGTGTCACCCCTTTGTAAATTTGTTTCATATCCACATTAACTTGTAGTATCCTAACATAGAGGTATTTTTTTGGATACTTCTTCTTTAATAAGTACAAAAATACCACGATGTTTTCTTATATCTCCAATTATCCCTAGGGTTCTTCATAAAGATTTACAGCCCTATTTTTAAAAAACTACTAAACAAGCCATTTATAAAAACTATGAAATAATGAATTTTATATTACATAAATGTAAATTATATTCTACAAAGAGAGGATCATTTATGTTTATTTTCATAGAAATAATGTACAGAGTACATGAAAAAATAATAGACTCTTAAAATGACACATGAAATACAACTTCAGCGGTTCACCCTATCATAAAATTAGTACATATAATAACATGGGGACACACATAAAAGGAAATGGGGGAAAATGAAGCCCATAAAACGAATAATCAAGGGAGAATTATAATATTTGATCTTCAAATATATCAATTTGAACATGAGGCATAACGTTCATGCATGAAAAAGAGATACATCATAATAATATGAAAATGAATCATAACATATAAATATTTCTATAAAATTTAATAAGACAATCATAAGTATATCACAATGGTTTATCAATGATGAGTCATAAATAAAAATTTCTAAGGTTATTCATCAATGTATCCTAAAAAATGTAATCTATACATATAATGTTTGTACCCAATGAATTTTAACACTATTATGACGCACCCTTGATAAGTACAAATTATTTTTTTCAAAATAGATCATAATCAATAATTAAAATAATACCCTTTAGAGAAAGAAAATTGGTTTCATATAAAAATGTTGGAGTAAATTTTTTTAAAGACATTATGATTACATAATTTTAAGAACAAAAAATGTAAATGTTGGTTTATTATGTGTAAATACAAAAATAAATTAATTATGTTTACATATATTTGAATACACATGGAAATGAAACGGGTTTTGTAATATTCACGAATAAAATAAAAGATAATTTATTAATTAGAAAATAAAAATATTGTGATGTAACTTCGACAACATGATGGGTATAAAATGTGGTTCTATAAAAGGGTAACAAGGGAGGGGGAAAATTTAATACCATTTATAGAAGACAATTCATACAGAAATGGGATTGTAGTATGTGGAAAAAGAGTAATTTTCATGGAAACTGGAATACATACCACAAAGGGACTTTTCAATGGAAATGAGAAGTGGGGATTTCAATTATTATAAAGAGTTACACCTATATAATGAGGAATGGAACCAAGGTGGATCGAACAAATCATGGGGGACTACATGAGAGGAAAATTAACCGTAATTTCATAGATGATATATTTAGAGTGAATGTAAATGTATAAATTTGTGGCTATTTGTATGAGAATAAGAGGTGTATTTTAATAATTTTCAAATATTAGTCATGGAAAATAGGTTTGTAGAAAATGTAAAACCATTTACATAACCAATTTATTTGCTCATGTTTTTTGATATTTGGGTCCTTTTTATGTTAATATAAACCATTAGAATGGATATTCATTTTCTAATACATAATTATCTGCGAAACATAAATATTCCACTTAGTAATATTTTCTATAACCAAACTTTTCTTTTTTATCTTTGGAAGGACACATCTACTTTTATAAATTGATTAATAACTATAAACAAAATAATATTATAAAAATAAAATTTGAATGGAAATTAATTATATTTAATTAATTATTAAATTATTATAACTAGATGTTCTTATTTAAAATATAATTTTTTTATCAATTTAGAATAATTTTTTAAATATGTTATGTTTATAATTTAAAGATAATTTTTTTATTTATATAGAAATAGTTTTCTTAAGGCATTGTCAAAATTATATAATTAAAAAAAATCTTCTCCATTATAATTTTTTATCATTTATTATTTAAATGAACGTTTTTAAAATATTATTTGATTAAATTAGATATTATTCATAAAACCTATGTTTATTTAAAAAATTATATATTTTCTGGAAAACTATAATTATGTTTCAATTATGATGAAATAAAAATTTATCAATTACATCTAAATTAAAAAAAAAATTATTATGAAAAAATACGTAAGTGGAATTTATGAAATAAAAAATTTATTTTTAAAAAAGCATTTAAATGTTATGTAACAATGGTATGGACATTTAACCCCTTGTTACACTCACATACATACTAAAGGAAATGAGTGAAAATTTTCTAGTTTTTGGGATTGTCCTGGGTAATATTGACCGAGTGGTAATATCTAATAATAAGAAATTATACCATCTGTAATTTTTCTCATGCATTAAAGGTTAATTTTCAGATTGTTATTGGTCAAAGGAGAACCTCAATAATGATACATCCCTCCCAATTTCTGGGAAATGGGACTCGAATGACATGTATATATTAGTTGATCACATCCATTATCTTATCTATATCAATAATAAATTATCATTTTTACTTGTAAACACAAATCTTAATTGTAAATTTATCATCCAATGGTATATTTTCCCAGGGTCTTAGAGATAATTGATCATTTGATGGTCAAATACCAATGGTCATATTTTCGTTTATAAATTATATAAACAACATTATTAATTCACTGAAAAATCAATATAATTTATCATTAGGTTATATTTTTAGTTTCTTAATATTTGGATTGGTTTATTATTTTTTTATTTCTATATAATGTTTAGTGGGGATGATGACCATAGAATATTGGGGCGATTTGTACATTCTAATTTTATCAATTCAATTTTATATTTTTTATATAGTTGTAATTTTTGTAATTTTAAATTCATTAATATCATACTTATATAATGAAAATTGTTCATGAGATTAGATTTTTTTGGTTTCACATTATTATGTACATGTATAATATTATATAATGTGTAATAAATATTTAATCTAAAAGAAAATATTATTTAATGAGTATGCATTATAACAATGTTCATCATACAATTAATTACATTATCTTAATGATAAATTCCATTGGGGTTTTTTGGGGATATTAAAACATTTTACAGGTTCATAATGGATATTTTTTTGAGATATCATTTTGTGATATTATGATGTGTTCATGGAAAAAAATTTCTATAGTATGTTCTTATTTGGATGACTATTTTAAAAAATATAGGAACTACATTTTAATGGTGTGAAGTGGAAAAACATGTATCAAATTGGGTGAAATGAGAGTACAAGGTTAATAAAGGAATTTGATTGGGTTATAATGTTTCTGTGAATAGATTATAGGATGATACTAAAAAAATTAAATTAATACATAATATCCCTCTTCCTAAACATTTATGGAGAATTAGAAAATTTTAAGAAAATGTTGGGTATTACATGATATTCCACAAGCATTTTTCTATATATCAAACCAACATTGTTTCATACATCATAAGGAGTAATGGTCTTTAATTAATAATAAGTGATTGGACTCATTTACTTATACTATGTGGAAGAAAATTTATAAACCATAAAAATATCGTAGGACTATGATCTCTCTTTTGAAATTATATATGATGATAATGACATGGTTATGGATTTTTTCTCATATAAATAAATTATATAATGTTATATGTAATATATTTTTCTAGTATACCAGTTGATGAGGCTCCAAGTTGTTACACCATTATATATAATGATCTTTTAGCGGTAGTTTTTTTGAAAATATCTATTAGTATTTGGTTTGATCTGTATCCATTAACTCTATAGATCCTTATACACGTAAATATATATTTCCTAAGATGTAATATTAAACATGTCTAAAGAGATATGTTATACTATTAAAAAATTTACATAACAATAATGGATAATAGGTGGTTGAAAATGTAATGGATGACCATCTTTCATTGATACGTAGTACACAGTATAAAAACCCATAAAATATTATATCTTATTTTATAGATAAATATATATATTTCTCTCCATTGTGAATTGTCATTAGTTTTCAAACATTGTTAAATTTTATACTATAGGAATTCTGCCTAATGAGTTTTCATATAACCATAGAACATGTTTTATATTTTTTATTGGGTAATATTTATTTTATGATGAAATATTACTCAAAAAAATTTATAATGTAAATATAAGATGGTGTATTCTTGAAGAATAAATACATAATTTTTTTGAGAGTTTCCATTCTTCTTCATGGGTAGGAAAACATTTTAGTGAGACAACATATAAAAATGTTTTCTAATCTATTTTCATCTGGATTATACTATACAAGGATGCTCAATGATTGGATGTAGGGTATAAAAACTCATTGAAAAGGTAATGTAAAGAAAAAAAATATCCAATAATATATCATCTTTGAAGCTAATTGATTTTATATTTAAAGAGTAGAAATCATTGTCCATTTTACTTCTTTATACTGTACTGAATTAATTTTGGTTTTAGTTGACTATGTATATAAGTGGGTTGAGGAATTATGGTTTCTAAATAAACAAGGTAGTATTATAATATTTTATTCCATTAATAAAATATTCCCAATTATCGTTGTTCCCATGGTTTTCATAACTAAATAAGGTTCTCACATTAAAAATATAAATTATATGTCACTGAAGGAAATGTATGGGTATTTTCCAAAAAACTAGTATAACATACCATCCATATTATTCTGATAAATCTCTTGTATCCAACATAGAGTTGAATAAAATATTAGAGAAAATTTTGAGAATCTCTAGGAATGGTTGGTACCAAATGATGAATGATACGTTATCAGATAATAAGACTACCTTTAAAACCCAAATAGTTATTCCACTATATAGGATACATTTTGGAATGTAATTCCATTTTTATATAGAGATATATCCTAATAATTGTTTTAAGAAAATATGTTAAATTGTTATTATTTGTTTATTTTCCAAATAAAAATTATTTATTTATGTGAACTGGATGAAATAGTGAGAGAATCATAAAAAAATTACAAGATCTATAAGGTAACATAAAAATATATAATTATTATAAATATACAAATAGATAATTTAAACTAGAATAGAAGTTCTTATTCATTAATTCTAAATTGAGGAAGTTTCATGCTAAAATCTAATCCATGTTTTGATTCCCATTAATAATTAGCAAGGTTCTAGTAGATAGGGAAGTTGAATCAGTGGGGTGTGATAACATTCAATTTTTAGTCAATGGGAAAAGGGTGATGACAAATTTTAGGGAAACCTAATTGGTTTAGTATTCATCTTCTTCATTTAGATTTATGTATTATTTTATGTATTATTAAACTCTATATACTCAATTCAATATGGTAGTCAACACATGGGTCATTGTTTTTGGTCTTCCACATGAAATTGACTTCTAGTTATTTTCTATTATTTAGATAGATTTATATTTCTCATCTAATAATTATTGAAATTCTATAGGATCTAACCTTACTATCCATGTTAATAATAAGAATGTAAAATTGTATGATTTATACGGATTTACAAATTATTGAAATATATATATACCTATGGACAGACAGTTCTTATGACACCCTCCAATATCATTATGTAATGACATATGAAATTAAGTAGTGATGTGGGGGTCTCTATCATTTAAAATTGATGATGGAATTACATGTAACATGGCCACTTCTCAAATGTATATTTTTCCTATGTCCTCTAACATGTTGGATTATTTATTAGGGATTATGTGTGCCGACTTAGTATATTTATCCACTTATACTGATATAGAGTCACGTTTATATAATGTTCATGGTAGGTTTGTGAAAAAATACAGTGAAACATTATCCCATTTTCATACAAGAATTGGAAAAGACTAAATCATACAATATTTCATGTGATAATATTCATTTAACTATTACAAAGTATTGTATTTCATGACATACTATGTGATCAGATATTCCATTCCTTCTCATTATAAATGTGTATTTATTTTTTATACATTTTATGAAGACCTAAATGAATAGACTTTTTTGTATGGTGATATGATGAAAGAAGCTATTCTTTATAACTCAAATGAACTGTGATCTATTTATGGAAATCTAAGAAGCTGTTTTCATCCATTTTACCACCATTTAATGTCCCCCCACAATTTTTTTGACCTAATCATGATTCAATAAAAATAATATATTTTATGTTTATTTAAAAAATTTACCAATAATGGAAGAATAATTACTAGAATGAAAACATAGTATTAAGACATTACAACAAAATATAGATACATATAAAAATATTGATCATAAACTATCAAGGGGGATAAGATTATAAAAAAAATACATTATAAAATTTATGACTGAATTCATCAACAACAAAATTCCCATTTCAATTAGTCTGTATGAATTCAATAATAATCATTTGGAGGTACTCCATTCATCTTTGTCCCCTTATGTTCATGTCTTGTAGATAAAATATGTATTTCAAACAGTTTTAATCAGTGAAAAATATTACATTATCCACAAATATGTAATTCCTATATCCAATTATGGAATTTGTGAACAAATACATTAGGATAATAACTTAAATGATGTCAATTTATTTATTTCTATAAAAATTTTCACCGCATAATTCTATACAACATTCACATTGGGTAAAATTTTGTGACGTGTTTCCCTATGAAAGGGTTTCTGGTAGCTAGAACCACTCTTTCTTCCCAATTTAAAACACATTTTAAATAAAAACTATACTATTAGAATACATGAAAATGAATCAAATGATGACATAACTCAAACCAGGGGGTTCGATTGTTCAAATTATGCACATATTGTTTTGATTCTAATGAAATTATAATAATGGTTGAACACCCATTTAATTCCCATTAAAAACTATGAAAATGATTTCTTAATTATATTATTATGTTTTTAATGATTATTATGCTTTTATTTTAGCTAATTTATGAAATTGTCTTATCTATCACTTTAAATTGAAAGCATTATCATTCAAAAAGACATCTAATTTTGAAAACTATTTGGATTCATGGAAATTATGTTTCTTTAGAAATTATTAGAACATCTTTTAACATGAATATTAAAACATTGAATTTTTTTTAATCAATATCTAATCCTTATTAGGAAAAAAATTTCATAAAATTTTGGGTTTTATGTGTTTCTGTTTTAGAAAGTATCTTATCTTTATTTTTAATTACTTTTTTCTAATAAAAGGGCCACATATTAGATATAAAATACCTCCACCGTTGAGAAATTCAAAATGTTTTTGTTCAAAACTTAATTTTTTTCTGTCTTTATGATGTAAAATATTTAAACTCAATGTTTCTTACCTAGAGAATAACAATACATCCCATTTTATGGATATCATTAAGCCTGATATTGTTAATATTTCATAATTTCTAAATGATTTTTTCTTCAATTTTATAATGATGATGTTTGTAAAGAAGGAAAATTATGTTTGATAGATTATATTCTTGTGGAATTAGATGTACAACTTGAGGAAAAATGGAATGAACAAGAACATACCAACATATCCAAGGAAAATAGAACACCATAGAGAGACATGTCATTCAATATTCCTAAAAATCTGTTTAGTTTGGAACAAAATTGAAATTTGGATGTGTCATCGAGTATCTTATATAAGGTCACTGGATGTGTTTCTATAGATAAATCCATTTTAATAAGTTCATTTCATAGTTTCATTCTCAAATTTATGGCTATGAAAAAATTAAATTAATGTGTACTTGTTAAAATTTAGTATATGAATGTGAGGAGAAAATTGAAAGTAAATGAAGAATGCGACAATAGATTTATAATAAAATAATTTGATTTGTTTTTGAAAAGTGGTTAGTTATACATTGGTATGAGGAACCTAGGTTAGAGTTTATGTTTTTGTTCTTCTTCTTATACATTTAATTCAACATGGTACTCTATAGTATGTATTCTTGAAACAACATTTGATCTTGTATCAAAGTAGGCTACTGTGGAAATCGTACATAAGAGGCATGCATTTCTTGAAAATGGTTTATTTGATGAATTTGAATAATTTTACATTATGTTATTGAACCTATGTTGGATGTTCATCAATTATTCTATTGGATATTGAGGATATAAATTATTGAATAAATTTTATTTCTCATTATTTAAAATGATTAAGTGTGGTGGAGTTTTATGTTTATATATTTTAACACTATCTAGAAAATCATTTTTGATGAATTAATGTTATTATTAAGAACATGGATCTTATATTACAGAATCATTGAAACCAGAATGAATATACTATTTTTAGAGATATTTTCAGTTTTGAACATAAATTACAACTTGTTAGATGCGAAATTAATTTTAATTAATCTTTTAGTCAATATTATATTTTAACTATTATTTCGTTTCCATTGATTTTTTCAATAATATTTTTATTCGATTTTGATAAGCCACTATAGTGAAATTATTACTGTTTTTATGGTGAAATAAATAAACTATTTGGTAAAAATTATAAAAATATAGAAATTTATATTAAATAAACATAATAAATTATAATATATGTATTCCTTATTAAAAACTAATCAATTGTATCAACAAAACATTGGAAGTATACCATGAAAATCAAAAACATGAGTTCCCCTCTTCTGTGGTGAAGATGAATGTTTCCATTTTCAACAATGCTGACCAATTTAGATTCTGGCATGCTTGTTATTGTGAACGACCATGAAGGAACCATAAATATTGAATAGTGTTATTCCATTTGTTTTCTTTGTTGATGTGGGGGTCCCCATTTAAATAGGGATGAAAACTGATCTGTTCTAATCTCTAAAAACTAGTGTAAAATATTATAGTTATACTGTTAATGAATAATTCATATACAAATAGTCTAATTAAGGTTTATGTTTCTCCTCCCATGATCATCGAGAACAATTTTTTAAATATTGGATGATGTTCTTAAAATATATTATTTTGTAAGGAACATTTTCCAAGAATGATCTACAAATAACTAATTTATAATAAATCTTGATTAGTATTATATAGAATTTGACACTCGATGGTTAGAAAAATGTGGTGAGATAGGATGGAAATTAAAAATAATGGTCCAATCTGCTACATCAACCAATCGATTATATCGACCAATCATATAATTTTGTAAAACACATATGTTGGTGAAATGGATACATGATATCTAATCCCATTCGTGAGAAAATTTTCTATATGTATAGAATGCCTAAGTGGTCCAATTACTAATGATAATAAAATGCATACATGGGGATTTGGCTCTATGAAACCAAAAGGAAATAAAATAGGATTCAACTACATGGATAATTATAAACACATGCCAATCTGTTATGTGAGGGAAATCCAATTCATTGTGAAAAAATCCTTCATCAATATTTATATATGTTGATCATTCTCTTACATATATAAAAAGGGTTGTATCATTGAATTAGGAGGAGGTATGGTACATAGTATAGAGGGAATTCTGAATGTTTAAACTCACATGTGGAATCCATAATGAAATTGTGTAAGATCAGAATTCCATTACTAAAGAATGAGTTAATGGTATGTGAATGGATGTCAATGATAAGGTTTTTTATTTCGAGATAGTAGGGAAGAGTTCAATTTGTTTGATATAGAGGGGGGGGGGAGAATAGTGTAATAGAAGTGTTATGGTATATGAACTTGTAGAAGAAGAAGATGAATTTCATCCCTTATCGTGCGTTCATATTTTATAGTTTTTTACAAATATTTCATGTATATGAATAAATTTTAATTCATTGAATACATATTTCATATTGTTTGTATAGTTCTATGTTGGGGAAATATATTATGCTGATATATTAATTTATTTCACTCGTGTTATATAGGTATATGGGATATTCCATTATTTCCATTGATAAATTGTTTGGGTTCCATTATTATAACAACTAAATGTGAGATGCTATGGTTTCAATTTCTCTCAATAAACAAATTAATTGACATTCTATTTTTGAATAGGATAGTCCATGCATGGGTAGGTCATAATTTTTCATTAGTAAGTGGTATTATTAATACTACATTTATGATACTCCAACATCCATTTTCCTAATGGTTTGATATTTGAGAAAAAACTGTCTTCCACATTTCTCCATTACTAATAAAACATTTACTTGAATTAATGTTGAAAAAATACAAAAATACATTAAAAATCATTAAATTAATTTACCTGAAACTCAATTTCCTTACTTCATGTATGAAACCAGTTATCCTCCCTACCATCACCTGATCGACACTATCTGTATGTACACTTGTTATATTTATAGTTCCATTAACATCATTCCATAGACTTCTTCACTGCTATTGCACTCACCATTTCACATTTTGTTACATAGTTCAATTTATATTTTTTTTCAGATTTTCATTAACCTACTCAACACACATTAAATATAATTTTATCCCTATGGATCAACCCATACTAAGCACTGCACTAGTTTTATGTAGTGTTTCATAATTTTTTTAAATTATCTTCAACCTCAGAACAATTTGGTTCTTCAACAACCACATACACTTCAATTAATTATATTTATACAGTATAGGAATTATAAAAATAATTTCAACAATCTAATTGAGAATGATCATATTTAATTCCAAAACCCGCATATTCTAAAGGATAAATGATTCTTTATTGAAGTCACAAAAATATTATTGGGTTATGATTTTTAAATGGAAAAAGGTTTACTAATAATACAATCTAGAACTAAAAATTTATTATTTGATTTTATTTCAACCCACACATTCATATCTATAAAATTTTATATGTTTATAAATTATCCACCTCAAAGTCATGAGATTGAAATATCCATGAAAACCCTTAATGGTATAGTTATTAGATCTTAATTCTGTAAATCCTTTATGATTGAAGTTAATGGGAATGTTCATACATATAAACTTATTAACATATATATAGATATATTTTTTGTTAACTTGTACATATATTTCCACTCCTTGCATAGTTTCTAAATCAATTAACGTAGAAATTAATTCATATTTTATATTATGAAACAACCTATTATCATATATCAATGTGATGATGAATATAAACTTACATTTGAAATTAATTTCATTATAGGGTCTTAATACATACTCATGAGGGATAATATCATCATTCAAGATTCCCTTTTTTTCTTAGGAATATTCCATTATATTTTATGAAGAGTTTACTTGTAATTTCATGAATCGTGATGTTGATTTTTTAATTCTAATCATGCCTGGTTCTACACATATTTCAAAAACTCATTATAGAATGGCCAAATTAGATTTTGTGAATTGTAGAACCAATTCTACAAGAATAGACACTCGGGAATCATTTGAACTACTGTATCACCAGGGGGTGAACCTATTATTTTTTAAGAAGAATGAAAGGTTAATGTGTAATTGAATCTATTATCATTAACATAAAATGGTAACTACAATGATCAAATTTACTATACCATATAATGATAAATTTTGTATAAACTACAGGGAGATCACATATCCATCATTGGGGCTCAATCCCCAAATACCCCAAGTCCACCTCTATAGGCCAAGGGCTGGAGAACAGGGATAAAGGCTCAAATGACACGGGGTTCCTTTTACTAAGTACATATTCCACACAAAACTATCTTGATGAAATAGTACATACAGATTAAATGTAAAAGAAGAAAAATGATTTTTGAATAACCATCCGCTAAAAACAACTAGACAATATAAGTGTACTATAGTGTAAAATAAAATGTTAAGTGGTAAAATACATTCCCACAGAGAAATATATTCCATGTTAAAAAATATTTAAATTTTAAATCTTGATTATTCCCAACTTATGATCCACAACTGAGGAAAACAATACATAATCCATTGTACCACATATCCATAAGAACTTCTAAAGTCCCCACCAACATGTCCATCATCTAGATAAGACACGACACATGTAGGAAAATACAATGCAGGGGTATATATATATAAATACATAGTAGTTCATCCAAAATTTTATGTGGAAATAGTAAGAGATACAAATTTATTAGAACGATATAAAACTATACAGATGATTCAAGATGTAGTGAATGAGAAAAAATATACCTACCAAAAGGGAATTTACCCACATATAAACATAAGGAAATAAAAACAGTTTATAAATGTTCTACAAGTCTAATATTTTTTTGTTATATCCTGATAGTATATTAATTCTCCTATAAGAATCTAAACACATAAATTATGTTTCATACCCCACACCTCTTCACATATCATGGAAAGAGAATAAAAAAAATCCATAGGTATGGATACAGAAGGTGTATATATATATGAATAGCCAAAGGAATACCAAATGTGGGAGAAAGGGGTTCTCCATTATATAGATCATCCAATGATAAATAGTAGCCAATAGTTCCATGATCATTTAATAGTGCCCTACATCTCATTAATCTACCACTATGTAATCAAACATGTCAAACAATACGTTGTCACTATGTCACATATTATAGGGGACATAATCACTAGGAATAGGACACATGAATTTGTACAATAGTTGGGTTCCAATATGATAATTGATTGAGGATCCAAACCATGGAAAAGAGCAGGTTTCCACTTTGGAAGACATCGAGTAACCACAACCTAGATTTACTAGAGGGTATTAGTAGAAAAGTCACCGAGAACCCATTTCCTTTCATAACTAGAAGGAACCACTCATAATATTATCGAGTATCCACTTCCCTATAATACTACTAGGTACCACTCAGAAAACCATCATGTAATAACTTCCCATATCCTACTATAGTGTACAACATGGAAAGTATCTAGTTATCCGAAAAGATAACTATCGTCATCCAAAAATTACTATCCTTGTGTCGTTCATATAAAATTCCACACAATATAACAAATTTATCAATAGGGAACCATTGTGTTCTATGTGGACTGAATCATAGGATAGCCTACTCACGTGAAAAAATATAATTTCAAATAAAATAGATATGGAGTCTTGAATTTTCCCCTGAAGAATCCGCACAGTACTAGTAGTGAGAGGGGATCCAAAAAGCTTGTGTTCTCACTCCATAGTATGGTCTTGTCCTTCAGTGTCACACAGATCCCAAGACTTATAATGGAAAATACAAAACATGTGTAAAACATGGAGTGTAAAAGCTATATAGGCCTAGGCCATGTTCTTCAGATCATGTTCGTGTACCTAACCTTATGTCCATGTAATCTGGTACACAATGTGGGGATTCACATGGGGTACCACCCATGTGCTCTAGACATGACCCCGTACTTGGGAAAAATGAATATACGAATCAGAGTGTTCTATTAGACAAATCACCATTATATTGAATGGATTACACATTTTTTAGAGAACAATACTCTCTTCCATCCATATAATTTCTTAAAAGCCCAGCCAGTGTAGCCAAGGGGATACACACATTGTGTTCATCCTTGCACAATGAATTTAGTATTTTATAGATATTAGGAGGACCATGATATCTACAACAATTAATATCATTATTAAATGGATCCCTTATCAAATTCACTTGAGAATATATAACTAGAATTGTTTCATCATTTCCATCCAATTTTTTCGTAAACCACATCACGTTGTTCTTAAAGGGTTTATCATCCATCCCAAAAATTGTTGATACTTACACCATATAATAACTAGACTAAAATCAATGAAATAAAAAAACCCATAATCATTATAGATCTATCTTTTTTCCATCAATCCTTACAATATTTGTAAATTCATTGTCATTACATGGTCTGATCGGGGTCGGTAGCACCCGAAAATGTTGAACTGGGACCACGTGGTTCAAATGGTGATGAAAGGGAATAAATAATGGGGTAAAGTGAAATGAAAAGTATTTAAATTTTTTCTACTAATATTTATTGTCAAATGATCAGTAATAGGTCATCTAAGGTTAGAAACAAATGAAATAATCAATTAAATCAATAGGCGGTCGCATATAAATATTGCAATTGGCGTAGATCTAAAAAAAATATTGATCTAAAAAATCAATTAAATCTAATATGGTGTAAAAAAATGATGATTCATACCTAGATATCAGATTATGAATCATTTAATAACTAACTTTCATATGATCTATGGAATTCATTACATTCATTGCATCCTAATCTACTATAGTCCTATGTTTTATCGTAGTTTGATTTTTTCAGCCAACCAAAGGAGTGGGGAAGCTATATAATTATCATAGGGTTAAAGAAAAAATCCCTAAATAATAATACATATAATTATTCTAATATAATTTAATTTAGGTCGTAATTAATTAATTAATTCTCTAAACATACCACAAATGGGATCGATGTCTGAACGCACCATGCCGAATTATTTTAGTTTGTAACGACGGTTTAAACTACATTACAGATACAACCATGGTCTTGAAATTTTGATATGTTCTTCCATTTTAGATTTAAACACTTTTATTTAATAAAATATGCATGCATAATAAAAATATATTTAATATTCAAATATAATTAGTTCCAGGAACACCAGGCCTCAAGAATGGTATTCCATCATGACACCATGATCATAATAAATATATATATATATATATATAATGATTTTGAAATATTACAAGGAAAAACCATGTCTATAAATAATTATATCCACCATTATTTTCTTCCCAAAAATGAATAACTTAACAAAAAACTCAGGTTACTGAGCTTGCATTTTTCTATCTCACTCTTAAAAACTCACCCCCACATTCCCATGTTACAACAACACATGAACAAAGAAGTAGTTCCATCAAATGAGGGTCCTATCATGTCGATAATCTATTGACACTGGGTTCTCCAAAAATTTGGATCCATCCATGATTTCCATCTCTCCCCAATCAATGATGTGAGTGGGGTTATGCATGTATCTTATCATCTACGACACGTGAAAGACATTGCGCACCCGATCCAGTTGTGGGGGTTTGGTGAGTCCATACGACACATCCCCAAACATATGTATGATCTTAAATAGCCTGATGAACCTATTGAGTATCTTTACTCACCAGTGGAACCTTCTAAATCATTTCTTGGATAAACCATTAGGAATATGTGGATTCTCCGATTAAACACCAAGTGCATACAATGGTGATCTGTATAATATTTATGTCTCCTCTAGGATGTCCTCACCAACTCACGAATGACCTAAACCTTCTCCTCCATCACATTCACCATCTACGGACACAAAATATATTTATGACCAATATTTATCTAGAAAAATTGTAGCACCATAAAATTCAATAAATTATTTTTCGAATTAATTTATTATTTTTCATATTTTTCTCTTCACGCATCAAAAAATATACTTTTTTATAAAAGCACTATGTTATTCTTGTATTATATACAACAGAGAGTTAATCCTGTTCCACCAAATAAGAATATATTATCTTTTTATATACACAACAGTATTTTTGGATTTGGTAACACACAATGCTAATTTCTTTCAATATCTTGGGTAACACGAGATACCAATTTTTACCGAACTACAATATACTATTAATATGACTATTCAAATATTATTATAATAGACACCAAGCTATCGGAATATAATTTAAGAATTAAACTAAATAAATTTTTTAAATATTATATACAAATTTATATAAAAATAATCCATTGGTTTTCATTTTGTAGAATTGAATGAATGAAAAATTTGAAAATAAAGAAATTAATTTTATAAATAGAGACAAAATATCATCTTAATTAAATAAGGAAACAAATTTTGGATGATGGTTTAAAAAATATTTATATATTATATATTCTGACTTTATTATTTATATTCATATAATTTATCTTATTTCTATATGATATAAATAAATCTAATTTTATTAATAAAAGATATATTTTTTCTACAATGTAATTTTAATTCCTTTTACTGAAGAAATAATTTTGAATTCAATTTGGGACTTTTTATAAGTATATTTTACAAAATAAAGATCATTTTTATATATTTATATATAAATTTACAGTTTTTAAATGTTTCAATTTTTAGGAGAAGTTTCCTTTTTTCATCAATAGTGAAAAACGTTGAATTTTAATTCGAAACTAGTTTTTCACCTAATTTATTTATTTATTAAAATTAAATTTAAAATATTTATTTTGTGTAAAGTTTGATAAATTTAGATATTAATTAATCCAATTTAGGTCATTAAAACAATTTATTAATCAACATGGATATAAATAAATTACAAATTTTTGACCATTTCGTATTAAAAACGTCATTATCATCTGGTTTGGGTGATTAAATATAAATTAATTTATTTCAATTATAAGATATGAAATTTGGAAAAATATATTCTGTATTAGTAATCAGCATAAATTGTATTGTTTAATAATATACATATAGTTTCTTACCACAAAAGATTAGGGAATGTGATTAAAATATATAATAGCGATTAAGAGAAAAATTAGCTTAACAAAAGACTAATCCTTAATTCTAAAGCCAAAAATGACATAAAAATTGGTATAAATGTAATTTTATGTGAATATATTGAAATTATACTAACTTTTTATCTATTTTTATATATTATTGCATTCACATGAAATGGAAAAAATATAGTTGGAATTCCATTTTAAAAAAATTATAAGAATGCCACTCCTTTCTAACTATAAAAATGAACTCACCCATACCAAAAAATCACACATCTAAAACCATTTTTATTTCTCAAAATCAGATCAAATATTCTATAAAAATCTATCTCTAAATCATAGAACCCACTTTTATTGTAACACCCTGAGACATTATGAGATTGATTCTTTTTAATTTAATTTATGCGTTGAGTTGTATCCTATATGAAGATTATATTTCACTATACACAACAATGTATTAGCTTGTAGTATACCCAACACTATTATTGTCATGTTTTATGGATAATTATAATTTCTTTTGATATAAATCATTTCATCCACAATTTTGTATAAGTGATAACTAATTATTATAACCTAGTAATTATTATGGTAGTTGTGAATAATATTAAGTTACTTCTTTAAGATACTTTTAAAATGAAAATAAACGACTCTATAAATAAATTACTTCAGCCTTTTTAGATTTAATATATTTTAAAAAATACATGTTATATTTTTTCTAGACATTATAAAAGAAAAAAATCAATTTTTTAGTTAAAATATGTATATTTCAAAAAATACATTACTGGAGACATTTGATTGTATATCCAATATAAATATAGTTTTTGACACTTTTATATATAATATTTAACAAAATAATATATTCTATGGATGTTGGTTATGAGAAAAGTTCTTTTCATGGATTTTTGATATTTTTCTAATAAGTTATAGTTTTAGATTTATCGTAAAATTTTATAATTTTTAAAAGAAAATAACATTTTTCATTGCAATAATTAATGTAATTAAATTATTTGGTTGAATTTTTTTAATGTATAAATATAATATGTTATTATAATTCAATATAATTCATGTTATTATAGGTAATTTTATTTTTAATTCAGATGCAAAAAACATTTCAATATTTTTCAATGTTTTAACTATTAAAAAAATGTTCTCTCTTTTCGGGAACATGATTAATTTTAAATTAATTACTGAAAATTCATTGATTTTAATTTTGGAAAATAAATTCCATATTTGGAATATTAAGGTACAAATAATGTAAATAGATTTATTTCATTTTTTGGTCATTATGAATACCAACTTCGGTAATTGTTTTTTCATACGGACAAATGGTAAAATAGGTAATTAATGTTAGGAATACTATTTTAAAATTACCCTAACACTTGTCTTAATATAATTAGATGATTTTCTATAATCTGAATAATCGTTGGGTATAAATGGTGTACTATAGAATCCACTTTCTTTAGAATAAGGCATTTAATTATTTTATTTAATGAAAAGAAAAATATACCTCACTCAAATTTTAATTATTAAACAATTTTTTATATATTGTTATTCAAAAGATAAATTTTACTAAAAGTACTTATTTTAGAAATAAAATGTTTTTATTTATCATGGCAATTTCATTCTATTTTTAAGTAAATATATATAATTACTTTGAAGACATATACTTTGACAGTATTGAAACTAATTATTTAATGAGATATCAATAAATGAATATTATCAAAATTATAATAATAACAAAAATACCCAAAAAAATTTCAATTATTATTATTTAAGTATATATAGACCATAATCATCCAAGGGACTAGTTATTTTCTATTTTTATCCATATGGAACATATAGTGACACTTAAATTATATTATATAATGTGACATTAAAATGTCACATTCATAATCTAATAAGTATTAAATTTTTAATGTTTCATTTTCCAAATGATAAATTCGAATAAAAGTAATTTTAAGAAATCAACTATATTTATATTTATAATAGTATTTTACTTTTAAATTTTATCCTACATTTAAGTATATTGAATAATTTCCCAATACTAATGTAGTAATTATTGTATTAATAGAAATATCAAATTAATTTTAATAAAAATATTAAAATAAATATAATATTAGCTAATTAATATGTCCAATTATTTTTATATTTTAACTATATCTCGTAGGGATATATTAAAATAATCAGTAAGATGATAACGTCTTATTTTTATTTTTTTAAATCCATTAATTGAGTAGTTTCTACATTGGCACAATTGTTGTTTTGTCAAAAAAATGTTTAATTAAATTATTTAAAAATAGTAATTTTTTTTTTAAAATATAAGATAAATATATTATTTTAATATATACTATATGTTAATTATTAATTTTCTAATTTCAACCTGATAAATAAATATTTCATCCCTTAATTATTGAAATATTTGTTATCTTAGTTAAAATTAAATATAATAAATTCATTTAAATTAAGATGATAATATTTAAATAGACATTAAAACATGGAAAAGGTTATTGGTTATTGAGATTACAAAACTTTATCATCAAATCATAAATATATGTACATTTTAATATTTTTTAGATCCGTTTTAATTTATTATAAATTTATGTATTTGAGGTTTCCAAAAGTGCCCCTCTCCTCAATTTTAAACGAGCACACCTCCTTTACTTATTCACATCAATTTCAGACATAAATCTGGTCCATAACCATCAATATTCCCTTATAAACTTCCCTAGTTATATTATGCATGTTCAAGTATTCTTCAAATACCATATACACTATTTAATGAAGAGATTTAGAGAAATAAATCCGAGGTAGAGGTAATCTCTTCAATCGATTATTTCAAACATAATTCCTATTATACTCCTTATTAATTATTTTTTTCATTATATTGTAAAAAAATCAGTATCACTCATATAATGACATGTTATCATAATTATGAAACTACCATATTTCACCTTCTATCCATACTATGAAAACTGAAATCACCCTACGTGCATACGTATGACTTACCCTCTCCACGAGGTAGTGTAATCTATTATTACCACCACGTTACATGGATGGTTATAACTCTAAAAATAATAACTATATATTATTATTATATCAATATAACAATTCTAAAAAATTATACACCATCCAATTTATTACTATTAAACATTTATGACAATGATATCATCGCCCATGCATACGTACAACCGAGCATCTTCACGATAAGATATGATTCACTATACATGATATTAATTAATCAATGATTATATATATGAATTTATTGAATAAATATGATATATGTTATACTAGTATCATTATATATAATATATAACTGTTACCTAATAATTTTAACATAAAATTTTTCTGGCAATTCTTTCATAAGAACATAAAGCATTTTACAACAGAATTATGAGTGACAATGAAATTTTAATAAAAAATAGATGATAATATGATCATATATATATGATAAAAATAAATATTATTCTAATATAATTAAATAATATTATTTAAATCATTATACTTCTAGTTCATATATATATGGAGGATAGTATGCCTAATGTATGGGATAATTATTCCATCTCGTTATTATCTAAGATTGTTTATCGGTAAGTATTAACTAAGTTATATTTATCACCCCCATCAATGTTTCCTAAATATAAAATATTATTTAAATTATTATAATATTTTTTAATCTAAACATTAACAATTGGGGATTTTTTATAAAACAGAATGGAAGGAATATTTCATTCATTTTCAATATGCTGCACTATTTGACTTTTTAGGTAAAAGTACGAGGAGAATGTTATTAAATTATACGTCATGATATTATTTTTATGTCTTCATAAAACCTTATTTTAATGATTATTAATTTACTATATTTAAATTAAATTTTCAGTTAAATTCATTTCTTTTAATATTTTGTGGAATTTTGAGAACAAAATAAAGTGATGAAGAAAATATATTTTCTCAATAAATAATTTCAAGTGTTATATCTAGATTATATTCCATTTAAGATTAAGAATATTTTTCTATTATACTATATATATTATTATTATGTTTGATTATGATTATGATGGAATGATATTTATGAAATAGTTTTTTTAATGTATTATGTTATGATGGAATGATTTTTGAGAAACCCATTTTACTCTTTGAGTTATGTATAAATGATGGTTTTAATTTTTGCGGCACACACATGTATGATTTTCATTATTTAATGTGTGGGACCTATATCTTCCTCAAATTCATTGGATAAATATTTTTTTCTCATGATATAAACATGGCTAGAATAGAACAAAAATTTGGTTCGTTAATACATGTTTGGAACAACATGTAAATTAGGTTCTGTAATACAGGGATGAAAACGTATGTTTATCCGCTTCAGTAATAATGGGTCATAATGTGGAGTGATCAAGATTAAGTAATTGAATTTATCTACTATGACGGTATTGTAAATAATAATGTATAATAATGAAATTATTTTCTATGATTATGTGTTTTCAAAAAATTCATGTATTATTCCAATGCAATGATATCATGTTTAGGGTTCCATCATGATTTATGCCTTACGTACTTCAAGATTTATTTTATATCTCAAGATTATGATATTCAAAATATATGTGAATTTTTTTTCATTATTATGATTATTTTTTCTAGGATAATTCTTAATATAAATTTGATATCACCCTTTTTATGTTTTTAGGTACCCTATGATGTTAAAATGGTTTTAGGAAGGAAAATAAAAGTGGGAGAAATTTTTAAGAGATGGTGATGATTGCTCACTGATCTAGAAGAATATGTTTTTAGTATCCAAGAACACTATACTGATATTGTACTTGGGAATATATTAGTGTAATTTATTGAGTATTACGCATAATAAATATAATTTCCTTGTACATCATGCTTTTATCGTTAGAGATGATATCAGAGAGATTATTTAGTTAAACTATGGAAACATGGATAAAAAGTTTTATTGATAGAGATAATTCTATGTTTTTGTAGAGGTATATCACTAAAGATAAGTATAACTACATGTTACTATCCTATAATTATTGTAATTATCATGAATAACTGAGGATTAAGCCTATGTTGTTAGATATTAAATATACCCCTTGATTATGTGGTTTTCCTAATATGATTTTTTACACTCAACCAATTATTTTTGGGGTTTTAGAAAACGAATGAAAAGAAAATATTCATAATAATAGAGAATATGATCTATAATAAAATGATATTATTCAAGAAAAAAATTTAGATGAAAGTTTTATGGTGAAACTTCATTATTATGCATAATTAGAAATCTCATATTATGATAAATAATCTATGCATTGGTGAGCTTCATGGCCCATGCATAAAGAGAATGATGGAGTTTCATAGTGACTATAGATAAATGAATGCTTTATTTTCCATATGTTAATAATGTTGGAAAAAAAATCAATGTGTATTTTCAAAAGTATTAGGAAGATGATTTGGGTGTGGAATAGAGGGATACAAAGTCTGTAATTGTAAAGGAAAAGGTTTATTTAACCCAATAGACAAATATAATAGTATTCCCAAGCCATCAATGATGATAAAATTTATTAAATGTGGAAATTTTGTGCATTATTCAAATCGATTTCCTATGGGAAAATATCATGAAATCAATCATCATGGTCGTATGTTTAGTAATTATGTTATTGATGATGATGATACAATGAATGGTGTATGAGACGAATGAAGTGTTAAGGAATAAAACCATGAATCTCGGTAATTTGTATAAGAAAATAGTGGAATGATTACACGTTTATCAAAAATAATGTTTTATAAGTAATATTATGTTATTATGGATTAATGAAACATCTATGGATTTCTACACTATTGTTTTAACTTATGTATTTGAAAGTATATGATGAATGGTGCTAGTAACCATGAAAATTTATTCAGATATTTTTTTGAAAACACATGATATGTGCATAATGATTAGATTAAAATATAATGAGATGTTTGATAGTATGAATGACCTAATCACTAATATATGGACACAGTAATTTCTAGCTTTGAGTATCTATTATTTTTAGGGATTTTCCGGTACGTTGGAATAATTGAATTTTTGAAAGTATATATGTTTTCACTAATGTTCTTTAGTAATTCAAGTAATTACAATGTTTCAAAAAAATACGTCATTATGGTATTAAAATGTTTAGACCGTGACAAAAAAATAACTACCTAATTATATATGGTAGATAAATTATATATTGATTTATTTTACCTCTTTCTAAAGTAGTTGATTTCCAGTTTTTGAAAGGATTGTAAGGTTATACATTTATTGATAGTATAGGTGATACTTCTTTTGAAGTTTCGATATTAATTTATTATCTCACTATAGGTGGAATTATTTATATTTGATAAAATGTGGAATGATTTTTGTTGATATTTAAAGAATGACCTATCATTTTATTTTTATATTGCATGATCTATTAAAACTTTAGGAATAAAAAATTCAATGCCATTTCTTTGAATAAGATATGATGTGGAAATTGTTCAAGGCCTCACCTATGACGTGGTTATAGTAAAAGAAAGTAACTATGTATTCAATTGTTCTTTATCATGAAGGAAAATATATTAATGAAACAAATGTTATCTTAGTACCTTTTTATCCGATGAATTAAATGGTCCCTAAAATCATCATATATTTAGGGCATTATGGTTGTTAATTTTCTCAAATCCTTCCTCTCTATTTCTCTACATTAGTACTTGATGGTTAGATTTTACTTATATATCCTTGTTTTCACTTCCCACATATATTCTTCTATTTAGAAACCAAATGATGAGTTTCATTGGGTAACCATTTTGTTTTTTAATTTTCATTTTAAAATGATGTATTAGTATTATTTTTTACAACGTGGGTTTATATGAAATTTTTTTTCATGAATTAAGACTTTTATTACCTCATCAAAATTGAAGGTTGAAATTTATTTTAGGGGGGTGAATGTAACACCTAGATATTTTATAAGAAATATTCTTTATAATTTATATGATGTCTTGTGTTTTGAGGTATACTAATATTAGTATGGCCGATACGCAACACCATATTACCTTAGAGAATGTAAAAAACTATTCTTAGCTTGTGTTATACAAAATTTTATGTACATTTGATAGAATTAATTTCATGACATACCGAGTATAAGTAATAACTAAATATTATAAACTAGACATTATAATGACAGGTATGAATAGTATTAAATTCATTTTAAAAAATAATTTATATGAAATTTAGTGAGCATATAAAATAACAAAATCATTGTTTATTGATTCAATGTAATGTTAAATACTGATCTTATATGTTTTCTAGAAATGATATAAGAACAAATTCAATAATCATGTTAAAGGACATATTTTTCCAAAAAAAAAGAAGTATTTCCACCTTTTGATGGTGGACTCATTTTAAATCTAGTGTTTAAAACATATATAATTTTATTTAAAAAAGAAAAACTTCTTTGGAAGTGTGATATAAAAAATTTATTTTGATGTATTGTTTTATATTTTTCTGATAAGTTATAAAATTTTGATTAATAATCAAATTATAATAAATATTAATTGATTTTTATCATTTGAATAATTTATATAATTAAATTACTTTATTGAATGGGTTTAAATTATATTTAAAATATATTTTATACCAATAAATATAATTTATTTCATTATCATTAATTATTCAAAGAATTCTGATGTAAAAATATTTCAATCTTCTGAAATGTATTAACTTTTAAAAATAGGTTCTATTATTTATATAGTGGGAAACAAATTAATTACGATAGCTTCTATGTATTTAGTTTTCACGAATGGATTATATATTTGGAATTAGTAGGAAAAAACTATATAAATATATTTTTTTGGCATTATGAATAGTAATTTCAGAAAATTTTTCATATGATAAAAGGGTGAAAATCGTAATTAAGTGTAATTATATTATTATAATATTACTCTAACACTTTTATTAATTTAATTGGATGTGTTTTTATGCCCTAAATAATCCTTGGGTTGAAATGGTGTCATTTGAATGTTAGTTAGATGATATTATGGAGTTAAATTTATTTTATTTAAAGTCAAGTCAAATATGTCTTACTCAAAATTTAATAACAAATATAGAAGATAAATTAGATTATAAAGAATTATTTGAGATATAATTTTTTTAATTTATCATGGTAATTTATTTGTAATATTTACTAAATATATAATTACATTAAATACTTATTCTTTGATGGTGTACGAATTAATAAATTGATGTGAAATCAATAAAAAACTATTATTAAAATTATAATAACCAGAAAAAGAACCAAACATATTCCTAATTATTCTTTTTTGATTATATAAAGACCATTATTATCAAAGGATCTATTTATTTTCCATTTTAATATATATAGACGATATTTTCCCACATATATTATTTTATTTAAAGTGAAGTTTTGTCACGACCCGTCCTCGGGGCCCGTGCCGTGACTACCCCAAGCCCGCCTTCCATAGGCCAGGGGCTGGAGACTAGCACCAAGGCGTAAATCCCGATAAAAATGGAAGGCATTGCATTTGTAATGTAAACAATCACACAGAGTACAAGCGGAAGAAGTAAACACTAAGTAAAAACTGAGTACAACAGTAAGTGCGGAAAGTAAAAAGGGGCCGGAAATACAAGCCCAACTGTAAAGTACAACTCGAAAGAGAAAACAGCAACTGAAAAGTAAAGTTGCTACGCCGAGCTGTCCACTGGAAATCCAACCAGAAGGGTGGGTACAGATAGCTCCTCTGCTCCTCGGGTCCCGCCGTCCGCTCCGAGTATGTCCCTCCTAGTGGTCCACCTCCGGGTACCGCCTCGTCGTCACGTCCACCTCTGGGTACCGTCTCGTCGTGAGGTCCTCCTCCGGGTACCATCTCGTCGTATAGTCCACCTCCAGGTACCGTCCAGTCCTCAAACACTCGGCCTCCGTCAGCACTGCCCGTCGTCTGCAACCAACACAACGAGGTGCGGGCATAGCCCGTGCAGGGGTGAGTATAACGATACTCAGTAGGGACCCCGAGACCCTCAAGGTCTCACTAAACCAACAAGGATAACCACAAAGAAGATCTCAACAGATAACCTCTACTTAGGTATATGCCCATACATATACCAAAGTTATCATGTAACCCATCTCAATCATGAGGAAACACAAGGATTGTGAAATCAATGGATAACCACTACCCGGGTATATGCCCATACATATACCTAAGTTAGCAAGTGACCCATCTCAATCATGATGTAAACACAAGGTCAAAAGTCTCAGCTCAAACCAGGATTTTCATTATCGAAACCGTAACTACTGAAGAGCTCCATCTCTAGAGTGTACAGTGGTCCTATCATGACTCCGAGGTACTTCTCACTAACCTAAGACTGCTGTGGTACTCCTCCTGTCGAGTACCACGGGTCTGCGGCCAACTACGGGGCGCTCCGTCCGCTGTGGGTCTGTCGCCAAATACCGGGCGCTCCCCCCAATAGCCTACAGAGGTAATCCTCCTGTCGAGTACCGCGGGTTTGCGGCCAACTACCGGGCACTCCGTCCGCCGTGGTTCTGTCGCCAAATACCGGGAGCTCCGTCCACTGGGCTAGTCGACCTACTCCAAGTCGAGTCGGTCAAGCAGTCGTCAGGTCTCAGTCTGCTACACGGTCTCCGTACTCCGCACGCTCGTCTCTGGGAGGGTCCGCTCCACGAGGTACATGTCGATACTCCAAGTATCTCAAGGTCCCACGAAGAAGTAACTCAAAGGACCGCCTCGTCACAGGGGTCTCAACGCAATAGACGGCGCGTCGATCGGACGCCCGGTCTGTGAGTTATTAGCCTTTTCGTCCCAGGGGCCCGGTTGGTTTCGTGAGCGAACCAAACCCAGTCGTATCTCAACTGTACCCCGAACTCCCATAGGGTATACTCATAGGAACCGTTACTCAACGTAACCACCAACGTCGCTGACGGTTCGTCAAACGGACGTCTGGTTTGAAAGATATTAGTTTTTCCGTTCCAGGGGCCCGGTTGGATTTCAGTGCGATCCAACCCGGCCACTATCCAACTGCATCCAATTCCCAGGCGAAGGATGCCAAAAGTTTCGTATCGACAACAGAAACTCAACGTCGCAGACGGCGCGTCAATCGGACGCCCGGTCTGAGAGTTATTGGATTTTTCGTCCTAGGGGCCCGGTTGGTTTTTAAGGCAAAACCAACCCGACCGTACTCCACCTACGTCCAAACCTCGGGCTGAGTATGCCAAAATATCCTTCTCACTTAGAGGAATTCAACGAAACCGATGGCCCGTTAATCGGACGCCCGGTATGTTAGTTATTGGCCTTTCCGTCTCACACCCACCCTGAAGAAGGTCTCGAAGTCTTCCCATGTGAAAGCCATCCCATCGCAAAACTGGAACAAGTGGCTCCACCACCTGCCTGCTGCTGCCTGAAGAAGGCTGGCAGCAATGGTCACCATGAATTCTGATGGCGTCCCCACTAGCCTGAAGACTCCCACCACAACCTCCAGCCAATCCTCAGCCGCCTGCGGGTCCGTCTCTCCCCCGAACCTGGGTGGCCTCTGGCGCAGGAACTCATGCAGTGCGGGCAAGTAGCGGGCATTGCCTACTGCTGGGGCTGGTGGCATCGGTGGCCCAACGTATGGTAGTACCGTTGGCGCCTCCGCTGGTGCCTCAACTGCAAGAGGGCCCTGTACCGAAGCCTTGTCACTCGACAGGCTGTCAGCACACACATCCCTCTGGGCTCTAGTTGGTCGTCCGAGAAAAGGCATACTGAAGGAAACAACGTAACACGGTCAAACGATTATACCTGGTGAGCTGACCTGGTTTGAGCTGGTTTAAGGGGGGAAACCTTTGAAAACACACACGCAATCAGTGTTTTCGTGCACAAAGTCGGAAATCAGTTGCCAGGGTCCTGGTGTATGGATACGTCGGCCGCCCGCACCAACACTGGACTCACTGAACTGAAAACCACACTCGGTACCCTTAACACTATTGCTTCACAGAAAGAATGATCAGAGTCTGCGGTAGAACCGACCACCTCTGATACCAATTTGGCATGACCCGTCCTCGGGGCCCGTGCCGTGACTACCCCAAGCCCGCCTTCCATAGGCCAGGGGCTGGCGACTAGCACCAAGGCGTAAATCCCGATAAAAAGGGAAGGTATTGCCTTTGTAAAGTAAACAATCACACAGAGTACAAGCGGAAGAAGTAAACACTAAGTAAAAACTGAGTACAACAGTAAGTGCGGAAAGTAAAAAGGGGCCGGAAATACAAGCCCAACTGTAAAGTACAACTCGAAAGAGAAAACAGCAACTGAAAAGTAAAGCTGATACGCCGAGCTGTCCACTGGAAATCCCACCAGAAGGGTGGGTACAGATAGCTCCTCTGCTCCTCGGGTCTCGCCGTCCGCTCCGAGTATGTCCCTCCCAGTGGTCCACCTCCGGGTACCGCCTCGTCGTCACGTCCACCTCTGGGTACCGTCTTGTCTTGAGGTCCTCCTCCGGGTACCATCTCGTCGTATAGTCCACCTCCAGGTACCGTCCAGTCCTCAAACACTCGGCCTCCGTCAGCACTGCATGTCGTCTTCAACCAACACAACGAGGTGCGGGCATAGCCCGTGCAGGGGTGAGTATAGCGATACTCAGTAGGGACCCCGAGACCCTCAAGGTCTCACTAAACCAACAAGGATAACCACAAAGAAGATCTCAACAGATAACCTCTACTTAGGTATATGCCTATACATATACCTAAGTTATCAAGTAACCCATCTCAATCATGAGGAAACACAAGGATTGTGAAATCAACGGATAACCACTACCCGGGTATATGCCCATACATATACCTAAGTTAGCAAGTGAACCATCTCAATCATGAAGTAAACACAAGGTCAAAAGTCTCAGCTCAAACCATGATTTTCATTATCGAAACCGTAACTACTGAAGAGATCCGTCTCTAGAGTGTACAGTGGTCCTGTCACGACTCCGAGGTACTGCTCACTAACCTAATACTACTGAGGTACTCCTCCTGTCGAGTACCGCGGGTCTGCGGCCAACTACCGGGCGCTCAATGTAACATCCCCAAATGATAAAGGGTTAAATGACTAAATGATATGACTAATGTCAACAAGGTACACCTTCCTTTTCGGGAGCCTGTCTGATTAGAACTCCACAGTTAAGCATGATTGTCTTGGAGTAGTGATCAGGATGGGTGACCTCCTGGGAAGTATCCCAGGGTGTGTGTGAGTGAGGACAAATCACACTGGAAAGGACATGTGTTGGCCTATGGGGACTATCATATTAGTCAGATGACCTGTTCGGGCATGTGGGTGGACCCTGGGGTGGGCCCCACATGTCTGCGGGGGCAACTGGTGGTGCCTGGTGATCCAGGACCCGACGACCTTGTTAAGGCAGGTGTTTGTGCAGTCACCGGTGCCCGGTTGTCACATTTGGTATCAGAGGAGGAACCCAGCCTTAAGTGCGCGGTGCACTGCCTGGGTTGAGATGTAGGGCCCACAACGAGGGCGTTGTGCTCTAAAGGGGGGGTGAATGTAACATCCCCAAATGATAAAGGGTTAAATGACTAAATGATATGACTCATGTCAACAGGGTGCACCTTCATTTTCGGGAGCCTTTCTGATTAGAACTCCACAGTTAAGCATGCTTGTCTTGGAGTAGTGATCAGGATGGGTGACCTCCTGGGAAGTATCTCAGGGTGTGTGTGAGTGAGGACAAAGCACACTGGAAAGGACATGTGTTGGCCTGTGGGGACTATCATATTAGTCAGATGACCTGTTCGGGCATGTGGGTGGACCCTAGGGTGGGCCCCACATGTCTGCGAGGGCAACTGGTGGTGCCTGGTGAGCCAGGACCCGACGACCTTGTTAAGGCGGGGTGTTTGTGCAGTCACCGGGGCCCGGTTGTCACAAGTTTATTTTATCACATTCATAATTAAATAAGTATAACATATTTAATAATTAATTATAATGATTCTAAATCATACTAAAAGTATTATAATGAAATATAGTATATTTACCTTTATAATATTATTTCATTTTTAATTTTTACCCAGTAGATATGTATACTAAATAATTACTATAAATTGATGCTGTAATTATTTTTTTGAAGAAAATATCAAATTAATGTTGTAAAATAATTAAAATAAATATAATTTGAGCTAATTAATATACGAAATTGCTTTTATATAAGCCATATACCACATAGAGACATAAATAAGTAATTTTATTGATGATAATATATCATCTTGATATTTTTAAAAATCCCTGAATTGAATAGCTTCAAAATTGACATTATTGTTGTTTTGTAAAAACTATGTTTTATTAAATTATTTAAAAATCATAAATGATTTAAAAAACTATAGAATAATTATAACATTGTTACATATTATCTAATTTAAATATTTATTTTCTAATTTAATTCTAATAAATAAATATTATACACCTTTAATATTGAAATATTTTGTATCTTAATTAACAATAAATTTAATAACTAAGTGTTAAATAAAAGGAAAATGTGTAAATTTTTAGAAAAACGTGTTTAAAAATTATTTTTTAATTATATTAAAACCTAATAACATATCATATTATAAATTTGGAAATTTTGGTGGTTTTTATGTTGATTTTAATTTTATTAAAAATTAATAATTTTGAGGTTCCTAAAAGTTCCCCTCCCCTCGATTATAAATGTGAACCTCCTGCCTCTACTTCATCACATAAATTTGATCCTTTAAGTTCATATATACCCTTAAAGATTAATTTATAAGTTTCCCTATTAAAATAATAGAGGTTTTGGTATTCTTCATTTACCAACTCTAGTTCTCTAAGAAGATATTTATAAGAATCGCATCGATGAAGTGGTAATCTCTTCTACTGAGTCATTCAAACTACTTTCTTCTTCTACTACCTTATAATTAGTTATTTAATTATAATGTAACAACATAAGTATCAATCATGTTGATATATGTTATTATAATTATTAAACAACCATATTACACATTCTATCCATCACACAAAAAATGAAATCACCAAGCATGCGTACTTACGGCTTTCCGTCTCCACGTCATAGTGTAATCTGTTTTTAACAACCACCTTACATGGAAGGGTATAATGATTGAAATAGTTACTATATATTATTATTACAACATTATACTGACTATTAAAGTTTATACACTATCCTCATAAATTCTATTCATCAATTATGAGAATTATATCATCGCTCGTGTTTACGTACGACCTATCATCACAACGATGTGAGGAGATTCATTCTACATGATCTTCATGAAATAACGATTATATACCTGAATGGAATGAATAAATATGATATATATTAAATTAATAACAATATTTAAATGATATAAATATAACCTTAAATGTGTGACATGATCTTATCTGTCAAAACATGGTTAAGAACATACTGTAGTTAATATCCGAATAACGAGTGACAATGAAATGTTACTAACAAATAGATGATAATATGATCATAAATGATATCATGAAAATGAATATGTTTATGGATAAAATCAATAAAATTATTTAAATCATTATATTGGAGGTTCAGATACATATTAATTATATCATACATAAGGTGAGGGATAATTATTCACTCTCATTATTATCTATGATTGTTTATATATGTGTATTTAAAGGTGTATAGTTATCATAGACCTCTATGATTCCAAAATATAAAATTTTATTTCAATTATTATAATATTATTTAAAGTGAATATTACACATTGTATTATAATTATTAAATGTTACGGAAGTAATATTTCATAATTTTTCCAAATTAGGTACTTATTGATAGTTCTGTAAAATGTATGAGGAACATAATTTTCACTTATACAACATTATCAGATTTTAATGTCATGATGACACCTTTTTTACATGAAAATACATTACAATATTTCATGTAAATTATCAATTAAAATAAATTATTCTATAATTTTGTGGAATTTTTAGAAAAGAAAACATTTTTGAAGAAGAATGTATATTTTTCTCAATATTTAATATCACATGCTTTATCTAAATTATTTTTTGTCTAAGATTATTTATATTTTTCAAGTATACTATCCATATTATTATTGTTGTTGATTATGTTTGTGATGAAATTATATTTATGAAATCCATTTGTTTTACAGGGATTATGTTATTATGCAATGATATTTATGAAAACCATTTTATTTATTGGGTTATGTTAAGATGATTGATTTATGTTTTTATGGAACACATATGTTTGGTTTTAATTATGTAATGGGAGGGAAATTTATCTCTATTAAATGAATTCTGTAATGATTTATATATCATGAGATATAAATTACTAGAATAAAAAGTAAATCTAGTACAATAATACAGTACTGGAATGACATGTAAGTCTGGTTGTCAAATATTGAGTGAAAACAACATGTTTATCTGGTTCAGTAATATAGTGATGAAACAGGGAGTGAACTTGGTTCACTAATGGACTTCATCCACTTTGATGGTCTTGGAAATAATCCCATCCCAAATGGAAATGATTCTATATGCTTATTTGTTTTCTCCATGTTCATATTCTATGATAATGCTATGTTATCATGGTTAATTCCACTTTATGATTTATTCCTTACATAATTCCTATATTTATTTTACGACACTATATTATGATATTCAAAAGATATGTACATATTTTTACATTCTTATGTTAATTTTTTCCATGATTACATGTAATTTGAATTTGATCTCACTATTATAATTATTTTCATTGCAGTAGGATATATATAAAAAGTTAAGGTAGGAAAACTAATGGGGATGATATTTATGGGAGATGTTAAAGATCATCCACTAAGCTAGAAGAATGTGTTCTATGTTTTTAAAGATATCGAACAAATATGGTCATTGGGAATATATTCGTGTAATGTATTAATTATTATAAAAAATAAAATTATTTTTAATATTTTCCATGTTTGGTTCATTATAATTTTGGCATAAATCCTTTACAATATGACCTTTGCCCAAAAAAATTAGTATTACACAATGAAAATGTAACATCATTCCCCAAACTCCATTTTTAAATTTTTATTATCCACCCACTAAAATTTTGTATTTACAATATTATATAATACAACAAGTATCCTAAATATAAATATAATTTTTTTCTATTGATTGGAAATATACTGACACACATTTCCATTTAATAGGTGATGAACTTACCATTATTCTTTACAGTAAACTATTGTCTCACGAAACTATGTTGTTTGTTTTTAATTCACTACCTATCATAGGTGGGAATTATGGTGGAAAATAATTTTTTATTTGATATATATGATAGTTATATTTTATTTATTGTTATTTAATTATTATATTAAACAAGACATCATTAATTACATTTTTGGTAAATATGATAACTTCATGTATGGGTGTGTGGACTACCACCTCCTCAAAGCAATGTTATTTTTTCAAAATTTATATGAAATTTATTATGGATGGGTATAGTCAACATATATGATATATATGAAATTTAATTCTATCAGAATGATTATAAATATATACACATAAATGTAATTTATCTTCCATCTTCCAATATGATAATAAAATGGAAACAACATTTATGGGTGCTTACGACGTACCGTCTCCATGAACAGTGTATTTCATTTCATAAATACTAAATTTATAGATTGTTATAAATATTTATATAATGAATATATATGATATTTATATCATATTTTACAATCCTTAAATATGTAATCCATGATATATGTAAGCATATCAATAATAAAAATTCAAAACTTATATGAAAAACAACATAGATATTACCAAAATGTTAATGTTAACATTGAATTTATAATAAATGGGTAATGTAAAGTCATAAAAAATATATTGTATTATATATAATAATTTTTTTATGTGGTAGATTCATAATAAACATAAAATTTTTATACATGGGTTTAAATTTGATCAAAGAATATTAATACTTATGGGTACAATTTTGTCGTCTCACGTTTATTTTCCATGAAACATAAGAAATGTTTAACTCCATAATCTTATATCTAATGTGTTTATTTCTCATGGACGTATACTATTATACTTTTAATTAAATTCATTATTACTTACAAATCCATTTGATGAAATTTATTTCATGGTTTTTATGTTTGAAAATTTACCAAATCTGTAACGAATTTTTTTCAGAATTTCCCTTCGTTGATATTTATGCCTTGTTATGAAGCTATAGTTTTCAATGACAAGCATATATTTCCATTGAAATGATATATCATGAATGTAAATATTTTCATGATATTTATTAAATCATATTATCTTATTCTTTCCATTTTATTATGATGAAATGTTACCAAATTCATAATGGTTTATTGCAATTATCTCATTGTTTATTGAGATTTCTTATTATAATGCTTCTGTCAATAAAATATTATGATCCATCACCCAAGAACACTAAAGAATTATCTTACCCTCTAGTTATTTATTTTATATCCAAATAATGGTAAAATATTCATACTCAATTTTAATTAAGATAAAAAATGAAATGTTTTTTAGTCAAACTATATTTCTCTATTCGGTTGAATTTTTTTTCTTCAAAAACATGATTTCATTAAATATTTCCAAAAAAATTATATCATTTTTATACAATTATTAAATGAATATTTTCCAATGTTTTATCATTTAAATAAATTTTTTTTAAAAAAATTGAATCTTCTTGTTGTCTTCTGATCTAAGCACTTTTTTAAACATTTTAAGGTGTAAAAGGAATTTTATTGTGTGGGTATTTATCCTCTGTCATTAACATACTTTGATTGATTATTTAATTGAAATTTTTTAATAATCTATTTCATGTAAAATTATTTCCTAATATTATGTCCAATCATTTTTTTAAAAGTAATTTTTGAATAATTGTGTTCCAAAAAAATGTTTTATATTTAAAAAAATGTGTTTCAAATGTTTCTAAAATATTCATTTATATTTTTTAAAAATGATATATTAAATTAAATGGGTATCAAATTTACAAAATATAATTTCTTAATTTTTCAATTTTTTATCAATGATAATATTGTTGAAATTGTTTTAAATATTTTTTAATCTTCTTAGGGTATCTTTAAAGAAATTATTTTCAAAATGTGTTCATGATTATTTTATAATTTTTTATGGAAAATAATCTTCAAAAATATTTTTTTATTTTAAAAATATCAATGAATGTTTTTTAAAATTTATTTCAATATTTTTTAATATTTTTATATATGTTATAAAAAATGGATTTTAAATAAATGTTAATAAAATACTTTCTTGAATAAGAAAGGATATTTTACTCAATAAATGTTTTTTATAAGATATTTAACAATTATTTTCCATCAATGATTACTTCTGTTTATGTCACATATGACGTTATAGTAAAAAATTCAACTTTTCCATTCATATTATTTATCTGAATGGTTTATGATTGGATGGCACGATGTTTATGAAATATTTTTATCTGTACTGGATTGCATGTTTATAACACCGATTTCTCATTTAAAATTTATATGTTTATGAAACACAGTTTTCTATCACAAGTTATATTTTTTATGAATCATGTTTCCCTTCCTTGGGTTATATGTTTAGGAAAACCATTTCCCTTCATGGTTTATTGGTTTATGAATCACTTTTATTTTCATGGGTTATTCTTTGATAAAGTGATTACGAAAAATGTAACTTTTCCATTGGTTATCATATAATTATGGGAATTTGATACCAATTTAATTTCAAGGGATATGATTTAATTTTATTTAATCATGTGGAATACTTATGTAATATTTCATTCTTATTTGGGTGTGTCATTTATCCCTCGTCAATTATTTGGGTAATGATATATATTTCATAAGATAGGGATGGATGGAGTGAGGAGTAAACATAGTTCAAGGAAGGACATTGAATGCTAAGATGATTTGAGGATTTAACATAGAGTTCTAAGATGATCATGAGACTGTTCTATGACTTTCATGATGGTATTTGTAGTGAAAATATAATAGTTATATTGCCTTGGAATAAATTTCTTAACTACAATATAAATATTTTTATATACTTATCTATTTACCAAAAGTTCTATGTCTTATACAAATGTTATGCTTCCATAGATTATGCAATTGATACCATTAAAATTCATGCCATAGTAACTTCCAATATTAATTCCACAACTCATGTATATTATCTTAGATATGTATAGTATCACCATAAAATGTTATTCTAATGTTCTTAAAACATAATGATCATATTAGTCAGATATTCAATTTTTTCCCTTAATAGACATCACATCTCCCCCCTTTATTATGTTTCCATTATATTTTATGAATAATAGTTTTATTTATTTGTACTAAAGGGGTAGATAATTTTGGGAAACATTGATGATCTTTTCTCTAACTTAAAAGAATTTTTCCATGTTTCAAATGCCACTATACTATTACGGTCCTCAGGAATGTATTTTTTTAATATACTGAATATTAATCATAAATGAAAAAAATCCATGACTAGGAAGCATGTGAATCTATTGTTTATATAAAAGAAAATTTTTAGTTAACCGTTTCAAAATATTATGAGAAAGATTTAATAAGATCCCCTATGATATTTCTAAGGATATGTTTACAGATGTCTCAAATGATAATCCAATGTTGTTATATATTTAGAATAAGGATTCATAATATAGTCATCATATTAGTTATATTCATGATTATGTGGTTATGAACTATGATATTTATTTCCAAAACAAGGATTTATCTTTTATGTCCATGCCGAGAACCATAAGAAAATGTGTTAACATTGAATTGGACAAATAGTTTTCGGATAAGTAGTAAAATGGGACATTCACTGGAGTGATGGTTTTTGTGATCATTTATAGTAATTTATTCATGGAGCTTGATTTAAAATGGGTACTTTAACCAACTCTTATAATCACCAAAAATGATATAGAAGGATTTTGTTGAGTTTTTGGGTAATGGAGACCACAGAGGATAGATTATTAAATTAACTTTATGTCAATAATGTGGAATGAATGACTAATGTAAATGTCTTGGTGGAACATCAAGATGTTTTGACTGTGGAAAATATTGAGACCAATCATATAACAATAAAGGAACTTTTTTTGGTTTGGATACTGAAATGAATGGGAATAATGACCACCTAAAGACAACAACAAATGTTTACTACTTTATGGGTGGAATGAATTATCATTTTTGGAAATATTTATCCAATGTTTAATTATTTCGAGATAATGTGAAATGTGATATGTATAGTTTTAAAATTTATGATGACTGACTGAATAGCCTGAAGGCCTTCTTTTTTATTGATTTTTTCATAACCCCACTTTCAAGGGATGAGGGGGAACCCTTTAAAGGCCTGTAGGATTAGGTATTACATTCCTCGTTTACTTGGAGACATTGCAGGACCCATAGGTCTTAAAGAAATCATACAAACTATAAATAATTCATACTGATCCTCCCCAACATCAACATTGTGATCAGATCTCCACCTTTGTATAGATGTTCGATGAGCATTCCCATGGGTAGAGGTGCCCAAGCATGGTACCGATGGATAATTCCATACCCTCTCATTCTTCAGAAGTCCGTTTAGCTCTGCTGTAGTGAATGTAATGTGGTATTATTCAATATAATGATACATGCATCTTATGGCCTAAGGAAGGAGTGGAATAATTGATATCATGTCTATTTGGATTTAGGAAATATGTTATATGAATGTTAAAATATATAAATATTGATTAGTTTATGGTTTTTGAAAAGTATTTAAAAGAATACATTGAATAGTTCTAATAAACATGAATAGTGATAATGTGGAAAATTTATGTTCATGAAAAACACATGATTATGTAAATTGTAACCCTTATTATGTTCCTTCTGTTAAGATAATGCTATTTGGATACTCATATTCCAAATATAAATAACTTAATTGGATGGTATTGATTGCCTTGTAACTAATTAAGTGTTCATGAAAAGAGGTTAATGCAATCATGAATGGAGATTACAAAATTTTTGTATTGAAGAAATATATCCAATAAACATTCGATTAAGGAAACATGCATGTTTTCAATAATGATTTCCAGTAATTTATTTTATAAACATGTTTAAAGAAAATACACGATGAATGTATTAATATGTGTGGTATCCAACAACCAAAGATAGTTTTTTATATGTGAGGCATCAATGAAATTATACTTGTGGGAAAATTAGAGCCATTATAACTACTTATTTGGACATTTATCTTCTAGAGTGGTTATAAATATAACCATTTATAAAATATTTTATGTAAATCAACATATGATTTTTTAGATTTTAAATTATCATCTCACATTATAAGGACTTATTCATACTGGATAACATGTGATAGAAATGTTTTTATTAATAAAAATAAATTGAATGACCTATGATTCATTTTATTGATCACATGATCCTCTAATGAATTATTAATGAAGAATTCTCATTTATTTCATAAAGTAACAGATTATGTGAAAATAATGTAAGGAAAAACCAAATACATATATTGTTAATATGATTTTGAATAAAATAAAGTAACTATATTTCCTTAATTTCATGGTCATTAAATTAATTAATCAACTCTAGAAATAGGATATTGGAAACAATTTTTCCTAAAACATATTTTTGTTGAACTTATCTTCATATAAATCAACATAGATTTCTCGTTTGAATTCCCTTAACATTCCATTGATCATTAAAAAGATAGAATTCAATGATATTTATCGCACTCTATAATTATTTACTATTTTCATTATGTCTAATAATCTTTCTTAACCTATTTAATCTTTCATTGAATCGTAGTGGTGAGGTACATACAGTATCTATTAAATTTCCAATTTTCGATTTTCAATAGATGTTTTAGAATTAATTTTTAGTACAAGCATTATATTAATAAAACATTAATGTATTGACCAATTAATAACACAGATGAATGTTGGTGGTGTCATTCCTTTTATGGGGGGGGTAAATGTAACATCCAGATGTCTTTTGAATTAGTTTTTATTGATTAATTTAGTATTTTTGGTGTTTTTCTCTTCACACAACCCTAAATATATTTGTATTACGAAAAATATGTTTGGATTTAATTATATGAAATATTATATTAATAATGTTCGACATGAAATACTTTTACTAGCTTCTAGTAGATGCACCACCATTTTAGAATTTTGATACCCACAATGATGAGTTCATTCTATATAATGCATAACATGCAAGGCTGTGTTTTTACCGAAAAAGATTAAACAATTTATAAGATTATTAATATATCATTATAGGAACCACTTTTGAATTTGATTTTATGTTACAAATAATATTAAACAAATTTTAAAAATATTATTTAAACATGTTTGTAAAATGAATCCTTTTGTTATCATCTAGTAGAAGTGAATGAAAGAACTATTTGATAATAATGAGATTTCATATCTAATAATTCTATTTTCATTGTAAATACTCAACTAATTCTCAATAAAATATGAAATAACCTTTTATTACAGTTTTAAGTAAAATTTAATGATTATATATTCAATCAATATATTTGATAGTCATCTAATGTATTTTATAGGTATAAGTTAAGTTTAAATCTCATTTTATGAATAAAAGACATATATTATCTAAATGTCAAATTTAGGACATTTTAATTGAAAACCCATTTTAAATATAAATTTTGAAACTTTTATCATTTTTATTTGTAAAAATAATTGTAATTTTTTAAATCCGAATATGAAAAATTAATTTGGGTGATTTTTTTATTTTTCTGAGATGTTTTTTTTTTCGAATGTGTGAATGACACTAAATTTTAATTTAAATTATCTTTTTCCTGCAATGTATTTATATAGTAAAAGTATTTTTTAATATAGTCCAAAATTATTAATAGTAATATTATACATAAATTATTCCCATTTAGTTAATTGTAATGAATTTATAAATGATTTTTTATATAATAACATTTCAATAATTTGTAACCTTTCCCATTAAATACTTTCATTTTCATCCCAACGGTGGGATTAATTTAAAATGAATATCAGCAACGTAATTAATTTGAATTAAAAAAAATGTATCATGTATTTGCAATAATTTTCTTATTTATATCAAGATAAAAAATATTTGACCAAAAATAGTACTGAATGTGATTAAAATTTATTAATGTGATTAAGAAAAAAATTAGATTAATAAAGGACTAAACCATAATGGTAAGGCCAGAAATGACATAAAACTATTATAAAAACCATTATATTATCATATTTTGACCATATCCTCACATGTAGCTAATTTTAGGTGTTAATTGATCCACATGAAATAGGAAAAACATGGGCGGAATTCTCTTTTAAAAAATTTACTAGAATACCACTGCTCTTCTATAATAAAAAATAACTCACCCCTCCCACTTATTAACACCTCTAAATCCATTTGAATGAGGAAAATTTAATTAAATAATCTCTATGAATCACTGAATAATTCTTGGAATCATCCCATTTAAAAATATTATATCCAACAAATACTTTTCTTATATTCTAAACGGAGTTACCCGAAGAGGTGGTAGCATCCTTCCTCAATCTCTATTGAATTACTTCTATTCTCCACCACATAAAAAATTCTTATTAAATTATTTTATAATAAAAATTTATATTAAATATTTTGAGATTTGCTTATATGGTTTATAAAAACACTAACAAAAACTTTTATCTAATGTTTAATGAACATATGATTCTTGCCTATAGTGAACTATCTCCTCACAAAATGATGTTGTGTGTTTCTTAAATTACCACCTCTCATAGATGGGAATTACGACGGGAAATATATTTTTACATGATATAAATGATATTAATGATTTATTTATTGTTATTCAGTAACAATATAAGACATACATTCATTATTTACAGTTTGTGTAGATATGATATCTTCGTTGGTGGATGTGTGGACTACCGCCTCCTCAAAGTGACGGGAATCATTCAAAAATTACATGGAATGTATTAAGGATAGTTTTAGTGAAATTATATGATATATATAACAAAATAATTGTAATGAAATTATAATATATATATATATATATATTTCATTTACATCCCTTCTTTCAATAAGAGAATAAAATGGTACTAGTGTTCATGTGTATGTATGACACACCATCTCCATGAATAGAGTATTCTATTTCATAGTAATATCATTTATAGATAATTGTAAATATTTATATACTGATTATATGATATATTAATATAATTTTATAAATTATTTAAAATGTTAAATCATTTTCTAATTTATAGTAGCAAAAATAATAAGTCAAAATATATAATAAAAACAGTGCACGTATTACCCAAAATGTACTATTAACATTTAATTATTCATAAACGGGTAATAAAAAGTAATAAAAAAAATAATATGTGGTATTTTATATATAAATAGTTTTATGTTTTATTTTTATAAGAAAATTATATTTTTTATATATGGGTTTTCAATGTGTGTGAATAAATTCAAAACTTAATGTAATTGTTTTCTCAACTAACATTAATTTTTTATGAGACATTATCCCCATTTAAATATTATTTCTTATATATGGGTTGTTTACTTGGCATATAGTTATTGAATTATTTTTATTCATAATGTTATAGGTATTTACATATCATTTTTATTATCTTTCATTCTTAGGGTTTATTTTTCAATAGTTAGTAAATCTGTAATGAAATTTTGACTTAATTGTCCTTTGAGAAAAATTCCATGTTATGAAGAAATATGTTTATTCAAGTTTTATATAAAACCTTTTATATTTATTATCATAATTAAAATTATTTTATATATATTTTAATATTTATTTAATGTTAATATTTACTTTTTATTATAATTAAATATTACCAAATATGTAATGGTTTATTGTTTTAATCTCATCGCTTGTAGGGATTGTTTTTTGCTATGCTTCCATTGATGAAATAATATGATCCATATATAAATAACTCTGATGAATTTTCTTAATCTATGTTTATTAATGTTATATAAATGTAGTGGAACCATTTTCCCTATCTTGTGTACATAATAAAATCAAGAAAACAATTTTATAAAAATATAAATTTATTTATCCTTTAGGCCAAAAATATGTGTTTCTAAAAATCCATGTTTTATAAAAAGGATTTCAAAAATGATTTAATGCTCTCTAATGTTATTAAAAATACAATTATACCCATTTTTTAAAAATTTATGAAAAAGTGGTTCCTAAAAATGAATCACCCTATTATTTTTTGATTGAAGAAATTTTCTATGGTTTTTATTGCGTAAAATGAGTGTTTGGAGGCAACAGATTTCTCATACATCATGACTATACTTTATTTGAAGAATTATTTTCATATTTAGATAATTTATTTTTAAGAATTAAAATCCTATTATTAAGGGTATTCATTATTTTCAATGTAATTTTCAATAAATTATATATATTTTAAATCTGTTCTGATTAACAAAAACAATTAAATATTATATTAAATGCACTATTTATATGTTTTAAATTTTTCATTTCCAAATAAGTGGATTTTAATCAATTAAAAACATTACTTATATGTTTTAAATTATTTTTCCAGGATATATCCTTTTAAAACATTTTCAATATTTCTTTATAAGATTTATTGTGTTTTTAATGAATAGGCATTCAAAATGTATTCAAGCTTCTTGGATAACATTTTAATGACATAAATATTTCCAAATTTCTTCAGTTTGCTTTATAATATTTCAATGAAAAATATTTTAAAAATTATTTTGATCCTTCTTTATATTTTTTAATGTTAATTTCAACAAACATGTTTTTTCAAAATGTTTCTATTCTAAAAATAAATTTTCAAGGAAGAAATGATATTTTCCTGAATAATTTCTTTCAACAGATATTTTAAAAAAAGTCTATATAAGTTGAAATGAATTAATATTATTCAGGAATTTAAGGGAAATGATACAACTATTACATTCCTAGTACTTATATAAATGGTTTATGTTATTATGAGATGATGTTGATGAATCTTGTTTCTCTTTCATATGATATATTTTTATAACACCCCTTTCTCTTTTAGAGGATATATGTTTATAAAACCAATTTCTCTTATACATGATACTTATTTATGAAGCCAGATTCCCTTTCATGGTATCTATTTTTATGAATCATTTTTCATTTTTTCATGCCTTATTTTTATTAATCCCACTTCTTTTAACAAGTTATGATTTGATGAAATGATTACAAAACTTATCTCTTTTCAATTGGATATGGTTTTATTACTTGATTATGATACCCCATTTAGTTTTTATGTTTTGATGTGATTACTCGTGATTTTGTGGAATATGTATGTATGACTTAATTAGGAGAATAGATGGAACTATATCTTTATTCAATGAATTTTATAAAGACTTATATTTTTTGACACATACATGGATGTAACTGGGAGTGAACTCTATTCAATGAATGAACTGGTCGACTATGATTATTCTTATAAGACCATAGCCTTGAACAGTACATAAAAATGAGTTACGTTAATAATTGGATATTATTTCACATTAGGATTATTTTTAGGATAAGTGTTTTAGAGAATTATCCCTTAACTATTACTTAACAACTCTGATATTACAATGTAGACAAGTAAACCTCCTATCCCATTTTACATAATTGAAAATTTTTAAAAATAACACATGAATTCTTTTTTTGATAAAATCATGTAAACATTCATATTAAATTCATCATTCCTCTTACCCATCCTCATACACTATGTAAAACTTGTTAAAAATATGGGATTCTCATAAAAAATAAATTTAATGAATATAAAATAAAGAACAAAATTGTTAGTCCCTGAATATTTTAAACCAAAAAAAAAATCTTTTTCACAATATAATACATTTTACTGATAAAAAATAAACACATTAACATAACTCATGAAATCATATGATTTTTGTATGTCTTATAAAATCATAAATTATAAAGTTAACTAGTGGCATTCTTGTCATACTTACATTGTAGATTTCAAAACAATATAGGGATTAACCTTCATGGATTTATTTGAAATACCCATCATAGTATGTCCCCTAAACATCTTATGATAATCCTTAACATTTTCATATTTCCCATTTCCCAATGTATTCGAGAGCTATCACGGGCTCACCAACCCTGAATTTATCATGGAACCACCCGTATACATAAGTAATGGACGTGGACCATAACATAATCATACCACATAAAACATGTATAATAGAAAAATAACACTTACATATTAAAATAATAATATATCATTTAAATATATAATAAATTAATTCTAATAACCTATTTCAATACAAAAATTTCTAAAAATGGAATATGGTATTAATTTTTCATTAAAAACATTACGGCTTGTAGAGGATGCCAAACACTAAATAGTTGTCCTGGTGGTGGAAGGATCTATATCTCTACGTAAGATAAATAAACATTCCATTTTTAGTTTTTTAGAATGATTTGTATAAAAAAAATATTCCGGTGCAAAAATTTCGAATGACAGTAAAATTAAAAGGGGTTGATTATACACCATATAAAATAAGGTGGTGTATAACATAAAAATATTCCGCAATCAAAGGAGTCTAATACAAATTCCCTTATAAAGATCAAATCATTAAATTCATGAAAATTTAATCACATAAATTTTTGTGAAAAATATTAATACCCCTAAAATAATTGAATGATCATTGTAGAGAAATTAGAGGTTATTCAGACATATTCATGAAAAAAACCAATGACATGGATATTTGACTCAATGAATGTAAATTCGTTTATGATTTTTCGTAAAAATATCATTTTGTTAATAAAAATGATTTATTATGTATATTCCCAATAAATACACATAATGAGTGTATAAATACAATATAGGATATCAAATGTTATTTCTCACATAATTATAGCACGACATAATAAAAAAGCATGAGATTAACCTAATGAATGGAAATTGGGTTATAGTGTTTCCTTGCATTGAGTCTAACTCATCACATACAATCATTATGTTCTGAACAATAAAAATAGGTTTATTTATATATACATTATAACATTTTTCTGGTTTATTAATCCTTCTATATTACTTTTTACAGTGTTATAAACATTAAATAATTATTTAATCTCATATCATACATTTTCTCAATATTTGGTACTTGAGTTAAAATTGAACATTTTTTGACATAAGTTATCCATGTTGTCAAAATTACATCATATCTATAATAATATTCAATATTTAAATATCTTATACTTCCATTATATATTTATTTATAATAATCTGTAATATTTGTTGATAATAAATTTAAGGCACCCTTCATGGAGATAGTTGGACGTACGTATGATTGAATTCTACTTTCATTTCATTTTAGTATTAAAAGAATAAGAATAAAATTATAATTTATAGTATTATATTAATTTCATATATTTCTCATAGGTTTAATAAAAACTTCTTTTATGCATTCCATGTATGATGAGAACGTGACATATCTCTATGTGGGGCTGGTAGTCCACACATTTTAAAATTGAATTATTATATTTACACAATATGGAAATCATAAAGGTATATTCAAAATATAAATTACAGAAGAATAGAGACAATATAAATATAATATATATCATATAAAAATATATTTCCAATTAAAATTTCAACCAAGATAGTTGTTTAGAGAAAATTAAAAAATCATCATTTCATGAGGCAATAGTTCATCGGGCATAAAAATTGTTCTTTTGTTACCATTTTAGTTGAGATGTGTGTAAGTGTGGGTTAAAATCATATCATAAGAACATCTTAGTATATTTAGGATTCTGTTTTTTATTTATTCATAAGATAAGAAGAGTATATGTAGTGGAGAGTGGAAATGAAACTAAAAATCATGAGAGAATGTGTTACCTATTAATCAGGAAACTTATTTTGGGTTATTACCAAAAGAAATACTTAGGTGACTTTCTTCCCATAGAGAGGATTCTAGGATGAGGGTATGAATACTACAAAGTGTTTTGTATATGTTTTTATCGAACAAAAAGTATTTGGAAGTGTGAATAAAATAGAGTAATTGGTTCTTTTTTACAGGGGAGGGGATGGGCACCTTTGGAATTAATAAATGTATTAAATTAATATAAAATCAATTTCGATTCCAAATGGTCCAAATCTTATTTATTCAAAGATAATATTAAAAGAGTTCAATATAATATTACCCAATAAATTTTAGAGAAGTATTTATTGTATTTTAAACATTAATTTTTTGGTTTACACTTAATTTATCTCTTTTAAATTTAATTGTGGTAACAATATTTTAGTTATTAAGTGGCTATTAATTTCACATATATAGAGTCAATTTTCAATAATTTAACAATTAATTAACATTCAGAACATAACATAGCTACTTTGTATCATTAATATATTTTTATGATTTGTTAAAATTTTTTTTTTTTAAAAAAATATCAATATTATAAATATTACACTATAAATTTCATTGAATTTACTTAAATTCCTAAAAGAGATATAAATTAGTGAAAAATAATTTAATTTTCTTATAACATGTCATATTCACATTGAAAAATAATTGATGAAATTAATCCATTTGTATAATATTTATTTTATTATTTATCATATAATTAATTTGATATTTATTTTATTTAAATAATTACTATTTATATATTTTTTTGATATTTATGGTAATTATTTAAGATCTAAAAAATAAAAATAAATTCCCACTATATATAAAATTTCATTATATTTCTATATAATAGTTATGTTTATTGATTTATCAATTTTATCACTTCATTATAATAATTATATGTATATTATATAAGAGAGTTACAAGTTCTCATTTTCATTTACTTTAATAATAATTTCATCAAATTTATTGAAAAAAAGCTATTAAATGAATCAATTACAAAAAATATGTTATAAAGGTAGGCTTTCATTCATCCATTTGGTTATTTATTTGTTTTTATTTGATTTTATTATCCAAATCATACTGTTTGTTACCCTAATTTACCTGATTTATCTGTACCTATGGTAATAAAATTTACCGTAGTTACTATTCATTCTATCCAAAAAAAATAAAAGTAAACTATTAACATAATTTGGACTGACTGATTCAAAAAATGGAATAATTTTTTTAAAATTAAAAAGCACATATGTTTCAGTAATTAATTTAAAATTATTTCTAATTGTCAATGTGATAAAATGTGTTTTTTAAGTAAAAACCATCAAAATATTGATGTGCATTTATATCTAATTTTAATGTCAAATTATTTCCAATGACCAAAATTTTATTAAATTGTGAAAAAATAATATAATTATACATTAAAATGATGTTAAAGGATAACGATAATAAATAAATAAATTAGATGAAAAGATGTTTTAAATTAAAATACAGTATTATTCACTATTCATAAAAAAATGAATATTATAAGAAAAATACCAAAAATTCATGAAATCTAAATTTTGATGTCCCAAATCCAGATTATAAGTTTACATTATAAAAAAAATTAAAAGTGTAAAAACTATATTTAAAATGGGTTCTCAATCAAAATGTAGTAACACTGTATTTTTAGTAAAACACTCATTTAATCTATAAAATTCAATTTGTTCTTATAACATGCATATAAAACATATTATAATAATTTTAAACATTACATTGAATATATAACATATATATTTCATTAATAAAATTCATAAATATTGATTTTTTAATTTATTTAAATTCATTTATTTTCATTTAAATTGATTTTCAGAAGAAAAAAAACTTCTCTATTCATTGGGTTTTTATTTTCATTTGGAAAAAATTGTTCATAAAAGAATAATTTAAATACATTTGTAAAAAATATTTTCATAAATAAATTAATATGGTTAATGAATATAATTTTTACAACTAGTTTTTGAGGTAACATAATAATATTTTGATGTTCTATTAATATTGATGTGGCATACTATATACGCTATCAATCATATTGTATCCTCTAAAAAACTTAGGACGTTACATTAAACCCTAATTTTTGAGATTACACCCTCAAAAACTGAATCAGGGTTCGATATATAATGTACAATTTGTAAAAATAATTTTATTTCATTCCCACGTCAGAAAAATGATTAATAAAACATCATCATGAAGAGAAATAATTGACTATATAAACGTCACCTAAGATAACACATACTAGGATTCCATGTAGTAAATCATATAATATAACAAAAATTATGTATGTATTACTGGTGGAGAGAGATAGAAAATAAGATCAAGAAAATGTGGACAAGCAGAAAACATCAATAGTGTGATGGGTTAAACAATCTATGATTTTACAGTTGGAAAGGTATAGGGAATCCATTTCTGTTTTAAGATCTATTTCAAAAAGTTATGGAAAATATTTCTGATCTTTAATAATTATTTAATTAATCATACATAATTTTCATGTAGGGTTTCATATTTAAATAAATTTTTACCACAAACTCAACTTTTCAACAAATGACAAGTATTGAGTATGAAATTGACTCACCAGAAGCACTAGAATCGACTTCTACATAATCACATAATCCAAAAAAATTTAACTATATAGTCATCCTATTTTTAATGATTAATCCAAAAAATGGTTAGGATAAGAAAACATAATTCCCCAAAATGAAAAATCCTTTATAAAAAAAGACTACATTTAATCTCTAAAATTCAATAGTAATACCCAAATTCAACAAAGACCATTCAACATTTAACATTCATTAAAAATCCTCTAATAATCCAAACTAAGAATGAAAACCAAAATTTTTTAGGATTTGACCACATAGTATTCTAGGATATGATTTAACATTTATCTTCAAATAATATCAAGAACTCTTAATGTCTCATAGAAAAAAATATATCCAAATCCCTTATTCTCTAAAATATTTTAATCAATTACACAAATAACCCAAATCTCCATAAGTCCAAAAAATTTACAGATTTTTCAAATATAATATTCCAAAATTATACCTCAAATAAAATATCATATTATATTATTTACCTTAATCATATATTGTTCCCAAAATACTGAACAACTTCAAAAACATCATTATAATCCCAAAATCATTTTCCAATCCCATGTTTACCTATTAAAAAATATATATCTCTCTAAAATCAACTTATACTTTTTTCATTGAAATGTTTATATAAAAATAAAAATTCATACCAATAAGGGGCTTTGTGTAGGGTAGTGTAGGTGATAAAGGATTATCACACTCTAGTTTTCGATTCGATTCTTAATGCCTGGTCTGACACAACACATTGTCACTTATCCTTTGGGTTTTACATTTTTTTAAAATATATCATTTTTATAAAATAATCCTTATAGGAGATAAAATCATTAAAAATTTACCATAACATGTTTTAAACATAATATTTTTCTTATACCTTAATTTTATTCCCAAATCATAAGGACCTCAAAATATTAATCGATAAAGACATATTTTAATAGGTCGATATATTTCTTTCACCACAAATTTATTTAATAAATGTATTCCCATAAAAAGAACATTGTACCTAGATCATTGTGTCAACCTAGTTTCATCATCAATTTTTCACGTAGATTGAATGTACATGCGTTAGAACAATTATTTAAATATTATTCACAATCAATTGATTTATTTATTCAAGTAAACCATGTATAAAATTGTTCGTAGGGGTGTTAATAGAAAAATATTTTTTGTAAATAATAATTAATTACATAAAATTTCATAAAATTAGATAATACATTATTTTTATAAAAAATTCTGACCGAGTTTCAACTAAAATGTTCAGTTATTGGCCCTTTTAAAATACTATTAGTACGTGTTGAAGCACTGTATTTTATTGTATAATATATATAAGTTGTGCATGTTTTTACATCTTCAGTATCCTTTTAAAAATCATAATACTGTTTATAATATTAATATATTTTAAAATGTAAAAAGAAATATTTGATAATGTTTACCTTTTTGAAATTATGTGATTAATGTGAATATATTCTTTGACAAAAAATGACCCCAATTACATGATCGTACTGAGGTATAGTGGAGGTGTTTGATATCTCAAAAAATTTATTTCAAATGAGTTGTATTTTTAAAAAAATTCAAAATCTTCTGGTCATGAATTTAAAATATTTATTGCAAGCAAGTCATCAAGACGAGGTAGGAATGATTTTACTAAATCCTATTCTTTCAATTTGTAACCTATAATCCTTTATTTGGGGAAGATATAGAATAATTATTTAACCAAAAAAATAGACATAGAATGTTTTCATATATTTAACCAATACTCAAAATCCCTAAATTTGTGTAAACTGAAATCTATGACCAACTATAAGTCCCCAGCCTTAAAAATTACATAATATTGAGCTATGTCAATAATTTGACAATATTTCACATTAAGGATCTTTTTAGTTTAAAATTTTATAGAATTAATACATATCTATTATGTAACATCTTATATATTACAATGTAGACAATTATACCATCTACCATGTATTTCATTATTTTAGAACATTTTAAAATAAAATATAAAATATTTTTCATGATAAATTCTTCATAACATTCATCTTTATTTTTTCTTTCCTCTTACCCAACCTTATTCCCTATTGAAAAAATTTCAAAAACATCTGTAGAGAATAAAAATATCCCAAACGAAAAAAACCTTTAGACCATGAATATTTTAAAACAATGAAATCATTTTCACAAAATAAATTTTTTTCTCCATATCACATAAACTCATTTACATAACACCTAAAATAATATGATTTCTGTAACTCTTAAAAAAATAAAAAATTATTAAGGAAACTTGTGACATTCATTTCATATTTAAATATCAGTTTCCACAACTACATAGTGAGTAACATTCATGACTATTTTTGGAATACCCATCATATTATATTCCATAAATATATTAGGTGAAACATTAATAGTCACCTCCATCTCATTACCCAGTTAATTGGACAAATTTCATGGACTCAACTACAATTTGTTTATAATTCAACCACCCATGTATATATGTATTTTCAATGAACAATAACATAATAAGAACACATAAAATATTACAAATGGAAAATTAGCATTTTCACATTTCAATCGTAGATTTAATTTCATGATATAATCAAATAATTCTAAAAACCATTGTAAAAAACACCTAAACTCAGAATATGGTATTTAAATATCTTTATAATCATTACTGTTTGTAAAGGAATCCAAATACCAAATAATGGCCATGATGGCATAAAGGTCTTTAACACAAAAAATGTTAAAAGAAATTCTTTTTTGTTGTTTAGTAAAATTCTCTATATAAGGAAATATTCCTTTTACAAACCATTTAAGGACATTAAAATTTAGTGGGCTTGTTTATACAATGTATAAAAGAAGGTGGTGTATAACATCAAAATATACCTCAATGAATGGATTCTAAGACAAAGCCCCTTAAAAATATCATATCATTGGATTGAGGATAAATCAATGATATAAATATGTGTGGAAAATATAGGTACAAACAATAGGAGAGGATATTCAATATAAAACAATCAAAGGTCATCAACACATATTCTTGGAAATCAAAACCAATGACATGGATATTTAACTTAATTAATGGAATCTGTGTTAATAATTCCCTTACGAAGATATTTTTGTTAATAAAATTGATTAATAATTTTTATTCACTATAAATACAACTAAATAAGTAATAAATACATGATAGGATATCAGAAGTTATTTCTCACATAATAATAGCTCTTCATAACCAAGAATTAGATTGTTGACCCAATGAATGGTATTTGAGTTAAGAAGTTCCCTTACATTGAGTCTGACACATCGCGTACAATTGTTACATTCTAGAATAATAAAATTATGTTAATTTATAAATTCATTAGAACGTTTTTTATATTTATTATTCCTTTTATATCACCATTTACCATTTTATACAAATTACATATTTATTTAAGTTCATATCGGATATTTTGTCAATATTTAGTACATGAGTCAAAAATGAACTTGTTTTGATGTAAATTTTTTATGTGGTAAAAATTATATCCTATCAATAATATTATTCAAGATTTAAATATCATATATATCTTGTATATATGTATTCAAACTAATTCACAATATTTGGAGCTCTGAAATGAAATGCACCATTCCTGAAGATGGCAGGCTGTATGTACGCTTGAACACCACATTCATTTCATTGTCATATTAAAATAATAATATAAAAATTATAATTTATATTATTATATTAAATTTGTAAATGCCTAATATGTTTAATAAAATCATCCTTTATACTTTCCATGTATATCAGGAATGAGTTATATCTTTTTCAGAGGGTAGTAGTCTACACTTCCTCAAACGAAATTATCAAATTTACACAATATTGAAAGCATAAAGGTAAATTAAAAATTAAAATAATATAGTTATACATAAAATATAAAAATAATATTTTCCTATTAAAATATATTTTCCATCAAAATGGACTCCATGATAGGTGGTAGGTAAAAATTGAACAATCACAATTTCGTGAGGAAGTAGATCACCGTACACAGAATCAGAATGTTCGTTACCCAGTAAATAAAAGTGTATTTAAGTTTAGGATTAAACCATATCATAAAAACATCATAGTATATTTTGGATATTTTTTTATAAAATCATAAAATAATAATATTATAGGGAGTGGAGAAATGAAATGATACTAAAACGAAAGAGAGAAGGTGTTACCTCTAACTCATGTAACTTCTTTTTGGCTTATATGAAAAGAAATCCTTCGGATGATTTATTTCAAAAGGAAGGATTCTACAATGTGGGTCGGGATACTAAGATGTGTTTTGGGAAGAGATTGGCTAAACCAATAGGGTTTTTATGTGTGAAAGTTTGAGAGGAATGGGTGCCTTTTTATAGAAGAGGGGAGGGGACCCTTGATCTTATTTAACGTATTAAATTAATATAAATTTAAGTTAAATTAAGAATAGTCCAAAAATAAATTATTTTGAATATAAAAAGACAATATTTTGAAATACATTCATCCAAAAAAATTAGTAATTTATTTATTTAATTTTAATCGTTAAATATTTAGTTTACCCTTAATTACTCTCTTTTAAATTTAATTAAGGTTACATTTTTTTAATTATTAAGAGGCTATTGATTTCACATATATTGGGTAAATTTCCACTAATTGAACACTTAATTATCTTTTAGTCCTTAAAATTGCTTTTTTGTAATATTAAATTATTTTTACGGCTTATTAACAATTTAATATTTTTTTATAAAATAGAAATAGTGTCAATTTTTACACTATTCATTTCATTGAATTTAAATAAAATATAAATAGAGATATAAATTAGAACCAAATTATTTAATAGTATTATAACAAGTCATATTCAATTAGATAAATCATGGATGAAATAAATTAGTTCATTTAATATTTATTTTATTATTTATAATATAACTTATTTTAAATTTCTCCTAAATAATAATTATTATATCATTGTTGTGTCCAAATATATGTTTATTAATTAATATCTAAAAATTAAAAATAAATTCAAATTATTTAGATACATTAATTATCATTCTTTATAATATTTATTTTATATGTTTAATCTAGTGTAGCACCTAATTAAAATTATTATATATAAAATATATAAAAGAGTGACATGTTGAAACTTTCTTTGGATTTAATAATAATTACATCACATTCATTGAAAAAATCTATTTAATGAATAAATTCTAACCCTTATGTGATATTGGTCATTTAAAATTAATCCAATAGGATTTTGAAATGTTTTATGGTAATTTTATTATCTTTATTATATTGTTTGTTACACTAATTTACACAATTTACTTTTAACTATGGCAAATAAAAATTACCATAGTTACTATTTATATTATGCAAAAAAAGTAACCTTTTTACATAACTTGGACACAATAATTACAAATATGGAATCCATTGTTCATTATTAAAAAAACATAAGTTGTAATAATTAATTTAAAATTAATTCTGATTGTTAAAGCGAGAAAAACAGGGGTTTTATATGTGAGAACCATCAAAGGATTATTGTTCATTAATATCTAATATCAATTTAAAATTACGTCCAATTATCAAAATTGGTTTAAATAATAAAAATATAATCTATTTATTCTTTAAAACCCATTAAAAGGAAAATATTTTTTATAAATAAATTATATGAAAATTCCCTTTTAAAATTAATTGATGTATTCTTCACCATTCATTAAAATGAAAATTATAATAAAAATACCAAAAATACAACGAATGAAAATTTAGATGTCCCTATTATAAATAATATTTTTCTTTAAAAATAAGTTATAAAATTATTCAAATTAGATTTAAATTGGGTTCAGCAACTAAAAAGGTGGTAAAACTACATTTTTAGAAAAACACTCATTTTTTCTGTAAAATTTAATATGTTCTTATATAATGTCTCGAAAACATATAAGATGAATTTACAACATTAAATTGAATATAAAAATTATATATTTATTTTATAAAATCCATAATTATTGGTTTACTTATTTTATAAAGTCACTTATTTCATTTAAATAGTTTTTCTAAAGAAAAATTTTCTTTAAACTAAAAAGGGATTCATTTTAATTCCATAACAATTGAACACAAAAGAATAAATTAAATAAATGAGTAAAAAATATTTTCATTAATCAGTTAATAAAAATTTTTAATTCCAATTTATCAACTTTTTTATAAGTTATCATAATAATATTTATTTTCTCACTAAATTTCAATGTGGTGTATTATGTACGCCATAAAACATATTGTATCATTTTAAAAAATTGGGATCATTCATGATTGGGAGTGAAACTCTTATACTAATAGGGTCATGTTAGTGAACCATGACTACCCGGATGGATTGGGGAGTTTACACAATCTACTGAGATGGAATAGGAAGCAATGCCTTGACTATTATAGAATTAATATTATATGCTTATGTGTCTATAAAAATTATATGTATTATTTCTATATTGTGATTTCACGGTTTATACTCTTGATTCAGTTATAATTTATGTATTATGAATTACCAATATTTATTCCATGACACATTTATTTGATCATTTATATGTAAATAATGATATTTGAATGTTATTATCATGTTCACACAACCTTATACTCATGTTATGCTATTGTGTCTTTTTGGTTTTCCCTTGCTAAGAATATAATATCATAACTTTATTGTTATTCCATTAATGAGGTAATAAAAAAATGTTTAATGTAAAAGTTATAATGTGGATGTTTATTGTGGGAAACATTTAAGATCTTTTACTAAGTTGTATTATTTTATTCCACGATTCAAAAGACCCTAACCAATTATGGTCTTGGGGGTTGTATATTTTTATTGTATTCAATATTCATATAAAACGATATAATATAAATATATATTAAGCCAGGTTTGCTATAAAAATGGTGACTTATATGGTCTCCCATACTAGGCCTCAAAATTTTCTATGTCGATGGTTGTGTGCTTTTTGTTGTTGTATGCAATTTATAACAAGGGAAAATGCACCATGAAACTCTAGTCGAAGTCTAAAAAGAAATAACATAGCATATCTTTTAACACATGTATTTTAAACTTGGGATTTCCATAATTTTAGGGGAAAAGGGTTGTACTCATCCTCATTTAGGTCAGGAATTCCTCCGACAAACCTCTCTAGAATTTTTATGATGCCCATGAATCACGATAAGATACAGTCGACAAGAGCACCCAAAGAAGGTGAATGATCTACCATACATACAACACTCCAAAAACACCACAATTCTCTGCACCTTGATAAATAGAACATGAGCTGAATTCATGAGTCAGTCGACTATCACCCAGATGGCATTAGGGTCCCTCACATTTTATGGAATCCCTATAAAAAACTCCATGTATATGCTATAAAGCCCCGACCTTAAACCATACTTAATATTGAATTAAATGAATAAATCACATTGAGGATCTTTTCAGGTTTAGAGTTTTAGAGAATTAGGACATAACTATTACATCTCAAAAGAATAAAAAGTAGAAACTTCTACTATCATTCCATCAAAAAAAACTCTTAAAAAGAAACATGTCTAGTTCCATGTTTTAGATAGCATGACTTTTCCTTGATCCCGTCCTTTACTTTATTCCACATTAAGTCCTGTGAAAAACATTTCAAAAACTTGGGGTGAGCATAAAAAGCTCCGTAAGGGATATTCAAAGAATGAAAACTGTTAGTTTTATAAAACAAAAAGTAAATCATGTATACTTAATCAAAGTAATACCTTTAATATTTATGAAGTAGTAAAAACACTTCACTGAATAAATGATCATTAGTTACTCTTTTGTAACCAAAAGATTACCATAAAACCCATATAAAGAACACATAACATATAATGGTAACTTGGGACATAAACATACTTAAGTGGAATAACCATTCGGTCGACTTCCACAAATATCACTTAATGGAATAACCATACAGCCGACTTCCATACCCAATGAATTGGAGGTTATAACGTAACCACCCGTCCTTGTATTCATGACACCACCCGTCATATGGTTTATCACGTAACCACCCGTTAAATGTCCAAGTACCATTATAAAATCATAACACACAAAACAATTATAAAGGAGAGAAAACATTTCCCCATTTCAAGCACAATATATCACTTAAATATATTGACATAAAAAATCCATTATCAAAACCATTTTTAATACCAAAAAAGAGTATATGGTATTTATTTACTTTTAAAAATATAACAGCTTGTTGAGGAAGCCAAATATCACATAATACTCGCGGCGGTGGAAAGTTCATTGTCACCATGTATGTTAAAAAGAAACATACTTTTTTTCATTTAGTAAAACACTTCATATCAAAAATATTCCTTTTGAATAAATGTATAATTCAAAGGGGTTTATACACCGTATAAAAGAAAGCCTTGTATTAGAAAAAAATATGCCTCAATGAAAGGTGATTTTGACGAAGTCCTTTACCTCATGTCCGACATGACACGATTTCTCTTTAATCTCTTGAATAATAAAATAAAGTTAATTTCTACTTTCTTGATAACCTTTTTGAAGTTTATTATTCCTTTTATGTCACTTATTGCCATGTTTTAAACATTATGTAATCATTTAAGTTAAAAATGTTTGTTTTGTTGATATTTGGTTCTTAAGTCGAAAGTGGACTTATTACAATTACATGTTGTTCAGGTGGTCAAAGGTTCATTATATCCAGAATGATTTTCATGATTTGGATATCATATATATCATATATATTCATTATATACATGTATTTAAAATAGTATATATCATTTAGTGGTAAGAAATGAAATGCACCGGTCATAGAGACAGTAAGCCGTACGTACGTATGAATGCTACTTTCATTTATATTTCCTTTTTAATGGAATGAAATCATAATTATATAAATATATAATATAATTCCAGTATAATATCATATATAATATCATTAAATATGTCCTTTATATGTCCCACATAGGGCATTAACAAATCAAATCACTTTGAGGGGGCGGTAGTCCACACTTCCTAAAATGAAATTATCGCATTTACCCATAATGAAAACCATAAAGGTATTCCATAAATGAAAAATACATAAGAATAAGTAAAAAATAAACATAATATAAATCATATATAAATATATTGACATCTTAATGGCCACCATGAAAGGTGTTAAAAGAAAATTGAAAAATCATCATTTCGTGAGGCAGAAAATCGCCAACCACAGAAACAGTATGTTCTTTAACCATTAGAAGAAGGTGTGTGTAGTTGTAGATCTAATAATTCTCATAAAAACATAAAAATATATTGAAGATATTGGTTTTGTTACAATATAAAGGAATAAAAAGATTTTTGGGGGTTGGAGAAGCAAAATAAAACATAAGAACACAAGAGAATACACTACATTTATATCGGGTAACACTTTTTGATTTGTGCTCAAAGGCTTCCGTGGAAAGACTTATTCCCAAAGTGAGGCTTCTAAGAGTATGAGAGGGATGTGGAGAGACAAAATGAGCAGGTGTTTTCTGAGCCAAAGGCTTTAGAGGTGTGGGTAATGTGGTATAGGTTGGGGCCTTTTATAAGAGGAGAGGAGGGGCACTCTTGGAATGTTATAAAATGTTACTTTATTTTCAAATGAGTTTCATATTTTAAAGGTCCCACATTGATTTATTTAGAGTATAAGGTGATCAGAGTTCTAAATCCACCCATCCAATAGGTTTTTTCCATGTTTAGGTCTTATATTTTACATTATCTTTTCATTTTATTTAAATAGTTATATAATGAGGTAATCACTACATCATCATGATGTCATAGATAATTTAATTTATTTAATGTCTAAAAATTATAAAAAAAATATAATGATGTAGGAAATATTTTAAGATTTCTAATAAATAATTATAGTCAAAATTATGACTTTTATAACCCTATTACATTTTTTTAGTAAAACAATACATGTTTGTGTCATTTTTACTTTTACATTAAATAAAAGGCATTAATGTCATTATATTACCTAAGTGGCTCCATGGGGTCCCAAAAATTGACCCATGGGTTTTCGTGGTCGGCCATGACACATCCAATAATAGTAGGATATGTTTCAAGGTAATTTCATATTATTAAAACATTATTTTTACCTTAAACTTCATTAATTACCTCTAATCACGATTAAAACATAAAAGTTACTATTCAACAAAAAAATATTTTTATCTCATTGAACCACATTTTACTTCTTAATGAAAACCATGTATGAAAGATTTTTGAAATTTAAAACACAGAGGTGGTAATATTTCATTTAAACGAAAAATCAGTTTTTCAAGTACCACTTAGTTGTTTCACTATGCATCCAAAATTGAAGTTTTTCAGAAAAATACCAAAACTTCAACCTAAGATATATTTGATATTCTGAATTCAAAAATTATTTATATTTTACAAAATTCAAAACATATAAGTTACAATAATTAATTTAATAATTAATTACCGTTGTCAGAACAAATAGCGTGTTTTTATGAAACAATATATATCAAAAGACTCACACTAGTTTAAGTCCAATTTCAAAGTGAAATTAATTCTAACGACCACTATTGGATTAAATGCTAAAAATATATTATAATTTCACTTTAAAACCAATTCAAAAGATAATATAATCATATAAATATATTAGATTAAAAAGAGGTTTTAAATTAAAATACAACATTTTTCACTATTCATTAAAAATGATCATTATCAGAAAAATACTTGAAATTTATCCAAAGTAAATTTCAATGTTCCAATCATAAAGAATACATTTATTTTGAAAAGTATAGCTTATAAAATTTTCAAAATATAGATTTAAAAATGGTTCACCATCAAAATGCGGTAAAACTATCTTTTGAAAATATTAGAGTATTTCAGGCTTTAGGTTCAATTTATTCTCATTTTATACCTCTAAAACACAATCTAATTCATAAATAGACATAGATAAATATATCTATTATTCATTAATTACATGGGATGTTACGTCCTTTCCCCCATTAGAAAATTGTGTCCCTGCAATTTATTTACTTTTCGAATAAGTGGGGGTATTTATCCCTCATAGCATTTTCAGATTCCCACATTACCTCTTCAACCATAAGGTTTTTCCACAAAACCCATACTTGGTGAATTACCTTATTTCGCAACACTTGCTCCTGTTGGTCAAGAATCTGGACTGGTTGTTCTTCTTAAGAGAGACTCTCTTCCAACTGAACTACCTCTGGGCTCAAAACATAAGATGGATCTGGCATATACTTTCTCAACATCGAAACATGAAAAACATTGTGTACCTGACATAAACCTGGAGGTAAAGCCACTCGGTATACAACTGGTCTAACTCTTTACAAAATTCCATATGGTCCAATGAACCTTGTAAAAAACATTCATTTCTTACGAAATTGCATCACACTTTTCCATGGTGAGACATTGAGGAAGACATGATCACCTACCTCAAAAGAGAGATCTTTCCTCCTGTTGTTGGCACAACTTTTCTGTCTGCTCTGATCTGTTCTCATGAGTTTCAGAATCAACTAAACTTTTTCTGCCATCTCTTCTACCAATTCTGGTCCCATTAGCTTCCTTTCACCCACTTCATCCAAAAAAGATGGAGTTCGACACCGTTTACCATATAATTCCTCAAACAGAGCCATCAATATACTGGAATGAAAACTGTTATTATATGAATATTCAACCAAAGAAAAATGTTTGTCCCAGCTCCCTGATAATCCATCGAACAATCACGTAGCATATCATCCAAAGTATAAATTGTTCGTTCTGTCTACCCATCTGATTGAGGATGAAAAGTTGTACTAATATTTAATTTAGTACCCAACGACATCTGAATGCCTTTCCAAAATTTAGAAGTAAACCTGGGATCATGATCAGATACAATGGAGAGGGGAACTCCATGTAACCTGACTATCTCTTTAAGATAAAAACGAGAAAGTTGATCTAGGGAAACATTATCTCGTATAGTATGTAAATGAGCAGATTTAGTCAAGCGATCAACAATAACCTAGATTGCATTATTTCCTCGATGTGTCTTCTTCAATCCCACAATGAAGTCCATAGATATATTCTCCCATTTCCACTCTAGTACTGGTAAAGGCTGAAGCATCCCTTTCGGCAACTGATGATCTGCTTTTACCTGTTGACAAGTCAAACACTTCACAATAAATTCAGCAATATCCCTTTTCATTCCGTCCCACCAGTAATACTCCCGAAGATCTCTATACATCTTAGTACTAACTTGATGAACTGAAAACGGAGAACTATGAGCTTCACATAACAACTATCTCTTCAACTTTAAATCACAAGGCGCACACAGTCTCTTCCCAAATCTCAAAACAAAATCATTATCAATGTTGAATTTAGGAAACTTACCCTTCTGAATGTGCTCTACCTTTTTCTGCAACTCACTGCCTTGCTTCTGTGCTTGCTTGATTCTTTCTGATAGTGAATATTTCACTGATACCTAAAACAAAACAGAAGGACATCCTGCACCAACAACATTTATGCCAATGTCCATCAAATACTTAACCAATGTATCATGTTCCAAACACAACATTGTTAATGAATCCTTACTTTTTCGACTCAAAGCATCAGCCACTTTATTTTCTTTTCCCGGATGGTAATAAATTGTACAATCATAATCCTTGATTAATTACAGCCATCTCCTCTATCTCATGTTCAATTCTTTCTAATTGAATATATAATTTAAACCTTTTTGATAAGTATATATTTCACACTTTACTCCATACAAATGATGCCTCTAAATTTTTAAAGTGAAAACAACAACAGCTATTCCGAATCATGTCTAAGGTAATTTACCTCATGAATTTTCAATTGACGTGATGCACAGGAAATTACCTGATCATTCTACATTAGGACTCAACCAAGTCCTTTCAATAAAGCATCACTGTAGATAATAATCTCACCATTCTTGGAAGGAAGTTCCAAAACTGGAGCATTCACCAATATTTTTTTCAACTCCTGAAAACAATCATCACATTCTTTTGTCTAGATAAACATAACACCCTTCAAGTTAGCTTAGTCATTAGACTTGATAATAATGAAAAAATTTCAACAATCCTTCGGTAGTAACCGGCCAAACCAAGAAAAATAGGGATCACAGTTATATTTGTGGGTCTTTTCCATTCTTCAAAAACATTTGTTTTAGTAGGATCAATAGTTATGCCATTTTTTTGAAACATTGTGACCAATGAATGAAACTTGTTGTAACCAAAACTCACACTTGATGAATTTTCCATACAGTTTCTTTTATTTTAAGGTTTTCAAGATAAACCTTAAATTACATTCATTCTCCTCTTTTCTTTTTGAAAACACCAAAATATCATCAGTTAACACAACCCCGATTTATCACCTGAGTCTATTGAGCCATCAATGCAACAAACTGTTCAATTCTGATTCTGACCATATCAGGATGCTAATTTAGAAGTTCATTTCGATCTGTATACCATTCTAGCACAAATTCCATGTTTCCTCTTCGAAAAACCCATTCTAAACACATTAATATCTTAGGAGAAGCAACATGGTAATCTATAAATTCTATACCAATTAAATTTGACCATAAAATAATATTTTTGGATAATCATTTAATAGAATTATAACTCCTAAAGTTATCTAAACTGACCTCTAATACCAACTATAAGGCCCAAGCCTTAAACATTACTTAATCTTGAGTTATTATAAGATTACACATTGGGGAACTTTTTAGGTTTAGATTTTTAGAGAACTAGATAATAAAACATTCATTACATTCCACATTTAAACAAAGTGGTTACATAAAATATAGTATTCATTTTTCCCATCAACAGAAAAATATTTAAAATAAAACATGGATTCTTTCTGGACACTTCCTTGACAGTATCATCAGATCATATACCATTCCCTTGACATGTGAAAAACATTTCAAAAAATTGGAATGATCATAAAAAGCTCAGTAAGGGATACACAAAGAATGAAAACTATTAGTTTTTCAAAACAACAAGTAGACCATGTATACTTAATCAAGGTAATACTTCTCATCTTTATGAAATAATAAAAACTCTTCAATGAATAAAATATTATTACATACCCTTTTGTAACCAAAATATTACTATAAAACCCATATAAATAACACATAACATATATAGGTAACTTGGGACATAAACATACTTAAGTGGAATAACCATCCGGTGGACTTCCACACATATCACTTAATGGAATATCCATACGATGAATTCCATACCCAATGCATTAGAGGTTAAAACGTATCCACCTATCCTGGTATTCATGACACCACCCATCATATGGTTTGTCACGTAACCACCCGTCAAATGTCCAAGTACCATTATAAACTCATAACACATAAAACAATTATAAAGGAAAGAAAACATTTCCACATTTCAAGAACAATATATCACTTAAATATATTGACATAAAAAATCCATTATCAAAATCATTTTCAATACAAAAAAATAGTATATGTTATTTATTTACTTTTAAAAATATAACGGCTTGTTTTATGAAGCCAACGATCACATAATACTCGCCGCGGTGGAAAGGTCATTGTCACCACGTATGTTAAAAAGAAACATAATTTCTGTCGTTTAGTAAAACGCTTCATATAGAAAAGATTCCTTTCTATTAAAAGTATATGTCAAATGGGTTTATACACCCTATAAAATAAAGCCTTGTATTAGAACAAAATATGCCTCAATGAAAGGAGATTGAGACGATGTCCCTTACCTCGTGTCTGACGTGAATTGATTGCTCTTAAATCTCCCGAACAATAAACTAAAGATAATTTCTACTTGCTTAAGAACCTTTTTCAAGCTTATTATTCCTTTATTTCACTTATTGTGATGTTATAAACATTATGAAATCATTTAAGTTAAAAATGTTTGTTTTGTCGATATTTGGTTCTTAAGCCGAAAGTGGACTTCTTACAATTACAAGTTGTTCATGTGGTCAATGGTTCATTATATCCAGAATGATATTCATGATTTGGATATCATATATATCATATATATTCAGTATATACATGTATTTACAATAGTATATAACATTTAGTGGTATGAAATGAAATGCACTTTTAATGGAGACGGTAAGCCGTATGTACGCATGAACGCTACCTTCATTTATATTTCATATTTAAGGGAGTGAAATAATAATGATATAAAGGTATATTATAATTAAATTATAATACCATATATAATATCATTATCTATATCCTTTATATGTCCATCATATGGAATTAACGAATCAAATCACTTTGAGGGGCGGTAGTCCGCACATCCTAAAATGAAATTATCGCGTTTACCCATAATGGAAACCATAATGGAATGCCATAAATGAAAATTATAGAAGCATAAGGAAAACATAAGCATAATATAAATCATATATAAATATAGTGACATTTTAATGGACACCATTAAAGGTGTTAAAAGAAGATTGAACAATCGTCGTTTCGTGAGGCAGAAAACCACCAACCACAGAAACAGTATGTTCTTTGACCATTAAACGACAGTGTGTCTAGGTTTAGCTCTAATAAATCTCATAAAAACATCCTAGTTTTTTTAAGATACTGGTGTTTTTACAAAAGAAAGGAATAAAAAGAGGTTAGGATGTTGGAGAAGCAAAAAAAACATAAGAACATAAGAAAAGACACCACCATTAAATCAGGCAACTCTTTTTGATTTGAGCTCAAAGGCTTCCTTGGAAAGAATTATACCCAAAGTGATGCTTCTAGGAGTAAGAGAGGTATGTGGATAGAAAACATGGATAGGGGTTGGCTAAGCCAAAGGCTTTAGAGGTGTGGGTAAGGTGGTAGAGGTGGGGGCATTTTATAAGAGGAGAGGAGGGCACTCTTGGAAAGTTATAAAAGGTTACATTATTTTCCAATGTCTTTCAGATTTTAAAGGTCCCAAATTGATGTATTTAGAGGATAAGGTGATAAGAGTTAGAAATCCACCCATAAAATAGGTTTTTTACATGTGTAGGTCATAGATTTAACATTATCCTTTCATTTTATTTAAATCATTAAATAATGAGGTAATCACTACATCATCATGATGTAATAAATAATATAATTTATTTAATGTATAAATATTATAAAAAAAATCATGATGTAGAAATCATTTTAGATTTATAATGAATATTTATAGTGAAAAATATGACGTGTATAACCCCATTTATAAATTTCTTTAGCAAAACAATACATGTTTGTGTCATTTTTACTTTTACTTTAAATAGAAGGCATTAATGTCATTATCTTACCCATGTGGCTCCATGGGGTCCCAAAAGTCGACCAATGGGGTTTCTTGGTCGTCCATGACACATAAAATAAGGCAGGACATGTGTCAAGGTCATTTCATATTATTTAAACTTTATTTTTACCTTAAACTACACTAATTACCTCTAATCGTGATTAAAACATAAAAGTTACTATTCACAAAAAAATTACTTCAATACCATTGAACCACATTTTAATTCCTAATGACAACCATGTATGTTGGATTTTTGAAATTCAAAACACAGAGGTGGTAAAATTTCATTTAAACGAAAAATCAGTTTTTTATGTACCACTTAGTGGTTTCACTATTCTTCAAAAATTGATGTTTTTCAGAAAAATACCAAAACTTCAACCTAATATATATTTGATATTACAAATTAAAAAAAGATTTCTATTTTACAAAATTCAAAACATATAAATTACAATTATTAATTTAGTAATTAATTCTCCATTGTCAAAACAAATAGCGTGTTTTTATGAAACAATATATATCAAAAGATTGACACTAGTTTTAGTCCAATTTCAAAGTGAAATTAATTCCAATGACCAATATTTTATTAAATGGTAAAAATATATTATAATTTAACTTTAAACCCAATTAAAAATATAATATAATCATATAAATAAATTATATTAAAAAAAGGTTTTGAATTAAAATACAACATTTTTCACTATTCATTAAAAAAAATGAACATTATCAGAAAAATACCCGAAATTTATCCAAATTAAATTTCAATGTCCCAATCATAAAGAATAAGTCTATTTTGAAAAATATAGCTTATAAAATTGTAAAAATATAGATTTAAAAATGGTTCTCCATCAAAATGTGGTAAAACAATCTTTTAAAAATATTAGAGTATTTCATGATTTAGGTTGGATTTATTCTCATTTTAAGCCTCTAAAACACTATATAATTCATAAATAGACATAGATAACTATATATATTATTAATTACATACTTGGTATGTTGCATATGCCATCGAATTTCTACATTGGCATCTCAATTGGATGAAAAAAACACATTGGATGATTGTTCTAATCATTCACCTACTAACTAGTGAGGCACCAAGTGATGAACTCAACTATGCTTTATCTCACGTAAGACTACAAAAATAGTTTTGGAATGTGCCTATACATCTTCACTACCCTGGGTTATACATCTAGAGGAGATTTTTCAAACTATCACATCATATCCTCCTACATTTTTACTAGAAACCATATATGTGCCAAACTAAATGATGTGATTACTTACAAAAGAATAACAATTGGGAAAATTCATTATGAATACCATCTTCATTGGTCCACGACATATAATTTGTTTATTTTTCAGTCATGGATTTTATGTTTTTTATGGTTAGATCACATGTTATTATAGTAGAAAGAAGTAGTATTTTTAGTACATTAAATTTATAGTAGAAAAAGGTGCCTCACTAATTTTTATACTGAACTTCATGTTACTAAGGTACAGGGTACATAAGATTTTTTGAGATACTTATAGGAGTTTTAATATCATTTTCATGGGTTTATATCATCTAAATAATACTTTAGGAATTTTATAAATTCTTTCCAACTAGGATTTTATATTTGATATCTAGTAATGATTTATTATTCAGTGAAAGAATGTTAATTTTTTGAAATGTGTTGATTTTTTTTCAAATGTGAGATTTTGAAAATGACTTGGTTGTGGTACTTTGAAAAATATCCGATATTCAAAAGCATTAGAGATATTTCAAAATCAATTGAAAATAAAAAATCATGGATTCTAGAAATTATTAATGTGATATATGATATGGTATATAATAAAAAATTTATTTATTTATTTTCAAGAGAATAAGAGTTATTGTAATTTTTTAACATATAAAACAAGTACATTATATGTGATTTAGACACTGAATGAAATAAGGTGATAAGAATTTGGTTGTACTTTTTCCACAGTTGAACCAATAACTAGTTTTGAGTGTAGTAAATACTTTTTAGGCTATGAATACATGGAAATAAAGGGATGAAACATAGAAAGTGGGTCATTCCATTCAATTACATAAGTAGAATCCACCATTTTTTGGATGAGTTAGAACTAGGGAAGGCGTAGGTGTGGGTGAATAGAATGAATCAAATATACGATATCCATGGCACTATACTAGTGATTAATGTCATGTTTGTGACATATATACTTGAAAATAATTCATTAAAATGATGGGATTTATCATTATAATCTAAATTTAACTAATTCATTGTATGTGATTATTTTTAATAATTGTTCAAAAAAACTATCTTCATATGATAAAAATTATAGGAATGATAGTATTTCTCATCTTAAACTATGAGAATACATCGCAAATGGATTAGTAAAAAAAATTATGAATTTAGTATCATTTCACCCAAAATTTCTATAATTATGTCGTTGAAGGAATTAATATTTTATTCAAGGCTGATGAAATTGATTTCATCAGTTATTGTATTTATTTGTATATAATATTATATTATGATGGTAAATAGGGAGATTGCGTTGAAAAGAAATTTATAAAGAGATATTCATGGAGGAAGAACCCGAAAACCTTTGGAAAATGGTTGGATCTATAATGCTTGGAAAATGAAAAAAGTGACACTGATTTCCAACGTAGTAGAGTGGCTCGGAATCAAATTGTTAGACTGGTAAAAATTCAACTAGAACCTATGATCAATATAGAATAGATCCAATAATGATATTTTGATCACATCAAGAGGGAGAGTATTACCTCAAATTTATCATGAAATAATTGAAATCAAATGGGTCATCGTTTGTGTTACCATTGCAGTGCTCCATGTTCGGGTGTTTGGGACACATCTCATGTGTCACAGACATTGTATGATTTTAACTAACACGTGTCACAAAATAAATTTCATAAAAATTATCTATATAGGAAAATTTATTATAGTAACATCATGATTCCTCATAATGGGAAATCCAAATAGGGAAATAAAGAACAAAGTGAAATGAGTAAGAAATTATATAAATGTGAGCAGGTGATTGTGGATGATAAATATGGTTATATTAAATTATGTTATATTTTTTAAAAAATGTTTTATTTTTATAACAGCTTAATTAGCATTATATAATTATTTGAAACCATCATGATACTATGAGAATACACATATAAGATTTTTGATACAAAATTCAGGGTTGGTGTATAGTTTCTCTTACAATGGAATTATCCCACTTAGGGTTCTCCATGTATTCTAATATGGGGTATCATGGTTGGAGCACAAGATAGAAATTTGTATGGCCAAATTGGGAAAAATACCATAATTTATTTTTTAAAATTTAGAATTTCATCATTTATCCATCTTTTTCTACCATAGTTCATGCCCTTCCACATCCCCACTCCCTCTCATGTCAGTCAAAAACATTGGGAATTTGAGTGCACCACTTCCCCCAACAACCTTCACCCATTATGGGTACATCTCATGGTTTCATGGTATTTTGATTCTGGATATTCATGTTATTTTTTATCTTCCCTCATCTCTTACCATGTTCCATTAAAAATCTTTCCCTCAACCCCTTTTATAAAAATAAGAGTTTTAATAAAATATTCCTTCTTCGATAAATATTATGTTCAATAGATTTGTCCACCAAAGAAATTGAAAATGTTTACTAAGGGAAAGGTATCCATAGAATATGTAGGTATATATAGTGTTAAGGTAATTTTGATATATATATATATATATTAAAAAATAACAAAATAAAACCAAGATATTTTTAAATATCAGATTAACTAGTGAAAATAAGAAACTAATAAACATATATTTTTATAAAACATACAATTTTCTGAGGTATAATTTTTTGTATGATTAATGGATTATGGGGATTTTAGTTTTAAATTTGTCAGAATTAAGAACAATAATAGATAATATAAAAATATTTACATTCTTATAAAAATATTTTTTCATTATTTTTCTTGTTTTTAATTAAAACATAATATTTTTATTTTCATAACATCTCTTTCACGTATCAAAATCTTTGAATTATTTTTTAAATTTAAATACATTGTATCATAGTGATCAAATTAGTGTCCTTATTTTTATGATTTTAAAATATAATTAATGTAAAAAAATTACCCACCTTTTCCCATTTCCATTAATAAAGAAACAAAAAATGTGTGTATATACACACTACTACCTCCACGAATAAAGTAATTAAATTTTCATCACATCCTAACCTATCTTGTCTAGAATGGGGATTAAATTTATAATTATTATGAATAGATGTTATTTATGATTCTTGAATACTAAATCATTAAAAATTTATGTCTCACTACTCAAAAAATAAAATAATCATTCACGTGTATGAAGCGACTATATTTTCCATGGTATTATGATTTAAATTTATCAATAATACATTTCATGGATATATATATATATATGAATTGGTTTAAAGGATATAAATATTTTTATTTATATTAATAATTTTATTGAATGAAAAATTGAATACCCACGTCATTTTATAAGTGAAAAAAATCATTATTGAATTAACCATCATAAAAAGATAACATTAAGGAATTTTTTTATACTATGTAATTGTTTCTTATCAAAACATAATTTTCATATTTCACAACAATTTTGATATATCACAATGATAAAGATTATATTTTATCCTCATGATATTAATTTATGTATATTTCAAATAAATAACCTCTTAAATATCCATTAATCATGGTGTGTTCATATTTAGGTCTGTTTGACCACCTACTTGAAAAATTATCTGAAAGTATAACCTAGATGATTATGAAAAATAATTATTAGTTTAGTATTTCAAAATATATGTAACTAAATATTTATTATTAATTCATCATGGGTCATATAAATAAAAATATATATATATATATATATATATATTAAATAATAAAATACCATCTTTTAATTAAAAATCAATGAAATATACAAGTTGTAGATTTAAATTTTTAGAATAAAAAATAAATTACTCATGTAAGGAAAATTATTTTCATAATTAATTATAAATCATAAATTTTGGTAAATTTCATAATCATGGATTTTGAACATTTATGTAGGAATGAATATTGACCCCTATCCCCATAAAAAAAATATAATTGGTGAAAACTATAAACAACCAATGTGTTACAATGTGTGAAAAATATAAATATGGTTAATACTTATATTGAATATTAAAAATTTTAAAAAAGTACATGAAAGACTATTAAATAGGATATTAAGATATTTATGTTTAATATATATAAAGATGAATATGTTTTGTGAAATTCAAGAGTCAAAGGAATATATTTTGATAAATAAAATATCTTTTGTTGGGTTATATGGGTTTTTGAACATTATTGTTCATTTTTTTCTTTAATAAATGATTTGAAAATTCATTAAATTTTCACTTTTATCATTTTTTGGAAAAAAATATCTTTTAATTGAAATAATCCTCCTTTAGTGATCTCTCATCAAAACTTATAATGTTATCATGAATGAAACTCCATCACTTAATTGGATATTTGTTTCATGTTTATGTTTTCACTTACACCCATTGATTTCACTTCATTTATTGAATTCCATGTATATATATATATATATTCTTCATAATTTACATCTACATTTGTAAATGATAATTTTCATTATCCCCAGTTTATTTTTGGATTTCAATATAAGTATTTTTATGTATTGAGAAATATTTCAGTTTAAAATCTATTGTTTTATCTTTAGTGTCCATTTTCATACTTATCTCAAGGGACATGTTTTTTAGGAATTTATTTATTAGGAAAATCAATATAAATGATTTTATAAATTTATTATTTTATGTTATTTAATTTTGTATCAATTGATATATATTATGTGGTTATATATGTGATACCTTTAAAGAGTACAATATATCTCATTCTTTTCCATCATTTTCAATTATGTGTATATTAGAATTTTTCTTACGGAACACATGTATAGTTAGTATTTAAAAAATTGGTGGGACCTATGTATCCCATAGATTCATTGTGTAATGATTTCATGTAATGTGGTACATGTGAAATTAGTAGTGATGCTCATCATATGATCTAATGGCTAATCTAGTTGGCGGAACAATTCGAGATTCCATATCCACTGTGGGAAACTATATGTGATTCGTAATACACCATGGTAATGAAGTGGTGATTAAATACCCATAATGACGAGTTTATATTAATATATAAGTTCCCCAATTTTTATATGTTACAATGATATTATTATGGCTCATGATTTCTCTCTTATGTTTTAATTTTTTTTATTCCATGTTATATGTTTAATTTTTTAGGATTACATGTTCTCTTAATATGAGAAATAAATATTTTTTTTAATTGAATATAAATTTATATATATATTTCTCCCATTATTATTTTTTCACAAATTATAATGATAACTAATTGGGTTATATTTTTATATATTTATTATTCACCCACTATGAGTTTTGGATGACAAGTTTCATGTATTTTCATTTCATATGTCATATATTGAATTTATATTACGAGAAATATTAAAGAAGATCTAGTAATAAAAAATTATGGACCATTGATCAAAGATAGTGTAGAATAACTGTGAAATTAACTACTCTCAAAGTAAACCAAACCACTTGGTTCTTGATAATTTGTGAGTATTATGAAATTTAATTTTTTAAATGTATTAAATATGCAAAATTGTGGCTTCTTTAACAAGTGTCTCAAATATTTGTATCTTATCCATGGTTTAGTTTATTTTCGAGAGCATCTTACTTACCATTGCTGATAGGGTTAGATAACATTAGTTAGAAAAATAGAAATTATTCTATGTATATAATGATAACATGAAATATTAGTAATATCATGAGATTTTGGTTTCCCTAGAAAAATTTATATGATAGGGTAATGGAATGTGGATGAAATTCTATAATAGATTCACCTTTGTTTAGTCACTATGACAAGGGTTGGTTAATAATTGACTCAATTTTCCCTCTAATTCACTATTATTACACCTATGACTATACATATGGATACATAATCCTATGTGTATATTTTTTTGAGGATCATATGGTCTTTATGAACCACTATAATAGATTGATTTCAAGATACCCTGAAGGAATAAATTTAGATGAATACAAAATCCATCAAAATGTGATTAAACAAAACTATAGGCAAATATTTTGATATAAAGGGTAAATGGTTTTAGTGTGAAATAATTTTAATTTTATTGATTACAATAACACCATATGATATTTTATTTTCGTCACTAATGATAAAACATTTTGGTTTTATATGTGTATTGAATCATAAGAAAAATATCAAAATTGTGGTAATTGATAATGTTATTACTAATGAATTGAATAAAAATGAAATGGGACTAGAGGGATAACCCTCTTGTACATTTACATCCAAATCCTAAAATGTATAAATCATACAATAAATTTCATTATTTACCCAAAAATTTGATGGAGAATATTTATATACAATGTTCCCTGTGAAAATTTCCACCCTCTTTCAGTGGATCTTGTAATGAACATATTACAAAGAAATGGGTCAATATGATGGAAATTATAATATTAATTTTCCAGTTATTATAACATGATGAATTTTTTATGACTGTAAATTTGTTGGATGGTGAGGATGAACAATGCTGGACATTGATTAAGAATACAATGAAGAAAGAGGATATAGAGTATATACAATGAGATGAGATAATTAATGTGTTATTCACTGTTTATTTTCGAAGAAATATTTTTACAAATATGGAGAAGTAATAACCATAGTATAAATAAAAGCTTGATAAATTAATTTAAACTTACAAAGAGAACGTCAAAATACTGGTGACATATACATCAACCTTTTTTATACTACGAGAGAGTAAAATTTTATTATTACTTAGTGTCTGTAAACCATTGTACTAAAAAAATTTATATATAATAGAATATGGTAGCTTTGAAGATATCATCTTATATGCACATATTGTGGGGTTCGAATTTAGAGACTGGGATTACTCTGGTGATAATAATTATAATATATAGTTTCATGGGAAATATGATGAAAAATATCAGGAAGGAATGAATATTAAGCCCTATTCATTATTGAATGTGGAATGAACTTCCAAAAAAAATCTCATATGTGGGTAAAGAAGATTTTTTAAATGTGGAAGACCTAGAAATCATGCATAGAACTTTATAAATGAATAAAATAAGTGAATATATTCACCACTAATATTATAAACACTATTCAATTTATCAAATGATCAATTTTTAGGCATTACATGAATAAATATCTCTAAATCTATTGAAAATAAATTGAATAGGCACCAACATCCTCCCAAATTCATGGAATAATGGAGATAATAAAAAATAATTATCAACATGGTGGATAAAAATATTGATGTGATTGAAGGTACTGTTATTATTCTTTCTATTTATTGGAATTCCATATTGGATTCTAGTTATTTTCATTCTTTTATGACACACATGTTTTTTAATTGATGATAATGGTCACATAATGCTATGGATATTGATATAACATTGAAACCCCATGGTGGAATGATGATCAAATAAACAATAAAAATTCTTATTTGATCATTAATATGGAAGTATACTTTTTATATATCTAATTATTATCCTTATGGATGAATCTCACATCATATTTTTATGGATTGGCTAGGCCATGATAGATCCTATATTAAATTTTAAGATAATTATATTGCAATTATTATTATAGATCACCATATTATGATGTATAAAAATAAGGATAATATAAACAGGGAATAAAATTATATAATATTTATTATGAAACCTTGTAATAAGAAACTATTTTCTCAAATAATCGAGGATTAATTCAAAATTGATAACATGCCTTTTCTGGGAGAATACAAACGTATTTCTAGAGGAACAACCAATTCATCCCCTAGAGTGTGAGGTTGAGTTTATAATCAAGAACATACAGGGTTTGGTACCTATTTCAAAGAGGCCTTATAAAATGTCATATTTTGAGTTATAGTAATTTAAAAAGTTGATTTAAGAGAATCCTGATAATGTCTTTATGCACCCATATGCCTCATCATGGGGTGAACTAGTTCATTTTGATAAGAAGTGTCATGTCCCTACCCATACCAATGTATGAGACACAACTACACCAAGCCTGCCTCCATAGGCCAGGGGTGGTGACAAGTTCCCAAGGAACAACAAACTCAGGGAGGCATTTTCCAATGTAACTATATAAGGTCAAACATCTACTCAATGAAAAATTGAAGTGGGAGAAGAGTAAAAGTTGCTACACTGTTGTAAATAAACTGAACAAGCATAGACCACTAAATTGTACGAGTAAAAGAATGTAAACAGAAATAGTAAAAGGGAAAAAATACAACCCCAACCTAAAATGATTCCCAACCTGATAGAAACTGGAAAATTAAAATTGCTAAGAGATCCATTCTCTTTGATCTCAATCTAAAACTATTGTATGCAATCCAAGCACATGTATCCCTAGGATAATTGGAAGTCAAGATCAAACATGTCCTTCATCTTCATAAGGAATTATACATGCAGTAAAATCCCATTTATGGGTGTGTATAAAAATACATTGTAGGATTTCCCAAAAAGGATAATGGGGAGATATAAGAGATACACTAAATAGAAAAGGAGAAGATATAACAAAGTATAGTAAAAGAGTACAGATCAACCAAAAATAAGATTTAATGAAAAATCAACTAAACATAAAAAGCTGGAAATAGTGATATGATGAACCTCTCCTCAAGTCTTCCATAATTATAATATGATAGTAGTCTTATCCAACCATGATAAGAAGGACACGAAAAGAAAATTTTAAACTCCACACTGCTTCACCTCTCTTGGAAAGAGTGTGACCAAATCCCATGGAGTGGGTTCTCAAAAAGGATATATATATATATATATATATATATATATATATTAATATGCTCATTCAAAGAATCCCAACTAAGATACAAGTAGGATATATATATCACATGTCAACATAATAAGAAAATTCTCCAACAGTTCCAGTAGTATCCACCAACGACGCCTTACATTCCCTATTTCTACCCTAAACATGCAAGTCAATGGGGATAACTCACCCAACATGATGGAATCCACATTGAGAAGTAATGAATCCCCATCATTGCTTTAGGTCACATTACAAGGATTATTCTTGGTGTGGAAATAATCCATCATCATCATGTGTCTAAAGTTATGTCAAACCACATTGTTCCACTGATCCAAATTTTCAGATGGTGCAAACTCAAAGTAGAGGACCCACACCCTAATTAATCCAGGGGATTTAAATCAACTAGTAATTGTTGAGGACTTGTTGCATTTTAGGACATGGGGATTCCACTCTAGTCATCGGGGATATACACCCTAATGTGTTATAGGGATCCACACCTGGGAGTTTACAGGGACACAATTCCCATCCCCAGTGTTGGTTAACAAGTTGGATGGCACTTCCTGACAAGTAGATGTTGAGGTCCCACACCCTAGTGAGTTAGAAGGATTCTACTATTTTCACCTAGAATCTAGGTCATAGTATGTCAAGGGTATCAATACTCAAAAATAATCCAATGATAATCTACCAGAACGATGCTCGTTCACTATTGTGGATCCTCCTCAAACCCATCAAAAGGGATCTTATACAAATATTTCTTTAACGATTAAAAATTAATGAGATTATGAATAAGGATACATACATTAGAAGGGGAAATCCATTGTGATCGTTGTGATAAAATACACATGATCAACTATTCATTCCCCCCAACCAGACACTCAAGGGAAAAGATGAATTTCATCGCTGCATTCTACACCAGGCTATATGGGACCCACACCAAAATTAGGATTTAAATGAAAAAATTGGTCTTCGTATGTTATCCAAAAAGGTAGAGTTTTGACTCGTCTAACGATGCATCAATTGGATGTTATATATAAGTGTAACATAGGATAAAATATTATCATTAATAATAATCATATTATTATTATTATTATTATTATTATTATTATTAGGTATTTCGTGAAACTGAGACATGAAACCATATCATAATATTATGAAACTTGAATCAAAATTTCTATCCTGAAGAAGAAGATAGTTTCTCTATAGATGGAACATAGAACAAAAAATCTATCTATGAGTAAGGGTGAATTTAGTCCCTAGCCCGAAGTCATGCCTTTCTCGCTCTGATCAGATCGATCTACCCAGATCGGCCACCTGGGCTCATGCCACCTGCTCTATCCCACTTGGCCACATGGGGTCGCTTTATCATTTATGTCTCTCTCGGCATCTTGAGGATGGTTGGCTGTCCTGCCACAACATTTCTCATCTTTTTTCAGCCTAGGCCGCTCTGCCCCTCTGGAGCTCCCTCAATTCATTCGGCATGGGTCAACACCGGCTACCCACTAATAAATGTGGCCACCTGTCACCTCAGGTCGCTCCTCATGTACCTCGCAGCTCCTGCTAACCCTCTTTTTGCCTTATATAATGATCTAATGTCGCATATCCAATCACCCAGGATCGCTCGCAAGCCACACCCCCTCGTATTCACAACCTCCCCTCTCACCGCCAGCAGCCCTACTCCATGTAGCCAACACTGATAGAATCCATGACCACCATGACACCACTATGTGATGCCGCTAGCTGCTCTCTGATGATACACTCCAAAAACCACATAACATCTTCCATTAGCCCAATTTTTTATGGGAATATATATTTTTTGATTCCTTTATTCAAGACCTTCATTGAACTATGAACTTCTCAATGATCTATTTATTTGTTGACATGATGAAACATTAAAGACAATATTAACGTATAACGTATGAAGAACTCACAAAATACATGATATAAAATTTTTTCGTGGTGAATTATTTGTTCATTTTTCCTTTACTATTTATCATTATATAGTGAATTTGATGATGAATCAAATACAATTCATGAGTAGAAATCAGGGGTGAAAAAATCCTAAAGCATCCTACCTTATTACATACATTCATCATTAAGGAACACACCCTCCAATTCTTCATTGTTGATTCATCGAAGGTGGAAAGAGTGTATGTTCTCTCATCATAATTTGAGGGATAATTATGAGGCTACCTAAGAAAAAAAACATCATATTCCCATATTAAACCAAAAAAAATAAGTTATTGAATCTACATAACTACACTTACTAATTATCACAAGATTCATGCATCTCGCACACTACTATGTTGTGTCATTCATAGTTAAAATTCCTCATTAAAAACCTATCAAAAGTCATTAATTCCCAATATGTTGAATAATTAAAATGTTATTTGATATTTTATATATGATAAAATAACAAATCATCATTATTTTATTTATGATTTTTTCCACATGGGATTTTTCAAAAGAAAACCCACACCAATGAATGTTTTGTCCCCCCAGGGTAAAAGTCACATTCCAGACTCAAATGTGCCTTCTGATTTCGGATACTTGTTACTATTTTAGAGTTATTCTATTATCATTGCGTTCACAACAAAAAATATACATAATATTTTTCTAATAATAATTCTGGGCACACTAGGCCTCAAAATAACACACAGTGTCAGTGCATACCTCTTGAAAAATACATGTTAATATTTAAATGAGTTACAAGTAAAAAACCAAGTACCCACATCATTCAATATTTCATGTTTTGAAACCCAAAAAAGAAAAACTATGAAAAAGACTTGGGATAACGAGCCTCAATCTGTCTCTCCCATTCCCAAGAACTCTCTTTCAAGTTTTTCTACTGCCACAACATGCAAACCAATGGAATTGTACATCCACCTAAGGTCCTCTCTTGTCGATATTTGATCTATACTAACTTCTCTACATATATGGACCCATATTAAAATTCCTTGTACACCAATTTGATGATGTGCATAGGATTATGCACATATTTCCACAGCTATGACCTGTGTTATATTTTCTGCACCAGCTCAAGATGTGGGGCTAGGTCAAGGTGGTAAGAATCTTTACCAATCCACCTCATGATCTGGAACAACCTAATAAAACCTAGGGATAGAATTTATCCTAGGAATAACCTCTAAATTCCATTTAATGGGGAGATTCTTTATTAGAAATGATCTCCCTTCTTGAACTCTAATGATATAGGATGGTTATATGAATAGTATTTATATCTACTATGGTCTATCATCATCCATTCATAGATGAAATGTGCATTATTCTTCATCACCTACACCCACAATGGACCCAGTAGGGATTAATCCCTAATCTCCTTACATCACAAATGTGAGCTAGATGGTATCCCGTATAGGTCCTCAAAAGGTTACATGGTGATGGTAGAGTGGTAGTTGTTTTTGTATCTAAACTCCACCAATGGAAGGTGATCCTCTTAGCTCTGGCCAAAATCCAACATAAAATCCCTCAGTATATCCTCTAACACATTAGATGGTGTTCTCGGTCATTCCATCAGTGTGTGAGTGAAAAGTTACACTCATCCACAGTTGGGCCCCAATTTTCCCCTAAAACACTTTCCACAATTATAATATAAAAATTGAATCATGATCGAAGGCAATCATCGACGGTACCACATGAAGGCGGATGATCAATCATACATAAAACCACCCCAAACTCTCCACTGATCTCCACTCCTTAATAGTAAGGAATTGAGATGACATTGGTTTCATTACACTATCACCTAGATGGTGTTATTGAGCTTCACTAGATGTGCAATCCCTATGAATAATTATATGGATATGATATGCCAATTCCACTCTGGAATTTCAAGAGGCTACCATAAACCCACCAGAACTCGGTACTCAGCCTTCACCTAATGGCATGTGAGGCATCATGAGATGAATTAATCTATGCTTTGTCACATAACAGACCCGTAAAAATACAAATTAACATACCTATACATATTCCCTGTAACACCCGAGACTTTTATGTTATATAAATCATCAAAGGAATCTTTTTCTACACAACACTTTCTTGGCTTGCTTTACACGCAATCGCGACCTTCCTCGATAGCTTGCGTCGTACGCAATACCGAGTTTCACTAAACAACAATATGCTATTAAAACTAGCCGTTATGAATAGTAATAACCACTTTTTGAAAATTTATAAATTTTATTTTTCAAAATGGACTTCATTTTTGGACTCAGAATATCGAAATTAGCCTAGGGTGAAATTTTGGTATTTTTCTGAAAACTTTTAATTTTTGATGAATAGTGAAACCACTAAGTGGTAGGTTAAAAACTGAATTTTGCATAAAACTTAATTTTACCGCTTCTGTGAATGGAATTTCAAAAATCCGAGAGACACGGTTAATATCAAGGACTAAAATGTGGTTCAATGAGATGAAAATAATTTTTTGGTGAATAGTAACTTTTTACTATTTTTACCGCGGTTAATAGTAAATAGGGTAACTAAGGGTAAATATGATATTAATATTACCCTAACACATGTCCTAATTCTATTGGACAAGTGTAATTCGACCAAAAACAAACTTAGGAATAAAATATGACCATTTAGGCCCACTTGGATTAGATTAGGACATTTATTATTAATTTATTTAAAGAAGGGTTAAAATAGTTAAAATCAAAGTTTAATAAGTAAATCATTTTTAATATGGGGTTATACATAAGATAAATTCGACTATAAATATTCATTAGAAATCTAAAAAGATTTCCTACATAAGGGTATTTTATTTGTAATTTTTAGACATTAAATAATTTAATTTATTTATGACACAATGATGATGCAGTAATTATCTTATTAATGAAATATTGACATAATTGATGTTATAAACACCAAAATAAATGTAATTTGAGACTTTTTATGAATTCCACTAATTTTCTAGGTTGCTATGATATATTAGTGTTGATTTAATCAACTTGGTTCGAACATATAATTCTGTTATGACTTTCACAAAAATCATATATCAAATAGTGTCAAAATTGACACAAAATAGTTTTTAAATCAAATATTATATTATTAATTGTTATTTTATTCCTAAAAATCTAAGGTTCGGACAAATGACTTAGATAAGGATATATATATTAATAATAAACAATTTGGGGTTCGTTTGGCATGTTATAGTAAGTGTATTAACCATATAGTGAAAGAAAACAAAAAGACACGGTAAAAGTTAAATTAATTAACTTAGAGTTAAATCTAATTGATAAGGTTAAAATAATACCCTAAACTTGTCTAAATCCTATTGGTTGATAGGATTTCGACCCATCCCCACTTTAGCTTCGAAATAAGACCCTTTGGAACCATTATAAACCAATTTTGACTTTAATATAAAATAATATTTTGAGATATTCCTAAGGTGCCCCTCTCCTCCCTTATAAAAGGGCACCTCCTCCCCCTCCTCCTCACACCAATTTGAGCACTCAAGCTCGGCCAACCCCTGCCATTTTCCCTTCTCCACTTCCCTAGAATAATCCTAGAGGTCCTGGTCTTCTCCAAAGACCAATCTTAGTTCCTTTAGTGGAGGATTCAAAAAGGCGTTCCAAAGAAGAGGTAATATCCATTACCGATCTTTTCAATTTCTTTCTTCTTCAACTTCTTCTTCTTTAGTTGTTTCATGATAAAGTAATAACATCAGTATTACTTACATACTGATATGTTATTATAAATATGAAACAACCCTAATTCACCTTCTATCCATCCTACGGAAAAATGAAATCACCGCGCGTGCGTACGTACGGAATACCGTCTCCACGCCGTGGTGTAATCTATTTTCCACCATCACCTTACAAGGATGGGTATAATGGTGTAATCAGTAACTATATATGATTATTATTAAGTAATATTGATACTGAAATAATATATATATATACTCCAATACAATTCCACGATCATAGGAACGATATCATCACTCGTGCGTACGTACGGAATACCGTCTCCACGATGTGATGCGACTCGTTCTACATGATCTTCATTTCATAATGATTATATAAATGAATTGAATGAATGAATATGGTATATACTACACTAATACCATTCTGGAAATGAATTATCTATAACCTAAAGATAAGAATAAGAATTTATTCGACAAAACACGCATAAGAACAAAAAGTTATAAAGACCCGAGTAACAAGTAACAATGAAATATTACTAACAAGAAGCTAATAATATGACCATATATGATCTCATATCAATATGTATGATTCTGGAATAAGTCAATAACATTATTTAAACCATTATATAGGAGCTTCGGACACGAACAAAGCAAATCGGACCTAAGGTAAGGGAAATATCACAATCTCATTTTTATCCGAGATTGTTTATTTGTAAGTATTTACTGGGGTGTATTTTATCATCCACATCCATGTTTCATCAATATGTAATATTATTTCCATCCACCTACAATTTTTTAAATCCATTTTTACCCTTCGGTGAGTTTTTAGTAAAATGTATGAAAGGAATCTTTTGTCGTTTTTCCGTACGAGGTACTTTTTGACTTTTCCGACAAAAGTACGAAGAATGTTTTTTTAACTTATACGGCATGAATGGATTTTTAAAACATTACTTCAAAGAAGCTTCCTTTACAAGTTTTCAAGTTTATTTTTAATCAACTTCTTTTATTTTAAAGTTGTATGACATGTTATGAAAGGAAAAATGTTTTTGAAGAAGAAAGGATATTTTCCTCAAGAATTCAATTCAAGTGTTTTATCAAAATTATTTTCCATCTGAGATAATAAAGGGTTCTGTTTCTATCCATATTTTTACATTGGTTTGACTATGTTGTGATGGAATTATGTTTATGAATTCCTTTATCATATATGAATTGATTTATGATGTCTTGATGTTTCAAGAATCCCATTTTTTTTATATGTGTTATGCGATGATGTATGTTTTATGATTATGTGGCACACATAAGAAAGGATTCATTATAAGATGGGTGGGACCTATATCTCCCTCCAATGCATTGGGTAATGATTTTATATCTCATGAGATAGACATGGCTGGAAGGGAAGGTTATTTCGGTTCAGTGATACAGGACTGAAACGAGGAGTGAACTCGGTTCAGAAAGGGACTTTGTCCACTAAGATAGTCTTGGCAATGAGTCATGACTAACAAGAAATGATTTTCCATGATTATGTGTGCATGCCACAAAGATTCAGGTTTTATGTTATGATTATGGGGATCTCATTTTCACTTCTATGATTTATTCCATGTTAAGATATTATGATCTCTTTTGCAGGTTTTAATTTTCAAAAAGATATGATATGATTTTTATTTCCTTTATTTGCCCTTGCTGAGCATTTGAGCTCACCCTTTTATGTTTTCTTTTCCCCAGGCCAGGAAGATGGATATTAAGTAGAATATGCTAAAAGGGACCCTAGATATGATGAAATAAATGGGAGACACTGTAGAAGATTTATGAACCAGTTGTTTATGTTTCCCAGTTTCTAAAGACACTATACCTATACGGTCCTTTGTGGTTTTGTCATATGTTGTAATAAGTGTGATTCAATTTTGAAGTATTAACAATGTATGTAAAGTGTGGGTCGTTACAGTTGGTATCAGAGGAAAGGTATAGTCAACCTTTGGAAACTAGGATGTGAAAGCCTTAGTAAGAACCCTAAGGATAAGTCTAAGCATAGAACACAATTTTAGAAATGGCCTTGAATAACCTAGGATAAGACCTTAAGCATGAAAATTTTATTCTTGAATTATGTGGTTTCCTATTATAATTAGTGTTCCTCACACTATTCTTCTTGGTTTTAGTCAATGGCTGGAACCCGAAGGAACCGTGTTAATGCGGAATGCGATGGGCAATGCAATGATTGTCCCCCTGAGCAACCAAACGATATGGGAGCTGGAATGCAAAATCTTGTAGCCATGCTCACACAACTTTCTCAAGCTATGAAACATGCAGGATTTCCAAACGAACAAAGGAGGGAGCAACATTCTGTTGAATCCTTCATGAGGCAGCGTCCACCATCTTTCAGCGGGTCTACTGATCCATTAGTTGCTGAACAATGGATTAGTACTACTGAAAAGATATTTTCAGTTCTTCAATGTTCTGAGCATGATAAAGTCATCCTAGCAGTGTATCGTTTGGAAGGAGATGCTGATCAATGGTGGAATCTTGTTAAGAATACAAGGCAAAGGGATGAAATTGAGTCTATGGAATGGGACGAGTTCAAGAACTTATTTTTCAATAAGTACTTCCCTCGTATTCTCCGAACAAAGATGGAGAAAGAGTTCCTTGAACTGAAGCAAAGGGATGATGAATCTGTTAGTACCTATGAAGCAAATTTTACAAGACTTGCAAGGTACGCTTCTGGTATTATTATCCAACCTGAGAGTAAGATCGATCGATTCTTTAGTGGCTTAAAACCAAGTCTTCGAAGGGCGTTAGCCATAAGGGACTTCAATAGCTACGAGGAAATCGTTCGATGTGCTCTCAAAGTCGAGATGGAGATTGGAGTAACCCATCAGTCACATGGGTTTGATAAGAAGAGGAAGATGGAATTCAAAGAAAAATCTAAAGAGCACACGGAAAAGAAGATGAACTTTCCCTTATGCTCAAAGTGTGGAAAGAAACATGGAGGGAGTTGTCTTAAAGGGACAAGTAAATGTTTTAAATGTGGAAAGGAAGGTCATCGGGCATTTGAATGCCGTGATAATGGGAAGAAGATGTCTAATGATGCAAACAAAGGAAGGGATACACAGAATGAACCTGCTACACTTCAATGTTTCAAGTGCAAGGAGATGGGGCATTATGCCAATCAATGCCCAAATCCAAGGGTTGATGATGATGGTCGACGTCAACAAACTCTTAAGGCTAAAGAAAAAGGAAAGTCACATGCAATTTCTATCAGCGATGTGGAGTACGATAACGATGTGGTGAAAGGTACACTTACCATCCACTCTAAAGTAGCAAATGTTTTATTTGATTCTGGATCCACCCACTCATTTATTTCCGAAAAATTTTCTAAGGGTATCACCGTATTACCTCAACAATTAGATGTTGAGTTAGCTGTGACAACACCTAATGGCACATCAATCGCATCAAAAGTTTATAATTCTTCTCCGATCGAAGTTTGTGGGAAAGTGCTTCCTACAAATCTTGTGATCCTTCCTTTAGTGGAATTTGATGTGATTCTTGGCATGGATTGGCTTTCTCTACATGGAGCTCATATCAATTGCCAAAGAAGGGAAGTCACATTTCATATTCCAGATCAACCTACGATCGTCTATCAATGCAAGGATGAACATAACCTTCCAGTGGAAATTTCTTCCATCTTATGGGTATTGATTCCACTAAATGAAGGTTATTTATCTCAAATGGTTGGTGAGAAACTCACGATTAAGAATATGCCCATTGTACGAGAGTTTGATGATGTCTTTCCGGAGGAATTGCCAAGTCTTCCACCAAATCGTGAAGTTGAGTTTTCAATAGAACTCGTACTGGGTGCTTTGCCTATTTCAAAGACACCTTATAGAATGGCCCCAATTGAGTTGCAGGAATTGAAGAAGAAACTCCAAGAGAATCTTGATAAGGGATTCATACGCCCTAGTGCGTCACCTTGGGGAGCACCTGTTCTATTTGTTAAGAAGAAAGATGGATCAATGAGACTCTGCATTGATTATCGAGAACTTAACAAGATCACTATCAAGAACAAATATCCTCTCCCATGCATTGATGACTTATTTGACCAACTACGTGGAGCTCAATACTTTTCCAAGATTGATCTTCGTTCAGGGTATCATCAATTAAGGGTCAAAAGGGAGGATATACCAAAGACGGCTTTCCGTACAAGGTATGGACACTATGAATTTATAGTGATGCCATTTGGTCTTACTAATGCCCCTGCTATCTTCATGGATCTAATGAATAGAGTCTTTAGAGACTATCTTGATCAATTTGTGGTAGTCTTTATAGACGATATTCTTGTCTATTCAAAGAGCAAGGAAGAGCATGAAGATCACTTGAGAATTATATTGAAGACCCTGAGAAAAGAGAAGCTTTATGCCAAATTTACCAAGTGTGAATTTTGGCTTCAAAAAGTTGCATTTTTGGGTCATATAATCTCAAAAGAGGGGATATCTGTGGATCCAGCAAAAACAGAGGTTATCGAAAGATGGTCAAGACCAACAACAGTAACTGAGATCCGAAGTTTTCTTGGTTTGGCTGGTTATTATCGACGTTTTGTAAAAGATTTTTCACGATTATCTAATCCACTCACCAAGTTGACTCGGAAAGGAGTTAAGTTTGTCTGGACAGAGGAATGTGAAGAGAATTTCAAGGAGTTGAAAAGAAGGTTATCCAGTGCACCTGTGCTCACACTGCCTTGTAGTGGAGAAAGGTTTGTGATCTATAGTGATGCATCCAAGAAGGGATTGGGGTGTGTTCTTATGCAAAATGATATGGTGATAGATTATGCCTCACGACAGTTGAAAATCCATGAGCAAAATTACCCAACACATGATTTGGAGTTGGCTGCAGTAATCTTTGCATTAAAGATTTGGAGGCATTACCTTTATGGTGAAAGGTGTGATATTTATACTGATCATAAAAGTTTAAAGTATATTTTCACACAAAAGGAGCTGAATATGCGCCAAAGAAGATGGTTGGAGCTGATTAAGGATTATGACTGCTCAATCCATTACCACCCTGGGAAAGCAAACAAGGTGGCAGATGCATTAAGTCGACAAGACCATGCTAGTTTATCCATGATGAGGATCACAAAAGATCCAATATTTATGGATTTACAAAGGATGGATCTTAGAATTATAATGGAAGGGGAAAAAACTTATCTTTCTCAAATGAATGTTCAACCATCTATACATGTGAAGATTAAAGAGGCACAGAAAGAAGATGTCGAGTTACAAAAGAAGGTGAGAAATGTTCCTGAATTCAACCTTGATTGTGATGGGATAATAAAGTTCAGGAATCGGGTTTGTGTTCCTCCCATCCCCGAATTAAAGAAAGAGCTGCTGGATGAGGCTCATAGTTCTTCATTCTCTATTCATCCTGGAAGCACGAAGATGTATAGGGACCTGAAAGAGTACTTCTGGTGGGATGGCATGAAAAGAGATGTTGCTGAATATGTCTCTCGATGCTTGGTTTGTCAACAAGTTAAAGCTGAGAGACAGAAGTCTAAGGGGATGTTACAACCATTACCCATACCCGAATGGAAATGGGAAAACATCACTATGGACTTTGTCACAGGACTTCCTAAAACATCCAAAGGCAATAATGCTATCTGGGTCATAGTTGATCGTCTTACAAAGTCTGCACACTTCATTGCTATTAGAGAGGATTTCTCTCTAGATCAGCTTGCCAGGATATATGTAAAGGAAGTGGTAAGATTGCATGGAGTACCACTTTCTATTATATCTGATCGAGATCCGAGATTTACCTCGAAGTTCTGGCGAAGTCTTCAGCATACTCTGGATACAGAGTTGAGTTTCAGCACTGCTTATCATCCCCAGACAGACGGTCAGTCTGAGAGAACAATTCAAACCCTAGAAGATATGTTGAGAGCTTGCTCTATGGATTTCAAAGGAGGTTGGGATCAACACCTACCTTTGGTGGAATTTTCTTATAATTATAGCTTTCACTCCAGTATTCAGATGGCTCCTTATGAAGCTCTCTATGGAAAGAAATGCAGGACTCCAACTTGCTGGGATGAAGTTGGGGAAAGAAAGCTATTAGGACCTGATCTCGTTGATGAAATGGCAGAAAAGGTCAGATCTATTCAACAACACATAAGAGCAGCTCAGAGTCGACAGAAAAGTTATGCCGACAACCGAAGAAAAGACCTAGAGTTTGAAGTGGGCGATAAAGTGTTCTTACGAATATCTCCCTGGAAGAGGGTTATGAGATTTGGAAAGAAGGGGAAGTTGAGCCCTAGATATATCGGTCCTTTTGAAATACTGGATCGTGTTGGGAAGGTAGCTTACCGATTGGCGCTTCCACCGAATCTCTCTCAAGTTCACGATGTGTTCCACGTATCTCTCCTGAGAAAGCACATACCAGATCCTTCACATGTACTCAGCTCAGAAGTTGTACCGCTGGAGCAAGATCTTTCTTATGAAGAACAGCCGATAGAGATTCTGGATCGTAGCGAAAAAGTCCTACGAAACAAGACCACTCGCTTGGTGAAAGTTTTATGGAGGAACCACCAACTTGAAGAAGCTACATGGGAGCTTGAGGATATGATGAGGGAGAAGTATCCTCATTTGTTTGTTTCAAAGTGACGAATTTCGAGGGCGAAATTCTTTTTAAGGGGGGTAGAATGTAACACCCGAGACTTTTATGTTATATAAATCATCAAAGGAATCTTTTTCTACACAACACTTTCTTGGCTTGCTTTACACGCAATCGCGACCTTCCTCGATAGCTTGCGTCGTACGCAATACCGAGTTTCACTAAACAACAATATGCTATTAAAACTAGCCGTTATGAATAGTAATAACCACTTTTTGAAAATTTATAAATTTTATTTTTCAAAATGGACTTCATTTTTGGACTCAGAATATCGAAATTAGCCTAGGGTGAAATTTTGGTATTTTTCTGAAAACTTTTAATTTTTGATGAATAGTGAAACCACTAAGTGGTAGGTTAAAAACTGAATTTTGCATAAAACTTAATTTTACCGCTTCTGTGAATGGAATTTCAAAAATTCGAGAGACACGGTTAATATCAAGGACTAAAATGTGGTTCAATGAGATGAAAATAATTTTTTGGTGAATAGTAACTTTTTACTATTTTTACCGCGGTTAATAGTAAATAGGGTAACTAAGGGTAAATATGATATTAATATTACCCTAACACATGTCCTAATTCTATTGGACAAGTGTAATTCGACCAAAAACAAACTTAGGAATAAAATATGACCATTTAGGCCCACTTGGATTAGATTAGGACATTTATTATTAATTTATTTAAAGAAGGGTTAAAATAGTTAAAATCAAAGTTTAATAAGTAAATTATTTTTAATATGGGGTTATACATAAGATAAATTCGACTATAAATATTCATTAGAAAGATAAAAAGATTTCCTACATAAGGGTATTTTATTTGTAATTTTTAGACATTAAATAATTTAGTTTATTTATGACACAATGATGATGCAGTAATTATCTTATTAATGAAATATTGACATAATTGATGTTATAAACACCAAAATAAATGTAATTTGAGACTTTTTATGAATTCCACTAATTTTCTAGGTTGCTATGATATATTAGTGTTGATTTAATCAACTTGGTTCGAACATATAATTCTGTTATGACTTTCACAAAAATCATATATCAAATAGTGTCAAAATTGACACAAAATAGTTTTTAAATCAAATATTATATTATTAATTGTTATTTTATTCCTAAAAATCTAAGGTTCGGACAAATGACTTAGATAAGGATATATATATTAATAATAAACAATTTGGGGTTCGTTTGGCATGTTATAGTAAGTGTATTAACCATATAGTGAAAGAAAACAAAAAGACACGGTAAAAGTTAAATTAATTAACTTAGAGTTAAATCTAATTGATAAGGTTAAAATAATACCCTAAACTTGTCTAAATCCTATTGGTTGATAGGATTTCGACCCATCCCCACTTTAGCTTCGAAATAAGACCCTTTGGAACCATTATAAACCAATTATGACTTTAATATAAAATAATATTTTGAGATATTCCTAAGGTGCCCCTCTCCTCCCTTATAAAAGGGCACCTCCTCCCCCTCCTCCTCACACCAATTTGAGCACTCAAGCTCGGCCAACCCATGCCATTTTCCCTTCTCCACTTCCCTAGAATAATCCTAGAGGTCCTGGTCTTCTCCAAAGACCAATCTTAGTTCCTTAAGTGGAGGATTCAAAAAGGCGTTCCAAAGAAGAGGTAATATCCATTACCGATCTTTTCAATTTCTTTCTTCTTCAACTTCTTCTTCTTTAGTTGTTTCATGATAAAGTAATAACATCAGTATTACTTACATACTGATATGTTATTATAAATATGAAACAACCCTAATTCACCTTCTATCCATCCTACGGAAAAATGAAATCACCGCGCGTGCGTACGTACGGAATACCGTCTCCACGCAGTGGTGTAATCTATTTTCCACCATCACCTTACAAGGATGGGTATAATGGTGTAATCAGTAACTATATATGATTATTATTAAGTAATATTGATACTGAAATAATATATATATATACTCCAATACAATTCCACGATCATAGGAACGATATCATCACTCGTGCGTACGTACGGAATACCGTCTCCACGATGTGATGCGACTCGTTCTACATGATCTTCATTTCATAATGATTATATAAATGAATTGAATGAATGAATATGGTATATACTACACTAATACCATTCTGGAAATGAATTATCTATAACCTAAAGATAAGAATAAGAATTTATTCGACAAAACACGCATAAGAACAAAAAGTTATAAAGACCCGAGTAACAAGTAACAATGAAATATTACTAACAAGAAGCTAATAATATGACCATATATGATCTCATATCAATATGTATGATTCTGGAATAAGTCAATAACATTATTTAAACCATTATACATGAGCTTCGGACACGAACAAAGCAAATCAGACCTAAGGTAAGGGAAATATCACAATCTCATTTTTATCCGAGATTGTTTATTTGTAAGTATTTACTGGGGTGTATTTTATCATCCACATCCATGTTTCATCAATATGTAATATTATTTCCATCCACCTACAATTTTTTAAATCCATTTTTACCCTTCGGTGAGTTTTTAGTAAAATGTATGAAAGGAATCTTTTGTCGTTTTTCCGTACGAGGTACTTTTTGACTTTTCCGACAAAAGTACGAAGAATGTTTTTTTTAACTTATACGGCATGAATGGATTTTTAAAACATTACTTCAAAGAAGCTTCCTTTACAAGTTTTCAAGTTTATTTTTAATCAACTTCTTTTATTTTAAAGTTGTATGACATGTTATGAAAGGAAAAATGTTTTTGAAGAAGAAAGGATATTTTCCTCAAGAATTCAATTCAAGTGTTTTATCAAAATTATTTTCCATCTAAGATAATAAAGGGTTCTGTTTCTATCCATATTTTTACATTGGTTTGACTATGTTGTGATGGAATTATGTTTATGAATTCCTTTATCATATATGAATTGATTTATGATGTCATGATGTTTCAAGAATCCCATTTTTTTTATATGTGTTATGCGATGATGTATGTTTTATGATTATGTGGCACACATAAGAAAGGATTCATTATAAGATGGGTGGGACCTATATCTCCCTCCAATGCATTGGGTAATGATTTTATATCTCATGAGATAGACATGGCTGGAACGGAAGGTTATTTCGGTTCAGTGATACAGGACTGAAACGAGGAGTGAACTCGGTTCAGAAAGGGACTTTGTCCACTAAGATAGTCTTGGCAATGAGTCATGACTAACAAGAAATGATTTTCCATGATTATGTGTGCATGCCACAAAGATTCAAGTTTTATGTTATGATTATGGGGATCTCATTTTCACTTCTATGATTTATTCCATGTTAAGATATTATGATCTCTTTTGCAGGTTTTAATTTTCAAAAAGATATGATATGATTTTTATTTCCTTTATTTGCCCTTGCTGAGCATTTGAGCTCACCCTTTTATGTTTTCTTTTCCCCAGGCCAGGAAGATGGATATTAAGTAGAATATGCTAAAAGGGACCCTAGATATGATGAAATAAATGGGAGACACTGTAGAAGATTTATGAACCAGTTGTTTATGTTTCCCAGTTTCTAAAGACACTATACCTATACAGTCCTTTGTGGTTTTGTCATATGTTGTAATAAGTGTGGTTCAATTTTGAAGTATTAACAATGTATGTAAAGTGTGGGTCGTTACATTCCCCACACTAGGATGTATAACTAATTGAGAAGTGTGGAACTCCCGCATCACATCCTCCCACATTATGAAAAGAACAAATTTTTCCTTTGGAACAAGATATCATGATTCCATCCTTCTGAGTATCGATCTATTCATAGATTGTGGATATCTGATCACAGAAAACATCATAGTCAAGGTATCCCATTTGGGACTAATTGAGAAACTACTAGAGGGAAGTGGAAGCCCCATCAACTACAAAACAAACTGCATCCTTCTTCCACACTAGTTTCAACTGTAGGGAAGATAACTACTATGAAGATCCCCAAACTAGGAACCCCTAGGAATTTATAATGAGAGAATCGCCTACATTGTTTTTATTCTATGGAGTATAGATCTTCTAAATGTTGTAGTCTTGTATTAACTCCGACCAATAATGATACCTCTGGTTTAGGTCTAAATGGATGAAGATTTAACAGAGGATCTGGTGGTCTGAGTAAACCAAAAAACACTCTCAAAGAAAGAGGTGCCACCACATCCTCAAGGATACTAAAATATATAATAAATTTAAGTGTTCATTCATGTAGTTATTGGAATGGGGTCTGAATTGCTTCAACCTTTATGTGATGACTCCCAGTTGTTGCATCAATATACAACTGAACCCAGCACCTGATGCGTCACAATACACTAAGAACACAATGCCCTCAACTGGTAGTCTAAAAACTGGATCACTCATCTCCCATATCCTCTACCCCTAAATTTCTTTTTGGCATTTCTCAGACTAGGTAAATAAAAATCCCATCTGCATCAAAGTTATCAAATCAGTTGTGATAATTGGAAGTTGCCCATGAATCTCTCATTGTACCTACCATACCAAGAAATATTTTATCTTTAGTCACACTATTGGGTGTCTCCCAATAAAGAACTACTTCAATCAATGTTGGATCTATGGATAAACCATTTTTATAAATTAAATTCCCTAGAAAGTGAACCTCATATATAAAAAACTAGAAACCTTATGATCTTTCTGTAAAGATGGTTCTCTCGAATTAATTCAAGAACCACCAAAAATCATTATTCATGCTACTCCTATGACATAGATTAAATGAGTTGTTCATTGATGAAGACAAGAAAACTGTTCTATGTATGGATGAAAGATCTGGTTAATGAAATCCATGAAAATAGTGAGGGAGTTTTTCACACAAAAGGGCATAACTAGTAACTCATATTTCCCATAGTGATATAAAAATAAAACATTAAAAAATCCGCATTGTGAAGCAATGGCTTGTGGTGGCCATAACTAAGATAAATTTTAGAGAACCACCTCACACCTCTCTATTGTTTAAATTTTTCATTAATCCATGGGAGGGGGTACTTGTTTTTTTATTGTGGCTTGGTTCGGGCAACAAAACTCCACAGAATGCAATAAAATCCCATCTACCTTCTTCACAAGAAGAACTAGAGCAGCCTAAGGGGACAAATTGTTCATGATGAATCATGTCTCGTGATAGTCCTCCAACTATAACCATAGATAATAGAGCTCTCTAGGTGGCATCCAATATGAGAGAGACAATTTCATGTAAGCCAAGGGATGCAAGTCAACACAAAAATCCACCTCCCAACATGGAGGTATACTTGGAACGTCTTCAAGAAAGAAATCCTTATAGTCCTCCACAACCAAATGAATATACATGCATGATGATTCTTATTCACCATGGGTTATGATCGCTAACAGGGGGTATATGGTTGTAGCCTCCTCCTCATTGAATATGAGTACATTGCTACGATATCTATTTCACTATGAATGTAGAACCACATATCATCAGTGCACTTGCATTTTACCAGCCTATGGTGACACTCAATATGGGATCAAACCATGGAAAGCCAATCCATTCTAAATATTATTTCATAGGGATTCATCATGAATACTTGTAGGTCCAACATGAGCCTCTCTCCTCCAAGTGGTATCTCGCGCATGTATCACCTTCTGCTCCTCTAACAGCAACACCAACCTGGGAGACACCCTATCCTCGCCTAGGGAATCCCTAATCACGAAACTACTTCTTTTATGGTGATCCACATTTTATCTTCCTGGGATATTCAACATGTCTTGTGTGGAAGTTACATTCCTTGTGTCCTCTCCCATGACAAGAATAACACCATCTCTCTCAAGGTTGACCTATTACTCTACGCTGAACTGGTTTTTCCTGACTTCGTGCCCGAGTCTGATCATGGTTACATCGAAATACTGTCAACTGACATCTAAAAACCATCAAAGGTGTCTCAACCCTAAATCATCCATGTCCAATTCTATCTAACTGATTCCATTCATGATGAAATATCTCTCGCACAAGAACCTTATTTGGAACCTCATCATATGTGGGGATGCACAGGGGTACTCTGCTAGCATGAATCTCACAATGATTCCAATGCTCATAATAATGTGTTATGATGTATCCATTGTGGATCATGTTCAATGAGTACCCAGTTAGACCAGTGAACCATTACAAGTACACATCAACTAACATCCCTCCCTACTAAAGCACCATAATCCCTAGATTCAAAATGTATTGTAATCATAATGGGTAGTACACCTAAAGAAACAACTGTTGTAAGTCATCCCATGAGAGTGCTGACTCATCTTGCATCTGAGTAATCAGGCTCCACCAACGGCCATCCACTCTATGGAGGAGACTAGATGCTAGTGAAACCATACAAACTTATGATGTATGTATAATTCAAAAATCATGGATCTTCGACTCTATCAAATCCCCCACTTCCTAAGGATCTAGATCACCAAACAAATTTAGTGGTCTCTTGAACAAGATCATGTAATGTGCAATCAACCTACACTATTCCCCATTCTTATCTTCTGGGACTATTTACTAATCATCAATTGGAGGTGCTAATACATGTCCACATGGAGGGGGGATCACATGACGGACTGTCAATCGATGCCACTTCCCTCATAGGGACGTTGTCACAAACCAAAGCTGGTATCCTGGTTGGATTTCATCACAGAGAAAACCTGAATGTTATCAAGGAGTACTGTGGTCAGATGAGAATATATATATATATATATATATATAGATTAAAAAATGGATAATTAAATCAAGAAGTACATTCAAAGACTCGATCATATATGATTCATGTTCCATTGCTCCCTACAACATGTTTCTCTGGGTGCCAGCTCAAAAAGTGGGAAATCAGATTCATGGTGAATGGCTATGTTGGTCACTTGTACCATCACTAGAATCCACTGATTTAGAAATTCTCTTGATACACATAAATGCTATTTCCCTAAAATGAACCTTGGCCTTTTAAGGAAATATCCAAACAACGTACCAAGGGTCAAACCACCTCTGATACCAATCTTTCACGACCCAAAACATGTCAAGACTCAAGCCCCATCTACCCCATGACACCCTCTATAGGCCAGGGGTAGTGAAAATAACTAAAATCACAAATTACATTTGGAGGCCATTTCCTCTGAACATGTACACACACGCTTATCCACTCATGGAAAAACTGTAGAGGGAATGTAGTAAATTATGCTACAATACTGTAGATAAACCGAACAAGAAATCACTACTAAAAGATATGATTAATATAAAATAATATGAATGTGGAATAGGAGAAAAATACATTCCAGACCAGAAAATTTTCCCAACCAAACATAAACTGGAAAAGTAAAATAGAAGACAGAGCCCTCTTCCTATTTCTGAAGCTATGATCACCCTACACAGTCCGTGCACCCATATCCTTGATCTCCTCAAAATTTATTATCCAACACATCTATCATCTGCATAAGGCCCAATAAATGTGAGAAAATATATTTCTTATGAGTGTAAACATTCCAAGTTGGATGCCCCCAAAAAATTATAGGGGTCCAGTAAGAGATACACTAAAGTGGAAAGAAGAAGATAACCAAATGCATTAAAAGAGTGCTGCTCAACCAAATAAGAGAGTGAATGAAAACACATCTAGAGACAAGGAGATTTAATATTTGATAATATGGACATCACATTGAGTCTTCTCAACCTATTGTAGGAGAATACACTCATCCAACCATAAGAATCTATAAGAGGAAAGCATGTGGCATACCTTGCATGCATTTACGTCCTTTATAAGGAGAGTAACCCAAACCCAAGGAGCAAGTACTGAAAATATATATATATATATATATATATATATATATATTCTCACACACTAAATCCAAAATGAGAGTGTAAGTGGATATCTAACTCATAGCTCATCCCAAGAAGAAAAGTCTTAAACAGTTCCAGAAGTATCCTTCAATAATGCCCAGAATCCCATGCGTCTAACATGAACATTAAAGTCAAAGGGGATCAATCAAAAAATATTTATACTATCTTATTTATATGTAAATAACTCACCCTCATGGTTTTCGGTCCTGAAAAAAGTATTTTTCATGGTGGGGAAAGTCTTCCTCTTCCTTATGCGTCCAAAGGTATGTCAGACCAAACCCCACCACTAATATTCATATTCTGATGGTGAAAAATTGAATTATAGAAATCGTTCCCTATTACGTAAGAGGGATTCCAATATAATAGTAGTCATAGAAGGGGATTCCACTATATACATCGATGATCCACACCAAAGTGCGTCAGGAGGATCAACACATGGGAGTCAATGGGGACCCACTTCCTAGCCCCACGGAAGGGTAATACACTAGAGGGTACTGACCGATAAGTAGCTAAAAAGGACCAAACCACTAATTAATCACATGGAATCAAATACATTAATCATGGATCTACATCCTTGTATGTGAATGGTATCAACACTAGGAATGAAGACTCTGATAATCTTCTTGGACGATGCTCGATCACTACTTGATAACTGTTCTGGATCTTCTTCAAACCCATCCAAAGGATCTTCCTCAGACATTCCATTTAGGTTTCAACATTTAATGAGATCAATAATGAGTCTCCTGAAATCCAAAGAGACCACGCCATTGAAATCCATGTGAAAAATATGTAGTATTGACTATTCATTCACCCTAATCTGATGCCCTATGAAAAAGATGCATTTCACCACAACATGCCTGAACCGGGATACACAGGACCCCCAATACGATTTTCATTTTAATTCCCAAAATTTTTCTTGGAATGTCCAAAAAAAACCATGGTCCTAAAAAAAAATACAGTGAGATAATTGGAAATTTTATGCTGGTGTTACTAAATATACAATATTTCTCAATAATAATAATTATATTATATTTATTATTAAAATAAGGTGTTCTGTTCAACAAATCAATGAATAAAATTATCAAAATTAAAATAAGAAAAAAGGATTGTCTCAATAATTGGATTGTGTCACTGAAGTCTACATGCAGAATGGATGCATTATTTAAGAGTTTTTGTGATTTTAGACTGAATCCTGATAGCCTGCCTAGCCCGCTCGACCGCCTTTTCTCTACCCGCATACCCTGGCCCACTCGGTTGCCTAGGCTCAGCCTGCTGGATCTAGCTTTCTTGACCACTTGGGATCAATATGATGGGATTCCATGGCCATGCTTGGTATACATCAGCATCATCCACTCTATCTCGTGGCACTCCCTCGGTCTGTGTTCCATGAGTCCATGCTGACCGCCCGCTGTAAAACGTGGACACCTGCTACCTCAGGTTGCACAATGTACACCCCACGACTCCCACATCCCCGCATTCCACCAAACCTTTTGTTCCGAAATCAGCCATCAATTCTCTCTGATTATTCATAAGCTTCACCTTCTCACATGCTCGACCATCTTGCCTACCGTTAGCCACCCTTCTCTACGTGGCCTCTACAGCTAAAACCAGTGGTCACCACGCAACTGCCACAATTGGATCTCGAGATTCCTTTTTCATGGGGCACCAGACCTCCTCAATTATCCCAAAAATGATAATGAACACATTTTTTAGAATACTACATTCATGGCCTCTACATTAGTCAGTCTTTCTAGAAGATCCTATGATTATTGTATATGCCAAATATTTAACGACAAAATTAATGAAGAATGGTCGAAGAGCGTGAAAAATATGGCATTTAAAAAGGAGATCAAATAATTTCTATGTTTTTTTTTCATATCCATTGATTTTTATGGTGTGAAATGGACGAATAATCAAATAGAATTAATGAATTTAAATCAATGATCCAAAAAACCAATGGAATCCTACCCTATTGGAACCATTCATCATTGAGAAAAATAACCTTCAAAGCTTAGTTAGTGATTCGCTGAAGGAGGAAGGAGAGGAGGAGAGATCATAATAATTAAAGGGAGGGTTATGAGTACACCATAGAAGAAATATCATAATCCCATATTAATTCATGAATTTTATTTCATGGTCTCCACTTAACCGAACCCACAAAAGGTCGTGGGATCCGAACATCATGTGCCATCTCATTTTATGTCATACTTAGGTAAAACTACCAATTAAGGATTCAATTGTGATATCAGATTCTCAATATGATTATTCATTCAAAAGTTATTTTATACATCATATATAATAAAATAATTAAACATAATTATTATTATTTTGTTTTTTACACATGGTATTTTTCATCAGAAGAATCGCACCGATGAAAGTTATATACTACTTAGGGTAAAAATAAAATTCTAAGTTCAACCATGCCCTGAGGTTTATGATCATGATTATAGTTTAAGAGTTATTCCATTTAATTAATTACCACATTATAAAATATTATTTATATTTTTATAAAATTAATTTCGACCTGTAACATCCCCGACCAGGAAGCCACTAAACCGGTACTCCGAGTCGGGTAGTTACATAACCTTATGTGCCCCTCCCCATACACAAAAGGCTGTCGACTAGAAGCAGGGGTATCTGTGGTCAAGTGCGGAGACTATACCCCCTATCTATTAGAGTTAGAGACAACAGAAACAAACCAACAGTGAAAAAAAATAAACAATAAACAAGGAACATGTATTATAACCATTTTCGACAATAAATATGACATGTCCTACTACAAGTGAAAAAGTGAAAAAAATCCCAAAAATAAAGACAACGACCAAAATCCCCAAAATAGTCCCGAATCCATGTTCAGATCCTCCACCAAGTGCTACCCATGTCCACTCAACTATCTAGCAAGTACCCATGCCTTTCTCTTGACCTGTAAACATGAAGTCTACTCGGGTACCCAATGGTGGCCCGAGCAGGGTGTGAGTACAACTCAGAAGGCCACCACCAATGGTGTCTACAAAATATCCAATATGAACAGGTAGTGAATGAAAAAGGAATATGAATGATAATTTCCAGGTAATTATTTAAGGTTCCATTAACCAATTCAGAGACACAACCATTGCCACTTCCATTACCATTCATTTCACACCAATTATCATCGCTTACCATTTCATCACATTTCTAGGGGTTAGTCACAGATAATATGTTTCATGGGTCTTAGGCCAACAATCACATTCGAGAGGGTAAACACATCGGTGTCCTAGCTCACTAGTACCAACCCCCTCATAGAAACCATATCCTCACCTCGAAGCCTCAGTCCAGGGGGATGCATCTGTTATGAGAATAGAGCCTCTGTCCTCATCCATAAATCGTGTATTTAGGGTGGAGTTTAGAGCATCAATCTTCACTCGACAAATGGGCATAGATCCTCAAGTCATACTTCACTCTACCAAGCCATGTGAAGATTTTTATACATATAAGTAACCATCAACACACCATATCATGGCCCTTCGGTAAACACCGTTCACAACAAACCACACGGGAATTCACATTATGCCTTAACCCATTAACACATTACCATTTCACATAATTTAATCATTCATCCAATTCCCTTGTGTTATGCCCATATCACTAATCATTCAACACTAGACCCATAATTTATCTCATTATGGTCTTTGATTAGTTTACACATTAACCCGTTTAACCCGTTCATAATTTCCATGAATCAACCATTCAACCCATTCCAAATTACCCTTAGGTTATTGCTAAGTCTAGGTGCATCACCTACCTTCTATTTCAAGTTCAACCAATCATGGAAATGTATTCTTCAAGGTATCTACCATTTATTACAACAAGGTCACTTGTTTTATAACTACCCCTATGCTCGGGAAAAGCTAGCACATCCCATGGATGGCCCCAATTAGGTCAAGTCATTATCAATGCATCCCATAGGGATCGTGAGAGTTCCCATTTACCATTTTTAATCATCTTTTATTCAAAATGAATCCAGGTTAATCAAATCCCATCAGAAGGAAACAATGAGCAAAGCCACACATGCATAAATCCCCCATAAAACTATGTGATAACGTTTGTAGACCACCTAAATCGAAACCATGGTTGAACACACACTCAATCAAGTCCTTAGACCTCAATCAGACCAGCCATTGAATCTTAAACCTAGAACTCACCCAAAAGATAGGGTTTTAGAGATTCATAATGAGAGGGAAAGAATATACAAACCCTTAAACAAAAAGAGAAGATAGTATGGGATTAACCTTACCTAGAGCTTCGATCCACATCCAACGGCACCAAAAACTCCTTATAAACAAGGGAGATCGAACTCTTGGAGCCCTTGGGTGATTTGGTTTGTTCCTAGGGTGAAGAGGGAGGAATGTAGAGGAAATCCTGAGTGGGTTCTTAAAATCCTGGGGGTGGCAATTTTGTAATTTTTCCCAAATTTAGGAGGCTGCATGGTTTAGCCACACGGTTTGAAAGACCATGCGCAAACCGTGCACATGCTACTGTCTAGAGGAGGAGGGGTCTCATGGTTTACTTGGGCATGCCACACGGTTTTCCCTGCCCGTGCGCAGGATGTGTGCCCTAGCATGTCTTGCCCTGCTTTCCTTTCTTTCGTGCACCGAGCACCCAAAACACCCCCAAGACCCTACATACATTAATAAGACATCCCTTAATGACCGAAACATGGGATTCAACCAAAACATAATGAAAGAATACCCTTTACAAAAACCGGGATCTTACAACCTCCCCACCTTATAACGGCTCGTCATCAAGCCGAGTTTCCAAGCCTCATTGATCCGCTGAAGAGAAGAGTTCGGGCCACTGAGCCTGCATATCTGATTCCTGCTCCCAATTTTCTTGTTGAACATTTCCATGATGTCATAGTACTCGCACTAATGGCACAACCTTGAATCACAAGACCATTTCACTATGATCCACTACACGAACCTGATTCTCCTCAAAGGACGCATCAACCTCAAGCTCCACATCCTCAACATGAACCATGTGAGAAGGGACATGGTGATACCATCATAGATACGCCACCTAAAACACATCATGCATCCTACCATACTGCTATGGAAGAGCCAACCAGTAATCCACTGGTCTGATCCTCTCCCCAGTCTCAAATGTTTCCACATACCAGGGTGCCAACATACGCTGCATTCGATTCTGACAGTGACCCAGCCTTTGCGACACCCGAAGGAACACTTTATCACCTATCACAAACTCTAGACGACTACTCCTCCTATCTGGATACAACTTTTTCCTACTCTAAGTCGTAGCCCTCCACATCCTAGTCAACATAACTCTCTATGATGTCTCTTGCACGATACTTGGCCCCAACAACTCAGATTCACCGGCCTCTAGCCAACACAACAGAGTTCTATATGGCCTCCCATAGAGTGCTTCAATCGGTTCCATATGAATTGTAGCTTGAAAATTGTTGTTTTTGGCAATCTCAACTTACGACAGGTGCCTCTCTCAATAGCCACCAAATTCCAAGACACAAGCTCTAAACATGTCTTCCATCACTTGGATTGTACGCTCTGATTGGACGTCTGTCTGTAGGTGGAAAGCCATACACAAAAACACCTATGTACCAAGAGGATTCTGCAACCCTTTCCAGAAACGTGACGTGAAACGAAGATCTCGGTTTGAAACTATGGTCCATGGAACACCATGCAACCATACTATTTCCCGAACATACAACTCACCCAACTCGTCGACTATAAAGGTCTCCTAAATTGGTAAGAAATGAGCCACTTTCGTCAAAAAACCCACAACCATCCAGATTTCATCATTATTCCATGACATCCTCGGAAGACCCATGACAAAATCCATTGTTACATCATCCCACTTCAATTCCGTAATGGGAAATGGATGCAACAAACCACTTGGGCGTTGATGCTCGACTTTCACCTGCTGACAGGTAAGGCACTGTGCCATAATGACAGGAAATTCCTTCCTCATTCCAGGCTGCCAAAACTGCCTTCAGATATCATGGTACATCATGGTCAAACTAGGATGTACTGCCCACATAGACGCATGGAACTCACACATCAACTCTTCCCGCACACACTTTGGCAAAACCACACGATCACGAACCCAAAAAACACCTTCCACACCAATGTCCCAACCAGAAGGTGTCTCCCCAACATTAAGAATTTAATTCATGATCAAACACTCAGGATAATCAAGCTAAACTTAATTATCTAGACTCAAAAGTGTTGACTCTATCGTTAAATAAGCAAGAGTGACCTGACCACTCTCTTCCTACACCTCCAATTTCATCTCTGCAAACAAATCCATCTCCTTCCACTCAGTGTTGGACTCCTGAATCACATGATTGTGAACCTTCCTGATTCGAGCATCAGCAACACTATTTCCCTTTCCCAGTGTATACACTAAATTAATGTCAAAAGGCTGGAGATATTCAACCCATATTCAGTGTTGAAGGTTCAGATCCCGTTGTGAGAAGATGTACTTTAAACTCTTATGGTCGGTAAACATAGTAAACGGTTCTCCCAGCAAATAGTACCTCCAGCACTTCAAGGTGTACACCACTACATCCAACTCAAGGTCCTGAGAGGGATAGATCCGCTAATGGGGTCTCAACTACCATGACCCATAAGCCACAACCCGCTCATCCAACATCAACACAACCCCAATTCCGACTCCAGACGCATTACAAAACACGTTGTCCTTCTTACTTGGCTCAGGTAAGATCAAGATAGGTATGGTCGTCAACCGCTTCTTCAACTCTTGGAAAGAGTTATCACAAGCCTCGGACCACACGAACTTGATTACTTTCTTGGTCAAGACCGAGAGTGGTGCTACCAAGTGAGATAAATCTTGAATGAACCATCGGTAATAACCGACCAAACCTAGAAAACTATGAACATCAGAAACACTCTTGGGCTGTACCCGAGATACAACTACCCGCACTTTCTCTGGATCCACTGTCACACCTGCCTCCTAGATGATGTGACCCATAAAATGAACCTCACCTATCTATAATTGACACTTTTATAGCTTGGGATATAGAAAATGCTCTCTTAGCATACCAAAGATGATGTCAAGATGTTGGGCGTGATCGTCATGAGTTTTTGAGTGCACTAAGATATCAGCAAGAAAGATAATCACAAAATGATCTAGATTGGGATGAATGATTCCTTTTATCAATTCCATAAACACTCCCAGTGCGTTGGTCAAGCCAAAAGGCATTACCACAAACTCAAAAAACTCATACCGACTCTGGAAAGTTGTTCAATGTACTTCAGAAGTCCTCACCCTCATCTGGTGATAACATAACCTTAGATCAATCATAGAAAACACTAATGAACCCCTCAATTGATCGAACATGACATCAATTCTAGGAAGAGGGTACCGATTTTTCACCGTCATCTGATTCATCTTTATATTGTCAACACATAGCCTCAATGACCCATCGACCTTCTTCGCAAAAAATCATGGGAGATCCCCAAGGAGACGTACTTGGACCGACAAACCCCATACTATCCAAATCCTCAAGATTATCAGTTTCAGGAGTTCATCTGGTGTCATTCGGTATGACAGAATCGAAACTGGCTCCATTCTCGGTAGAAACTCGATTGTGAGCTTAACATCCCTCTTGGGTGGTAACCCTGAGAAATCCTCAGGAAACACATCCTTAAAAAATCCACCATGGGAGGAAAATTAGATTTTCCCCCTCCCTCATCATCATCAATCACGAGACATGACACTTGTGTCATGAGTCCACTCATCTATTGACAGAATGGCCCTGCACACCCTGCATGAACATCACATTCGCCACGGTGAACATAAATGTCACACTCAAGCGACCTGAACGATACTCTGTGATGATAACAATCTATGTGCACCCGATACAACACCAACCAATACATTACAAATAGTAGTTGAAACCCTGAAATCTCGAGAACGAACAAGTCCCATAGAAAATGATACCCACCAACATCCAAGGCACATCCCTTTCACTGCTTGATATCCTCAACCCGCACTCCCAACAGGGTGTCAATTGACATAACTCCACACAACCCCTCTACAGATAAACCTAGAACTACCACAAGATGAGAAGAAACAATAGACTGTGTGAAATCTATTTCAAACAATGCCCTAGAAAACGTAGAAGCTACAAGGATCGTAACTCGAAAAGTTGACGGTCTGGCCTCGCCATCACCAGGCGCAAACTGAACTTCCTGAAGCTGACCTGCCCCTCTACATTAGGCTCCAGCCTGAGTACTCTATGCTGCACTACCCTACCGGCATGATCTATATTTCCCTAGAGTTCCATGTCCACCGCCCCTACTAGTACGTCCCATGGAACTCCAACTTCCTACCTGATATGGGGAATATGATCCCCTTCCCATACCCGGTACCTGCTTTTCATCATCATGCTCACCCGTCAGTTGAGGGTTTCTGCAGAACCTCTGCACATTCCCCATCTGGCTGCATGAACAACACTCAACTGGAGGTTGAGTAAACTGACCCCGCATATGCCTCGGCCTACTGAAATAATAATAGAACACTTGGTTCCCACTCTAATAGACTGACCCTCTCTTCTGACCACCATGCAGGAAACGTCCCAAATAGCGCTTCCAACCTTCGGATGATGCACCATGTGTCTGCCCAACTTGAATGACAAGCCCACCACCCGATGTTCCCTTCAGGTTCCCTTTAGATATTAGTGCATAATCCATCACCTCTGCAAACCTCTTAAAGCAGATGATATTTACTTGAGAATTGATCCCATCCTAGAAACGCTTTTCTACCACTGCCTCGTCCCCTACTAACACTGGGGAAAAGCATTGAAAATTAGTGGAGCGACAAGCATTCTCCATCACTGATAGCGATACCTGAGTCAGGCTCCTAAACTCTGCATCCCGCTCCTACCTCAAATTCTCTGGGTAAAAATGCTCCAGAATATTCTCCTAGAAAACCTTCCACGATATCCCCTTAGCCTGCTCGGTCTGAGCTTGAATGTCCAACCAACGCCATGTCTGGCCCCGCAACATATAAACTACCATCTTTACTCACTTTTCGAGAAGGTTCTCTAGATGATTCAGTATTTTCTGGATATTCTCTAACCTGAACTCCACTGCCTCTGGCCCACCCTCTCCAGTGAAGGTTAGAGGGTGCTGCAGCTTGAACTCCCTAGTCAGCTCAAACATACTCGGTGCAACCCGCCCTGGGTCCCAATCCATCATCTGCATAAGGTGAGCCAATTTCTCCCAAAACTGGACTTTTCTACCTTCATTTATCACCACATTTTGGTGCTCTCCTATCGGAGGAGTTTTCTAAGTGACATCCTCTCGTTTCCCAACTATTAACCGATATCATGGTGGCATCTCTCTACATTTCCATGCATGAGGTTTAGCACACATACCATAAGACGTTAACGACTTCATCATAAGCCCTTTATTGGCTACAACAACCCCTTTTCATATAATCTTTCAATGACATTAACACCACAATTCACTTCCCCGACCATCCCAACCATGGGCCATGGTCCACATGGGGTAAACAACCATTCACTTCCACCAACTGACTCAAAATTTTACAAAAAAAACATTTTCCACTTCATTTCAAACCCTTATATTTCATTAAACATCATTTACCCCATTGTTTTATATCATTCTTCACATTATTTCTTGGTTTTATGAAATGAATGATGCACCCAACTTTCCAGCCTCACACAACCTCCTTGTGTGTGTGCATAACACAATGCATGCCACCTATCTCCCTAGGTGCCTACGATGTTGCATGAATGCAAATCCTCGTGTCGTTAAGGTCACATTCCAAATATCATAAAACAGTCACTTCAAACCACATGTTCATCACCCAATGGTGAAATATAATCAACTGTAATAACACACAACCAAGAACAACATTTCCCACCCAGGGTATCATGGGATTTCCCACGTACATGGGTTAGCAACTCCGAAGCACGAGCTCATTTACCATGGCCTGACACATTGTAACCCTTGGAAACCTATCCAAAATAACAAGGCCACAAAGAAGGAGAAGAAAGACCTCCTCTGATATAACATTGTAACGTCCCCGACCCGGAAGCCACAAAACTGGTTCTCCGAATTGGGTAGTTACATAACCTTAAGGGGGGATCCCCGTACGCCAAAGGCTGCCAACTAGCAACATGGGTCTATGTGATCTAGTGGGGAGACTATACCCCCATTCTGTTAGCGTAATCCACAACAGAAATAAAACAATAGCAAAAAAATAAAACAATAAACAAGGAACATGTATAACAACCATTTCCAACAATAAATATGACATGTCTTACTACAAGTGCAAAAGTGAACAAAAGCCCAAAATAAAGACAATGGCCAAAATCCCCAAAATGGTCCCAAATACATGTCTGGATCCTCCCCCAAGTGATACCCATGTTCACTCAACTATCTAGCAAGGACCCCTGACCTTCTCCTAACCTGAAAACATGAAGTCTTCTCAGGTACCCAATGGCGGCCTAAGCAGGGTGAGAGTACAAATCAGTAGGCCACCACCAACAATGTCTACAAAATATCCATTATGAATAGGTAGTGCATGCAAATGGAATATGAATGATAATTACAAGGTAATTATTTAATGTTCCATTAACTAGTTCAGATCCAAAGCCATTGACACTTCCATTACCATTCATTTCATACAAATTATCATTACTTAACATTTCATCACATTTCTATGGGTTAAACACAGATATTATGTTACATGGGTCTATAGAAAACAATAGAATTCAAGAGGGTAAACACATCGTTGTCCTATATCACTAGGAACAACCCCCTAAGAGAAACCATATCCTCACCTCAAAGCCTCAGTCCTGGTGGATGGAGCTGTTAGGAGAATAGTGCCTCAGTCCTCATTCTTATCCCATGAATTTAGGGTGGAGTTCAGAGCATCAATCTCCACTCAACCCATGGGCGTAGATCCACAAGTCATACCCCACTCTAACAATACATTTGCACATGCTTATATATATAAGTAACCATCAACCCACCACTGTAATGCCCCGACCCCAGTTACCCAGAGTCGGTGCATTATTATGTAACATTGGAATGATCACAAAAGTTCATGTCTCGAAAGACCGATTAATTTAGTAGCCTTGGAAACACTAGATACCTACATAAATGATAAATTATAGAAAAAATTGAAAAATCACAATAACACTGTCTCCATAGTCTACACTCATATCCCCTTCAGACTATCCCTATTGGTCATTCATAAAATATTTCTTCACATCCTGGGAAAATAAAACATAGAATGGGGTGAGCTCAGATGCTCAGTAAAGATAACACTATAGTGGAAACTTTCATAAATAAACATAAACATTTAAGGCAATGTATAACTAAACAAAAGACTTTTAAACATGAACTTCAGCATAATATGACAAAAAGAAAATGACATAATGCCATTTACTTATTCACATGGATATTGTACAAGTCGAATAATCACATGTAATTTCAATAACCAATTTGATAATGATGGAATGCATAATTCCATATTATCATAACCACATAGTCAAGGCCTTGTGCTAAGACTACAAATTAGATTTTTTCAAAGCCATGCGCCAAGACACTAGTTTCTCTCATGAGACCAACCGATGAATCGGGGAGATATAGCGGGCTCCACCTGTCACTTACTAAGTCTCATGCATTCCTTATATGAAAAGGTTTAAACATATAATAAACCATAACATAATCATATCACATAAAACATGCCTAAAGGTAACATAAAATTTCAACATTTAAATCAGAAGATGTCAATAAAACACATTGATATAATAAAAACATTATCAAAACCATTTTCAATACCAAAATGAAAGAAAAGTAAATCATGCTATTTATTTTTCATTTATAAAAAGTTATGTCTTGTAGAGGAATCCGAAACTCAAATAATGGTCATGATAGTAGAGAAGTCATTGTCGATCCATACATACGACAAAAAAATATTCCTTTTAATCATTTAGTAAAACACTTCGTATAAAAAATATTCCTTTTGAATAAATGTAAAAGTAAAAGGGGTTTAGACACCGTATAAAATAATGTTGTGTGAAAAACAAAATATGCCTCAATGAAAGGAGATTGTGATAGAATCCCTTACCTCGTGTCCGACTTGACGTGATCGTTCTTTAATCTCCTGAATAATACACTATAGTTAATCTATACTTGCTTAAGAACCTTTTTCAAATTAATTATTCCATTTATATCACTTACTAACAAGTTATGAATTGTATGTAGTCATTTAAGTTAAGAACGGTTGTTTTGTCGATCTTTGGTACTTGAGTCAACAATAAACTTCTTATAATTACAAGTTGTTCATGTGGTAAAATATTAATTAAATCTAGAATAATATTCATGATTTATATATCACATATATCATATATATCCACTAGATTCATTCATTTATAATATTACCTAACATTTCGAGGTAAGAAATGAAATGCACCGTTCCTGGAGACGGTAAGCCGTACATACGCATGAATGCTACTTTCATTTCTATTTCATATTAAATGGAATGAAATCATAATGATATAAAGGTATATTATAATTACATTATAATATCATATATAATATCATTAACTCCATCCTTTTTATGTCCCACATATGCATTAACGATTCAAATCACTTTGAGGGGGTGGTAGTCCGCACTTCCATAAATGAAATTATCGTGTTTACCCATAATGGAAGTCATAAAGGTTGCCATAAATGAAAAATACATAAGCATAAGGAATAAATAAACATAATATATATCATATATAAAAATAGTTCCATCATAATGGCCACCAAGAGAGGTGTTAAAAGAAGATCGGAAAATTATCGTTTCGTGAGGCAGTAATTCGCTACCCACAGAAACAATATGTTATTTAACCATTAGACGAAGGTGTGGGTAAGTGTAAATAATATAATTCTCATAAAAACATCCTAGAAAATTGATTATACTGGTTTTGTTACAAAATAAATTAATAAAAATAGTTTAATGGGTTGGAGAAGCAAAATAATACAAAAGAACATAACAGAAGACATTACCTTAAAATCGGGAAACTCTTTTTTATTTGAGCTGAAGGCTTCCTTGGGAAGACTTCTACCCAAAGTGAGACTTCTATGAGTAAGAAAGGGAAGTTGAGAGAGTATTTTGGCAGATGTTTGCCGATCCAAATGGCTTGAGAGGTGTGGTTAAGGTGGTAGAGTGGGGGGCCGTTTATAAGAGGAGAGGAGGGGCACTCTTGGAAAGTCATAAAATGTTACATTATTATGAAATGATTTTCGGATATTAAAGGCCCCACAATGATATATTTCAAGGATAAATATATAAAGGATAGAAATCCACATATCAAATAGGTTTTATACAAGTTTATGTCTTAGATTTTACCTTATCATTTCATTTTATTTAAGTCGTTCATTAATGAGGTAATATCTTCATCATCATGGTGTGATAAATGAATTTATTTATTTAATACCTAAAAATTATAAACAAATTAGAATGATGTAGGATATATTTTTATATTTCCAATTAATATTTATAGTCTAAATGTTAACTTATATAACCCCATGTAATAATTGTTTTAGTAAAATAACACATGTTTGTGACAATTTTATTTTTACTTTAAATAAAAATTTATTAAGGTCATATTCTTACCCAAGTGGATCCATGGGGTCCCAATGTTGACCCATGAACATCCTTGGTCGTCCATGACTCATAAAATAAGGTTAGGGCAAATTTAATGTTAATTTAATATTATTATAACATTATATTTACCTTAAATTACACTAATTACCTTTAATGGCGATTAATAAAACTTAAAAGTTACTATTCACCAAAAATTATTTTCATCCCATTAAACCTCATTTTACATACTAATGACAACCATGTATGTCGTATTTTTTAATTTCAATTCACAGAAGAGGTAATGTTTCATTTAAATGATAAAATAGTTTTTTAACTACCACTTAGTGGTTTCACTATTCATAAAAAATTGTAGTTTTTCATAAAAATACCAAAAATTCAACCTAAGATATATTTGATATTAATAATTCAAAAATGATGTATATTTTAAAAAATTTAAAACATATAAGTTGAAAGAATTAATTTAATAATTAATTCTAGCTGTCACAACAAATAGCGTGTTTTTAAGAAACAATTTATATCAAAATATTGACAATTGTTTATGTCCTATTTCAAACTGAAATTAATTATAATGACCACTATTGGATAAAATGGTAAAAATATATTCTAATTATACATTAAAACCACTCAATAGTATAATTTATCAGTATAAATTATTTTGATTAAAAAAGTTGTTTTTATGTATTTTTTCTATTCATAGAAAATTGGAAGTTCTCTTAAAATTACAAAAAAATCAACATAGGATAATTTCGATATTAAGAATACAAAAATGAAGTCCAATTTGAAATATAAAATTTATATAATTTCAAAAGGTGGGTATTACTATTCATAACTGTTACTTTGGTTCATCAAGGTGTGTTAGAATCTTGAACTTGCATACAATGCCAGTTATTGCATTATTGAAAGAGAAGCATATCATGAAATCATGGGGTGTTACATTATCACATCCTTCAACAAATTGAATCATCGCAATTTGAAAATGTTCTTCCAAAATAAAATGTTGAAAATAGAAAATAACTTTGTGGAAAACCCATATTGGAAATAGGGTTAATAAAAATATAACATTAAAAGAAATAAAGACAAGTACATAGGACACCTGAGATAGCCCATACTAGGATTCTATGAATACATGGATATAGAGGAGAAACAAACCATCAAGGTCTGATGGAGAGTTGTAGAAAACTGGATTAGGAGAAAGTTAGCTACAAGAAAATCACAAAATTGTGAATAGTTAAACGATCATTGATTCCCCAGTAGGAAAAGTTAACCGACAACGTTTTTTTTCAGTTACCTTTTATAATGTTGAGAAATTTATTTAGGATATTTACTAAGAACGTAAGGAAATATACATACTTGTCATGTAGACTTTCATTATTAAATAAATTTTTACAACAAACCTATCTTTCACTCAAAATATAATTGAACTAAAAAATAATATATTTATCCTAATATTACAAGGTTACAAATATTAACTCATAGCATTTAAATAAGGAAAACTATTTTTTAATAACAAGGGACATCTGGTAGGCTAGTGGTAGTTAATAAAGGCCTGTTGCACTGTGGTTGTGGGTTCGATTCCTACAGTTTTGTCTGACGTGACTGGTTATCCCTCGACCTGTAGGTTGTCCTTTTTCTAAAACTATAGTATTATAGTATTCCAAAAATAATCTTCAGAAATGTTTTAACCTTAAAAAATACTATCCAAAGATCAAATTAATCCATTCCAACCTTTATAGTTATCCAAAATAACTCTGTCCAGAATTTCTCTAAAAGTTCTCTAAATTCCAAAATCAATAGTAACATCAGATTCCCCAAATAATGTAAAGATTATCTTATTGTCACATCCTAAATGTATGATTACCTTCATCATATTAAAACCATAATTAAAACAACAAGTACTATAGTACAATCCTTATATATGTCACATTATTCTTATAACCATAATATTGTTCTTGAGTCCAAAAACACAAATACAATATTTATTCCACTTCATCTGTAGTAACAACATTAGATTGGCCTTGATCCCTTGGCCTTTTATAAGGTATGCTTACCTGACACTTAGGACATTCATTTGAATAATGAACAATTTTTCTACAATTGTAGCATTCTACAATGATAGCCTCTTTCTTTCCCTTACAATCAAGAGCCTTGTGACATTTTTCTCCACATTTATAACAAACGTCCATTCCTTTTAGGCATGTATGTGGGTAATTCTTCCCATAATAATTGAATAATGGAAAATCCTTCTTTCTCTTTTTCCATTTATCTGTCTCTTGTTCCACCGTTCTCTTCTTCTCTTTATTTTCTTTATTGTAATAAGATTTAGATAATTCTTTTTCATTCTTAATAGCACATTAGACAATATCTTCGTATATCGAGAAGGATTATTAGAACAATGATCGATGGAGAAACGACATTAACCCATCATAGAAACAATAAATCTTACTTCAAGTGTTACTTATAAAATCTTCAGCATACCTCGCTAACCTTGTAAAGTTGGCCTCGTACTTTGTGACATTATCATCCAACTTTTTTCTCAGAATTAGAAATTGAATTTCCATATCTGCTCTATGGTCATGATGAAAGTATTTTTCTATATAATGCCCTTTGAGCTCCCCCCATTCCAAATTTAATACATTATCATCTTCCTTTATGTTTTGAATCAATGACCACCATTGATAAGAATCTCTAGTGAGGCGGTAAACTGCCATTATAACATTTTCCCATTCCCTAATCCCCAAGGCATGGAATATTTTCTCTATGGAATTTATCGATTGCTCATCTACTAATGGATTTGTACTCCCACTGAATGTTGGAGGTTGTTACCTCATAAAGCAGTCTAACATTGATCCTCCACGTTGCGGATCAGGGTGCTCCATAAGAGTAAGGTTATAATTTATAACCTGAGTGAGTTATCCCAGTATGGTGATAAGTTGATCAGCACTAGTTGTATCACTATTTCCCCTATAATGATCTTTCGTAGGACGGAAATCCCTACAGGGAGTGCGTCAATTGATACAGTTTCCATTTCTTCCACTAGGTGCCATTTTTAAACAATGTCATAAACTAGATTAGTTTATAAATCGAAATACATAATTCCATACTTGTAAAACACTTAACATAAATTAAACTATTTATGGATATGATCAATAATCAGAAAAAAATGTTTTCTATGAGTATGTATATACTCATAAACCCTTAATAATGGTTTTTAAGGAAAATGAGGATTATCCTAAGCATATCCCCCGGGAGTGTTGTAACCAAGAGTGTAGCAAGGCCTGTTGTCGTGCACCAGTTCTCGTTCCAGTCTAACTCAAAGCGGTGTTTTTGGGTTTTACCCCTAGGTATATCTATGCCTGAGCCGCCTCTACCTGCTCGTATCCAGACATGGATGTATTTCTCAGAATACTCACAAAATCTAAATAATACCAAAATTCTAGGAAGTTCTTCGATAATAATCCTCAAAGTCTATCTTAGGTTTATGTTTTATAATAAGAGTTTTTCTAAATCTAGATTCCATGGTTAGTACTAAACAGCCTCTGATACCAAATATAATGCCCCGACCTCTGTTACCCAGAGTCAGTGCATTATTACACAACATTGGCATGACCACAAAAGATCAAGTCTCAAAATACCGATTAGTTTAGTAGCCTTGGAAACACTAGATATATTCCTAAATGTTACATTACATTATAATGTGAAAAATCACAATAACACAGTCTTTATTGCCCACCCTCATATCCCCTTCAGACAATCCCTATAGGTTAGCCATAAAATATTTCTTCACATCCTGGGAAAATAAAACATAGAAACGGGTAAGATTAGATGCTCAGAAAGTATAATAATACAGCGGAAACATTCATAAATAAAAATAATCATTTAAGGAAATGTATAACTAAAAAAAGCCTTTTAAACATGAGCATCAACATAATATGTAAAAAATTAAATGAATTAATTCCATTTACTTATTCACATGGATATTCTACTAGTCGAATAATCATATGTTTTATCAATAACCAGTTTCATAATGATGGAATTCATAATGCCAGACTATCGTAACCACATAGTCAATTCTTTATGACAAGACTAAAAATTAGATTTTGGAAAGGCCTTGTGCTAACAAAATAGTTTGTCTCATCAGACCTACCAATGCATCGAGAAGCCATAGCGGGCTCTACCCGTCACTTACTAAGTCTAATGAATTACTTATATAAAAAGGTTTAAACATATCATAAACATATCAGAACTGTATCACATAAAACATGCATAAAGGAAACATAAAATTTCCACATTTCAACACCTAGATATCAATACAAAAAATTGATATAATAAAAACATTAGCAAAACCATTTTCAATACCAAAATAAAAGAAAAGTAAAACATGGTATTTTTTTCATTTAAACAAAATTTATGGCTTGTAGAGGAAGCCAAAACTCAAATAATGGCCATGGTGGCAGAGAAGATATTTTCGCCACATACGTACGACAAAAAAACATTCCTTTTTGTCATTTAGTAAAATGATTCATATAAAAAAGATTCATTTTGAATAAAATTAATAGTCAAAGGGTTTTATATGCCGTATAAATGAATGTTCTGTATAAAACAAAATATGCCTCAATGAAAGGAGATTGAGACGAAGTCCCTTACCTCGTGTATGACTGGACTCAATCGTTCCTTAATCTCATGAATAATAAACTAAAGTTAATCTCTACTTTCTTAAGAACCTTTTTAATGTTCATTATTCTTTTTATATCACTTATTAATATGTTATGAACATTATGTAGTCATTTAAGTTAATAACGGTCGTTTTGTCGATCATTCGTACTTGAGGAAACAATAAACTTCTTATAATTACAATTTGTTCATGTGGTAAAAAATCCAGTATCCCCAGAATCATATTCATGATTTAGATATCATATATATCTTATATATACAGTAGATACATGCATTTATAAGATTACATATCATTTAGAGGTAAGAAATGAAAAGTACCATTCATGGAGACGGTAAGTCGTACGTACGCATGAACGCTACTTTCATTTCTATTTCATATTAAATGGAAGAAAATCATAATTATATAAATGTATATTATAATTATAGTATAATATCATATATGATATCATTAACTGTATCTTTTATACATCCCACATATGTAATTAACGATTCAAATCACTTTGAGGGGGTGGTAGTCCGCACTTCCTAAAATGAAATTATCGCGTTTACCCATAATGGAAGTCAAAATGTTATGAAATAAATGAAAAATACAGAAGAATAAGAAATACATAAATATAATATATATCATATATAAAAATAGTGTCATCCTAATGGACACCATGATAGGTGTTAAAAGAAGATTGAACAATCATCGTTTCGTGACGCATTAATTCGTCACCCATAGAAACATTATGTTATTGAACCGTTAAAAGAAGGTGTGTGTAAGTGTAAATCAAATAATTCTCATAACAACATCCTATAATATTGAAGATACTGGTTTTGTTACAAAATAAATGAATAAAAAGTGGTTAAGGGGTTGGAGAAGCAAAATAAAACAAAAGATCATAAGAGAAGACATTACCTTAAAATCGGGTAACTCTTTTTGATTTGAGACAAAGGATTCCTTGGGTAGACATCTTCCAAAGTGAGGATTCATGGAGTAATATAGGAAAGTTATGAGAATATTTTGGCAGATGTTGGCCAAGCCAAATGGCTTGAGAGGTGTGGGTAAGGTGGTAGAGGTGGGGGTCTTTTATAAGAGGAGAGGAGGGGCACTCTTGGAAAGTCATGAAATGCTACATTATTATGAAATTATTTCGTGGATTTTAAAGGTCCCACAATAAAATATTTCTAAGATAAGGTGATAAGGGTTCTAAATCCACCCATCCAATTGGTTTTATACAAGTTTATGTCTTCTATTTTACCTTATCTTTTTATTTTATTTAAATTGTTCATTAATGAGGTAATCGATGCATCATCATGGTGTGATAAATTAATTTATTTATTTAATTCCTAAAAATTATATAACAATTAAAATTATGTAGGAAATCTTTTTAGATTTCCAATGAATATTTATAGTCGAAAATGTAACTAATGTAACCCCATTTAATAATTCTTTTTGTGAAACTACACGTGATTGTGACAATTTTATTTTTACTTTAAATAAAGAGTTATTAATGTCATTTTATTACCCAAGTGGCTCCATGGGGTCTACAAGTTGACCCATGGATTTTCATGGTCGGTCATTACTCATCTAATAAGGGTAGGACACGTGTAATGGTAATTTCATATTATTATAACATTATATATACCTTAAATTACACTAATTACCTTTAATCGTGATTAATTAAATATAAAAGTTACTATTCATCAAAAATTATTTTCATCCCATTGATCCAAATTTTACTTACTAATTTTAACAACCCAAGCTTCTACGGTACGCTTCTCTTTAAATAGTGTGGTAGCGTGTTTTGTACGCAACACCGAGTTCTAACACACCATAACTAATCAAACTAGCCGTTATGAATAGTAATACCTACTTTTTGAAATTATATATATTTTATATTTCAAAATGGACTTCATTTTTGGATTCGGAATATCGAATTTAGCATAATGTTAAATTTTGGTACTTTTCGGATAACTTTAATATTTTGATGAATAGTGAAAATTACTAAATTTTAATTAAAAAACAACTTTTTTAATCAAAATAATTAATATTGATAAATTATGAATTTGAGTGGTTTTAAATTGTATTTAGAATATATTATTACCATTTAATACAATTTTGGTCATTGGACATAATTTCACAATTAAACAGAACATAATCAAGTATCAATCTTTTGATAGTTATTATATCTTAAAACACGCTTTTTGTTTTGACAGTGGGAATTAATTTTAAATTAATTTCTGCCACTTATATGTTTTGAATTTAGAAAAATGGATTCCATATTTGGAATCAGGATGTTCAAATTGTGTAAATAGTTAACTTTAATTTTTAGACATTTTGAATAATTACTGCGGTAAATATTTTATTTACCATGGTTAAGGTAAATCCGGTAAATAAGGGTTAAAAAATAATATTATAATAATACTAAATTACCCTAAAACGTGTCCTAGCCTTATTGGTGGATACATTTTCGACTATAGGGATCTTTGAGTCGATTTTGGGACCCCATGGTGCCAGTAGTAGGTGATAGGGACACTTAATTTTAATTAAGTTAAAATAAGTACAAAAATGACACAAGCATATATCTTTTAGAAAAACAATTTTTACATAGGGTTATAAATGTTGGATTTTAGATTATAAATACTAATTAGAAATCTGAAAAGATTTCAAACATAATAATATTTTATTTATAATTTTTAGACATTATATAATTTAATTTATTTATGACACAATGATGATGTAGTAATTACTATAATAGTAAAAAATGAAAATAATTGATATTATAAATACCCAAATAAATATAATTTGAGACTTTAAATGAATTAAAATAATTTTATAAGATAATATGACATATTAGGATTGATTTAAACAACTTTTCTCGAAGTAATCAATCTGTTATGAGTTTTACAAAAATCATCTATTGAACAGTGTCAAAATTGACATAAAAGAGTTTTTAAAACAAATATTATATTATTAATTGGTATTAAATTACTAAAAATCTAAATTTCGGCCAAAAGACTTATATCATAATATGTGTCTCATTAATGGACCACTTGGGGGTCTCTTGGATGTATATGGTATGTTTATTAACAATATAATATAAAAATACAAAGAGACATTGTAAAAGTGAATCTAATTAACTTAGAATTAATACTTAAAGATAAGGATAATATAAGTACCCAAACCTATCTAAATTCTATTGTTTGAGTGGTTTTCGACCCATAACCACCTTAACCTTCGAATAATCTACTTTGGAGCCATTAGAAACCGAATATGAATTTATTATAAATTAATATTTCTAGCTTTTCCGAAGGTTCCCCTCACCCCTCTTATAAAAGGGCACTCCTCCTTCTCATTTCTTCACACCTTCACAGCCTTTTGGATCGGCCAAAATCTTCCCAAATACTCTCCGAACTTACCTCAATACAACCTAGAGTCCTTAGTTTGATCATAAAGCTAACCTAAGGAGCCCTTTTGATCAAATCAATAGAAGAACCCGAAGAAGAGGTAATGTTTTCACCACCCCGTTTCAAGTTCCTTTCTTCTTCCACTTCATATTTCTTTGTTATTACCATTATAAAATAATAACTCCAGTATCTTATATATACTGTGATGTTATTATAAATATGGTACAACCATATTCAGTATTCTATCCACCCTTTTAATAACATGTCACCATACGTGCGTACGTACGACTTACCGTCTCCACATCGTGGTGTAATTGTTATTTAATATATTATTATTTGTATGGGTATAATAATGATGTGTAACTCATGTAAGTAATAAACATAACATGTTAATGATTATTTATATATGATATAACATCCATTATATATTATTTTAATATCAAAAGAATGATATTGTCGCTTGTGCGTACGTACGGACAACCGTCTCCACGAACGCGATATATTCATTCTCCATCGTATCCATTCAAGTATAATTATCATTTTCTGATTTAAAAATGATGTTTAAGGAATTTATATTTTTCTGGATATGAATAATATACAACCTATACATTAAAAACATGGCTTACGTAACAAAACATATAAAAGAAAATGAGTATGTTAACACCCGAAATAATGATAATACTAAGATATTATTAACAAAGTAATGATAAAAGATCATATATGATATCATATGAATGCATAGGATTCATGTATAATTTAATAACAATTATTTCATTATTATACAGGATGTTAACCTACCCCAACCAAGGAAAAGTACAAGGTAAGGGTTATTTCACAATCTCTTCATTATCAGACGTTGTTTATACGTAATAATCTACTAGGATCTCTTTATCATCCACATCCATGTTTCTTAAAAATGTATTTCAAATCATTTTTACTATTTAAAACAATATGGGTTAAAGTAATTTATACCCTTATTTGACTTTTTATAAGTGTTTTATAAAGGAATCATTCCGTCGTTTTCCAAACAAGGTGCTTTTAACCTTTTCGATAGAATTATGATAAGTATGTTTTTTTAACTTATACAGTCGGTGCGGCTATTTTCCGCCGTTATAAAATCGTCGAAGCTTCCCTTACAAGATTATAAGAATATTTTCAAAGAAAATGTTTTATTTTATAAATATATGACTCTTAAATGATTTGAAAATAGAAAGAGATATTTCTCTAAAAAGAGTTTTGATTTCATCTATGTCAACATCCTTTGATGGATTTTACACTTATTTGAAGTTGATTTCTTTTGATACCAAACCTCTATATTGTATTGAAGGTTTTGTGATATGTTCGCCTGTGGATGTGCTATTTTTATACCATTCATGATTTATGGTTAAAGGATTGACATTTCGTATGCTAGTTTTAATACGAATGATTATGTTATGTTTAAACCTTTTCATATGGGAATGCATTGGACTTAATATGTTTCGGGGGGAGCCCACTATAGCTCCTCGATACATCGGTAGGTCTCATGAGACAAACTTGTGTCTTGTAACAAGGCATTGACAAAATCTTATTTGTAGTCTTGGCACGAGGCCTTGGCTATGTGGTTATGATAGTCTGGTATTATGCATTCCATCATTATGAAAGTGGTTATTGATTTTGCATGTGATTATTCGATTAGTAGAATATCCATGTGAGTAAGTAAATGGCATTATTTAATTTTATTTATGCCATACTATGTTGAAAGTTCATGTTTAAAAGGCTTTTGTTTTAGTTATACATTTCCTTAAATGTTTATTATTTATGAAAGTTTCCGCTATATTGTTATCCTTACTGGGCATTTGACTCTCTCCTTTTCTATGTTTTATTTTTCCCAGGAAGTGAAGAAGAAAATTATGAATGACCTGCAGGGATATTATGAGGGGTTAATAGTGTGGACTATGGAGACAATATGTTGTTTTATTAGTTTTTCAATTTATGATGTAATGTAAAACTTTATGAATATATCTAGGGTTTCCAAGGCTACTAAACCAATCGGTCTTTCAAGATTTGATCTTTCTTGTGATCATGCCCATGTTATGTAATAATGCACCGACTCTGGGTAACTGGGGTCAGGGCGTTACAATTTTTATCAGAGGAAGTTTAGTACAAACCTTGGAAGCTATATTTAGATAAACTCTGATTAGAGCACATAGACCTAAGATGAACTTTGAGGATTACTATAGAAAAACTTCCTAGAATTTTGGTATTGTAGAGAATTTGTGAGTTTTCCGAGCAATACATCCCTGTCTGGATACGAGCAGGTAGAGGCGGCTCTGGCATAGATGTACCTAGGGGTAAAACCCGAAAACACCTCTTTGAGCTAGACTCTAACGGAACTGGTGCACAACAACGGGCCTTGCTGCACTATTGGTTACGACACTCTCGGGGGATATGCTTAGGATAACTCTCATTTTCATAAAAATCATTATGAAGGGTTTATGAGTATATATTTACTCAAAGAAAACATTTTTATGATTATGTATTATTTCCATAAATAGTTCAATTTTTGTTAAGTGTTTTATAAGTATGGGATTATGTATTTTGATTCATAAACTGATCTAGTTTATGCCATTGTTTAGAAATGGCTCCTAGTGGAAGAAATGTAAACCGTATCAATGCATGCACTCCATGTAGGGATTTCCTTCCTGCTCAAGATAATTATAGTGGAGCTGGTGATGCGACTGGTGCCGATCAGCTAATCACCATACTGGGACAACTCACTCAGGTTATGAATAATAACCTTACCCATATGGAGCACCCTGATCCGCAGCGTGGAGGATCAATGTTAGATAGATTCATGAGGCAAAAACCACCAACGGTCAATGGTAGTAAAAATCCCTTAGTATCTAAGCAATGGATAAATTCCCTAGAGAAAATATTTCAGGCTTTGGGGAGTAGTGAAAGGGAAAAAGTTATCATGGCAGTTTACCGCCTCACTAGAGATTCTGATCAATGGTGGTCATTGATTCAAAATACGAAGGAAGATTATGAAGTATCAAATATGGAATCGATGGAGTTCAAAGATATGTTTTTATTAAAATACGTTCCTCACGACCATCGAACAGATATGGAAAGGAAATTTCTGTGTCTGAGACAGGAGGATGAGAATGTCGCAAAGTATGAGGCTAACTTTAAAAGGTTAGCAAGGTATGCTGGAGATTATATACGTAACCCAAGAAGTAAGATGGATCGTTTATTTGATGTCATAAAACCATTTATCCGTCGAGAATTAGTCTCACAATACTTTTCGTCATACGAATACATTGTCTCATGTGCTATCAAGACCGAAAAGGAATTCTCTAAGTCTTATGACTTCAAAGAAAAGCAAGAGAAGAAGACACCTTCTGATCAATCTGGGAATGGAAATAAATGGAAGAAGGGAAAGGTTGAATATCCATCATGTTGTAAATGTGGGAAGAAACACCTCGGTACTTGCTTGAATGGAATGGGAGTATGTTACAAGTGTGGTGAAAAAGGCCACCAAGCTCGTGATTTCAAGGGGAAGAAGGATGATACCAACGTTCAGTGCTACAATTGCAGGGAGATGGGACATTAGGCAAATGAATGTCCTAAACGTCAGGAGAACTTACCTCAGAAAAGGCGAAGGGATCAAGGCCAAGTTTATGCTATCACTACCGCTGAGGTAGAATCTCCGAAAGACGTGGTGGCAGGTAATTTAATGGTTTCCTCAAGTTTAGAAAATGCATTATTTGATTCTTGGTCATCGCATTGTTTCATATCTTCCCATTTTTCTAATAAAATTGGATATTTCCAATTTGATTTAACAAGGGAGTTTTCAGTTAAAACTCCTAAGGGATGTATCATTGTAACAATGTTTTGTGAATCAGTCCCCATTAGAGCACATAAATGTTTTTTATCTGCTGATCTCATCGTCATACCTATGATTGAGTTTGATATAATCCTCGGTATGGACTGTCTTTCGGACTATGATGCGAAGATTTACTGTAAGAAGAATGAGGTTACGATTCTTGATGATAATGATAATAAACACCTTATCTTTAGAGCAGAATCATCACCACCTATTTTTTATTTAGATCCACCCCCAGTAGCTCAACTAAATTCAATTATTGGGGAGGAATAGAATGAACTAACTATGGGTGAGGAATGGAATGTTCAAATAGAGGATTTACCTGTTGTGAAAGAATTTGTAGATGTATTTACGAAAGGTTTACCTGGACATCCTCCAGAACGAGAAGTTGAGTTTTCCATTGATTTAATTCCTAGATCAAGGCATATATCAAAGTGTAATGGACCGGACCCCTCCGGTCCATTCCTTTGTTGAAATCGATCTGGTCAACACAACACATGTTATAATGATACTTTTTTTAATAATTGATGACGATTTAATAAATTTTAATTTGTGTTTTGTTATAAGTGTTATACTAAATAATAATAATAATAATGTTGGCTTAATTTTTTTAATGATCCGTTAATAAATTTAAATTTTGAATTAAATTCAATGAGATGTGATAATAAATGAGAGATGTTATGATAATTGTGTAAAAATAATTAAATAAATGTTTAAAATGAATTTTGGGCGTGCCACATGGAGAATGAGGAGGAGCCATTTTGTTGTGGGCGTGATGAATATTTTGGTAGGAATGAGATTGGAGAGAGAATATTAACAATATATTAATAATGATATGAAATAAAAGGAGAGCCGCACCAATAAAATAAAGATTGGAGAGAGAATTAGATTGGAGAGAGAAAAGGTTTAAATGAAATAAAGATTTAATATTTAAACCAATAAAATAAATAATATAAAGAGGATTTAATCATGGGACATGTTGAACATGGAGAAATGCAAGTGGGAGGCGCCACTTGTGGAGTGAGTTAAAGATTTGAAATAAATTGGAGAGAGAGTGTGAGAATTAAAAGAGAAGTAATAAAAGAAAAGAAAAAGAAATCAATTAAGGAGAAAAGGAGAAAGGCGCACCAAATTGGAGAGAGAGGGTTGGGTGGATTTAGGTATTTGAAATAAAACAATTAAAAATAATAATATAATAATCATGTTAATGTTTTTGTAGGTAAAACACTTTTCCGACCATAACTTATTCGTGTGACCTCGGTTTCACGAACCGTCTGCGGTAGTGTGACCCTGACATCAAGACAGAAATTATGAGTCCCATATTGGTGGACTTTTTCGGGGTTTCGGATTGGGTACCCGAAGCGGTTGGTAAATAATAGATTTAATATTAATATTAAATCTTTGGCTCGTCATAACTTCCCTGTGCGACGTCTGATTGGCTTCTCATCAGTGGCGATGTGATCCAATAATAAATACGGTCAATTCAGTCTAATGTTTAATATTAAATTATGGTTTGTGTCTCGGGTCCACGAGACACCCAATAAAAATAATATTGTTATTATTACAGGATCTTGTATCCAACGTGTCTCCCTCATACGGTATCGGAATGACGATCCGTCAGCGACAGCGTAACCCTGAAATTATGACGGTCATTTTAAGACCATTAATGAGCTACTTTTATGACTCATGCCTCGGGTCAACGAAACACAACATATTAATAGAATTATCATTATTATTAAAACGCGTGGAAACCACGTGACGTGTCGTGTGTTGACCAGTCAAAACACGTAACGGGTGTACAGTCACACCGTGTATTCATCAATACACGCTGCATAATATTTTACCTATTTATTGGCTATATAAGAAAGGGTCGCGGATTATTTCCAGACCAATCGCTTCTTCTTCGCACGACGACACTCTTGGATGATCAAGAAGTCTTCCTCCTCTAACTTCTTTTTCCGAGCTCTGAATTACGATCCGTCAGCGGCCACAGGATCGTAGCGACGAGACGAAGCTTCTAAGCCCGGACTTGTCACCTTTACTTCTGGCCTTCCTTCTCCAGCTTCCAACCTAGGAGGTGTTTGTTGGGTTTGGCGAAGGCGGAGGACACCGAAGGACACCGTTAGAAGCGACGTGATCGGGACCTTTTGAGGTAGGGGTCTACCTTCGTCTCTCTTTTTGGTGCAACATGCGGGGTGTGATATTTTTCTTTTGTTCCATGGGATGCAGTTGAACTTTAAATAAAGATAATAACTGAATAAAGAATGTTTTGGGGTTTTGTGCTGTTTCTATTGCCTTCCAGTTTCATTATCTTCTGATTGTGATTTTGGATTAAAAGGCCTTTTCCTACTGAAAATCAAGGACGTTGGTGGCCTTTGCGTGCACAATTGATATCTGAATTGTTTGTGGTTGGTTTTGTTAAAACATGGAAAATGGATACGCACGTAAAGACTGGCTGATTAAATGAGAATGAAAACCTTGTGTGATCACCCCGGTTGAACAAAGTTGGAATAATTAACATGTTAGTGGTTTGGTTGTTTTGTGGAAAATGCCTTTATTTATGAAAAGTGTTTTGATTATGAAATGTGTTTTGAAGTAAAAGGTGTTTTCAAATGCGGAAATGTTTTGTGTGTGGAAAGGGTTTTATGTGTGGAACATTGAAATAAATGAACGATGGAATGTTGTATGGTTGTGATAATCTCTTGTAAATGGAATGGCATGTGGTTGCTTGCATTTTACCTAACCTTGGTTATAAGGCCCCAGCCTTAAAACATACTTAATATTGAATTAAATGAATAATTCACATTGAGGATCATTTCAGGTTTAGAGTTTTAGAGAATTAGAACATAACTATTACATCTTAGAAGATTACAAAGTAGACACTTCTACTAAGTCTCCATAAAATAAAAACTTTTAAAAAGAAAGATGTCAAGATTCAATGTTTTAGATAGCATAAAATTCCCTTGATCCCATATTTGACCTTATTCCACTTTATGTCCTGTGAAAAACATTTCGAAAAACGTGGGGTGAGCATAAAAAGCTCAGTAAGGGATACAAAAACAATGAAAACTGTTAGTTTTTCAAACATCAAGTAAACCATGTATACTATATCAAAGTAATACCTTCACCTTCATGAAGTAGTAAAAAAAATCTTCACTGAATAAAGTATCATTACTTACCTTTTTGTAACCAAAGGATTACCATAAAACCCATATAAAGAACACATAGAATATATAAAGGTAACATGGGACATAAACATACTTAAGTTGAATAACCATACGGTTGACTTCCACACATATCATTTAATGGAATAGCCATACGGCCAATTTCCATACATACTTAATGGAATAACCATACGGCCGACTTCCATACCCAATGAATTGGAGGTTATAACGTAACCACCCATCCTGGTATTCACGGCACCACCCGTCATATGGTTTATAACGTAACCACCCGTTAAAATGTCCACGTACCAGTATAAAATCATAAAACATAAAACCAATATAAAGTAATGATAACATTTCCACATTTCAATCACAATATATCATAAATATATTGACATAATAGAATAATTTATCAAAACCATTTTCAATACCAAAATACATAAAAGAGTATATGGTATTTATATTATTTTAAAAACATTACAGCTTGTTGAGGAATCCAAAGACCAAATAATACTTGCGGTGGCGGAAAAGGTCGTTGTCACCGCGTACGTTAAAAAAAACATTCCTTTTTTTCGTTTAGTAAAACGCTTCGTAGAAAAAGATTCCTTTTGTATAAAAGTAAAAGTCAAAGGAGTTTATACACCGTATAAAAGAAAGTTGTGTATAAAACGAAATATGCCTCAATGAAAGGAGATTGAGACGATGTCCCTTACCTTGGGTCCGACTTGACTCGATCGTTCTTTAACGTCCTGAATAATAAACTTGAGTTAATTTATACATGATTAAGAACCTTTTTAAAGTTCATTATTCTTTTTATATCACTTATTTCCATGTTATAAACATTATGTAACCATTTAAGTTAATAATGTTTGTTTTGTCAATATTTGGTTCTTAAGTCGAAAGTTGACTTCTTACAATTACATGTTGTTCATGTGGTCAAAAGTTCTTTATATCCAGAATGAAATTCCCGATTTGGATATAATATGTATCATATATATCCAGAATATACATGTATTTATAATATTACATAATCATTTAGAGGTAAGAAATGAAATGCACCGTTCATGGAGACGGTAAGCCGTACGTACGCATGAACGCTACATTCATTTCTTTGTCATATTAGTGGAATTAAAACTAAATGAGAGGTATGTATATTTTAATTCCAGAATTATATTCATCATTTAGATATATCATTAATTATATATATACATTATATACATGTAATTTTAATAGTACATTACATTTGGGGATTAGAAATGAAATGCACCGTTCATGGAGACGGTAAGCCGTACGTACGCATGAACGCTACTTTCATTTCTGTCTCATAATTTAATGGAAAGAAATAATAATGATATAGAGGTATATTATAATTCCAGTATAACATCATATATAATATCTTTAAATCCATCCTTTACACGTCCCACATATGGCATTAACGAATCACATCACTTTTAGGGGGCGGTAGTCCGCACTTCCTCAAATGAAGATATCGTGTTTACCCATAATGGAAACCATAAAGGTATGCCAAAAATGAAAAATACAGAAGCTTAAAGAAAACATAAACATATTATATATCATATATAAAAATAGTGACATCATAATGGCCACCCTTGAAGGTGTTAAATGACTATTGAACAATCATCGTTTCGGGAGGCAGAATTTCACCATCCACGGAAACCGTATGTTCTTTAACCATTTGATGTAGTTGTGTGAGAGTGTAGCTCAAATAAATATTATAACAACATCCTAGTATATTGAAGATACTGGTGTTTTTACAAAAGAAGTAAATAAAAAGTTTTTAGAGGGTTGGAGAAGCAAAATAAAACAAATGAACAAGAGAGAATGAATTACCTTTAAAAGTGTAACTCCCTTTTGATTTGATCCTAAAGGCTTCCTTTGAAAGGCTTCTGCCCAAATGAAATCCTCTTGGATGAGGAGAGGGATGTGGAGAGAGTAAATGGTCAGGTTTTGGCCGATCCAAAGGCTTGAAGAGTGTGTGAAATGAGGTAGAGGTGGGGGCCTTTTATAAGAGAAGAGGAGGGGCACTTTTGGAATGTAAAGAAATGTTACTTTATTTGAAAATGTTTTTAGGTTTTAAAAGGTCCCACATTGAAATCATTCGTGGATAAGGTGATAAAGGTTCGAAATCCACTCATCCAATTGGTTTTGGCCATGTGTAGGTTTTATATTTCTCATTATCTTTCCATTTTATTTAAATCGTCAAATAATGATATCATCGCTGCATCATTATTATGTCATATATAATTTAATTTATTTAATGTATAAAAATTATAAAAAAAATACTATGGTGTAGGAAATCTTTTTATCTTTCCAATTAATATTTATAATAAAAATTTGGACTTGTATAACCCCACTCAAAAATTATTTTAGTAAAACAATTTATGTTAGTGTCATTTTTACTTTAACATTAAATAAAAATATATTAATGTCATTTTCCAACTAAAGGGGCTCCATGGGGTCCCCAAGTTGGCCCGTGGCTTGCCTTGGTCGGCCATGACCCACCCAATGAGGGTAGGACATGTGTCAAGCTTATATTATTTTATTAAAGCATTATTTTTACCTTAAACTACACTAATTACCTCTAATCGCGATTAAGAACTTAATAAGTTACTATTCACCAAAAAATTATTATAATCTCATTGAACCGCATTTTACTTCTTAATGAAAACCATGTATGTAGGATTTTTAAAATTCAATACACATTAGTGGTAAACTTTCATTTAACTGAAAAATCAGTTTGCTTGATTACCACTTAGTGGTTTCACTATTCATCAAAAATTGAAGTTTTTCAGAAAATTACCAAAAATTCACCCTAAGCTATATTTGATATTCCGAATTCAAAAATGAAGTCCATTTTTCAAAATTAAAAACATATATGTAAAATTAATTAATTTAATAATTAATTCCCGCTGTCATGACAAATAGCGTGTTTTTGTGAAACAATAAGTATCAAAAGATTGACACCAGTTTAAGTTCAATTTCAAAGTGAAATTGATTCCAATGACCACCATTGGATTAACTGGTAAAAATATTTTCTAATTTCACTTTAAAACCAATTAAAATAATAATCTGATCATATAAATAATTTAGATTAAAAAGAGGTTTTGAATTAAAATACATCATTTTACACTATTCATAAAAACAATGAACTTTATCAGAAAGGTACCAAAAATTTACACAAAGTAAATTTTGATGTCCCGATTCTAAAGAAGAGTTATATTTGGTCCAAAATAAAGTATAATAGTGATCAAAACTATATTTAATGACGGTTCACCAATAAAAGGTGATAGGTGAACCTTTAGTGAAAATTAGAGTATATATGCCCTAAAATTGAACTCTTTCTGTATTTTAAGCCTTTATCTTTTATTGGGTAAATTTATAAACATTTAAAAACATATCTAATCATATTTTAGTTATTTCTATCCATTCCCGCCAGTACAACGACTACTTGTTAACTAACATTTAAAATAATATTATTTTATTACTAGTGTGCTACGTAAGTTTCAAAGAAACTCATCGTTGCGTATCGGGTACGCTATCGAACATAGAAACCCCTTTAAAATAAAATTAATATTTAATTCGTAAATATTAATAAATATGAAAATTCTTTATTCTTTATTTACCTGGGATGTTACATCCTTCCCCCCTTTTGGAAATTTGCGTCCTCACAATTTTATTCACTTATCAAAATAAGTGGGGGTATTTATCCCTCATAGCATTTTCAGATTCCCACGTTGCCTCTTCAATCACATGGTTTTTCCACAAAACCTTTACCTGATGAATCACCTTATTCCGTAACACTTTCTCCCTGTGGTCAAGAATTTGGACCGGTTGTTCCTCATAAGATATGTTCTCTTCCAGCTAAACTACCTCTGGACTCAAAACATGAGATGGATCTGGCATATACTTTCTCAAAATTGAAACATGAAAAACATTGTGTACCTGAGATAAACTCGGAGGTAAAGCCACTCGGTATGCAACTGATCCAACTCTTTCCAGAATTTCGTATGGTCCAATAAACCATGGACTCAGCTTTCTTTTCTTACCAAATCTCATCACACTTTTCCAATGAGAAACCTTGAGAAAAACATGATCACCTACCTCGAAAGATAGATCCTTCCTCCGGTTATCCGCATAACTCTTCTGCCTACTCTGAGCTGTTCTCATGTGCTTCTGAATCAACTGAACTTTTTCTGACATATCTTCTACCAATTCTGGTCCCATCAACTTCCTTTCACCCACTTCATTCCAAAATGCTGGAGTTCGACACCGCTTCCCATATAATGCCTCAAATAGTGCCATCTGTATACTGGAATGAAAGCTGTTATTATAAGAAAATTCAACCAAAGAAAGATGTTGGTCCCAACATCCCTGATAATCCATCAAACAAGCTCGTAGAATATCCTCCAATGTCTGAATTGGTCGTTCTGACTGCCCATCTGATTGAGGATGAAAAGATGTACTAAAATTTTAATTCAGTACCCAACGACTTCTGAAGGCCTTTCCAAAAGTTATAAGTAAACCTGGGATCACGATTAGATACAATGGAGAGAGGAACTCCATGTAACCTGACTACCTCTTTAAGATACAAATGGGAAAGTTGATCAAGAGAGAAAGTATCTCGTATAGAAAAGAAATGAGCAGATTTGGTCAAGCGATCAACAATATCCCAGATTGCATTATTACCTCGAGATGTCCTTGGTAATCCCACAACAAAGTCCACGGATATGTTTTCCCATTTCCACTCTAGCACTGGTAAAGGCTGAAGCATCCCTTTCGGTAACTGCTGCTCTGCTTTAGCCTGTTGACATGTCAAACACTTCACAGTAAAATCAGCAATGTCTCTTTTCATTCCATCCCACCAGTAATACTCCCGCAGATCTCTATACATCATAGTACTGCCCGGATGAACTGAAAAAGGAGAACTATGAGCCTCGTATAACAACTCATTCTTCAACTGTGAATCACAAGGTACACATAACCTCTTCTCAATCCTCAAAACACAAACACAAACTTTTCCAAGAACTCATGGAAAATTTTATTCATAAGGTCCATGAATACAGCAGGTGCATTGGTTAACCCAAAAGGCATAACTACATATTCATAATGGCCATATCTAGTACGGAACGCAGTCTTCGGAACATCTGCTTCTTTTACTTTCAACTGATGGTACCCCGACCTCAAGTCAATCTTCGAAAAATACTGAGCTCCCTGGAGATGATACCACTTCATTCGATGGCCCATCATCTGCTGAAGTTGTTGTAAAGGATTTTACCACCCCTTTCTGCTTGTAGGCTAACTGCTTCCCCCTGTTGAGTTCTTCGTTGGACACTCGTTTGCATAATGAACCATTTCATTACACTTAAAACATCTTACCGTTGGCTTTTCATTTCCTGCTTGATCATCTTCCTTACAGTTACGAGCAATATGACCAGACTTACCACACCGAAAGCACTTACCAGACTTGGATAAACATTCTCCAGGATGCATTTTACCACACTTCTCACAAGATGGATATTTTGTTTTCTTACCTCCTTGCTTCTTTGATGAATTCTTCCCCTTTGCCTGCCAACTAGACCTCTTATTCTATTGTTTGTCATTGAACACCTGATCATCGGCAAACTCCATTTCCACCTTCTCCGCACATCGAACAAGTTTTTCATAACTTTTGATCTCACGAGAAGCTAAATCCCTTCGATACTTTGGCTTTAACCCTGAGTAAAACCGGTTTATTTTACTATCAAGATCTCGTATGAAGTTTGGAGCATACCTTGCCAATCGAGTGAACTTTTCTTCATAAGCAGCCACTGAATCATCCTCCTGCCTCAATTCTTGGAACTGTTTTTCCATCCTAAGACGAACCACCTTAGGAAAATATTTCTCAAGAAACATACCTTTGAATTCGTCCCAGTGAAGATCCTCAATCTCATCATTATCCCTTATATTTTTCACCATCGACCACCACTGATCAGCTTCACCTTCAAAACGGTAAACAACAAGACTAACCTTTTATGTTCTGAACACCCCATGACATCAAAAATCTTCTCCATTGCTTTAATCCACCCTTCAGCTTGCACATGGTCAGATGATCCTCTGAATGATGGGGGATGTTGCCTCATGAAATGTTCCACCACTAACATGTTCCTCTGCGGTTGATCTGGCTGATCTCGTGCATGGATACCACCACCATTTATAGCCTGAGTCAACTGTTCCATTACTGCAACAAACTGTTCAGTTTCGATTCCGACCACCTCAGGTTGCTGATTTGGAAGGTTATCTTCCTCCTGATGTCATCCCAACATAGCTGCTTTGTTTCCTTTGCGGAAAACCATTCTGAACACAGAAATATCTTAGGCGAAGCAACATGGGAATCCGTAAATGCTATATCATTTCAATCATTTTATAATTTAACACTTTTCTAACTCCTAACGTTGTCTAAACCGACCTTTGATACCAACTATAAGGCCCCAACCTTAAACATTACTTGATATTGAATTAAATGAATAATTCACATTGAGGATCTTTTCAGGTTTATAGTTTTAGAGAATTAGAACATAACTATTACATCTTAAAAGATTACAAAGTAGACACTTCTACTAAGTCTCCATAAAATAAAAACTCTTAAAAAGAAATATGTCTAGATTCCATGTTTTAGATAGCATGAAATTCCCTTGATCCCATCCTTGACCTTATTCCACTTTTAGTCCTGTGAAAAACATTTCGAAAAACTTGGGGTGAGCATAAAAAGCTCAGTAAGGGATACAAAAAGAATGAAAACTGTTAGTTTTTCAAACATCAAGTAAACCAGTATACTATATCAAAGTAATACCTTCACCTTCATGAAGTAGTAAAAAAAATATTCACTGAATAAAGTATCATTACTTACCTTTTTGTAACCAAAGGATTACCATAAAACCCATATAAATAACACATAGAATATATAAAGGTAACTTGGGACATTAACATACTTAAGTGGAATAACCATACGGTTGACTTCCACACATATCACTTAATGGAATAGCCATACGGCCAATTTCCATACATACTTAATGGAATAGCCATACGGCCGACTTCCATACCCAATGCATTGGAGGTTATAACGTAACCACCCATCCTGGTATTCACGGCACCACCCTTCATATGGTTTATAACGTAACCACCCGTTAAAATGTCCAAGTACCAGTATAAAATCATAAAACATAAAACCAATATAAAGGAATGATAACATTTCCACATTTCAATCACAATATATCATAAATATATTGACATAATAGAATCATTTATCAAAAACAGTTTCAATACAAAAATACATAAAAGAGTATATGGTATTTATATTATTTTAAAAACATTACGGCTTTTTGAGGAATCCAAAGACCAAATAATACTTGCGGTGGCGAAAAAGGTCGTTTTCACCGCGTACGTTAAAAAAAACATTCCTTTTTGTCTTTTAGTAAAACGCTTCGTAGAAAAAGATTCCTTTTGTATAAAAGTAAAAGTCAAAGGAGTTTATACACCGTATAAAAGAAAGTTGTGTATAAAATGAAATATGCCTCAATGAAAGGAGATTGAGACGAAGTCCCTTACCTTGGGTCCGACTTGACTCGATCGTTGTTTAACGTCCTGAATAATAAACTTTAGTTAATTTATACTTGATTAAGAACCTTTTTAAAGTTCATTATTCTTTTTATATCACTTATTGCCATGTTATAAACATTATGTAACCATTTATGTTAATAATGTTTGTTTTGTCAATATTTGGTTCTTAAGTCGAAAGTTGACTTCTTACAATTACATGTTGTTCATGTGGTCAAAAGTTCTTTATATCCAGAATGAAATTCCCGATTTGGATATAATATGTATCATATATATCCAGAATATACATGTATTTATAATTTTACATAATCATTTAGAGGTAAGAAATGAAATTCACCGTTCATGGAGACGGTAAGCCGTACGTACGCATGAACGCTACTTTCATTTCTTTGTCATATTAGTGGAATTAAAACTAAATGAGAGGTATGTATATTTTAATTCCAGAATTATATTCATCATTTAGATATATCATTAATTATATATATACATTATATACATGTAATTTTAATAGTACATTACATTTGGGGATTAGAAATGAAATGCACCGTTCATGGAGACGGTAAGCCGTACGTACGCATGAACGCTACTTTCATTTCTATCTCATACTTTAATGGAAAGAAATAATATTGATATAGAGGTATATTATAATTCCAGTATAACATCATATATAATAACTTTAAATCCATCCTTTACACGTCCCACATATGGCATTAACGAATCACATCACTTTTAGGGAGCGGTAGTCCGCACTTCCTAAAATGAAGATATCGTGTTTACCCATAATGGAAACCATAAAGGTATGCCAAAAATGAAAAATACATAAGCTTAAAGAAAACATAAACATATTATATATCATATATAAAAATAGTGACATCATAATGGCCACCCTTGAAGGTGTTAAATGAGTATTGAACAATCATCGTTTCGGGAGGCAGAATTTCGCCATCCACGAAAACCGTATGTTCATTAACCATTTGATGTAGTTGTGTGAGAGTGTAGCTCAAATAAATATTATAACAACATCCTAGTATATTTAATATACTGGTGTTGTTACAAAATAAGTAAATAAAAAGAGTTTAGAGGGTTGGAGAAGCAAAATAAAACAAATGAACAAGAGAGAATGAATTACCTTTAAAAGTGTAACTCCATTTTGATTTGAGCCTAAAGGCTTCCTTTGAAAGGATTATGCCCAAAGGAAATCCAAGAGGATGAGGATAGAGATGTGGAGAGAGTAAATGGGCAGGGTTTGGCCGATACAAAGGCTTTAAGAGTGTGTGAAATGAGGTAGAGGTGGGGGCCTTCTATAAGAGAAGAGGAGGGGCACTTTTGGAAAGTAAAGAAATATTACTTTATTTGAAAATGTGTTTCGGTTTTAAAAGGTCCCACATTGAAATAATTCGTGTATAAGGTGATAAAGGTTCGAAATCAACTCATCCAATTTGTTTTGTCCATGTGTAGGTTTTATATTTTTCATTATCTTTCCATTTTATTTAAATCGTCAAATAATGATGTCATCGCTGCATCATTATTATGTCATATATAATTTAATTTATTTAATGTCTAAAAATTATAAAAAAATACTATGATGTAGGAAATATTTTTAGCTTTCCAATGACTATTTATAATAAAAATTTGGACTTGTATAACCCCACTCAAAAATTATTTTAGTAAAACAATTTATGTTAGTGTCATTTTTACTTTAACATTAAATAAAAATATATTAATGTCATTTTCCAACTAAAGTGGCTCCATGGGGTCCCCAAGTTGGCCCATGGCTTGTCTTGGTCGGCCATGACTCACCCAATGAGGGTAGGACATGTGTCAATCTTATCTTATTTTATTAAAACATTATTTTTACCTTAAACTACACTAATTACCTCTAATCGCGATTAAGAACTTAATAAGTTACTATTCACCAAAAAATTATTATAATCTCATTGAACCGCATTTTACTTATTAATGACAACCATGTATGTCGGATTTTTAAAATTCAATACAAATTAGTGGTAAACTTTCATTTAACTGAAAAATCAGTTTGCTTGATTACCACTTAGTGGTTTCACTATTCATCAAAAATTGAAATTTTTCAGAAAATTACCAAAAATTCACCCTAAGCTATATTTGATATTCCGAATTCAAAAATTAAGTCCATTTTTCAAAATTCAAAACATATAAGTCAAATTAATTAATTTAATAATTAATTCCCACTGTCATGACAAATAGCGTATTTTTGTGAAACAATAAGTATCAAAAGATTGACACCAGTTTAAGTCCAATTTCAAAGTAAAATTGATTCCAATTACCACCATTGGATTAACTGGTAAAAATATTTTCTAATTTCACTTTAAAACCAATTAAAATAATAATCTAATCATATAAATAATTTAGATTAATAAGAGGTTTTGAATTAAAATACATCATTTTACACTATTCATAAAAAAATGAACTTTATCATAAAGGTACCAAAAATTTACACAAAGTAAATTTTGATGTCCCAATTCTAAAGAAGAGTTATATTTGGTCCAAAATAAAGTATAATAGTGATCAAAACTATATTTAATGATGGCTCACCATTAAAAGGTGATAAGTGAACCTTTAGTGAAAATTAGAGTATATATGCCCTAAAATTGAACTCTTTCCGTATTTTAAGCCTTCATCTTTTATTGGGTAAATTTATAAACATTTAAAAACATATCTAATCATATTTTAGTTATTTCTATCCATTTCCGCCAGTACAACGGCTACTTGTTAACTAACATTTAAAATAATATTATTTTATTACTAGTGTGCTACGTAAGTTTCAAAGAAACTCATCGTTGCGTATCGGGTACGCTATCGAACATAGCAACCCCTTTAAAATAAAATTAATATTTAATTCGTAAATATTAATAAATATGAAAATTCTTTATTCTTTATTTACCTGGGATGTTACATTGGTTGTGGATGGCAGGGATATGTTTGTGAAAGGTTTTGTCTGGTTGTTAGTTGCCCAGTAGTAATAATTTGTTAAACCATTGCATGAAACATGAAAACCTAAATGGGGTTGGGGGATGATTGTTTGGTAGTTGATGCATGCTTCGTGGTAGCAGTGCCGAGGCACATGCTCAGTTTCTCTTTTTAAGAAGCCATAGGTTTGGCTGTGTGTTTGGTATATGTATATATATAATTGTATCTTTGTGTTTTGTCGCACCACACCCATGTCAAGCACCTAGTGCCGAACACTCCCATTTTATGGGAGAGGGTGTTCCCCCTTAGTTACTAGCTCCTTCCTGCTCCTTCTTCCATAGGCTATGATGGCTTGAGGTGACCTTACACCCAAGACTCTTCGGGTAGGTCTCGGAGGCTGTGATGGCTTGAGGCGACCTTTAGCCCAAGACTCTTCGGGCATGCTTACCGTTCCCAATAACATTCGGGATGAGGCCCATGTGTCTGCGGGAGGGTTAGTGGTTGTGGCCCAGTTGTTTGCGGGCGAGATGCTTGGTTTTGAGGCACAGGTGTGTGCGGGCGGGATGCGTGGTTTGGCCCAGGTGTGTGCAGGCGGGAAGCGTGTGGTAGCGTCAGGACGTTTGCCGTTAGGAAGAGCAGTATCTAATTAAGTGGGAAATTGTGTGGGGTACCCAATACTTTTGTTCTATATATATATACTAAACTTGTTTGTGTTACTTGGTGAGTGTGACCAGTGAGGCTGGGTGGATAGTTTTTCCTTGTTAGTTTCTGGTTCTTCTGTTTTCTCACGGGACCTTAGGGTGTCTCCCCACTTGTGCACGAGAGCTTTAGGTTCTCTACTTAGTATACTTGTATGCTCACCCTACGTTGTTTCAGGTTTTCAGGAGGACTACCAGGGTCGTGCGGGACCCTACTAGTCAGGCAGTGGGAGCTGTGCAGTTGTTGTTTTCATGTTTTTCTTTTGGTACTATACTCACTTGTACTTTTGAGCTTCCTTGTACTTGTACCTTGTTATAAAAATTGTTTAAACATGCATGTGGGCTTGGTTTTGGTTTATTTATATACACTTGTTATTTTTCCTTTTTGGTGGTTGACTTGTCCTATTTCCCGATCCAAAATAATAAAAAGGGTAATGCCTCCCATATTTGTGGAAACTCATACCCTTGGTGCTAGTCTCCAACCCGGGGCCTACTGGAGGCGGGACTCGGGGGTCATTATCTCCCTTTCACCATTGCCATCTCAGGAGGGGCATCTTTGGTGGGAGGGGGTCGTGACAGAATGGTATCAGAGGTGATGGTTGAGAGATAGGATGGAGTCTGGAGTTAGGCACAGTGAGGATTGCATGGGATGGTAGGGCAACAATGTTCGTTAATCTTGGTGCGTGACATAGGCTTGGGATGACCGGCTAGGACACGGGATTTTAGGCCCCCCCATGATCCGATGCAAGGACTCTGAGCCTACCGAACGACCAAGTGAGACTATATTGATTGCAGGGTAGAGACCCTAGGGAAGGTACATGCATCATCATGTTTGTGTTTTACTTGATTTGGGTAAAACCTGATCCTTAATCAAGACGCATTAATGAGGATGCGATTAAACCCGTGCAGGCGAGTCAGTGCCGCCCAAAGCGGATAGTATCTTGACATAGGAGAGGGAATTCCTAACTCATAGAATTGTTGGTTTGTTTCTTGTTATGACAAGAGCCCTAAGAGGTATCTTGCGGAGTGGTTGTTTGGATCCATTCTTTTTCTTGGTTGGTTTTTAATTCTCTAGGACGAGAATGTTTTAAGAGGTATCTGATGTAATGGACCGGACCCCTCCGGTCCATTCCTTTGTTGAAATCGATCTGGTCAACACAACGCACGTTATAATGATAATTTTTTTTAATAATTGGTGACGATTTAATAAATTTTAATTAGGGTTTTTTTATAAGTGTTATACTAAATAATAATAATAATAATGTTGGCTTAATTTTTTTGAGTGATCCGTTAATAAATTTAAATTTTTAATTAAATTCAATGAGTTATGAGAATAAATGAGAGATATTATGATAATTGTGTAAAAATAATTAAATAAATGTTTAAAATGAATTTTGGGTGTGCCACATGGAGAATGAGGAGGAGCCATTTTGTTGTGGGCGTGATGAATATTTTGGTAGGAATGAGATTGCAGAGAGAATATTAACAATATATTAATAATGATATGAAATAAAAGGAGAGGTGCACCAATAAAATAACGATTGGAGAGAGAATTAGATTGGAGAGAGAAAAGGTTTAAATGAAATAAAGATTTAATATTTAAACCATTGAAATAAATAATTTAAAGAGGAGTCAATCATGGGACGTGTTGAACATGGAGAAAAGAAAGTGGGAGGCACCACTTGTGGAGTGAGTTAAATATTTGAAATAAATTGGAGAGAGAGTGTGTGAATTAAAAGAGAAGTAATAAAAGAAATGAAAAAGAAATCAATTAAGGAGAAAAGGAGAAAGGCGCACCAAATTGGAGAGAGAGTGTTGGGTGGATTTAGGTATTTGAAATAAAACAATTAAAAATAATAATAAAATAATCATGTTAATGTTTTTGTAGGTAAAACAATTTTCCGACCATAACTTATTAGTGTGACCTCGGTTTCACGAACCGTCTGCGGTAGTGTGACCCTGACATCAAGACAGAAATTATGAGTCCCATATTGGAGGACTTTTTCGGGGTTTCGGATTGGGTACCCGAAGCGGTTGGTAAATAATAGATTTAATATTAATATTAAATCTTTGGCTCGTCATAACTTCCATGTGCGACGTCCGATTGGCTTCTCATCAGTGGCGATGTGATCCAATAATAAATACGGTCAATTCAGTCTAATGTTTAATATTAAATTATGGTTCGTGTCTCGGGTCCACAAGACACCCAATAAAAATAATATTTTTATTATTACGGGATCTTGTATCCAACGTATCTCCCTCATACGGTATCGGATTGATGATCCGTCAGCGACAGCGTAACCCTGAAATTATGACGGTCATTTTAAGACCATTAATGAGATACTTTTATGACTCATGCCTCGGGTCAATGAAACACCACATATTAATAGAATTATCATTATTATTAAAATGGGTGGAAACCGCGTGACGTGTCGTGTGTTGACCTGTCAAAACACGTAACGGGTGTACAGTCACACCGTGTATTCATCAATACACGCTGCATAATGTTTTACCTATTCGTTGGCTATATAAGAAAGGGTCGTGGATTATTTCCAGACCAATCACTTCTTCTTCGCACGACGACACTCTTGGATGATCAAGATGTCTTCCTCCTCTAATTTCTTTGTCCGAGCTCCGAATTACGATCTGTCCGCGGCCACAGGATCGTAGCGATGAGACGAAGCTTCTAAGCCCAGACTTGTCACCTTTCCTTCCGACATTCCTTCTCCAGCATCCATCCTAGGAGGCGTTTGTCGGGTTTGGCGAAGGTGGAGGACACCGAAGGACGTCGTCGGAAGCGACGTGATCGGGACATTTTGAGGTAGGGGTCTACCTTCGTCTCTCTTTTTGGTGCAACATGCGGGGTGGGATATTTTTCTTTTGTTCCATGGGATACAGTTGAACTTTAAATAAAGATAATAACCGAATAAAGAAGGGTTTGGGGTTTTGTGCTGTTTCTATTGCCTTCCAGTTTCTTTATCTTCTGATTGTGATTTTGGATTGAAAGGCCTTTGCCTACTGAAAATCAAGGTCGTTGGTGGCCTTTGCGTGCGCAATTGATATCTGAATTGTTTGTGGTTGGTTTTGTTAAAACATGGAAAATGGATAAATACATAAAGACTGGCTGATTAAATGAGAATGAAAACCTTGTGTGATCACCCCGGTTGAAAAAAGTTGGAATAATGAACATGTTGGTGGTTTGGTTGTTTTGTGGAAAATGCCTTTATTTATGAAAAGTGTTTTGATTATGAAAAGTGTTTTGAAGTAAAAGGTGTTTTCAAATGCGGAAATGTTTTGTGTGTGGAAAGGGTTTTATGTGTGGAACTTTGAAATAAATGAATGATGGAATGTTGTATGGTTGTGATAATCTCTTGTAAATGAAATGGCATGGGGTTGCTTGCGTTTTACCTAACCATGGTTGTGGATGGCATGGATATGTTTGTGAAACGTTTTGACTGGATGTTAGTTTCCCAGTAGTAATAATTTGTTAAACCATTGCATGAAACATGAAAACCTAAATGGGGTTGGGGGACGATTGTTTGGTTGTTGATGCATGCTTCGTGGTAGCAGTGCCGAGGCACATGCTCAGTTTCTCTTTTTAAGAAGCCATAGGTTGGGCTGTGTGTTTGGTATATGTATATATATAATTGTATCTTTGTGTTTTGTCGCACCACACCCATGTCAAGAACCTAGTGCCTAACACTCCCATTTTATGGGATAGGGTGTTCCCCCTTAGTTACTAGCTCCTTCCTGCTCCTTCTTCCATAGGCTATGATGGATTGAGGTGACCTTACACCCAAGACTCTTCGGGTAGGTCTCGGAGGCTGTGATGGCTTGAGGCGACCTTTAGACCAAGACTCTTCGGGCAGGCTTACCGTTCCCAAGAACCTTCGGGATGAGGCCCAGGTGTCTGCGGGCGGGTTAGTGGTTGTGGCCCAGGTGTGTGCGGGCGAGATGCGTGGTTGTGATGCCCATGTGTGTGCGGGCGTGATGCGTGGTTTGGCCGAGGTGTGTGCGGGCGGGAAGAGTGTGGTAGCGTCAGGACGTTTTCCACTAGGAAGAGCAGCATCTAATTAAGTGGAAAATGGTGCGGGGTACCCAATACTTTTGTTCTATATATATATACTAAACTTGTTTGTGTTACTTGGTGAGTGTGACCAGTGAGGCTGGGTGGATAGTTTTTCCTTGTTAGTTTCTGGTTCTTCTGTTTTCTCACGGGACCTTAGGGTGTCTCCCCACCTGTGCACGAGAGCTTTAGGTTCTCTACTGAGTATACTTGTATTCTCACCCTACGTTGTTTCAGGTTTTCAGGAGGACTACCACGGCCGTGCGGGACCCTACTAGTCAGGCAGTGGGAGCTGTACAGTTGCTGTTTTCTTGTTTTTCTTTTGGTACTGTACTCACTTGTACTTTTGAGCTTCCTTGTACTTGTACCTTGTTATAAAAATTGTTTAAACATGCATTTGGGCTTGGTTTGGGTTTATTTATATACACTTGTTCTTTTCCCTTTTTGGTGGTTGACTAGTCCTATTTCCCGATCCAAAATAATAAAAAGGGTAATGCCTCCCATATTTGTGGAAACTCATACCCGTGGTGCTAGTCGCCAACCCGGGGCCTACTGGAGGCGGGACTCGGGGGTCATTTTCTCCCTTTCACCATTGCCAGCTCAGGAGGGGCATCTTTGGTGGGAGGGGGTCGTGACACAAAGATCCCTTATAGAATGGCCACTGTAGAATTAGTTGAACTAAAGAAACAACTAGAGTAATTGAGTAATAAGGGATTTATTCTCCCTATTGTTACTCCATGGGGATCCCCTGTTCTTTTTGTTAAAAAGAAAGATGGATCTATGAGGTTATGTATCGAGTACAGGGAGATCAATGCTATAACAATAAAGAACAAGTATCCCCTACCTCGAATTGATGATTTATTTGACCAATAGCATGGAGCTCAATACTTTTTAAATATTGACCTTCGATCTGGATATCATCAGTTGTGTGTGAAGATGGAATACATTCCTAAGACAGCATTTCGAACTAGGTACGGGCATTACAAGTTTACTGTAATGCCTTTTGGATTGACTAATGCACCCTCTGTATTCATGGATCTGATGAATAGAGTTTTCAAGGACTTTCTCAATGAATTTGTGGTGGTATTTATTGATGATATCTTGGTACACTCAAAAAGCTACTAAGATCATGAAAATCACTTGCGCATTATCTTGAAGACTCTGAGAAGACATGAATTATATGGGATGTTTAGCAAGTGTGAATTCTGGCTTCATGAGATTTCTTTTCATGGCCATATTGTTTCTAAAGATGGAATATTTGTTGATCCTTCTATGACCAAGGAGATCCAAGAATGGCCAACACCTATGAGTATAACTAAGGTACGTAGTTTTATTGGTTTGGCAGGTTATTATCGACGTTTCGTCCAGAATTTTGCCCGATTGGCTAACCCATTAACAAAGCTCACACGTAATGGGGTTAAATTTGATTGGACAAAAGAGTGTGAATAATGTTTCGAAGAACTGAAGATAATATTAGTCAATGCTCATATATTGACTCTACCATCGGGGAATGATGGGTTCGTTATTTATAGTGATGCATCAAAGAAAGGACTTGGTTGTGTCCTTATACAGAATGATAGAGTTATTACCTATGCATCACGAAAGTTGAAAATTCATGAACAAAACTATCCTACTCATGATGTCCAGTTAGCAGCTGTGATCTTTGCTTTGAAGATATGGAGGCACTACCTCTATGGTGAAAAATGTGAGATTTATACTGATCACAAGAGTTTGAAGTATATTTTCTCACAAAAAGAACTCAACATGAGGTAAAGGAGATGACTTGAATTACTCAAGGATTATGATTGCACGATACACTACCACCCGGGGAAAGAAAACAAGGTGGCAGATGCTTTGAGCAGAGAAGACCATGGAGTTTTGAACGTGATGAGAATTGAAAGGTATCAATTTTTGATGGATCTAGTGAAGATGGACATGGGAATAACCAGGGAAGGTGAAACATCAATGCTTTTTCAAATGGTTTCCAATCCATCTTTACTAGAAAATATTAAGAGTTCTCAGGCTGATGATGAAGAATTCCAAAATAAGATTAAAGCTGTGAATGATGGGATACTGAGAGACTTTGTGTATGAAGATGGAATTTTGAAATTTGGGAAGAGACTTTGTGTTCCCGATATTTCTGATCTAAAAAGGGAATTGCTGGATGATGGTTATAGTTCCAATTTCTCTATACACACTGGGCGCACCAAAATGTATAGAGATTTGAAGGAACATTTTTGGTGGGACAACATGAAGAGGGAGATTACTGATTTTGTGTCAAGATGTTTGGGTTGTCAACAAGTGAAAGATGGAAGGCAACTGCCTGGAGGAGTCATGCAAACTCTTCCCATACCGGAGTGGAAATGAGACAATATTACGATGGAATTTGTCATGGGACTACCAAAGACTCCTAGAAGGAATGATGCAATATGGGTTATTGTTGATCATCTTACCAAGTCAGCACACTTTCTTGTTATAAGAGAAGATCTACCCCTAGAACGTCTAGCAAGACTATATATTGATGAAGTTGTGAGTCTTCATGGAGTACCCCTATCGATTGTTTCTGATCGTGATCCCCGTTTTACTTCAAGATTCTGGTAAAGTCTTCAGAAATCCATGGATACTGAACTTCATTTGAGCACTGCCTACCACCCTCAGACAGACGGACAATCAGAACGAACTATTCAAACCTTAGAAGACATGTTGAGATCCTGCTCACTTGACTTTCAGGGTATGTGGGATCAATATTTACCTCTGGTAGAATTTTCCTATAATAATAGCTTCCATTCGAGTATTGAGATGGCACCATATGAAGCGTTATATGGAAATAGATGTCGTACACCAACCTGTTGGGATGACATTGGTGAAAGAAAACTTGTAGGCCCAGAACTAGTGGAAGAAACGATGGAAAAGGTGAAGGTAATCAAAAATCACATCAAAGAAGCTCAAAGTAGGCAAAAGAGCTATGCTGATAATCGAAGGAAGGATTTGGAATTTCAAGTCAGTGATCACGTTTTCCTGAAATTATCTCCATGGAATGGAGTCATATGTTTTGGTAATAAAGGTAAAATGAGTCCCAGGTACATCGGGCCTTTCGAAATTCTAGAACTAATTGGGGCTGTAGCTTACCGATTGGCAATGCCGCCAAGTCTCTCCAAAGTTCACGATGTGTTCCACGTATCTCTGTTGAGTTAATACATGCCTGACCCAACGCATGTACTCACCTATGAATAATTTGAACTAGAACCCGATCTGTCTTATTGTCAAGAGCCCATCAGGATTCTTGATACAAGAGAACAAGTACTGAGAAACTGGACGACACATCTGGTAAAAGTTTTGTGTAGAAACCATAAGATGGAAGAGGCAATGTGGGAACCCGAGTAAGTTATGATGAAGAACCACCCGAGTCTTTTCATGTGATAAGTATTCTAGAAATTTCGAGGAAGAAATTATTTTAAGTAGGGGAGAATGTAACACCCCAAGCTTCTATGGTACGCTTCTCTTTGTATAATGTGATAGCGTGTGTTGTACGCAACACCCAGTTCTAACACACCATAACTAATCAAACTAGCCGTTATGAGTAGTAATACATACTTTTTGAAATAATATATATATTATATTTCAAAATGGACTTCATTTTTGGATTCTGAATATCGAATTTAGCCTAAGGAGAAATTTTGGTACTTTTCAGATAACTTTAATATTTTGATGAATAGTGAAAATTACTAAATTTTAATTAAAAAACAACTTTTTTATCAAAATAATTAATATTGATAAATTATGAATTTGAGTGGTTTTAATATTTATTTAGAATATATTTTTACCATTTAATACAATTTTTGTCATTGGACATAATTTCACAATTAATCCAAACATAAACAAGTATCAATCTTTTGATAGTTATTATATCTTAAAAACACGCTTTTTGTTTTGACAGTAGAAATTAATTTTAAATTAATTTCTGCCACTTCTGTGTTTTGAATTTAGAAAAATGGATTCCATATTTGGAATCAGGATGTTCATATTGTGTAAATAGGTAACTTTTATTTTTAGACATTTTGAAAAATTACTCCGGTAAATATTTTATTTACCATGGTTAAGGGTAAATCCGGTAAATAAGGGTTAAAAAATAATATTATAATAATACTAAATTATCCTAAAATATGTCCTAGCCTTATTGGTTGATACATGTTCGACCATAGGCATCTTTGAGTCGATTTTGGGACCCCATGGTGCCACTTTTAGGTGATAGGGACACTTAACTTTAATTAAGTTAAAATAAGTACAAAAATGACACAAGCATATATCTAATAGCAAAAAACAAATTTTACATAGGGTTATATATATTGGATTTTAGATTATAAATATTCATTAGAAAGATAAAAATATTTTCTACATAATAATATTTTATTTATAATTTTTAGAAATTAAATAATTTAATTCATTTATGACACTATGATGATGCAGTAATTACTATAATATTGAAAAATTAAAGTAATTGATATTATAAATACCCAAATAAATATAATTTGAGACTTTTAATGAATTAAAATAATTTTCTAAGATAATATGACATATTAAGAATGATTTAATCAACTTTTTTAGAAGTAATCAATCTGTTATGAGTTTTACAAAAATCAACTATTGAATAGTGTAAAAATTGAGATAAAAGAGTTTTTAAATCAAATATTATATTATTAATTGGTATTAAATTCCTAAAAATCTAACGTTCGGCAAAAAGACTTATATCATGATAGGTGTATCATTAGTGGACCACTTGGGGGTCGGTTGGATGTATATGGTATGTTTATTTACCATATAATATAAAAATACAAAGAGACATTGTAAAAGTGAAACTAATTAACTTAGAGTTAATACTTAAAGATAAGTTTAATATAAGTACCCAAACCTGTCTAAATTATATTGGTTGAGTGGTTTTAGATCCATACCCACCTTAACCTTTGAATAATCAACTTTGGAGCCCTTAGAAACCGAATATTAATTTATTATAAATTAATATTTCTAGCTTTTCCAAAGGTGCCCCTCACCCCTCTTATAAAAGGGCACTCCTCCTTCTCATTTCTTCACACCTTCAAATCCTTTTGGTTCGGCCAAAATCTGCCCAAATACTCTCCCAACATCCCTCAATACAACCTAGAGGCCTTATTTGGATCATAAAGCCAACCTAAGGAGCCCTTTTGATCAAATAAAAATGAAGAACCCGAAGAAGAGGTAATGTTTTCACCACCCCTTTTCAAGTTCCTTTCTTCATCCACTTCTTCTTTATTTGTTATTACCATTATAAAATAATAACTCCAGTATCTTATATATACTGTGATGTTATTATAAATATGGTACAACCATATTCAGTATTCTATCCAACCTTTTTATAACATGTCACCATACGTGCGTACGTACGGCTTACCGTCTCCAAGTCGTGGTGTAATTGTTATTCAATATATTATTATTTGGATGGATATAATAAGGATGTGTAACTCATGTAAGTAATAAATATAACATGTTAATGATTTTTATATATTATATAACATCCGTTATATATTATTTTAATATCAAAAGAATGATATTGTCTCTCGTGCGTACGTACGGACTACCGTCTCCACGAACGCGATGAGATTCATTCTCCATCGTATCCATTCAAGTATAATTATCATTTTCTGATTTAAAAATGATGTTTAAGGACTTAATATTATTATAGATATGAATAATATACAACCTATCCATTACAAACATGTCTTACGTAACAAAAAATATAAAATAAAACGAGTAAGTTAACACCCGAAACAACGATAATACTAAGATATTATTAACAAAGCAATGATAAAAGATCATATATGATATCATATGAATGCATATGATTCTTGTATAATTTAATAACAATTATTTCACTATTATACAGGAGGTTATCCTACCCCAACCAAGGAAAAGTACAAGGTAAGGGTTATTTCACAATTTTTTCATTATCTGAGGTTGTTTATACGTAATGATCTTCTAGGATCACTTTATCATCCTCATCCATGTTTCTTAAAAATGTATTTCAAATTTTTTTTACTATTTAAAAGAATAGGGGTTAAAGTCATTTATACCCTTGTTTGACTTTTTATAAGAGTTTTATAAAGGAATCTTTCCGTCGTTTTCCAAACAAGGTGCTTTTAACATTTTCGACAGAATTATGGTAAGAATGTTTTTTTTAACTTATACGGCGGGTGCGGCTATTTTCTACCGTGATAAAATCGTCGAAGCTTCCCTTACAATCAAATAAGAATATTTTCAAAGAAAATGTTTTATTTTATAAATATATGACTCTTAAATGATTTCAAAATAGAAAGAGATATTTCTCTAAAAAGAGTTTTGATTTCATCTATGTCAACATCCTTTGATGTATTTTACGCTTATTTGAAGTTGATTTCTTATGATACAAAAAATCTATATTGTATTGAAGGTTTTGTGATATGTTTGACTGTGGATGTGCTATTTTTATACCATTCATGATTTATGGTGAAAGTATTGACAGTTCGTATGCTAGTTTTAATACGAATGTTTATGTTATGTCTAAACCTTTTCATATGGGAATGTATGAGACTTAATATGTGACGGGTGGAACCCGCTATAGCTCCTCGATGCATCAGTAGGTCTAATGAGACAAACTAGTGTTTTGGCACAAGGCCTTGACAAAATCTTATTTTTAGTCTTGGCACGAGGCCTTGGCTATGTGGTTATGATAGTATGGCATTATGAATTCCATCATTATGAAAGTGGTTATTGATTTTTCATGTGATTATTCGATTAGTAGAATATCCATGTGAGTAAGTAAATGGCATTATTTAATTTTATTTATGACATACTGTGTTGAATGTTCAAGTTTAAAAGGCTTTTGTTTTAGTTATAAATTGCCTTAAATGTTTATTATTTATGAAAGTTTCTGCTATATTGTTATCCTTACTTGGCATTTAAGCTCACCCCTTTTCTATGTTTTATTTTTCCCAGGAAGTGAAGAAGTAAATTATGAATGACCTGCAGGGATATTATGAGGGGTTAATAGTGTGGACCATGGAGAAAATATGTTTCTGTAGTAGTTTTTCAATTTGTGATGTAATGTAAAACATTATGAATATATCTAGTGTTTCCAGGGCTACTAATCTAATCAGTCTTTCGAGATTTGATCTTTCTTGTGATTATGCCAATGTTAAGTAATAATGCCCTGACTCTGGGTAACTGGGGTCGGGGCGTTACACTAATGAAAACCATGTGTGTTGGATTTTTTAAATTCAATTCACATAAGTGGGAATGTTTAAATGAAAAGTTAGTTTTTTAACTACCACTTAGTGGTTTCACTATTCATCAAAAATTGATGTTTTTCAGAAAAATACAAAACAATAAACCTAAGCTATATTTGATATTTCTAATTCAAAAATGATGTCTATTTTACAAAATTCCATTCATATAAGTTCAATTAATTAATTTAATATTTAATTTCCGTTGTCACAACAAATAGTATGTTTTTAAAAAACAATATATATCAAAAGATTGACAACTGTTTATGTCCAATCTCAATGTGAAATTAATAATAATGACCACTATTGGATAAAATAGTAAAAATATATTCTAATTATACATTAAAACCACTAAATATTATAATTTATCACTATAAATTATTTAGATTAAAAAAGTTTTTTTTAAGTACTTTTTCTATTCATAGAAAATTAGAAGTTCTCGGAAAATTACAAAAAAAACACATAGGATAATTTCGATATTATGAATATAAAAACGAAGTCCAATTTGAAATATAAAATTTATATAATTTAAAAAAGTGGGTATTACTATTCATAATAGCTACTTTGATTGGTCATGGTGTGTTAGAATCTCGAACTTGCGTACAATGAAATCTATTGCATTATTGAAAGAGAAGCGTATCGTGAAATCTTGGGGTGTTACATTCTCCCCTCGTTCAATAAATTGTGTCCTATAAATTTGAAAATGTTTTTCAAAAGTAAAAGGTTGAAAATAGAAAATACTTTGTGGAAAACCCATATCGGAAATAGGGTTAATAAAAATATAACTTTAAATGAACGAAAGAGAAGTATAGAGGTCACCCTAGATAGCCCATACTAGGATTCTATGAAAACATGGATATAGGGGAGAAACAAACCATCAATGTCTAATGGAGAGTTGTTGAAATCATGATTATGAGAAAGTTCACTACAAGAAAATAACAAACTTGTGATTGGTTAAACAATCATTGATTCCCCAGTATGAAAAGTTAACAGACAACGTTTTTGTTTCAAGTTACCTTTCATAAAGTTGAGAAATTTATTTAAGAGATTTACTAAGAACGTAAGGAAATATACATACTTGTCTTGTAGACTTTCATTCTTTAATAAATTTTTACCACCAACCCATATTTCATTAAACAATATAATAGAACTCAAAAATATTATATTTATCCTAATATTACAACGTTCCAAATATTAACACATACCATTTAGATTAGGAAAACTATTTTGTAATAACCTGGGACATCCTGTAGGCTAGTGGTTGGAAATAAAGGCATGTTGCACTATGGTTGTGGGTTTGATTCCTACAGCATTGTCCGACGTGATGGGTTATCCCCCAACCTGCATGTTTTTCTTTTCCTAAAACTATTGTATTATAATATTCCAAAAATAATCATCAGAAATGTTTTATCCTTAAACTATAGTATCCAAAGTTCAACTTAATCCATTCCAACCATTATAGATATCCAAAATACCCCTATCCAGACTTTTTCTAAAAGGTCTCTAAATTCTAAAATCATTTGTAACATCATATTCCCCAAATAAAGTAATTTTTCTCTTATTACAACATCCTAAAAGTATGATTACCTTCATCATATTAAAACCTTAATGAAAACAACACGTACTGTAGTACAATCCTTATATATATCACATTATTATTATAACCATAATATAAATCTTGAGTCCAAAAACACAAATACAATAATTATTCCACTTCATCTGTAGTAACGTCATAAGATTGGCCTTGATCCCTTTGCATTTTCTGAGGTAAGTTTCTCTGGCGCTGAGGACATTCATTTTCATAATGCCCCATTTCTCTATAATTGTAGCATTCAACATTGATATCCTCTTTATTTCCCTTGCAACCACGAGCCTGGTGACCTTTTTATCCACATTTATAACAAATTCCCATTCCTTTTTGGCAAGTATGGGGGTGATTCATCCCACAATTATCACATAATAAAAAATCTTTCTTTCCCTTTTCCCTTTATCTGGATCTTGTTCCACCATTATATTCTACTCTTGCATTACTTTATAGTCATAAGATTTAAAGAATTATTTTCCTATCTTAATAACACATGAGACAATGTATTCGTATATCAAGAAGGATTGTGAGACCAATACTCGATGGAGAAACGGTTTTAACACATCAGAGAAACGATCAATCTTACTTCTTGGGTTACGTATATAATCTGCAGCATATCTCACTATCCTTATAAAGTTTGCCTCATACATTGCGACATTCTAATCCTCCTTTTGTCTCAGACTCAGTAATTTACTTTTGGTAACTGTTCGATTGTCCTGAGGAAAGTATTTTTCTAAGAAAATATCTTTGAACTCCCTCCATTCCATATATGATACTTCATCATCTTCCTTTGTGTTTTGAAACAATGACCACCATTGATGAGTATCTCCAGTGAGGCGGTAAACTGCCATGATAACCATTATCCTTTAACTACTCCCAAAGGCTTGGAATATTTTCACTAAAGAATTTATCCATTTCTCAGCTATGAAGGGATTTGTACTCCCATTGAATGTTTTTGGTTGTTAACACATGAAGTAGTCTAAAATTAATCCTCCAGGTTGTGGATCATGGCGCTCCATACGAGTAAGGTTATTATTAATAACCTGAGTGAGTTGTCCCAGTATGGTGATAAGATGATCAACACTAGTTTTATAACCAGATCCACTATAATTATCTTGATCCGGAGGGAAATCCCTATAGGGAGTGCATGTATTGATTTGGTTTCCATTCCTTCCACTAGGCGCCATTTCTATACAATGTCATAAACTAGATTAGTTTATGAACCGAAATACATAATTCTATACTTGTAAAACACTTAACATAATTTGAACTATTTATGGATATAATCCATAATCATAAAAAAAGTTTTATTTGTAGAATTATATAATCATAAAACCTTCATAATGGTTTTGAAAGAAAATGAGAATTATCTTAAGCATATCCCCTGGGAGTGTCGTAACCAAGAGAGTAGTAAGGCCCGTTGTCGTGCACCAGTTCCCGTTTGAGTCTAGCTTAAAGTGGTGTTTTTGGGTTTTACCGCTAGGTACATCTGAAACAGAGCCACCTCTACCTTCTCGTATCCAAACAGGGATGTATTTCTCGGAAGACTCAGAAAATCTCTATAATACCAAAATTATAGGATGTTCTTCTATACTAATCCTCAAAGTCTATCTTAGGGCTATGTGTTCTAATCAGAGTTTATTTAAATCTAGATTCCAAGGTTAGTACTAAACTACCTCTGATACCAACTATAACACCCCGAACCTAGTTACCCACAGTCGGTGCATTATTACGTAACATTGTCATGATCACAAAATATCACGTCCCAAAATACCGATTAGTTTTTTACCCTTGGAAATAATATATACATTCATAAATGTTACATTACATCATAATGTGAAAAATCACAATAACATAGTCTCCATAGTCCACACTCATATCCCTTTAAGACTATCTCTGTAGGTTAGTCATAAAATATTTCTTCACATCCTCGGAAAATAAAACATAGAAAGAGGTGAGCTCAGATGCTCAGTAAGCATAACAATATAGCGGAAACATTCATAAATAAACATAAACATTTAAGTCAATGTATATCTAAACAAAAGCCTTTTAAACATGAACTTCAACATAACATGGAAAAAATAAAATGAAGTAATTCCATTTACTTATTCACATTCATATTCTACTGGTCGAATAATCACATGTAATATCAATAACCACTTTCATATTGATGGAATTCATAATGCCATACTATTATAACCACATAGTCAAGTCCATCTGCCACGACTACAAATTATATTCTGTCAAGGCCATGTTCCAAGACACTAGTTTGTCTCGTGAGACCTACCGATGCATCGAGGAGCTATAGAGGGCTCCACCCATCACTTACTAATTACAATGCATTACTTATATGAAAAATTTTAAAACTATCATAAACCATAACATAATCGTATCACATAAAACATGCATAAAGGAAACATAAAATTTCCACATTTCAATAACAAGATATCAATACAGCACAATGATATAATAAAAAAATTATCAAAACCATTTTCAATACCAAAATAAAAGAAATGTAAAACATGGTAATTATTTTTCATTAAAAAAAATGTTATGGATTGTAGAGGAAGCTGAATCTCAAATTATGCTCACAACGGTGGAGAAGCCATTCTCACCGCATAAGTATGAAACAAAAACATTCATTATTTTCCTTTAGTAAAACTCTTCGTATAAAAAAGATTTTTTTGAATAAACGTAAAAGTAAAAGGGGTTTATATACAGTATAAAAGAAAGTTGTGTATAAAAAAAATATTCCTCAATGAAAGGTGATTGAGACGATGTCTCTTACCTCATGTCCAACTTGACTCAATCGTTCATTAATCACCTGAATAAGAAACTAGAGCTAATATAAAATTTCTTGAGAACCTTTTTCAAGTTCATTATTCCTTTTATATCCCTTATTACCATGTTGTGAAAATTATGTAGTCATTTAAGTTAATAACAGTCATTTTGTCGAACATTGGTACTTGAGTAAACAATAAACTTCTTATAATTACAAGTTGTTAATGTGGTAAAATATACAGTATCTCTATAATAATATTCATGAGTTTGATATCTTATATATCATATATATCATATATATCCAATAGATAAATGAATTTATAATATTACATAACATTTATAGGTAAGAAATGAAATGCAACGTTCATGGAGACGGTAAGCCGTACGTACGCATGAATGCTACTTTCATTTCTATATCTTATTAAATGGAATAAAATAATAATTATATATAGTAATATTATAATTCTAGTATAATATCATATATAATATCATTAACTCCATCCTTTATACGTCCCACATTTGGCATTAACGATTCAAATCACTTTGAGGGGGCAGTAGTCAGCACTTCCTAAAATGAAATTACTGCATTTACACAAAATGGAATTCATAATGGTATGACATTAATGAAAATTACAGAAGAATAAGGAATACATAAACATAATATATATAATATATAAAAATATTCTCATCATAATGGACACCATGGGAGGTGTTAAAAGAAGATTGAAGAATCATCATTTCGTGAGGCAGTAATTCGCCACCAACAGAAACAGTATGTCCTTTAACTATTAGATGAATGTGTCTGTAAATGTAAATAAAATCCTTCTCATAAAAACATACAAGGATATTGATTATACTTGTGTTGTTACAAAATAAGTTAATAAAAAGAGTTTAAGGGGTTGGAGAAGAAAAATAAATTAAAAGAACATAAGAGAAGACATTACCTTATAATCGGGTAACTCTTTGTGATTTGAGCCAAAGGCTTCCATGGGAAGACTTCTGCCCAAACTGAGGCTTCTAGGAGTAAGAGAGGGAAGTAGATAGAGTATTTGGGCAGATTTTGGCCGAGCCAAATGGCTTGAGAGGTGTGGGTATGGTGGTAGTGGTGGGGCCCTTTTTTAAGAGGAGAGGAGCGGTACTCTTGGAAAGTCATGAAACGTTACATTATTATGAAATTATTTTCAGATTTTAAAGGTCCCAAAATGATATATTTCGAGTATAAGGTTGTAATTGTTCTATAGACACCCATATAATAGCTTTTAGACAAGTTCATGTCGTATATTTTACCTTATCTTTTCATTTTATTTAAATTGATCCTTAATGAGCTAATCGCTGCATCATCATGGTGTGATAAATAAATTTATTTATTTAATGCCTAAAAATTATAAAAAAGTTACCATGATGTAGGAAATAATTTTATCTTTCCAATTAATATTTATAGTCGAAAATATAAATTATATAACCCCATGTAATAAATGTTTTAGTAAAACAACACATGTCTGTGACAATTTTATTTTTACTTTAAATAAAAAGTTACTGATGTCATTTTCTTACCCAAGTGGCTCCATGTGTTCCCCATGTTGACCCTTGGATTTTAGTGGTCATCAATGACTCATAAAATAAGGGTAGGACAAGTGTAAAGGTAATTTAATATTATTATTAAATTATATTTTCTTTAAATTACACTAATTACCTTTAATAGCGATTAAAAAAACTTAAAAGTTACTGTTCAATGAAAATTATTTTCATCCCATTGAACCACATTTTACTTAATAATAACAACCATTTATGTAAAAATTTTGAAATTCAAATCAAAAAAGTGGTAATTTTTCATTTAAATGAAAAATTAGTTTTTTAACTACCACTTAGTGGTTTCACTATTCATCAAGAATTGATTTTTTTCCGAAAAATACCAAAAGTTCACCCTAATAAATTTGTGATATTTCTAATTAAAAAATGATGTCTATTTTAAAAAATTCCAAACATATAAGTTGAATTAATTAATTTAATAATTAATTCCCACTGTCACAACAAATAGCATATTTTTAAGAAACAATATATATCAAAATATTGACAATTGTTTATGTCCAATTTCAAAGTGAAATTAATTATAATGACCACCATTGGATAAAATGGTAAAAATATATTCTAATTATAATTTAAAACAACTCAGTAGTATAATTTATCGATATAAATTATTTTTATTAAAAAAGTTTTTTAATTATTTTTTCTATTCATAGAAAATTGGAAGTTCTCAGAAAATTACAAAAAATTCTACCTAAGATAGTTTCGATATAACGAATACAGAAATGAAGTCCAATTTGAAATATAAAATTTATATAATTTCAAAAAGTGGGTATTACTATTCATAATGGCTACTTTGATAGGTCACGGTGTGTTAGAGTCTCAAACTTGTGTACAATACAAGCTATTGCATTATTGAAAGAGAAGTGTATCATGAATGCTTGGGGTATTACAACCATACCATTGACCTTCGGCAAACACCATTCACAACAAACCACACAGTAATTCACATTATGCCTTAACCCATTAACTCTTTACCATTTCACATCAATTAACCATTCACCCAATTCCCATGTGTTATGCCTATCTCACTAAGAATTCAATAATAGACCCATAATCTATCCCATTATGGTATTTGATCATTTTACACATTAACCTGTTTAACCCATTCATCATTTCCATGAATCAACCATTCAAACCATTACAAATAACACTTAGGTTTTTCCATGTATAGGTGAATCTACTAACTTCTATTCCATGTTCAACCAATAATTCCAACGTAATAGTCAAGGGCTCTACCATTTGTTACCACATGGTCACTTGATTAATAACAACCCCTAAGCCCGGGAAAAGCTGGCACATCCCATGGATGGCCCCAATTAGGTCAAGTCATTCTCAACGCATCCCATGGGGATCATGAGAGTTCCCATTCAGAATTTTAAGCATCCTTTATACCAAACACATCCAGTTTAATCAAAGCTCATCAAAAAGAAAACATGAGAAAATCCACACATGTATAAATCCACCATAAAACTATGGGATAACATTTATAGACCACCTAACACGAAACTGTGGTTGAACGCACACTCAATAGAGTACTTAGGCCTCAATTCGACTAGCCTTTGTAGCTTTAACCTAGAACTCACACATAAGATAGGATTTTAGAGCTTTAGAATGAGAGGGAGAGAAGATTCAAACCCTTAACCAAAAAGATAAGCAAGGATGGGATTAGAATTACCCAGAGCTTCGATCTGCATCCAACGACACCATAATAACCTTATAAATAAGGGAGATCGACCTCTTGGAGCCCTTGGGTGATTTGGTTCGTTCCTAGGGTGAAGAGGGAGGAATGGAGAAGAAATCTCGAGTGGGTTATTAGAATCCTAGGGTGCCAATTTTGTATTTTTTCCAAAAAATTGGAGGCCTTGCCGTTTAGCCACTTTGTTTGACAAACCATGTGCATGCTACTGTCTGGGGTAGGAGGGGTCGCATGGTTTACCTGGGCAGGCCACACGGTTTGCCCTGGTCGTGCGCAGGCTGTGCGCCCTGGCTTGTCTTACCCATCATTCCTTTCTTTCATGCCCTGAGCCCCCAAAACACCCCCAAGACCCCGCATAATTTCAGAAGACATCCCTTGAAGCCCAAAACAAGGTATTCAACCAAAAAATAAAGAAAACTTTTCCATTCTAAATATTGGGATCTTACACGACCACACCTTCCCTCAGAATTGAAAACATGGTCCACAAGTAGCTCTAGAAGAATTCATAAAAATATTCCAAAGTTTTACAAGGTGATTACTGGGTCACAACAAGAATAATGATATATAACTGTGCCTCTTCATTTAATATCATGAAACCAACATGATCATGACCAATAATAAATATCTTCTACCTCATATTGATGATCTATTTGATCAACTATATAGAATTCAATATTTCTTTTTGATATTCCTTCAGTATAGGTATCACCATTTTGAGAAAAGAGAAATGCCCAAGATAGGTTTTATCACAATTAATATGCACTATGAATTTATTATGATTTCTATTATACTTATAAATACTATAATTATCCCCATGGATTTGTCAAATAAAATTTTTAGATAATAATTTGAATTTTTAGGTAGTTTTTATTTATGATATTATCATATATTATAAGTGTAAGGAATAACTTGAAGAGTGTTTGGGACTTTTTAAAGACATTATGAAATGATAATTATTATTCAATGTTCTAACGTATGAATTTTTGGAACAAGAATTATCCTTCTTAGCTTATGTTGCCACAGATGAGGGTAGATATATTCTCATAGAAACAAGAGACATAATTTAAAAACATACAAGGAGAATGGATGTGACCAATATATGATTTTTTTCTTACATTTCCTATATAATATCAAGTTTTTTTAGAGAATTATCCAGATTATTCAGTCCTCTAACCATGGTAAATAGATCGGTGTAATGTTTTTATAGAAAATAAATTGTAATGAATGATTATCATAGATTAAGAAGAGATTTGTTAGAACACCATCACATTCCTAAACCTATATTTGAGAAAGGTTGTTGATATATTATGACATTTAAATAAAATGTTGGGATTAATTCTTATGAATTATGAGTTGATAATTTCTTATACAACTTTTTAGTAATATAATTATGTGAAAAAATACCCATCAGATGATTTGGTGATGGTGAGAGGAGTCTTTTCGTTAAATATTTTGTGGAATCATATATATATTGACAATATCGACATTTATTCTAAATAGATGATATTACATTATATATTCAAATAAAATATTTGAAAATTTTCTGAATGAGATGAATATAATTGATTATGGAAAATGATTTTTAAATACATTATCCCCATGAAAAGGAAAATAAGGAGCCTTATTTAATGCCAAAATATAGCATTCTATATTATCCCTAAAGTGGGTTGAAAAAGGCACAATATCATGGATTTTCAATATTTTAACCTTGAAATAATAATTGATGGATGGAAATCCTATCACTCCCAAATGACATATCTACCATAAAATTATATGATGATCATATAATACCAAAAAGATGGTGCATATATAGGAAAATAGTAGTGGGTTTTCCAGAGATTAGTTTTGATAAATACTATTTTATATGACTTGAACAGTGGTATTTCCCCATGAAAATCAGATTTAAGAAATAACATTTAGATTATTCACACAACTCAACCTTATATATTCATAAGGATAAAAAAAGAAATATAAATATATACAAGAAGACTTATAGAGGGATAACTTTATGTGGGAGATCATAAAATAACTACCTTGATTCTTGGTATTCTATAATGTTAAAGGAAAAAATGAAAAGGTTATGTTAAAAATATTACCAAAACTAATATGGAAATGGGATATAATTAATATATATTTTTTCCATGACTCCCCAAAATTATTTAACGGTCATAATACAATTTGGGTTATAGTAGACTACCATAAAAACTCATCAAATTATATTATAATAATATATTTTTCCCTCATGAACAAATATCCTAAATATTAAAAATTTATGTGTTAAGGTTTCATGTGACACTTCTCTCCATTATATCTTATTGGGATATGGGGATCAACTAATGTTTTAGGATAAATTATCAAATTTTATTGATGATATTGTGGAGTTTCAAAACATCTTATTACCCAAAAATAGAAATTGGGGTTAAATTGGCTATTTATGACATGAAGGACATGTTGATATCCTATTCGATAGAATTACATGGATCTTGGGAAAGACACATCACCATGGTAATTTTAATATACAATAATAGTTTATGTTATAGAATTAAGATGGAACCATATGAGTCTTTATATGGGAACATATTTTGTACTCTAATGTTTTAGGATTATGTTATAGAAATTAACATAATAGGTATAGATTATTCTTAATAAATTATAAATATAGTTCAATCAGTTAAACACCAAATTAATGAATCCAAAACTTAATAGAATATTTGTGATCACAATAATGTACCAAACCTATAATTTGATGTTGGTGACAATTTATTCCACCATATATTAATGTCAATGATCATTATGATGTTAGTAATGAATGGTATTCTATGTTAAAGATACATTGGTACCTTTAACATCCATGAATGTTTCTTCATCCTATAATATCATTTAACTCTACCTTAAAACCTCTCCCATGTGCAAGATGTGTTAAATTTATCACAGTTGAAAAGGTACATAATGGGAAAATTACATACAGAGAACTCAAACATGATTCAACTGGAACACGATCTCACATATGATGAACAACATGTGGAAATTATGGATCGATGAGATATGGTTTAGTATAACTAGACCACAAAAATGATTAAATTTTTAGATTAGATTCATATGTTCAAGGAAGAAAGATGGGGACCTAAAGATGTGATGAAAAGAAACTACCTTAACAATTTATAACATGTAATATAATTTTAAAGAATAAATTCATATTGGAGAAGTGTATAATATAACAACTCGTATTTTAGTAATATATTACACCTAAATAAATTTTATGTCTTATAGATTGATCCAATATTAAAACAAAAAATATAGAGACCATTATATGGTAGATGTTGAATTGATATGTATAAAATGTTTTGATAGAATTATAGAATATTTAAATTAACATATATTAAAAATCAATAAAAGCTAGGACCAATTTAAATGTAAACGCCACTAGAGTATCTAAGAAGCTAACAAAAATAGTATTTGAATTTCTTTAAAATTATAATACATTTGGTATGAATAGAGGATTAACACTAATTTAATTATTTATTGGTATGAAACTGATCATATAATAGATAATATAACACAAGTCATTTTCCTATAAATGATAGTTTGAAGCAATATTTTTTATTTGTAATTAAAAAATAAAATTTTAATATTTTAGAATCTGTTTTTGAAAAAATAAATCGCCGTTTTAGATTTATCATGATAATGATAACATATCATCAATTTTTGATATCTTTCTAAAGATTTATTTTTAGGTCAGTAGTATTATATACAATTTTTAAAAATACAAAAACATTATTAGAAATATTTTTATGTTTTTTGAATTAAATATGATTAAAAAATATTAAATAAAAAGTATGTACTATAAAATAAATATTTTTTTTAATATTTATCATAGTTCAGAAAACTATATTTGACATTTTATTACATATTATAATATTTTTCCAAAATTTATTTAAAACATTATACAATTTTTAATTTAAAATTTTTTTTAAAACATTTTTAAAATTTATAATAAAAAATAGTTTTAAAAAATATTTGTAGTAGCTCAAAATTTTCTTATAGACACCCATATATTCAGAAAAAAACCTTTAACATAATAAAATCTTAAACTTGAAAAGTATTAATTGAATAGGAAAATCTATTCAAACATGTCTTGAACTACTATGAATAAAATGGTTGAGGATTGAATGATATTATCTCATCCCCAACACAATAGTTCTCATATATTGGAGCCACATTCCCTGAGAGTTACTTCGAAAAATTTAAATATTTCTTCATTTAAAAAATTCCCTTCCCTTTTCGGTTATGAAAGGGGTTATCCTCTCCTCAAATCCCCTCATTTCAAAAATAACTAATTTCCAGACACAAATATATCCAGAACTATTGATAACATTACTATAACATAAATTGGTAATCTTCTTCAAAAAATACCAACCGTCAAAGTCATTTCCCCCTTCACATATGTGATTATCAAAGATGTGTGGAATATGTTTCTCAACTATCATTCTCATTTCAGTTTTCTTTTTTTTTTCTCTTTTTTCATAAAATATAATTACAACATCATCAAATGATAACATAAGAATCCTTTGAATTAATTTATTTTATTATAAATATTGATCAACAATAACAACATTTTCCCTTTTCCATTATGAAAATAAGAAAATGTGATACATGACTATGTGCGGACCGCTGCAACCAGGAAAGAAAAAGTTAATTTTCCTTCACTACATAAAATAAATGTTCTAGAAAAGTGAATTTGATATATAATTATGACCATTATAAAATATATATTTATTATTTAATAACAAAACAAATTAAATCGTTATACCATTAATTAAAAAATGATATCATCATCCATGAATATGTGTAAACAAATGACTCCATGGTATGATGCAATTTATTTTATAAAAAAATAATTCATTTCATGGATATATATATAGTATTAAAGGATAAAAATTAAATTTATTATATTGAAATGTTTTTGGTTAAAAAATATACCTCTTAATTTCATGTGTGTTAAATAGTTATTAAAAATTTACATTCCAAAACAAAATAAATAAAAGGAAAACCAATTTATTTACACAATGTAAATATTTATTCTCCATAAATAGTTATCTAAATACATTAAAATTATGGTATATCACACTAATATAAACTAAATATAATTATTAATATATTGTTATATTGATATTTAAAATATATTATTGCATTATGATCCACTAATCATGGTATGGTATTGTTTTGGTTAGTTTAACATCCTTATTTAAAATTTTTATAATATTATATCATCGATGTTTATGAAAATTAATTAACAGTGTAATATTATATAAACAAAAATTAATGTTTTTTAATTATTATTGAGTGAAATTTTTTTATCCCATTCATTAACTATGAAAACAACATTCATGTGTAAAGAATTACCAAAATATTATTGTTTTTTATTTCAAAATCGAGGTTAAATACTAAATCAATTATGATTGGAAGTTAAAAAAATAAAAAATCACTAAAAATAAACCATTATTGTAAATTTAATGTGTAATTAAGGATTAATTTTTATATCGAAATAAATTCCAACACCTCCCCTTTGAAATAAGTTGAAATGGTTCAAATCTAAAAAACCCCTATGAAAATATTGGTAACCATTTTAAATATAGGGTATAATTATAAATGGAAATAATAAATTGAAATATGTAAAAATAAGGATCTAAAATGGGGGTCTAATATGTTTATGGTTTTGATATAGGAAGTTAAAGAACTTTTTTAAAATCCCAGAGTTATCATAAGGGACTTTGGTTTCTCAAATATCTTTCTTTGACTTATACGGGTTATTTTGAACACCATCCTTCAATATTATCTTTATAATTTGATTTAAAATTTTATATATTGTTCTTTATAATAAATATATTAAAAATACCTCTTTTTATCTAAATATTTCTACTTGATTTTTCTATCACGTAAAAAATTACTTTATTAAGAACAAACCTGCATATCATAATTGTCTCTTTATTTCATTTCCATGTTTTCACTTACCACCAATTTTCCATGATTTCGTATTAAAAAAACATTTTATAAATTTAGTCTGTATTCATACACTAAATTTCATATTTCAAATGATATGTTTTATTTTATCATTTTTAATGTTGTTTTTCAAAAAATGTAATTAGAAATATTGAAAAGCATTTTATTATAAAATTTAAATATTCTATCTCTAGATTTCTTTTTATGAAATAACAAATGCATGATATTTTAAAAATAAGTTATGATTTATGAACATCTATATAAATTATTTTATGAAATACACCTTCTTTATTACATTTGGTATCAATTGATCATGGATATGAAATAATTTATGTAATACCCTCTAAAATGTAATGTGAACCCCATTATTATAAATAAGTTTTATGGTTATGATGATTAGATGAACTATTTTAAAACACATGGATAGTTAATATTTATTTTATAGGTGGGCCCTAAATATCGCTATAGTTAAAGGAGTGAAGCATTATATATAGTGAGATATTTTTCAAACTATTAGTGATTATTGATCTAAATGGGGAATTTTTTTTATTCCTGGTCCACTATGAAAAATAGGTTTTGATGAATAATCCACAATTTTGAACATGTTGTTATTTCTAATTCTATCTAAGTAATAATTTTTTATTCATATTCAATAATGATGATTTTATATGATTATATTGGTTCCACATTTATTTGATATGTGAGAGTTCTATGCCAATGGATATTGATTTATGTCACAATTTTTCACAGTATTTATGGCATGTAACATGTTTGATATTATGAGATTAATTTTTCTCCTTTTATGAAATACTAATAGTTATTAGGATTCCGTTTTCATTTAATAAGACATTTCCCTCTTATTTAAAATTTTTTATGCTTATGATCTCACTATAGGTAACATGTTAATATTTTTATTACTTCATTACATATCATTTGAGCTCACCCCATTATTATATATCAATTTCACATGTATTGAGGATGATTTTGACTTATGTGAAATCTCTGAAAATATCTAGTATGATGTAAATATTTGGAATTTATCACAATATTTACTCACTATCTCACACATTTAGCTACAATGTAAATAAACTAAACCAAACTATTCCCATAATGTGAATATAATTATATAATGTTACATTTTACTTAGATTAATGGTTTTAAAAAGGAATGTTTATCTTGTGTCATCTCACAGTCCCTCAATATTCAAATGAATGAACAACCCCTAAGAGTGTTTGGGATTTAAAATATTCATTGTTTTACCCACAGGGTGTTTTATGTCTCCTCATGTTCAATTGTTACTTTTGTTGAATCATTATACCATGATCCTTTGGTTTAAAGTTTTTAAAACCAAATTTTTTTTAACATCATGATCCATAATTTCTTTCCCATTAAATTAATTTTTTTTTGGTTTTTTATATTATTAAATATATTTATGGATTATATGAATGTAATTTCATGTTTCACTTGCATTTTATTTCAATTCAATTTTCTCCCAAATTGTATTCTTAATAAACATAATTTTTCATTAAATTGTACATAACTGTTTCTTGATAAAATGACCGGTTAAATTTTATAAACGGGTTTTCAAGTACCTATAGGTATTATGATTTCTATTAATTAATTTCTGGATGATTTAATTTTATAATTTTTTTGTTGAAATTGAAAAATTATTTTTGGGTATTTTAATAGTTATTCAAATTAGTCTTAAACTAGTTACATAATTCATAATTTTAAAAATATGGTTTTGTTTTCTAGGTGGAGCTTTTGAAATAATTTTTTTAACTGATCATGATTTTAAATAGATATTATATAGAAATTTTCATGGAGTTTTATTCATAAATGATTTTGGTTTTTATTTTATATATTCTCAATGATTATTATTGATTTTTACATTATTGTGGTGATTGTGAAATCTCTTTGTTATATTGCATAATATGAACTGTGGTGATTTCCATTTAAACATATTTTGAGAAAAATGTTCATGTTTCAGAAGCCTTATTATAGAAAAAAAAATTATAGTAAAATAGTAGAGATGTATATTTATTTTGACTATATAATAATGTTTTAAGAGTTACCTATAATTATATTTATCACTAATTCAAGATTTCATTTCCTGGTCAAAAATAACATTAGTTATCCAAGTTCATATCTACCTTGATCCCTATTTTCAATTACTAATTTATGTAATTACAATATAAATTTATTCTTTACAAAACCATTAATTTATGACAAATTTATACATTATTTAAAATTAATTATAATTAGTAAAATGTTTTTCTATGAGTGTATAGAAAATTGAATCATTATTACATAGTTTAAAATTTAATATTAAATTAATTATTTTAATAAAATATCATGCATCCTAGATGTCCTTTCAAAGTGACTTTTTTGAAGAATAATAAAGGGAATGTTATATCAAACTATCTCGATGTATTATTTATTTAAACATAATTATAAAAGAAGAAAACCTGTATTTATTTAATTTAATTCAATCTATCATGAAATGATATTTTATTTAATGGAAATTTATATGATTTAGTTTACTTTGAATTAATATTAGGGCCTCATGACCACACTTATTTCCATTTAAGATTCTCGTTACATGTCAACTTCTCAAGGAAAAATACATTTTTAATTTTTATAAGGATTAATGGAGTGACATGATGGAATTTTAGTAGTTTTTCTTATTTAGTTTCCATTATTTAATTAAAAAAATTTCCTTTTTATAAATTTAGTTATAGTTTTCGGTGGGACATTATATATACAGAGGGAAAAATGGGACTTGAAACTAGTTTTAGGTCAGTGTATTGGACTGTGAGTAAAGGGTTTAATTATTTTCAACATATTATCTAAACCCATTTTTTTAAAATATTATAAAATTATATATTTTTCATGGACATATTATTTACAGATGTGTGATGTGAAAATTTATAGAGAAATTTTATTGCATAATTTTTCAATTTTATTTGTCTGAAACCATTCAAAAATAGTTTCTATTTGATTCCATAAACATCTGCTAAACATTGGGGAATTGTAATTCCCATTAAGTTTATCATTAGCCAGCCTTATTACCAAACATTGGGGTTTTTTAGAGTTATTTTGAGACAAAAGGTATTTGATCCCTAGTTCTTCATAGAGCCTTGGTTCGGTATATACAATATTATTTTAGAATTAATAGTTGATTAGAGATTGTATTTTAAGAACATGAACGTAGGATAGTGAATGGAGATAAGATACATTTATAAATAAAAATATTATGTTTCCAGGGTATGTTAGGTTTTGAGTTTTAGTTTTTTTGTTTTATTATAATTATTTACAACATGTTTCAAATATTTAGTTCATAGGGGATGGAAACAAGAGTGAATTAGTAGTACCATGTAATTTTGTAAAACCCTTAATTCCTTTCGATTCAACAGTACATGGGTTTTTATGACTCAAAACAATATTTATATAGTTCTCACATTTTCCAGGAGGCCATATATCTACATTAAATGAAAAAATGAGTTCCACACTGTACATTTTTTAGACATCTTCTATTTTAGAATGATTTTAATTAATGAATTTCAAATTTTTTGGTGAATATTTTTTTTTAATTATTTTAATAATATCAATTTTATGGTTTAAATGAATGATTCTAAGTAGTATTGTTTGTGTTGAAATGGAAATTGATGGGATTTTATTTATTTATTTGAATATATCCTTAGAATTTGGAATTATAATAGAATGGATTATTTAAAATTATGCTACAAAAAATATTTTATATGATGTTATGAAATATTAAAATATAAATTATTTCCTTTTTGATTCATTAAACAATGAATTTTAAATATTTTTATTAATGATTATTTATTAATGGTATTTCAGTGTGTTTTTTAATTTTTATATAAATTTTTCAATGGTTTATTTCATTCATTTTTTTAAAAAATATATTTAATATTCATAAATTAATAATATAACAAATATGGTTTTCATGAATAGTTTTAAAATATCAATAATTTGAATGTTTTGTGTTCTAAAAGTAAAAATTGTGGTTCCCTTCAGTACTACAAATTTATTTAAAATTGGTTTTTACTATTGTCAATTTTATATTTCAAATCTATTAGAAAATATTTTTAATTGTTTATATGTATTTTTTAGGGGAAAAGTAATATAATTTTAATCTATTTGGTTAGAAATTTTTAAATATGTGTTACATTCTGTTAATTACACATGTAACTAATATTTGGCCTATTTTATGGGTCCATATGAAATGGATGATTTTCTTTCTTTTTGTATGTCTCCCTATAATTATTTGGGTGTTGCGTTGTTCTAAAATGTTTGAAGTTCTTTTCTAGGAATTAATGTTCTTAATCATAGAGTTGGTAGAATTTTACTTTTTTGGGTTTTTACTAAATTTTATTATTATTATTTTTGACTATCATAGATATTTTTATGTTTTAGTGGTCAGCAATACATTTTGTACTACAAGGATTCTATTAATGATATTGATATTATGTTGAGGGTCCCAAAACGGTGATGTCATGTGAGTGTCCATGGGTAAATGGGTAAGATTATATCAATAATTATTATTTGTACCCTACTTTTAACATGAATATTTATTTGGTTTCACCATAATTTCCAGGACCTACATACGATAATTTTTTTTCATCCTCTTAATTGTTTATTTAAATGTTATAATTTGGTGTTTTAAGGGTAGCATTAAGTGATTTAAGGAAAACATTGGTTGTTTTACAATCATGTATTCTTTTAGGAAGTTCTAGTCATGTAATGTCTTAATCATTTTCAATGAAATGTATTTATTTTTTTTAAAATTCATTCATGTCTTGATTTTATGGTCTTACACGAGAATTTAAAATATTGTTGTGATAGTTCTCACAATGTTCATTCCAAATACTATTTCATCACTTATAAATCCTCCTTCACTCATCATGAGTTTTTTCATTCAGAAATTATTGAGTATATGGGTTCTTTTAGAGTTTTGGGGTTTTAGTGAAATTTAAATATATTTGGGAGAAAACTACAGGTTAATTATTTATATAAATGATCATCCTATTGGTTTTTAGTTTTCATTGATCAGACATGATCTTTTTTTCTTGCAAGGACTCTATGGTGTCTGTTTGGGATATTTTCTTGTGATTTTTTCCCAACCACTCAAAGGTAAGAAAATAGTTTTGATCGTTGATCCTAGTTTTTATATTGGGATGTTTATTTAGGACCCATTATCAATATTTGATTAGTTATTTTTTAATTACACATTTGATTTAGGATATTACTTTGAATTTGAGCTGAAAACATATGGATTTGACATTTTTCTTTCATTGATATTCCAATTTTTTATTTTGAGTATTTGGTGACTTCCTATTGAATATTTTTTATTTTCTCTGATTGGGTAATTGGATAATTATGGTACATTAAATTTTTAAATTTAGGTTTACATTGTAAGTAAATGGAATTTATTTCAGTATGTATTAATTGTTTTCTAATCATGTTTGTAGTATAGAGGTTGGACCAATTTTGTTTTGAAAAATACTTTTCCATATGTATATATATATAATGTTTAAAGAATGAAAATTTAAAAAAAATTAACGCTTATTACAATTTAAATTTTATTAATTAATTATATTTAATACTTTTAGTCGGTTTTGGGATAAAATGGATTAAATATTTATGTACTTTTAATTTCAACTTAGGTGCATGATTGGCGTCCATTTATTGGATACTCTATAAAAAGCATGTTAATGAATAAATTACTTTTTAGATCTAAAATGCATTATTAAATTATAGGATGATTAAAAATCAGTCCTTTTAATTCATGATTCATAATTCATTCTACTATGTGTTGAAAAGTTGCTGCATGGTTTGGAAAATAGTGTGGCCAATATGTGCATAATTTCAAGACATAAAAAAATAAATTTCCCAATTTTTTAGACCATAATTCTTGTGAAGGTCCATCCCATCCTCTCCCAATCTCCCTATATTGTTGTGCAACATAACAATAAATTTGAGTTTTCCTCTACCCCTAATACGCTCTGCCATTATAGATATTTGTAATGGTTTATTGAGATTTCATTTCTAAATCCTCAGGTGAGGGTTCCTCTTCCCCTTTCATTATTTTCCTCCGGTTTTCTTCTTATTTTCTTTAACTTCCCACACTATGTATATAGATATATGATTTCCATGTGGGTTTTAGTTCTAATAAATTTTTCAATTTGATTCCAATGGAAATTTTTTCTATTTTGGGTTTTATTTTTGCATTATTGAATCATAAAACTATTGTCTATGGAGTTTATGTGGTTTTACCATTTTATTTGTTTTCAAATTGACAAACCAAATATTTTTTTAATTTTAATTAATATTTTAGTTTATTTTTGATATTATTAAATAGATATAAGGATTATTTGAAAGGATGTTTATTTTTAACATGAAATGTATTTCAATTAAATGAATCTCGCAAATTAATGCTATGAAAAATGATACATTGAATCCCACATGAATGGTGTGGGATAAATTTGGTTGGTTAGATTTTGTAAATGGGTTTAAAGTATCATAGATGTTTTATGATTTGGATTAATTTATTTTATTTGTTCCTAGATATTAAAAATGGGTTTGAAATTTATTAAATATTTGTGGATATAATATAAAATAATGTAATTGTTCTTAAACTAGTTTAAAATTTTAAAATTTTTAAAGGTTGGTTTTTCTACCGAATTAGTTATTTGGAAATAAATTTTTAAACCCTGAGTGATTTACAGTTTAAATACTATATGAATTGGATGGATATTTTATTTTTAAATAATTTTTTCTATACTTTTAAATTATCAAGGTGTTTAATTTATTTTTTACATGATTTTGGTTATTTTAAAATTTCATAGTGATGTTTTATTTTTTAAATTATTGTTTCATTTTCATTAAAAACTCATTTGAATTATTAGTACATGGGTATGTGAGCTGCCTTTATGAGGGTATCATTATCTATTAGTTTTGTTAGTGAAGTATATTTTCATCCATTGGGCAGTGAAGTGTTAGTAGTTTTTTTCCACTAATTGATGTTCTCCGAAATTATTGGAATTAGTTGTAGGTTTTCCCTAGTCTTATATACCCTATATAATTTCCACTAAGATGCATATTATAATTACGAGTTTATTTACTTTCTATAGTATTATTCTTAAAAAAACCATTGTTTTTATATAAATTTTTTCATTATTGAACATTATTTATCTATAATAAAATTAATTTATATTGGTTTGATGCCATTTAAATCTTTAAAAAGTGGTTTAAAATGTTACATTCAATGGGTAGTTATAATAATTTTATGTTGAGCATATAAATTCTATAAAACCTATTATTTTAATTGAATAAATACACATAGAAAATTTTATAAAACCATCCTGAGGATTATTTTTATATTAAGAAAACATATATTTTATAAATGTGTGTTAAAATTTAATAGACAATTTTTTTGGCCAATAAATGAAATCACTACAATAGATGTGATAAAAATTTGATGTATAATTTTGTATGTTAGGATGGTTGAGTATGAATGAAGTAAGATGTGTTATCTAAATTATATGACTATTATATAATATGAGCCTTTGTGATATTGTATTTATTTCATAATTGTTTGAGTTATTATATATTATGGGTATTTAGTAGTGTTAATTGGTGAGGAATGGAGTAAAATTTGATTAAATTGTAGTAATATCACTTATGGAGTGCATTTGTTAGATATTGGGAACTAGGAAACATAAATGTGGACCGTGAATTTCAAATCCAAAAAAAGAAATCAACAATGGAAGATTGAGAAGAATATAATACAAGAGAATTTTAGGCTGCTATAAATAGCTACATAATCAATGATATCAAAATGATTCCATGAATTTGTTTGATAAACTAATTTTTACCCAACATATATAATTATATAATGATTGTTTATTCTAAAAAACTCTAGTTTTTTACTAAAGATTTAATTTTACATGACATGAAATTTACAAAATACCTTTATGTGAATATTGAATTCCAACTATATTTTGGTATGAAATGGTTAAAAGAATATTATATATCAAATATATATATTATAAAAAATCTATCATTATGAAAACATCCTATAATATATGAAATATTAAAAAACAAATTTTTACAAACATTATATATTTTTATGCTAAAAATTTTACATAGAACCAATTATAATCATGAAATTTTTTATCTGAAGGATTATGAAAGATTATTTATCGGAGATTATAAGAATTCAAAAAAATAAATAATTTTGAATAAAACTTAAACCATTTTTGAAGAATTTAATCATGTGAAATTTTATAAAAATTATCACTTATACCACAATAAACCAAAATTGAGGATCATTGTGACTCTATATGTAGAATGAGAAATGATTAACTTTTTTTAAATAAAAAGTTTGGTGATTTTGAACCTGATAATATAGAAACCTATATCAAAATATTGGATACCAGTGAACTAAAAAGTGTGCAATATAACAAACAAATAACCTAAAAACCAACCATTAGAAAGTGTTTTACAAATCATAGATGAGGGATTAAGAACTAGTAGATGTTTTGAATACCATGACTAATTTTTCACATTCCTCTATCATCATAAATGAAAAACTAATTATAAATCATAAAATGATGGGAATTGGGTTTTCAATATTGAATATGAGTTAACTTGTTTATGAATAATTAAAAATTTGAATTTTTTGATAGGCCCCTAAATGAACATATAACAAGAACAAAATGGGTCATTAAATTTAAGAAAACTTTTTATATATTTTTTATCAGAAATGGAGCTTTGATAGTAAAAACACATCAGTCATGAAGATGAAATTTACTATGAATAAACATTTTCTCCCATAGATAGACTAAAATCCTTTGGAATCTAATAATTTTATGTAAAATATATAAATTTTAAAATTATCTCGACATATTTAATGGTATCATCTTTAAATGGTTTTCTTGTGGAGAATATTAATTATGGGAAACCTATATATTATGAAAATCCACTCATTCCAAATTATAATTAGAAACATATCATATCAAAATATGGTCTTAAATAAGTATAAAGAGTGTGGTATAAAATATTTATTTCATTTATTTATTAAAATTAGGTATTATTGGATTTATAAAACAATACATTGTTTAAGAAAACATCAAAATATGAAAATTTACTTGTTTAAAATGATATTTATTATGTTGTTTCATTCAAAAAATATGAAATTTTGTAATGATGTATCAAAACTCATGAAAATAAGATTTCATATAAGAATTATTGGGATTTTTATATTTTTTCTTAGTTTATAAATTTATCAAAAAGTCGTTAATAATGTGATAAATCATATTTAATTAATAAATAAATTATAAAAATCTTCTATATGTGACACCGTATTACTATTTTTAAGTATTCTAAATCACTTATTTTAAATCTATCTTAGTTGGGGTTCGTTTGGGATTAATTTGGGTTAAATTTTAATGTTTTTGGAAATTTCTATATTAGTGCGTGGTTAGCGCACAGTTTCTCAAATCATGGACCCTCCACAACAAAATTGTTGATGTCAGATAGGTGGATTTTAATAACTTGGGAACTATCTACCAAATTGTGCTCCCTCTCTAGAGAAACAGTGCAACATATATATAACAGGTGCACAACTTGATCATGGTTTGACTAAACTATGTACATGATATTTTATGTGATCATAATTTTTATTAAAATTTTATAAACTCTTTTTCCCCAATGGGAACAACATTTACCCAAATTGATTTCTCCATTCCTTGGGGCTCCCTAGAAGAGTTCTTGTCCCATAATACTCCTCCTTAAATCAATTCTAATCTAGATGAACACCCTCCGATATTATAACTATTTTACACCTCTCGTTCTTAATCTCCCATGATCCCTTTATCCCTCTTTCGGATTCAATGGATCCCTGTGTTTTCTTTTGAATCAATTAGATACTTTTTGGTTTTATAATAACATGTTTTACCACTGCCTCTCATTTCTTATGACCATCATTCTTCATGGAAAAATCAGGATTATGGGATGATGACTGGAGATCCATTAGACTATAAGGAATGTGGTTCTATTATGTTGCCCAATTTTTAACAACCGTAATTTTTTTAATTATTATTATTTTAAATAAATTCAATGTATTGGTTTTAATTAAATGTGTTTTAATAATTTTGTTGTAAAATTCCAATTGATTTGAATTTGGGTTTTTAAGAATAATTGGTTCTTGACATGAAATTGAAAAACCCACCAACTCCATTGAATTATGGTGGATTTGGAAATTTGTGGTATTAAAGTTTTTTAATTGAAATTGTATAAGTGATGTAAATTATTTATATTTTATTGTTCATTTGATGAAAATTATTTTGGAGTCGTGCTTCCATGGGACAAGGTTCCGAATTGGTGTTTTTAATAATTTTATTTCATTGATGTCTTGTGCTGTACAATATACCAAGATTTGATTATGCCCCACAATAGTGCAGATTATCTTATGGTATATGCACAACTATTCTTGGATTTTTTTTCACAAAATATTTATTTCCATTGGTAGCTTATGCTTCACACATGGCCAGTCTTTAACGAACAATAGTATATTAGTAAAAAAAATTATTTTATACAGAAATATATAAATTAGAAGATATGTTAGTGTTTATGAATATTATTTACAATATAATGAAAATATAATATTTATAGTAATTAATAATTTGTTACCCATTAATTTGGAATGAAAATATATTCTAATTGATTATACAGGGAACATTATTATTTTAATGTCCTTAATGTCATTTTTTCGTAATAAATTATATAAATTATAATTAGGGAAAAATATTAATTAAAAATATTTTATATATCTCTAATAAAATATTTTTTATTCATATAATATATTATATAAGTACATGATATTAAGAGGCCCAATTTTAGGCATAAAAACATAATTTTATTCAAAAGGGAAATTTTTCACCTTTTATGGAGAACCCATTTTAATCAAAATTTTAACAGTTTTATATATTAAATTTGAAAAATATACACTTCTTCTATGAAAGTGGATTATACAAATTTACATTGTTTAAATTTTATTTTCACAAAAGTATCATGTATTGGGGAATATTAACAAAAAATTAATTGGAAAGAAATTTTTTCATAAAAATATTTCTATAATGTTATATTATATATTTGAATGTTTTTAAATTATAATTAAATTATTTTTCACCTTTTAATGAATTTGAGATCATTGGGTAAAATTTTAGATTGATTTTTGATATTAAAATGTTTAAATATTTTTCTTGTTTTAACATTAAGAACTCGTTTCCACACCCAATAAATGTGTTTAATATTTAATTTGTTAATAAATTTATATGATTTGAATTTTGAAAAATGTATTCAATATTTGAAATAACAGGGTCCAAATTATTTAAATATTTTTTTATTTTGTCCATTATAAAAACTACCATTAGTAAATATTTATATACCATAGATAAAGGTAAATTATGTAATTATAGGTAAAAATAATATTATAGTATTATAAAATTACATTAACACTCATCCTAATTTAATTTTATGAGTGGATGTCGAAAAAATAATCCTTTGGCTGAAATAATATAATTTTTATTACACTTTTGTATGAATACGACATTTATAATAATTTATTAATGATACATTAGAAATACATACTCATATTTTTAAGAAGTAAATCATTATTAATATAAGGATATAAAATATATAAATTCGAATATTACTATAAATTCAAAATATATTATATTTTTATATATCGTGATTTTTTATTTTTATTTTTCATAGGAGAAATAATTTAATTAAGGAATTGTGTAATGATGATGTCGTTATTGTTCAATTATAGCATATATCAAATAATTTATATTAAAACAAAAAAAAAATATAATTTAACAATATTAATTACATGAACGAATTTTATAAACATATATATAAATTTCACTGTTATATAATATATGTTAGGTCGATGTAATTATGTTGTTAGTATATTTCTATAAAGAATAATATTTTATAGTATGAAAATAGAAATAAAAATATTTTAAAGTAAATAATATTTTGATAAATGATATAATTTTTTAAAAAATATATAATTCTTCCATGTAATAATATTAATTATAGAAATTCCCTCATTGATCCATTTGGGGTTTGTATTGAATTTTATAGAAACAATATTAACCCTTGCCATCAAAAAGTAATATTGACATGGTAAAAAAATAAAGGGTCTAAGTAAGGGTTAAATAAAAAGGCTAAGATTATTATTATGACCAAAACATGTCAAATATTTTTTTTAATGAGAGTATTTCAACCCATATAAATATTATCTACCAAACAAGTCACATATTAAATACATTAAATTGAAAATAATTTTATAATTATTTAATTGTTAGTGCGTTTTCAAGAGTACCCCTTCCCTCTCTAATAAAAATAATCCTCCTCTATCACTCCTACACACTAATTTTTAATATAAAGGAAGCTTAAATCCTTGACCCAAAGAGGAAAACATCAGTTTCCCTATCTGGGGATCTAGAGGTAGATCATTAATGAAAAGGTAATATCTTACAAACTCCCGCAAAATTGTTTCTTCTTCAACTTTCTCTTCATGTGGTGATTATTTTATAAATTAATAAAAATGGTATCTAATAAATTTTTTGATGTAATTTTGATTAAGAAACAACTATATTCCTCATTTTATCCATCCAATAAAAACTAAAATTACAAAATCTGCGTATGTACGCCTTTCCATCACCACACAGTGGAGTAGTTAATTTTACATCAAAAATTTATTTGGATGGGTATAATGATGGATATAATGGATATAATTAATAAATATGATAATATATTTATTATTTATAATTATTAAACCGCATAATTCCCCACACCATTTAATATAATTAGAATTATATCATCCTCTGTGTGTACATACAACCTATTGTATCCATGATGCAAAGAGAATATTTTTCCTCACTATCCATTTAACGAATGATTATTGAAATGTATATAATAAATAAATATGAAATAAATGACATAATAATTAATATATATATATATATACATATATTTCATTTATCGTCTTCAATTTAGTACGACAAGAAAATAGAAACATTATTCATGCATATGCAATGATTATTATCTCCATGAATGTTGTATTAGAATTCATATATCAATCTTGTATATATATTTACATACTAAATATATATTCTATATAAATAATTTTTTTGTTATGTATGTAATAAAATCCTGATATTAGTAATAGGACCATGAATAATAAGATAAATCACGTATGATAACCGAAGTTGTTAATTCCCAAAACGTATCATTAACTAGGATTTTTTAAAAAACATGTAATATAATGGAATAAATGAAATAGATATGATATAATTAATATTATTTAACTTTTTATAAGATTATAATCTGTATATAAACACTATACTTATGTTTTAGACATGTATATAGGTAATCATACATAAGGTAAGAGAGTTTTGTCTCACCTTTACTTTTATGAGACACCTGCCTCATAAGCTACTCGTTTATTATACATGTTGTATATACTATCCCTTAATATCTATAATGAGGCTCAAAAAGAATACTATTATGTTTTCATATCCATATTTTTTTATTCCAGGGAAAATATTAATCTATAGATTACAAAGTTGAACAGGTAATTCCATAATCTCTTTATTATTAGGATTATTTATATATAAGTATCTGATATGAAATATTAATCATATATGGTCGTGTTACATAAAAATGTAAAACAAAATATTTTAAATTTTTTTCAAAAAATTTTTAAATTATGTATTACCCATGTATGAATTTTTGGTAAATTTTTGTAAGGGAATTTTTTTTCTTTTTCATAATGTTCTTCCTTTTGACTTTTCTTTAAAAAGTATGAGGAAAATTATTCATATTTTATGTTATACATCATTAAAAGAAATTCCATTGTTTTGTCATAATGAATTGAGGATTCCCTTATATTTTTTATTTTTTATTTTTAATGAATATTATTTCTTTTAATATTAAATCTCATTTTTATAAAATAAAATGTTATCTAACAAAAGAGGGTATTTTCCTCAAAAAAAATTTAAAATGATTTTTTCATCATTTTTTTAATTTTTTCAACATGTATTCAATGAAAAATATTTTGAATGTTTTATATGTTTTAAAAATTTATTTTTTATGGAAAATTCATATTCAAAGGGATCATTAAAAATTCTCCACCATTAGGATGATATGGTTTCTTTTAGTTCAAGTATACCATTCATGTTATTTCTACGAATGATTTATGTTTCGATGGAATTATTTTTTTGAATCATTTTCTTTTCACAGGTTATGATTTTGATGAAATGATTATGAAACCTTTATATTTTCCACTGGTGAGGATATGGGTGCATATTTCTAATTCCCATTTCTTTTCATAGGTTATGATATGGTTTTATATGATCATGTGGCTCATGTGTGTATGATTTATTTATTATATCTGTGGGCATATATCTCTATCCAATACATTGGGTAAATATTTAGATCTCATGACAGAGAAATTAAGGATGCTTTCCCCTATTATGATAATGGGAGTGAACCATGACTTCTATGATGGAATGGAATGTTTACCCATAATACCAATTTGGCCTTTGCAGAAATTACTTGATGAATATTGAAATCATTATTATATGATCCTGTTTTTGAAACAATTCCTTGTTTTATTCCTATATTATCCTTTCATGGATCATGATATTTATTTCATTATAATTTATTTCATATGAATTATCAATCTTTATGACATGATATTGTTTTTGATCTTTGATATTAAAGGTATGATATTCTATTTTCACGATCTTGTTCTCATACCCTTACACTCATGATCATATTAAATTGTATCCCTTGTTTACCATTACCGAGAATCTAATCTCACTCTTATTCTTATGTTTTATTTTCCCTCAATTATAAATAATTGTTTTAGTTAGGGTTACTAAAGGGGAAGATCATTTTGGTATAATGTGATGATCATTCACTAAATTTGAGTAATGTGTTACATTTTTTCAAAGGCATGATAATAATATGGTATTTATGTGTGTTTTTGTGTAATGTATTACATATTCAGGAAAAATGATGTAATATAATTGTACATCAATCATGGGATTCAAAAATTGGTATCAGAGTAAAATTTTGGTTAGCCTTTCAAAAATATAATGGTAAAAAAGTATTGAGATCACTGGGGACATCTCTACAGATTTTTTGTGGGATGAATATTGAGATAAGTCTGAGGACGAGTTAATATATAGTAAAATGTCTAGAAATTTTGGTAAATGATATAGTGAGTGGCTTCCATGAATTACATCCATATTTGGATACTTCATGTGGATGTGGATCTGGCACAAATGGTTCTAGTTGTAACAGCTTTGACATGCTTAATGGATCCTGACTCGAGTGTAACAAATTACATGACAATGATCTCTATTGTACACCTAGATTGACACTCCTACACGATATGTGTTGGAAATTCAAAAATCATTAGGAATAATCATGAAGTAAATAAAAATACATTTTCAATGAATAACCTAGTATAATCCAACGGTGTCATAGATTACGTAAGGTGTCCTAATTTAGAAATCATTTATACAATTTTTATTATTTTGTGGTTTTCAGCATGAAATATGATTCTCACATTATGATTTTATATTTTATTATGTAAAGGGAATGAGGAATATTAGGGTTAACATTATTGTTGATGTACACTTTTTTTATGAATAGTCAAATTGGATGATCGTTGTAGATAATGATATTGTTATTATGCAGAATCAACTATCACGATATATCATTAAAAATGTATGGTTTTGTATTATTACAAACATTTCAAATAAGAGAAACATATAAATATATAATTTTTTGCTTGTTATGGAAAATAGAGTAATGAATATTCAATTTCATGAATGTTAAAAATAAGGGAAGAAGATCATTGAGGAATACATAAAATAGAGGCGATGATTTTCTCCCTATAGAAAAATGTGTAATGTAATGATGAATTATCATGGATTTCAGTTTAACATCTATGGAAAACACGGGCATTACCCAAGTCAATTCCCTAAATAATAATTAAATTCTAATATTATGAAAGAATTATTCTATGAGAATCATTAAAATGGAAATATTAAGTTATATATATATATATGAATTTCATAATCCTCAATGGTTAATTATATAATGATTATATTGTTTATATTTTTTCTAAGGATTTTCAAAAATATGTTGGCTAGTTATAATGGATAAGAAAAGTGATTTAATAGATGGTTAGTCATAGCATGTGAACTCGATGGTACTAATTACAAGAGGAACTAATAAGAAATTTTCTTAAAAAGTATATTTCTCTATAATGGATGGAGTTTCTACCATTTATGGATTCATGTAATATATCCCATAAACATTGGAGTAAGTAAAAAAGCATATTTTTAATAAGGATTAACGGCAATCCATGATATTTCCATATATAAAGAAAAAACATGATAAATATATTAACATGTTTGTAATGTGACTACCAAGAGATATATTGAGTAATATGGCTGATCAATGTTATGCTGATTTCGTAAAATATTTTCTAAAGAGTTTTACTTCATATTGAAAAATGGATATATGGTTAATGATTTATGTAACGATTAAGTTAAAATTTTGTTGATGTTTGAGATATTAAGCTATTGTAACACCACTTGAGGATTTATTCATATTGTAGAACATGTTAGAACAACATTGTGTTTATAATTACTAATTACATATGAGTAGAATACCAATGATCTCATGATCTATTAGCACTTCAAGAATGAAAATTTCACCTTCAATTTTGGAGAAAGTGGTGAAGTGGACCATGGAACAAAAAATGTTGATGTTCTCATGAAATCATGTAAGTACATCATTTCATGATAATTATTTAACATTAGGGAAAATGATCAGGAAAATAAAAACATTATCCTATAACCATGGTTCCAAAGAATCATGTGATCTTTCATGATTTCATAGAATCATGTTCTTGTCATTGTTATATTTGTCAAAACCATGTTTTATATCACTATCCCTCATAACATGATAGTTAGATTTTTCTTACTTGTCTATGTATTTACATGATACCTATATTCTCCTATAAGGAAACCAAATTATTAGTTACTCTGGGAAACCATTATGATTTCAACTATAATTTTTTAAAATGAAGTTTTAGTTTTTCTTTTTAAACTATTGGTTTTTATAAATCTTACATTCAAGTATTAAATATTTAATGACCACAGTGAATTTTGAGGGTGAAATTCATTGTAATGGAGTAAAATGCAACACCCATGTATTTTTTAATTAATTGATTTCATTTGTGTCTTGTGTCATAAATTCCACCAAGATATGATTTAACTAAATTAAATTTTATAATAGCTTGTCGATATTGCAACACTATTCGTGGCTTGTGTTACACACAATTTTGACTTCCTCAGATAGCTTTCTTTCCACACATGATCGAGCTTAAACGAAAAATAAAATGTTATTAAAATATTATTATTCAACATATTAAGATATAACCTAGAAATTAAATTAGTAATTATTAATATTTTTATCCAACTTATAAAAATATAAGTTATTTAATACAAATTAATTTGTTACAAATTAACTACAAATAAAAATATATACACTTTAATTATAAAGAAAATATTTTAATTTTTATACTCTCAAAGTAATTTTGTCTTAATAAATTCTCTACACTAAAAATATGGAATGATATTAATTAAATAAATATTTTATATACACAAAATATATTATTTATATTGAACCGATATATTTTATTAGAACATCATTAGAACAATACCTTTTTTATGCAAAAAAATATTTTTCCAAAAGGGTAATTTTATAGCCCTTTGCTGGAGAAAATAATTTTAAACCAATTTTTGAAACATTTATTTATTACATTTTACCAAATAAACTTCTTATTTGAAATATGTTTATAAAAGTTTATTTTGGTTTTATTTTTTTCTTTTCTTATAGGTTTCATGTTTTGAGGGATAATAAAAAATTGTAAAAGTTTAATTGAAAACAACTTTTTCCTTCTAAATAATTTATAGTGTTAAATTATATTTTTGATTGGATTTATAGAATAATTGAATCATGTTTTTATAATTTAATCCAATGATGGTCATTGACATAAATTTTAAATTATATTTAGATATAGAAACAATTCGTTGTTTTTTATGTTTTGATTTTAAAAACCTTTTTTCTCACCCAATCAATGGGATATATTTTAAAATATTTATTAGAAATAATTTTTTTTAAAAATTAATTCCATTCCTGGAATCATATGGTAAAATTGTGTAAATATATTTTTTTCTATTTTATGGAATTTGGTATAGTAACAGTAGTAAATTTTTATTTACAATGAATTATGGTAAATTGGGAAATTAAAGGTAATGATAATATTATAATATTATAATATTACCCTAACACATGTACTAATTTAATTTTATTAGTGTAATTGACCAAAATCAACCTTACGTCTAAATTATAACATTTTAAGATACTTCTTGGAGAATAAGAAATTTGTTATATTTAATTTAAAGAAATATTAAAAATATCATTCCAATATATTTAAAAATAAAATCATTTTTAATATATTGTTATACAGAAGATATATTATACTATAAATATTGATTTGAAATATAACAAATTTATATTCGTCCTTCTAATTAATTTTCAACTTTTAGAGACAAAATAATTTAATTAAATTCTTATATAATGATGATGCAATAATTTTCCTATTAATGGAAATATCAAATAAATTATATTAAACAAATTAGAAATAAGAATTATTTAAAACAATTAATCACATCCATGAAATTTTTTGATATATATTTTGTTTTACTATTATATTAGATGTTTTTGATATACGTTATCATTTTGTTATGATATTTTTATAAAATTTTTTTGAATATTATTAATATAACATTAATGGACACTTTAAAACAAATTATATTTTATTAAATGATATAAAATCCAAGAATAATGATTTAGTCTAACAAACTAGAATATGGTGAAAAAAGTCATAAATGACAAAGTCGAGTTTTTTTTTCATTTTAAAGTTAATATATTAACACTAAAGTGTATAAAGTAATGATTTCATGGTAAATGATAAAGGGTATACCTAAGGGTTAAATCCAAAAGAAAAGTTCATTACTGTGGTCGGCGTATATCAAAAACTAATTTGTTGAGATGATTTTGACCCATAAACAGTTTAGATATTAAATAGATTCTCACAAATCGCTCCCCATAATGTGTACCCATCCCATTCCATCAATGGGTGAAGTGGGTTAATGACACCAGAGTCCTGTCTCTAATAGGCCCCAGTTTGGAGAATATCAGAGTGGGTATAGTAAACAAACATATGGGAGGAATTACCCTCTAATAGAACATAAGTGAAAGAGAGACATAAGTTAGACACCAAAAAAATCCAAATAATACCAAAAAGTAATATAAACCTACGTTTACATAAGTAATTCCATTAATGAACTACTACAATGAAATGGGAAAACTAAAAGTACCAATAGAATAGAAAATGGCAGAAACTGTGAATCTTTGAATCCTCCTACAAAATCATAAGCTAAATGTAAACGACTAATCTATAACCTAATCTATGTGACTTGAAAATTGTTTATATAATCTACGGTGAGTGTAATAATATACTGAGTTGGATCCTCCTTTGAGCCTCTCATGTAAAATTAATGAAAGCGTGAAAAATCACAGTGAACAACAGGAGAAACTAAATCATCCCCTAAAAAGGCATACTGAATTCACAAACTCACCATGCTGGAATCACTATGTATCACCTACATAATTATATAATATAAAAAATAATATCAAGGGTACTCTATTACCACTTATCCACTAGTTTTTTGTTTTTCCCCAACGCCACATGTCGTGAGAATCTCTCTCCAAAAATGCTTTCCCCAAAGACAGCTGGGTGAAGAACCAAAACATTCAACTCATGAAACTCACCACCATATACACACAACCAATTATAATGAGGTTGTTTTTGGTAGCCACCACATTTCTCATAATGTGTATCAATCATTAGGTATTATATGTCAAACCATCACAACTCATATTCGAATTAGGATCCTAAATCCATCACAACCTATAAAAATTATATCCAAAAAAAATCACTTAGGAAACAATATCTAGAATATATGTGGGTGAACTAAACTATATCCATTATATACCTCTATAAATATATATGGGTAAATCTAACCATCAGGCATAACATCAATTTTAATAATCATGTGAAGAGATGAGGGCCAAATGGTGTTGTCAACCATCCATCCTCCGACAAGGATGATGGTCAAAATACCAACCCCAGGGCTCGATATCTCTAGGGTGGTAGTTTTCCTATCCAATGATATGGAGTAGAGTATAGAAACACCAATGTACTTAATATAATAGAGATAACAACCACACAATGGAAAAACCTAGTCTTAGACTAATCTACTACTAATATCTCTCGAACTTCCAACTACCACTACTAAGAAAGTATGTCATATAACCAAAAAACCATTTATAGTGATAAATTATGTTACGTATCAATTTTTATCAGTTTCAAATTAATTTAATTGAACTTTCCACCAGTAATTAATTGTTATCAATTTCACATTACATTCAATTATCATTCCAACAAAGATCGATTCCCCCTAGGCATAACCAAACCGAGTCCATGGATTCCTAGAAATATTACCTTGGCATTGCATCCCAACACACACTAAAACCATGGGTTAAACAATAATCCATTATATAAAAACATTAAAACTTTCCAAATTTATGTATTTTCAGGTCTTATAGAAAAAAAATCAAAGATACCAACCACAAGGGGGTCAACATAGTGAGTAGATGATCGACCTTTCGATTTTGTGCCTCCTACAATAGATGCATAGACCAATCCATCCTCCAAAAGATCATCATAGAAATCATGTGGAATATCCCAAATGTATTCTCCTATTTTAGAAGGAGAGTAAGTAGAATAATATTCATCATGAACTATTTAAATTAAAGGATATATAAAAATAATAGATTCAATAAGAATCTAGCTATCGTATCAACGAGTAATTATAGCTTCATTGCATTCAATAATATCTAGTGTACTCCCCACCACCCATATGAAAAATTCGATGCATCAGTCCACTCTAGGTATCAAATACTTCCATAATAACTACTAACCCTTACCCTAGGTTCCATGATGACTGTACATATTCATCCATCATAGGCTCAGATCAAATCACAAGAAGTAGAAAAAAAAAATTCAACTAGGATCTTGGCCCTAAATAAGGAATTAAACCTTCTCACCACAAACTCTCATGGTTCCATATCACAAGGAACTAGATCATACTTGAAAATTAAAGAATCTCATCCCATAAAGTCAATATATTTAACCACACTGCCGATTCTTTATTCTATATTGAATAAAAAGATTCATTATTCACATGTTCCATCTTCAGGAAACCTATGAAAAAACTGATTCATTAAAATGCCAATTTATTCCTTTATCAAATTAATTATCAATTGATTTTAAATTTAGGTTATTTACCAAATTTCCATCAAAAAAATCATGCTAACCACTAATATCATAGAAATATAACTATTCATCAAATTGAAGTGGAAAACTTTTATCACTGTATGAAGAAATAATATATGATGGATACTAACTCATTAATCCAGTTCAAATAATTATTATGTCAATTTCATTTCAATATAATTTTCTAAATCATGGTAGCTCTTTGATTTCATGTAAATAACTATAGAATAAATGAATCTCTTACCTGAAAAGGTCTTCAACATTCATCATTCAGGAATGAAGCACACTACAAATCATAATCACCTCTCCAATAATGACATATATTGATTAATTATAGACACTTCCTAGTTGCTGCAAAATAGAGGGTTCACATACAAGAGGGAAAACTCCATGGGGAACATGATCTAAGGATATAGCCCAATTAACAACTCACATTATAGGAGGAATCCTAGGATTCCAATTACAAAGAATCTTTTATTTATGAAAAAGGGCATAGGTTAAATCTTACTTTTGAAAATCTAATCGGATTAGCTATTTAAATATGGTTTAGATTTTCCATTAAAATTGTATATTGTCGAGATTAAACATCTTGACCGTGTAAAGTAACCTAAACCCTTATGAAACATTAAATATGAGTAATTGGAATTTAATTAGCCTTATATACCGTAAAACAAGGATATGAATTCATTTTATGAAAAATATAATATCAATGGGGGGGAAACTAGAAAAATTGGACGACATAGGCCTATTGGAAATGACTGAGCATTGGACGAGTCATCACTGTGAGTCACCATCTGATAAGCTACTTGTGGGATTCACCAGTGAAACTCATTGTTTGGTGTACTGAAATTGGGGAAATCACCATTAGAATACTCATCGTTGGATGTGTCACCATTGGATGGGTCATCATTGGAAGACTCAATGCAATAAACTATAATCGGCGACTCACCGCTGTGAGTCCCCACTACAACTCACCATTATGAGACACTATTAAGAAACACCATTACAAGATACCATGGATTGTCAGTAGAGAGTCTCACCATTGCAACCTAAAATTCAGACTCACTGCCCCCGACTCACTAGTAAAATGAGATACTATGGGAAAACATGAATTTTGAATACTCTTGAAAAAATTCATCATGATCCACCAAAACATCTCAAAAAAAAGATTTTCCCAAGGGAATAGATAAGAGAGGTCAGATATATTACATCAGATTCCTCTTAAAGCATAATTATCCTCAAGAATCCAAAATAAACCCATATAGGAAATATAAAAGGGGTATTCTGAACATCAACCCCACGAGATACCTTTCAATGATCTCACCACAATAAGAGCTCAACTGCTTTATCAGGGAACAACACAAAAACACTCAACAACCACAACCATCTCTGATACACTCTCTAATGCAAGATACCTGTGAAGATATAACATTACACAATAAGTAATAAGATAAATATATCTCATTAATAGAAACTGTATACATCCCCCAAACTAAAATATTTACAGATGAAGTGTTAAACATAAAATAGATTGTGGTACTGAGCACGTGTCTATGAATCATGTTACTAGAAATCTCCTTCACGCCATTGTTCTACCATAATTAATTAACAATGTGGATAGTATGCCCATGATACACCTTCTCTATGTCATCCTGGATCTCTATAGGTCGATCCTTGATGTTTGGATCACTGACGTTGTCGATATCACCCCAATAAATGACATGAGATTCGTCATCAAGGTAATTAAATAGTTGTGACATGTTGAAAAGCTCATGTATCCAGCACATCTACATGGGACGTGCTACCCAATAAACCGTGGCTCTGACATGATCCAACACATCGAATAACCCATAAATCCAAGGAGAAAGCTAACTCTAGTGAACAATACCTTGCTACCCACAATGTTGTGTCTTTTTAAGAAACATGTGATCCCCATTTTCAAAATTCAGAGGTCTCCTCCTATGATCAAAATCAGAGTTATAAGGATCATAAGCTTCATTCAACCAGATGTGAATCACCTGACCCCTAACTATTGTACTCTATACTAGTTCTGACCTGTGAATTAAGGAAAATCTAACCCTATTCCAACATAATAACAAATGTAATAGTCAGCCATAATATTATTAAAATGGCTCCATAATAATGGTGGAGTGGAAAATAGTTTATTTAAGATAACTCTACCAAAGGAAAGTGCCTCATACACAAACCACCAAAATCCAAGACACCAAAGTGAAATATGTCTTCATGAGTCTCAATGGAATTCTCCATCTGACTTCTGTTCTATGAATGAAAATATGTTCTAAACCATAGTTGAGATCCAAAATAATTATATAGACCACTGCACTCCCTGAGGGTAAAAAGGGACCCCAATCAGAAATGATCAACCATGGGAATCCATGGTGCCTCACCACATCATCCGGATAGATATTCAACAAAAACTACACTAATATCAACATCTTGATCTCTATAATGTGGGATAATTTTTTCAAATAATCCACTACCCCCCATATATAATCATAGACTCTCGGATCATGAGATAAACCAGTATTAATTCCCATTCATATGTCATACCACTTCAACTGAGAAACATCTAATAGTCAAAGTGAACCATCAGGAATATGGTTCCTGGCCTTCACCATCCGGAAGACCAAACATCGAGAGTCAAATATTAAACTAGACACTTCAACCCGGCCACCAAAACAAACCTACCAGATATCCGTAAACAATTTTCCCTCCATTTTGTACTGTTAAGGGTGAACTATAGAACTCTCTGAGAACCATCTCACACGATGCGAAAGGAATGAAAATCATTCACTAAAAATAACCAATGTTTCTCACCATTAGACAAACCATTTAGGTCCATGCTACCAAACACGTGGTCTCTCAAGACCTCCACATCTAGAACCCCCCAACTGGGGATCTTCTACCACCTACATTATAGATTACTACTCCATCATCGTAAAAAATAAAACCTATAACACCACCTTCTCTTATATCAATATGTCATTCAAAATGTTCATCCATCACTCTCCAAGAATCACCTGATTTACGCATTACATCACTATGTGACATCCTACTCAGTACAACAACTACAAAATTACCCTTTATAGGTGTATATAAAATATCAAATTCATAATCTTATAAGGACTCCATCCACTGGCACTATCACATGTTCAAGTCACATTTGGAGAAAACATACCTTAGGTTTTTATGATCGATGAATGCCATGAAACTCTCTCTAATGAGGTAATTTTTGACAGCCATAGGGAAACACCACTTCTAGAAAATAGATATTGTGGTTTACATAGTTATATTTGTGCAGATAAAAATGTTGAGACCCATTAGAAAGGAAAAATCTCTTTTCCATCATAAAATTACAAACCCTAGACACAAGGCATCACAAGAAACCAAAAACTAAACTCCTTCTGCCTACAAACAAGGAATTGGACCCATAAATAATTTCTCCTTTAGATACTTGAATTCCACCTAACACTAATGAGTCCACACAAATGTATAATCTTTTCTAGTCAATGGTATCAGAGGTCTAACAACTATAGATAAATTGTCTTTAAATATACAAAATTAGCTATCAAGATGAATGAAACTTCACACCTCTTCCACTTTCTTGAGGGATACCCATTACAAAACAAATTTTATGATTGATGGATCAATAAATATTCAGTATTGGGATAAAACATTACCCAATAAACCGAATTCTTGAGCTCGAAAATCACACTTTGACATCATTCTAAATTTCTTCTCATGATGAAGAACTCCCAAAATAGCACAATGATAACCTGCATGCTTCTCCTCCTATATCGATTTCAAATGTTTTTTCATTGATGAAAATACCATTAATATATCTATGAAATCATGACACAAAGTGTTCATTAACCCCGTGAACACAAATTATGTATTCGTCACTTTTAACAGGATCACAACGAACTCGTAATGCCTAGGATGATAATGAAATGTAGTCTTGGGGATATCCTCATCCTTTACACAAATTTGATAATAAGATGAAAAAAATAAATCATTGAAAACTTTTTTTCACATTACAATTTATAAAATAAATCATTAATCTCTGGAATAGTACATTGGTTCTTCATTTTCACTCAGTTCAAGAGATGATAATCAATACACACCCACAAACTGCTATCATATATCTTCACACAAAAACATTGGTTAACCCCTTGGTGAAACACTGGGCTGAATGAAACTACACAACAACAAAATATAGATCTATATACATAGCACTTTTATCTAAGAATGTTCCATCTTATATAAAGAGAATGAGATAGGAGACACACCTGGTTGTGGCGTGATCTCCCATCAAGGGGTGATGCTAAAGAATATTCTGAAAGGAAATCAGTGTAGTCTTCCATGAACCTAGAAAAAAATGACTGCATAACATCTTAAAAACACTAAAATAGCATAGCCATAAAGTTTGACAAGGATGAAACACACAAATGACCCATCTGATGGTCTTTCTGTTCAAAAAACACTAATGAATATATATAAACATCGAAGAACATAACCTACCTCCTAAATAAATACTTGGGAGTCTACACCTATAAAAGCTGATCCATGTCGAGATGAAATAATATTTTTGTATCATTAAACATAAGAAATCTCCTCAAAAGAGGTGCTACAAAAATAATAGATCATCGTCTCTACATACATAAAACATGTCAGCTCAACATTAAATTTTCATAGTTAATTCTAATGGAACTATAATCCTATCTACATCAAGACCCAAGTCATGGAAAAGAGAAGGCGATATGCTGCATTGTTTAACTCCTGAATCATAAAAAAGAAAAAGCCATTCCAAAAAAAAGCAAAGGATCCATTGAATGATGTCTGTATCACATAGTGTTAGAAATGCTAACACATGAAGATGACCATTACCTACTCTATGCCATATCTAACCATAATGAAGACCAAATATATGACTAAACTCTACTCAATGATGATGGAGAGAATCTGAGAGATTTCTTATGCCATCCACATCTTCTATCTTCTAATCCAGGATAGTGCAACCTACTACTATTGAATAATCTTGAATATCCTCAATTGAGGTACCAAGAGTGAAACACCTGGAACATGATGAATCCTCATAATGGTCAATCACTGACGAAACTATTGAACATATACAACACAAGAAAAACAATTACCTAATATTTTATAATATTACAGAGATTTTATTCCCTAATAGAAATGAGACATTGAGGGTTGGGACCTACCCTCAGCCTCCGAAATCCCTAGACCACAAATATATATTATGAGGACTCTGAATGACTTTCCTCTTGTGATGATCCAGTTATGGATATCATCCCCTCGATGACCTATCCCATCACTAGAACCTCAAAATATGTCTTCAACATAAATGGAGTGACTAGGAACTGTATATCTAGATGGAAATGCTCCTAAATTTTCCTCGCCCTGGTCTCCACATCTCGAAACATGCCCAAAGAATATCACTGATGGTTATGGAAAATGATCATGAACTCCCAAACACCAGATCTACCCTGTAGAATGGTAATAAAGTCCTTGAAATAAAGCTCCTTCAGGGCCGAAGATGGAGACACTTCTCTGAACTACTCTAAGAAAATATACAATGATAATGCTAATTCCTTGTTATCGCTGAGGAAAATAAACCACAACTACCTCACTTCGCTAAACAACAACGCCCCAAACAATGATACCCAGTTCTGCTTTCGATCTTTAATCAAAATGAATTATATCTCAAACACTTTTATCTAGTCTTCAATAACTGCATCTAAAACCATGACATCTTAATTTTACAGATTCTGGTGCAGAAACACATGTATTATCCACCTCTATGAGTCATAATCGTCAAACTCTACACCACGACAATATTCCCACGGAACCAATTAAACATCTTCTACATGAACTTGATGAGGACGTTGAACCCAAACCAAACATGAAAATGGAAAAAAGATTGAGATATTAAACCTAATACAAGGATGACTTTAACATTAATTAATTATTTTCTTTTGTTCATTTTAGGCCAACCTATACCATGATATATCAATTCAAAAATAGCCTCAAATAATAATGATGAATTATCATTTACTTTGTATGTACATATAATCATGTATCCCCAAATTTTTTATCCACTATAATCTTGAAGTTCCTTGGATCAGATCCCAGGGGCACCTAAATAACTGTGGCTCAGTCGGTCTCCCGTGTTTAAAAATCTTTCCAAACATTGCTGACACTATTTTCCTACTAAACCATGCAAATCACTGTACCTAACTACAAATTCCATTATATCACTCAACATAAATCTAATATTACTCTATCATGACCCCTCCCCAAAATGGGTACCCCTCCTAGGGTGATAATGGGAGAAGAGAGATAATGTCACCCACGTACTGCCTCTAGTATGACCTGGGATGGTGACTAGAACTGAAGTTAAAATAAATACCAAACTAGAGGAATTACCCTATAAACAAACACATTAGATAGAGAAAGATAATATAGAAACAAACAAACTCATTCTTATACCCAAAGGTAAAATAAACCCAAGTTCACATATGTAATGTCGTGAAAAAATGATTATAACGAAAATAGATAACTAAAAGTACCGAAAGAATGTAAAACAACAACAACCACAAATCCCAAACAATTCTTGCAAAACCTAGAGATAGTCATAACCACACTGATCTCCAACCCAATCCATGAGACCTAAAAGAAAATTTATATAACATAGGGTTACTATAAAAGTATACTCATTAGGATCCTCCCTAGTGCCTCTCGTGGAAATGTATAGAAAACATGAATAAGAATAGTGAATAACAAGTGAAACGAAATCATCACATAAATAGGTATGACAAGTTTCCAACCTCACCATGGATACTCTCACCAAGTTTCACATAAAAGAGTATATAATATAATTATGAATATCTAGGTTACCAAGCTACCATTTCCTGACTATTTTTTCACTTTTCCAAAACATCACATGTCGTTAGTATATATCTCTAAAATGCTAGCCCAAGGAGTCCTGGGTGAAGTACCAAAACATGATCCTTAGGCAACTCAACACCATATCCATATAAAACAAAGTAACAAGGTTGTTTCATGGAGCCACCATATCCCTCATAACTTGTATCAAGCATCATTTATTATACCTCAATCAATCACATACCATACACTATGGAAGGATCCCCATGCCATCACAGCCTATACATGTTATACCAATAGTAGCACTTAAGAATCTATATCTAGGATAAGTGTTTGTGAAATGAAGACAATCTATTACATCCCTCTACAGACTATATGTGGAAAAATAAACATTACTCATACCAACAAAAGTAATAATTAGGAGAATATACCAGGGCCAAAGTGGATAGTAAACAATCCATCTTCCAACTACCATGTTAGGGAAAACCCCCATTAGGGATTAGAATCCCTAGTGTGTCAGTCCCTCTAATCGATAGTGTGGAGTAGTGTGTAGAAACACAAAATTTTGTGATATAATATAGAACACATGCACACTATATAAAAAATAGTCTTATAATGAACTATAGCTAATCTATCTTGGACACCCATCTTCCACTGAAAATACAGTATATCCTATAAGCAGAAAACTATTTAAAGTGATAAATTCTTTTACTTATCCATTTTTATCAGTTTCAATTTATTTTAATTTATTCTTTAATGATTAATTAACCATAATAAATTCAACATTACATTCCATTATCATTCTATCCAAGATCCATGGCCTGAAGCATAACCAAACAGAGTCCACAACTTCTCATTTATATTACTTTGGCACATAATCCTAGTAATCTACAACTACATGGGTTAAAAAATTAATCATTTATTAAAAACATTACCACTTTCCATATTTCCATGTATGTAGGTATTCAATGTAAAAATTATATGCAGCAACATAAAAGGGGATCAACATGGTGAGTAGATGGGATACATGTTTATTCTTTTCCATCTAAATCAAGAGAGTATACCCATCCATTCTCAAGAAGCTAAATATCGAAAGAAAGTGGAACACCTTATATGTTTTCACATCATTTGGAAGGATAGTAATTTGAGCCAGCTACCTCATGTTGTGAGGAGAGTAAAGTAGATAAGAAAAAAACTAATTGTACAAGAAACAAACATCCATATCAATGGGTTATCCTAGAATCAACACATTCCATGATCTCTGGTGTCCTCCCCAATAATTACATGCATAAGATGATGCATCTCACCAAACTAGGCGTCAAGTTATTTCACTAAAATTGGACCTCCTTGTCCAACATACCACAATGGACATCCATGATTATCCATCCTAGGCTCATATTATATCACAAAAAATCAAGACAAAAACAAAAAAAATTGGGATCTTATCCCTCGAAAGGGCATCCATACATCACACCAAGAGATCTCATGGATACAGAGAACATGTCAATCAGCCTTATCAGAAAATGTGAAACATTTTTCACATAATGAAATTATATTTAATCACAAAACCAGTTCTTTATTCCATCTATAATTAAAAAAATCATTATTCACATGTACCAACTACAGGAAACCTTAGAAACAAAAACAACTGGATTGATTAAACATGCCTATTTAAACCATTTGAATGTTATATTTCAATTAATTCCATTTTGTTGTTCTTTATTAATTTCCAACAAAAACAACATGCTATCCATGAATGTAACAGATAACACACAATCTAGGAAAAGCAAAATAAAACTATTATCATAGTATAAAGCAACAACATATGGTCAATACCAAATATTTTATCAAGTTCAAATATTTATTATCACAATTTCATTGCGATCGAAGGGGATAAATCATGATAGCCCTACGATAGCACAAAAGTAACTAGAGTATCAGAAAATACCGTACCATAAAACATCTTCTACATTTTTTATCTATAAATAATTATACAACGGATCACGATAACCCTTTCTATAATTATTTATATTAAATACATATCAACACTTCTTTCTTCCATCAATATTGTGGGAGTACATCAAGTAATAAAAACTTTAAGGGGACAATGAATCAAGGCTACCAAAAAACATATTTTCTATAGGTGGAAGAACACATGTCACCCTATAAAAATGAAAAAGGGAAGTAAGATAAAGTGTGGAAGGTATCTCATCCTTTTTAAAATCTAAATGGAGTAGTGTTCTCGATATGGTTTAGTTTTTCCAATAAAAAAGTATCTAGTCAAGATTTCACATTTTGACTGAGTAAAAGAACACAAACATATAAGAAAATATATATATGAGTTATGGGATTATAAATCAATCTTAAATACTATAAGTCATTTTTTTATTTTGTTTTACATCAATGTTAATGAAAAATTGGAAGAAATGAAAAAACATGAAAATGTAAAAACAGTTGGAAACAACTCATCCTTAGATGAGTCACCACTATGAGCCACTGGTGCAAGTCACCGATGAGAGTCACCAGTGTGAGTCGCTATTTAAACAGATACCAGAGAGAACAACTACTGCGACTCATTATTTAGAATTCTACCTTTGGATGACTCTTTATTAGACGAGTCACTGTTAGATGGGTAACTGTTGGATGACTCATCATCCCGAACTACCATTAACAACTCACCGATGTGACTCACAGTTTTGACTCACTATTTTGAATCTAAATTCTGAGGTACAACCAAGAGTCAATGGTGTTAGTCACCCTTGTGACCAACCATTCAGAATCACCAACCCTCACTCATAGGTGGAATGACCTACCATTGGAAAACTATAATTTCGAAAACATTTAAAATGAGTCACTATGACCCACCCAAACATCTCAAAATCCATATTTTCAAAAGGGAATAAACTATAGAGGTATAATTCATTAAATATATCACTATGGTTATATTTTAAACCAATAATTAGATTGTATTTATTTAATGTTTTTTGATTTTCCAAGAGTTCCCTTCTCCTTTCTTAAAAAAAGAAACATCCTTTATCACTTAGGTACTACACCTAGAGCTTTCATAATAAAAAACCCTATAAATTACCTTATAACAATTTGAAGTAACATTATAGATTTTTTTTCTTCTCAATAGACAGACACTATTTTCCCAAAGTGGATATCTAGAGGGAGATTATCAAAGAAGAGTAAATCTCTTTACCGAATCTTTCAAAATTACTTCTTCTTGTACTTCTTCTCTATGCATTTATTTAGTTGTAAATTAATAAATCCAATATATATTATATTATATTATTTTATTATGGTTATGGAAAAGTAATATTCAACCTTTTATTAATCTTATGAATAGTAAATATACCATGTGTGCATACGTACAACTTACCATCTCCCCGCTACGGTGTAATATCTTTTACATCACTACATTATTTGTATGGGAATAATTATTGATACAATGGATATAAATAATATATTCAACATGATATTTATTATATATAATAATTATAAAATCTAGTTTTACAACCCTTTTACCATTAATATAATGATATCACCAATCATGCCTACAAACGACCTAAAGTCACCACAACGCGATGATATTCATCGTCCATGCTGCATATTTCATGAATGATTATAGAAAGGTATATAATGAATATATATGAAATATATGAAATAATAATATAAAAATATATATATTCGAATATATAATTTACTTTATTCCATTAAATATGATAAGAAAATGGAGAAAACATTCAGGTGTTGGTACGACTTACTTTATCCATGAACAATGTATTCCATTTCATATATCCATCTTATATATATATAATTATATATATTGATGATATATAATATATAAATCATTTTTTAATTCCTGAATTATTTAAATCATTATCTATGTAATAGGATCAAGAATCAAATGTCAAAACACATATAATAAATAAAGCATTTTTTTACGCGAAGAGTTGATAGAATACATAATTTTAACAAAATGGTCAATATAAAGTTATAAATGAATCATATATGATATCATAAGTATTATTATGATTATAGTATTTGATTATAATAATTTTAAAATAACTATATAGGAGTTTTAGACATGTATGGAGGGAATAAGACATAATGTAATGAATTTCTGTCTCACCATTACTTCTATGAGACACATGCCTCATAAAATACTTGTTTCTTATATGTTTTGTATTTAAATCCCTGGATTTAATATTTTATGTCTTAACCCTAATATTAAGAATTTTTATATCCATGTAATTTCCATTATTTCATGGGTAATATGATATTATTGATTATAAATTTGTATGGAATAATTCGACAGTCTCATTATTATCATTATTTTTAGTACAAAAGTATCTACGGGGAAATATTAATCATCAATATTCATGTATCTTAAAAATTTATTTCAGATATTATTAGTATTACTATAATTTACTAAAGTTTTATTACCATGGATTAATTTTTTTAAATGGTTTGAATGGAATCAGTTATCATTTCCCTACAGAGGTACCTTTTATCATTTCTGAAAAAATTTCGGTGAAGAATGTTTCTAATTTTCTCTTATCCAACATGAAGTTTTTTTGACACCTTTATGAAATCATAATTTTATTAGGGTTACATTTTTTTGATTTCATGATTATTTGTAATGAAAATGTTTTATTTTTATATTTCATATCACTTTTATACAATAAAATGTTTTCTAACAAGAATGGATATTTTTATCAGAAAATTTTATAAATGAGTTTTTCATGATTTCATTATATGTTTTAAAAGAAGATTCAATGAAAAGTTTTATAAAATTTATTTATGAAATTAAAAATTAATTTTAAAAAAATTCTTTTTCTAATTGATCATTCATAATCCTTCCCCATCTAAGATAACATACTTTTTTATTGTTCACGATTACCATTCATGTTATTTATTTGAATGGTTTATGTTTTGATCGAATTATGTTTAAGAAAAATGTTTCTTTTCTAGGTTTAGAATTTTAATGAAATGATTAGGAAAGATGAATATTTTCTGTATGTTTTAATATTAATGCATGTTTTTTATGCCAATTTCATTTCATGGGTTATGATATGATTGATTATGATATTGAGGCACATGAATACTTTATTTCATTATAATATGGGTGAGACATATATCTCCCACTAATTAATTGGGTAATGATTTTATATCTCATGAGATAGAAATAATGATCTTTTTACACTATTATAGTCATGGGAGTGATCCATAACATCCAAGATGGTAAATGAAGTGACTCGACACTTCCAAGATGACATTGGTTGTTATTTCTTGACTATAGTTGAAATATTTATAATATTCATATGTTTCTACCAAAATTACATGTTTTATTTTTATGGAATGATTGCATTTCCCATGTTCTTTATTTCCTTTTTATTTTTGTCTTATTAACTATCAATAAATATTCCATTATCATATTAATGATTATTGATATAGAGTGTATGATATTCTATTTTTATGATCCTGTTATCGTAACCATATGCTCATGATCATGCTTAAATTTCATATTTTTGTTATCCTTTTTGAGTAGTTGAGATCATCCATATTTTATGTTTTGGTTTCCCAGGTTATAAAGAATGGTTTTATAAAGGGTTGATAATGGGGAAGACCATTATGGTTGATTTTTAATTTCAATAAAATAATTATAAAAACATGTTCTATGTCTTCAAAGGATTTAAACTAATATGGTCATTGGGCTTGTTTTTTTTGTAATATATTACATATTTGACAAATATTATGAAATATCGATTTACAACTAGTTTGGGATTCTATAAAATCATTCCCACATTCATTCATTGATGAATCCTGGTGCTAGTCGCCGACCCATGGGGACTGGGAATTCTATTTGGGAAATGTCAAGACTAGCTCGGTTATATAGATACCAAGGTTCCCATACTGGTTCATGAAATGTGTTATTAGGGATCCATGCTGAGATATTTTTTTTGAAGTTATTATGCATTTTGAAATAATTTAGGGACATAGGTGGAAGTTCTGAATGAGTGTCAATCTGTATCTCACTGTAAGTAACCTTATGTTTTCATGTGTCGTTTGGGAAACACATTATTTGGATTAGTTCTGGTGTTTTATCTATTTTGATTTGGATAGGATGATATTCATATCTTTTTTATATTTCTTTTGGGATTATTTTCCCAAGTAACTTGTTTTAGTGTTCATATGATGTCATTCTTTTAGAATTTTAATGTTTTGTAGCATCTGGAATACGAGAAGATGTGATACTCAGATCCAAGAGGATGTTAATATGAATCCACAGTGAGAGAATCCTATTATGTAATCAATTATAGTTTAGAGGATAGTGAACAATTTCCAAACTCTAGGAGAGTCACCACCTACAGTTCCCATTAAGGATTCAACTATGGAACCTCAAATGGAAATTTTAATAAAATTCAAAAGACCATTTTTTAGAAGCCAGGTCCACTCAAAAGATCAAATAATATTCAAGAGGCTGAGGATTGGTTGATCAAAATAAAGCATTTGATTATGTTTTTTGAAAAACCCAGTGAAGTCAAATTGAATTGTCCCTCCCTTTTGATGGATGTTCCATGAAGTAGATGGTGGAAAATGATGTAAATGATAACAGAACCTGAGGTATTATAGTGTAAAATATTAATTTTATTCTAATGATGACTTTTACATAGATTTGATGTTGTTATCCGACTCCACTATATTTTTGAAACTTGAGCAGTCTGACATGTCAGTGAGGGATTATGAAAACTGATCCACTGAGCTCATTCATTTCACACCTGAGTGTTTATCGAATGAGAATATTAAGACACGATGGATAATTTAGGGACTTCATCAGAAGTATTTATTCTCATATTTTCATGATGAAACTTACTTTTAATATTGACGTACTGGATGGAGAAATAATGGTTGTAATGGACATGGCTAGAATTTGAGGTTTATAACGAGATTATTTTTCTTTTAGCAGTAGTGTGCATTACTCTAAAGAAAAAAGGAAGCATGATAATTCTAGTTGTGGTTCTTTATGTCAAAGGTTTCTCTTATTCTCTTAATGTGTCTATTAGGGGTGCTTTATTTTGATTAAATTATTGAATTTGGGGATATTTAAAGAGGGAATGAATTAATACACTGAAGAATTGTGGCTCTTACAGTTGCATAGGTCACATGAAAAAGCTATTCCTTGTTTATTCCACTCTCTTTAGTGGGATGAGATCATACCCACCTTCTGAAACTATGGAATAATGAAATTATTCACATAAAAAGGGTTTTATCCATTGGCATCATTAATGAATATTCTTAACATAGTATAAGAGTATCCAGAGGAATCCGATATAGGTTTAGCAGCTGTGAGAGGTAAAATCACTACAGCCTCATCCTTACTAACATATCAATTTTATATTGGTGCATCAAATTAATTTATTTTATCCAATTTTATAAATATTTTAAACCATTTTTTATATATTTTATCATAAACAAAGGATATTACTACACCCCTTGTCATGAAGAACGGGTAGGGTCTCTATATTCCTACGTGTGTTTTCTCTCTGTTACATTTTGAGCTTACATGGTCCATTATGTTTCCCAAAATTAAATATCATGATGTCGTTATTGAGATTTATTAGCTCATTTCCAATAAATCCTAGATTGGCTATCATCTTCCATAGGTATCCTTCAATAAACCTAATGGTGTGTGGAATGTCATTCAAGAAGAATGAGAACCAAGTCCAAGAAGTTCCACATCATCTTATAAGGAGTTGGGTAACATAATATTCGTGTCTGTCGTTGATATTGATTATGAATAAATGAGAGTGGATATCTCTATAGTAATTGTTGTGTTTCATGAAATATTTCATTCACAATTATATAGCATTCCCCTGGTAATTGAGGTAGAGTTTCCCAAATAATAAATTCCACGTACTCAACCAGTTTATATTCCCTCTTACCTCATGGATCCATCTAAAATGAATGATTCAACGTACCTGTTGGATTATCAACATGATAAAGTCTTTATATTCTCGAGTATGTCAACCTGGGTGACAAATGTCCTATTTTATAATAAATACAATGGTTCACATTACCTTTGTGTAGATTATATAAAACTACATCATGTAATAAAAAATAAATAGTATTTGATTCAATGGATTGATGATTTTTTTGATCAGTTGAAATGGAAAAAGTGGTTCTTGAAGATTAAAACCTAATATTGTTACAATCAGTTGAGGATAATTGAATTTTACATTCATAAAACCACCTTTTTGAGTAGGTATGACCAATATCAGTATCTTTTTATTACATTTAGTCTACCCATTTCTCGTATAGTTTTCATAGATTTAGTGAATATGATATTCCATGGGTATTTTGATACATTGATGGTTGTCATTGAGGATGAAATAATCATTTACTCTATTTCTTGATGAGGATAATGGGAATCATTTAAGAATAGTTCATAGTTATTTGGGAAATCATCAACTTTATGCCAATATTTTGAAATAATATTTCTTGATTTAGGATGTGATGTTCTTTAGACATATTGTGTTTGGATAAGGAACATCAGTTGATACTCAGGTGTTAAGGGTTGTTATAACTTGGGAAAAAACCAAAATTTATTCTATATTCAGAGATTTCTGGTCCTAGACATGAATTATCACTGGTTAGAGAAGGAAATATAATAGTTTGATTCTCTAACGATTGATTTTACTCTAAATGGTGTAATTATATCTTGAGAAGAGAAATGATCGAATTATATTTTTAAGATGAAACATCTTTTTACTACTACTATAAGGCTCCAGCCTTACACATTACTTATTCTTGATATAAGTCAATAATTTAAATTTATTTCATATCGAGGATATTATAGGGTTTTGAGGTTTAATTATTTACATCATAACTTATACATATCATCTTGAATATTATATTTAGACAATTATATTCACTATGCATTATTCTAAAGACCAAAAAACCATAATAAAGTAACATGTCATTATTTCATGTTTTAATAGAATAAATTTTCCTTAATACCATTTTTTTACGTTTTCTACATCATGTCCTGTGAAAAAGATTTCAAAAAATAGGAAGAGCATAAAAAGTTCAATAAGTGATACACAAAAAGAGAGAATTTTTAGTCTTGAGATAACATGAAAACTATGAATACATTATCATAATGTAATAATTTTAACCATTAATAAGTAATAAAAACACTTCGCAGAATATAATCTCATTTCATACCCTTTTGTAACAAAAATATGACCATAAATCCCATAGAAATGAACATATAGTATATAAAGGTATCATGGCACATAAACATAAATGTATTGTATAACCATATGGTTAAATTCCACACATATCACAAAATGGAATAGCATTATGGATGACCACCATACCCAATGCATTGGTGGTTATAATGTAACCACTTTTCCTTCATTTATCACATAACCACTTGTTATTTGGTTTGTCACATAAATATCTATCATTGGTTTATCACACAACCACATATCAAATGCCAAAGTACCATTATGTAATCATAACACATAAAATATTTCTAATTTCAACATTTCACTCTAATCATTTCATATTCAATCAAAATAAATCATTTAAAGATATTGAAATACTCTATCAATTTCATAAAGTATTTTTAATACGACAACCAAAAAGGGAACATGGGATTTATTTTTCTTTTTAAATCATTAAGTCTTATAGAGGAATCCAAATATCTATCCATATAATGACCCGAAGTCCTTCCAATAATTTTATTATTGATTAGCCCCCCTTTTAGGGAAATACTGAGTAAACTCAAAGACTTCATGGACATAGGAAAATCACACCTAAAGGAAAAAATGGGAGACAACCAGACTGAAAACTAGAGCTGCCCCTCCCCAACCATAAAACAAGATAAATCACTACAATGATGAATGAATAATCAGCTAGAAAGTGTCATCTGTCAATGCACTGGCCCGATCTGATGGCTGACGATATACCCTCTCAAATAACTGAATTTGAAAAGCACTGTAAAGGTGAACCACCAGATCTGAATCCTACTCTGGGTCTATTCCAAGGATCATGTCCAGCTACACATCTCTCCACCTCAGGATCGAACTAAACAAACACAACCGTCAATGAATAGATAAAAATCATTAAGATATCCAGAACACCTATATAGTCAGGAATCTAGTTAAAGCGTAGATCCAAGATGAACTTTTCTTCAATAATCATTGCTGGGACTGAAACTAAAAGAACCCCAACACAACCATAATCACCCTTCAGACACATCTACAGCAACCCTAAAATAAAAAACAACAGTATAGATCCAAATAATCATCACCTAGGATAAGAAGACCCAAAAACATATCTATAGTGCATCTCAGATGCAAGAAACCACACATGTCAAATCTAGAAACACTCTTCTGGGATAGAGTAGATAAGATTGAAGCTGCAAAACAACCCACTCTAGATTCCAAATCATAAGAACAAAAAATGTAATAAGGGATCAATGTGAAGAACTGTTACACCTCTGATGACGACACCATGGAAAGAACACCAACAGAATAATAAAAACAATGCAAACAAACCAAAACCAAACCTCCCCCCTCTGAGTCACTTCAGAGTAGATGCCAAGCCCTACTAAAATGCCCCCAAATATTGTAGACATCGAAGACCCAAAATTGATTCCAGAAGCATAGGCCCAGCCATACCGAATCCAAACTGCCACTGAATACTAACGCTGAGATGAAACCAACGGAGCCTGCCGAACACATTGTCGCTGAGCCGAGATCTGACCACTATACAATCATTAGGTCTCACTATCGCAACCGCTAAGATAATATACCGAGAGGCCAATGCCAAGCTGCTGAGCACATCAAAGGAGGGGGGAGATAACACTCATGAAGAAACGCAAGGCATGCCGAGGAAGAGATATCACATCACTATAAGGCCTCCTGGTCTCTAAGATGAATATCAAATACTGCTCGCCATGTTGAAAAGGTTGTTGTCACTGCATATGTTATAACATTTTCATACATTTAGTAAAATGGTTCATAAAAAAATGATTCTAATTGAATGAAATTAAAATTAAAAAGTGTTTTTTTGCAGCGTATATAATAATTAGGTGTATATTATCAAAATATGCCTCAACATATGTAGATTGAGATGAAGTCCCTTACCTTTCCTATGATTCATCATGTATGTTCCTTTTTATTCCAAAATAAAAAATATAAGTTAATTTATACTTTAATCAAACCATTTTTCTTGTTTATTATTACTTTCTATAATTTAAATTATTAAATTATTTAAGTTAATATCGACTGTTTTGTCGATATTCAGTACTTTAGTCAAAAATGAACAAATTTTGATATAAATTTTACATGTGGTTAAAAATAAATTATCTAAATAATGATATTCATGATTTAAATATAATACATATCTTGTATATATGTATTTATAATATCCCATAACATTTATAGATAATTAATAAAATGTACCATTCATGGAGACGGTAGGTCGTACGTACGCATGAATGATACTTTAAATAATTTGTCATATTAAGAGAATGAAAACTAAATGATAAAAAAGTATATTAATATTATATTATAATATTAATTTTTATATATTTTACATAATTTCATTAACTCCATACATTATACATTCCATGAATGGCATAAACAAGACATATCACATTGGGGGGGGGGGGGGTAGTGGGCTGCACAACCTCAAATAATATTATCATATTTACACGTTATGGAAATCATAATGGTATTCTGTCAATAAAAATTACAAAATCCTAAACACAATATAAATATAATATATATATCACATATAAATATAGTTCTATCATAATAGTCACCATGAATGGTGGTAGGGGAAAATCAAACAATCATTGTTTTATGATGCAGTAGCACACCATACACAGAAAGTGTATGTCCGTATCCATTTAATGGAAGAATGTTAAAATGTAGTTTGAATACATCATGTTAAAAAAATACTAGAATATTGAAGATACTGGTTTTTTTGTGCAATCAATCAATAAAAATAGAATAGTTAGCAGAAAAGGAAAATAAAAGAAATGAACATGAGAGAAAACTTTACCTCTATATTAGTTAACTTCTATAGATTTGACCCTAAAGGCTTTCTTGAATTGTTTTCATCATAAGTTAAGGATGCATAGAGGAAGATTGGGATGTTTGGATCTATTTTTGGATGTGTTTGGATGATCCAAGTGTCTTTAGAGGTGTGATTTAATGGATATGGGTGATTCTCTATTATAGAGGGAGAAGGGGCACTTTAGGAATGTTTTGAAATATTTTTTTTAATTAATTTATTTTCAGTTTCAAGTGGTCAAAAAGTCAATTATTTCATAGTAATGATTATTATCGGTCGAAAATCTCTAAAAAAATTGGTTTTAGACACGTTTATGTCACAAATTTAACCTTATCTTTTACATTTAACCGTTTAGTTAAAAACATTAACTCTTACCACATCTTCTTTCATTTTCACAACATATTTTCACTATATTTATTATCAAATGAAAAAATAACCAAATGAGGATAATTTATGGTATTTTTAATGTTATATATGTATTTTGGTCAAATTTTTGTTTTTTAGGACTATTATATCATTTAATAAAATATTATTTGTTTTAAAAAAATATTTATGTGTATTTTGACACTAAAAAGTAATTGATTTTTAGTAAACACATAAAAACATTATTCATTATTAACAAAGGCATTAAATATAATATAATATTTAAATATAATCTATAAAATTATTTTATTCAACGAAAATAACCAAATCACATTTATGATATTATTTGTAGTATCATTTATTTTAATCTTTCATTAATGAAGCAATCACTGAATCATCAATGTGTCATAATTAAATTTATTTATTTAACATCTCAATATTATAAATAAGACACCATGATGTATGATATTTATTTAGATTTCTAATTATTATATGCAGTTGAAGAGATAACTTATATAACTCATATATAAAGAATTTTGTTAAAAGAGACATGTTTATGTTATTTTCCACTTTACATTAAATTCATTATTATAGAATGACATTATCACTCCCAAGTGGATCCATGTGTGCCCAAAATAGACCCAAGAATATCCATGGTAGGAAATATCTTAACCAATAATGTTAGGACATGTGTTAGAGAAATTTTATATTATTATAATATTATTTGATTACCCTTATTCAACATATTTACCCTTTATCCATGGTAAATAAAATAATTACTGATTTTACAATTCATAATGTCTAAAAATAAAAGGTACCTATTTACAAAATTTTAACCGTCTAATTCCAAATATGGAATCCATTATTACAAATACAAAACATAGACGGTTCATTTATTAATTTAAAATTAATTCCCATAGTCAATTCCAAAAAGTGGGTTTTTAAGAAGTAATAAGGGTCAAATGATTTTCAGGTGTTTATGTCCACTTAAAAAGTAAAATTAAATAAAATTACCATTATTTGATGAAATTATAAAAACATAATACATTTATAATTTAAAAAAAATTAAAATATAATTATATATATATAAATAAATTATATGAAAAAGTAGTTTTGTATTAAAATGTTGTATTTTTTCACAATTATATAAAAAATGAACTTTATCAGAAAAATACCAAAAGCTCATCCAAAGTATATTTTAATGTCACCCATATAAAAAAGAATTTATTTTTTTTCAAATTTATTATAAATAGGTTTAAAAAACTAGATTTAAGAAGGGTTCTCCATCAAAAGGTGGTAAACTGATTTTTTAAAAATATTAAAGTATTTTATGCTTAAAATAAGATTCATTTTTTTAAGAAACTAAAATTTTTTAGATATATTTAATGAAATTAAATTATCATATTGTTGTTAGTTTTTCTCATTCCTGCCAATAAAATGGACAATCCTTAACAACAATTTTAAATAATAAAAATGTAATATTATTTTTTTGTATAACTCAATGTTGTGCACAATGTACAATTTAAAAAAAACCTTTTGTTGCGTGTTGAGTATGCTATCGAACAAAGTGTACTCGTTGTCATAAAATTAATATCATATTCATTAATATTAATAGATATGAAAATTTATTATTCTATAAATACATATGCCATTACATCCTTCCCCCTTTTTTGTAATTGTGTCCTCGCAATTTTAAAATCGAGCTCGAAAACGTCATTGAAAATCACACATCGGGAAAAGTGTCAATAAAACTATCACTTTTAAAGAAATAAAGATATTTACAATGGTAGTACTATATAATAAATTCTAGAATTCCATTTATTAAATCATGGATTTGGAATAGAAACTAACCATCAAATTATAATGGAGATTGATATAACACACGATCTGGAGAAAGTTAACAATCCAAAAACCAGAAACATGGGCTCGGTTAAATGGTCACTGATTCCCCAGTAGAAAATATAAAAAATCAACATTTTTGTTTAAAAATGTGTTTCATAATGTTGGAAAATTTATTTATGAGTTTTAATAATAATATAAAGAAACATACTTATATTTCAAGAAGAGTTTCATCCATCAATAAATTTATACCACAACCATATCTTCTCATTGAGTGATGAGTATTCAAGATTACTTGGTCACACCTGAAGCACATGAATCAACTTCAAGAGAATCACATAATCCAAAAAATTTGAACCATATATTTCTTCTGTCTTTAGATATTATCCAAAACCAAAATGGTTTGTATGAGATCAGAAAATCCCCAAAAAGTATATTCCTTTATATAAATAAAGACTACTCTTGATCTCCATAATTTAAAAACAATACCCCAAAGTTCAACAAGGTTCATTCCATATACAATTTACCTTAAAATTATTTAATGTGATCCAAAATAATATTGAAACCTAAAAATTGTGAAGTATTTTATCACCTTTTCTTCTAAAATAAATCATAACATTTATCTCTATGTTACACCAACTACTCATAAAGTATCATACTTAATGTTAATTAACCTTATAACTAATTCTCCATGATAGGTTAGTCATTTACATAAATAACTCCAATAACCATTTTTTGATAATAAATACATTCACTCTTCCAAAATAAAATTCAATGATTACTTATTATAGGAAATCCCCAAGTATTCTATTTTCCTTATGCATATAGAATGATCAAAAGAGAGAATGTATTCTAAATTGATATTTATCACCTAATCACCAATTTTTTTTCTATATTATGATATCCATTTATTAAATCAATACTTCAAAAAATAAACTAATTCATAATCAATAAATTCAGTTAAATAATGTGAATAAGTCTTACTAACCATGGGGTTCATATAGACCAGTCGTAGGAGATGCCTCCTCATCACCCTTTGGTAGTGGGTACGATTCACATGGCCTTGCTGGATGCGACGGGTTGTCACCCAACCTGTAGGTTTTACTTTTTCTAAAACCATTTATTTCTTATAACATTCAAAAAAATAAGATAATTTTCTAAAAAATAACCATAACCCGATTTATCATCAATTGTTTTCAAATACCTTCCATTTTGAATCCCAAAAAGTAATAACCCTTAATTGCCTCAAATTCAAGGATCATATAAACCCTAATGGTTCTTTATTACAATATCCACAAAAGGAAAGATAATTCTTACTCAATTAATATTTTTATAAAAAACCGAAGGGTTAAATATAATATAAATCTTCCAAATTATTTCAATAATTAATAAATTTAAACATATCATCATCCATACATCCGATATAACTCTTAAATTCCAAAAATGTAGAAATCTTAATCATCAAAAATTCATCATGATTATTTATCCATGTTTTTATACCTTATTATATTATACTTATTTCCTATAAAAAATATGTTGCATAATGTCTTAAGATTTCAATAATGTCAAGACATGAAGTCATAATTTTTTTTACCTTTTAGAGGTCATTTTCAGTTTCCTCAACTTTAATTGGAATGGAATTAGGAATTCAAAAACATATAATTGTATGGTTCTGCTGATCACAATTTAGTACCGTATTTACAATAAATCTATTTTCCTAATTACCATTCACACAAGAATTAAAGAATTCAATTGATCCCTCACAAAGAACATATTTCCCTTTCGTGGAGTCAATTGAATGCTCTCTTTTTCCATGGAAGGTTAATGATTTACGACCATCCTTAGTACATTTATCACATCTTCCCATCCTTATGAAACATCTTCCTAGGTTTTTCTTTATAAATATTTGACTAATATGTTTTTGAATATACATACCTTTATGATTATTAACTAAACTTCCATAGGAATTATTTTCACTCATATATGATGAGTTAAAAAATTCAGCAACATTACATAAGTCATTCATGACTCCAGATAGTTGGTTAATAATATCCACAATATGTATCATTATATCACCTGTTTCATTCAGTTTCTTATTCTGAAAACCACCATTGTTTCCATCAAATCAATTTTTAATTTGGGGCCTATGAGATACACTGATTTACTAAAACCAAATAGAATAAGGTGAGTATATCCGAAAAATCATCATATACTATCTTACAATGAGGGTAAAAAATAAGATAAACTTATTCATTTAATCTTAAACACATTAAATTTATCTAAAATAACAATGACTCTATATAATACGTTAACCACTATAGTTATATAAAACCTGTCACTTATACTTAAATAACAAGATAAACTCTAATTTTATCAAAACAACCCTTCGATACCAACATTAAGGATCCAACCTAAAATATTCTTTATTCATGAGATAAGTCAATAATTTTAAATTAATTCACATAGAGGATTTTTTCTGGATTATACATATAGATAATTAGGTCATACCATATACATATAATCTTGAATATTTCATGTAGACAATTCTACTCAATATACATTCTTTTGTAAAAGAAAAACTCATAAAAACGAAATATGACTTCATTTCATATTTTAACAGCATAACAATTTTTTAATCCCATCATTGACTGTATTCTCCATTATTTCCTTTGAAAAAATATTTCAAAAAATGGGATGAGAATTAAAAGATATGTAAGGGATACATAAATAAAAATAATTTCTAGTCTTGGGCTAACATGAAAACCATGAAAAATTTATCATAATGTAATACTTTTCAACTTTATGAAGTAGTAAAAACACTTTACTAAATATAATCTTATTGAATACCCTTTAGTAACAAAAATATTACAATAAATCCCATAAACATTAACATATAGTATGTAAAGGTATCTAGGTACCTAAATATACTTGAATTGAAAAAACATATGGTCAAATTCCACATATATCATTAAATGGAGCAGTCATATGATAGATTACTAGACCTAATGCATTGGAGGTTATAATGTAATCAAATGTACGTGATTTATCACATAACCACTCGTCATTTGGTTTATCACATAACCACCCATCATTGGTTTATCACGTAACCACCGTTAAAATATCTAAGTGCCATTATGTAATCACAACATCTAAAATATTGAAAATATCCACATTCCACTTATAACATTTAATTTTCTATAACTATAAATAATTCCAAGATATTGAAATACTCAATCCATTAAAAATCCAATTATTATACTAAAACACTAAATAAGTGAATAAGGGATTTATTTTCTATTTAAAAACCATATGGCTTATAGAGGAATGAAAATATCAATTAATGCTCACGATGGTGGAAAGGATGCTGTCGCAGCATACATTAAAAACATTCATTTTTTCATTTACTAAAACTCACAGTTGAAAAAATATTTTCATTGACTGAAATTTAAATTATAATGGGTTTATTGTACATGGTATAAAATAAGGAGGTATAAATTATCAAAATATGACTAAATGATAGGGGATTGAGAAGAAGTCCCTTACCTTGAGTATGAGTCATCACATATGTTCCTTTTTCTTACTAAATAACATATGTAATTTAATTTATACACGTTTTAGAAATATTTTCATGTCTTCTATTCCTTTTATATCGGTTATAAAAATTACATAATTATTTATGTCAGTATCAGTCCTTTTGTCAATATTCAACATTTGAGTCAAAAATAGACTATATTTATATAAATTATACATGTGGTAAAAACTACATTATCTATAAAATGATATTCCTGATTTAATTATCATTTACATAAAGTATATATGTATTTTTAATAGTACATATCATTAGGATATAATTAATGAAATGTAATTTTCATGGAGACTGTAGGTCGTACGTATGCATGAACCCTACTTTTATTTATTTTTCATATTAAAAGAATGAAATATAAATGGTACATATTTATGTTAAAAATAAATTATAAAATTTGATATTATATATGTTACAATGTTTCATTAACGCAATCATTTAAATGTTCTTTTTATGTCCTGAACAATTCATATCACATTGAGGGGGCGGTAGTCCACACTTCCGCAAATAAAATTATTGTATATACAGATTATGGAAAGCATAAAGTTATGTAGTAAATAAAGATTATAGAATCATAGAGGGAATTTATATTATATATATATATAATATAAATATAGTTCCATTATAATGGCCACCATGAGAGGTGGTAGGGGAAAATCGAACAATCATCTTTTCATGAGGCAGTAGTTCACCATACACAGAAACAATATATTTGTATCAATTAGATAGAGGTGTATGTAAGTGTAGTTAGAATATATCTCAAAACAAAATCTCAGTATATTTTGTATATTTTTGTTGTTATGTAATCAAATAATAATAAAATAGGTCATAGAGAGGGAAAATAAAAGTAAAGAACTTGATAGAAGATGTTACCTCTAAATCTGGTAACTTCAATTGATTTGATCCTAATGGATTTCTTAATCTTCCATAATCCATAAGTAAGGTTTCTAGGTGAAATATTGTAATGATGAGATATTTTTTTGGAAGATTTTGGATGATACAAGAGTCATGATAAGTGTGATTAAATGGATTGGGGTTATTTTTTTATACGAGGGAGGAGGGGTACTTTAGTAATGATATAAAGTATTATCTTATTATTAAATGATTTTCATTTTCAAATTATCCCAATTTTAGTTATTTCAATGGTACTATTATTTTGGGTTGAAAAATATTTAAAAATTATGTTTTAGACATGTCTAGGTGAAAAATTTAACCTTATGTTTTATCTTTAATGATTTAGTTAAAAATATTAACTCATACCATGTACTCTTCTATTTTCATAACATATGTTAACTATATATACAATAATATGCCATGTATAAGTACCCAACCATAAACCTTACTTAATCTTGAGTTATTACAGGATTACACATTGAGGATATTTTCGGATTTAGAGTTTTAGAGAATTAGAACATAAAACATGCATTACATTCCACATATAAACAAAGTGGTCAAATAAAGATAGTATTAATTTTACCCATCATTGGAAACATATTTAAAATAAAACATGGATTCATTCTTGACACATCCTTGACACTATCATCATATCATGTACCTTTACCTTGACCTGTGAAAAACATTTCAAAAAAACTTGGGATGAGCATAAAAATCTTAGTATGGGTTATAAAAATATGGAAAGAAAACATAAATTCATATATACATAAGAATGAAATCATACATTACCCACAAAACAGAATCAATTTAACATACCTCATCAAATCATGACTAAATCATAGAAATCATAAGACATAAAGGTAACTTGAGGCATTCATAACATTCTAACGTAGGGAGTAACCCTGTTGGTTAGGTTTGGAATACCCATCACAGTATAATCCCTAAATCTCTTCGGAGAAACCTTAACGTTTCACTCCTTCGCTTTACCCAATGCATTGGAGAGCTATATCAGGCTCACCCGCCCTTAGTTTATCACGAAACCACCCGTCTTCATAATAATTCCCATGAAGCATAACATAATCGTATCACATAAAACATGCGTAAAGGAAACATAAAATTTCCACATTTCACTCACGAGATATCAATACAACACATTGATATAATAAAAATATTATGAAAACCATTTTCAATACCAAAATAAAATAACAGTAAAACATGGTATTTATTTTTCTTCTAAAAAGAAGGTATGGCAGGTAGAGGAAGCCGAAACTCAAATAATAGTCACGGCGGCAGAGAAGTTGTTGTCGTCGCATACGTACGAAAAAAACATTCCCTTTTTTCATTTAGTAAGTGCTTCATATAAAAATGATTCCTTTTGAATAAACATAAAATTCAAAGGGGTTTACACACAATATAAAAGAAGGTTGTGTATAAAACAAAATATGCCTCAATGAAAGGAGATTGAGGGGAAGTCCCATACCTCGGGTCCGACTTGACTCGGTCGTTCTTTAATCTCCTAAATAACAAACTTGAGTTAATTTATACTCGTTTAAGAACCTTTTCAAATTCATTATTCCTTTTATATCACGTATTTCCATGTCATGAACACTATGTAATTATTTAGGTTAATAACTGTCATTTTAACGATCATTGGTTCTTGAGTAAAAAAAATAAACCCTTTATAATTACAAGTTGTTCATGTATCCATTATATCCAGAATGGTATTCATGATGTGGATATAATATATGTCATATATATCCAGTACATTCATGAATTTATAATATTACATAATCATTTAGAGGTAAGAAATGAAATGCACCGTTCATGGAGACGGTAAGTCGTACGTACGCATGAACGCTACTTTCATTTCTATTTCGTATTTTATATAATGGAATAATAATGATATAAAGGTATATTATAATTACAGTGTAATATCATATATAATATCATAACTCCATCCTTTATACATCCCACATATGGTATTAACGAATCAAATCACTTTTAGGGGGCGGTAGTCCGCACTTTCTTAAATGAAGATATCGCGTTTACCCATAATGGAAACCATAATGGTATAACCAAAATGAAAAAATACAGAAGCATATGGAAAACATAAACATAATATATATCATATATAAATATAGTTTCATCTTAATGGCCACCTTTTAAGGTGTTAAAAGAATGTTGAACAATCATCGTTTCGGGAGGCAGAAATTCACCATCCACGGAAACAGTATGTTCTTTAACCATTAGATGTAGTTGTGTGTAAGTGTAGCTAGAATACTTCTTATAAAAACATCCTAGTATATTGAAGATACTGGAGTTGTTATAAAAGAAATGAATAGAAAGTGGTTAGGGGGTTGGATAAGAAAAATAAATAAAAGGACTCAAGTGAAGACATTACCTTAAAATCGGGTAACACCGTTTGGTTTGAGCTAAAATTCTTCCTTGAGAAGACTTATACCCAATGTGAGGCTTCAAGGAGTAAGAGAGGGAAGTGGAGAGACAAAATGGTCAGGGTTTGGCCGAGCCAAAGGCTTTGGATGTGTGGGTATGGTGGTAGAGGTGGGGGCCTTTTATAAGATGAGAGGAGGGGCACTCATGGAAAGTAAAGAAATGTTACAATACTTTAAAATGATTTTCGGATTCAAAAGGTCCCACATTGATAGAATTATAGGGTATGGTGATAAGGGTTCGAAATAAACCCATCCAATAGGTTTTGGACAAGTTTAGTTCTTAGATTTTACCTTGTCTTTCAATTTTATTTAAATCCTTTATTAATGAGGTAATCGCTGCATCATCATGATGTCATAAATAATTTAAAAAATTTAATCTCTAAAAATTATAAAAAAAAATCATGATTTAGGAAATTGTTTTATCTTTCTAATGAATATTTATAGTCCAAACGATCATATATGTAGACAAAATTAAAAATATTTTACTTAGGTGATACATTTTTTGTCACATTTAACATTCTTTTAATATAAAAAGATAAAAAGTCACATTCTCACAAAAGTGATTCCATGGGTCCCCCAAGAATGGCACAAGGTATCCCATGGTCGGCCATGATACAAACAATATCCTTTGGACACATATTGGTGTCATTTTTTATTATTATGATATTATTTTATTATCCTTAACTACCCGATTACTCATTAATCAAGATAATTAAAGATAATTACCGTCGTTACTATTCATAATGTCCAAAAACAAAAGAGTCTTGATTACATAATTTGGACCTTATGATTCCAAATATGTAATCTATTTTACCAAATTGAAAACACATAAATTTTAATAATTGATTTAAAAATAATTCCCGTTGTCAAAACAAATAGCGGGTTTTTTTAAACAATATCTATGAAAATATTGGCATTAGTTTATGACCAATTCCAAAGTGAAATTAATCCTAATGACAATAATTAGATTAAATAGTAAAAATATATTCAGATTACACTTTAAGACCAATTAATAAGACAATATAACCATATAGTTAAATTAAATGAAAAAGCAGTTTTGATATAAAATGTAGTATTTTTCACTATTCATTATAAAATGAACATTGTCAGAAAAATACCAAAAATTTATCCAATATAAATTTCAATGTCCCAATAATAATGAATATGTTTATTTTTAAAAATATTGATTATAAAATAGTCATAAGTTTTAATTAAAAGGGGTTTTCCATCAAAAGGCAGTAAAACAATCTTTTAAGATCATTAGTGTATTCCATGCATAAGATTGTATTTATTTTCATTTTAAGCCACTAAAAAACTATCCTAATAATTAATAGACATAGATAAAAATATCTATTTTTCATTACTTACATTGGATGTTACATCCTTCCCCCCTTTAGAAATTTTGTCGCCAAAATTTATTTACTGATGGAATAAATGGGGGTACTTATCCCTCATTGCAATTTCAGATTCCCATGTCGCCTCTTCCATCATGTGGGTTTTCCACAAAAACATTACCTGATGAATCAAATTATTCTGCAACACTTTCTCCCTGTGGTCATGAATCTGGACCGATTGTTCCTCATAAGATAGGTTCTCTTCCAGCTGAACTACCTCTGGACTCAAAACATGATATGGATCTGGCATATACTTTCTCAACATCGAAACATGAAAAACATTGTGTACCTGAGATAAACTCGGAGCTAAAGCCACTCGGTATGCAACTGATCCAACTATCTCCAGAATTTCATATGGTCCAATGAACCTTGGACTTAACTTTCCTTTCTTACCAAATCTCATCACACTTTTCCATGGTGAGAATTTGAGAAAAACATGATCACCTACCTCAAAAGATATATCCTTCCTCCTTTTGTCCGCATAACTCTTTTGCCTGCTCTGAGCTGTTCTCATGTGTTTCTGTATCAGCTGAACTTTTTCTGCCGTCTCTTCTACCAATTCTGGTCCCATCAACTTCCTTTCACCCACTTCATCCCATAAAGCTGGAGTTCGACACCGCTTCCCATATAATGCCTCAAATGGTGCCATCTGTATGCTGGAATGAAAACTGTTATTATATGAAAACTCAACCAAAGAAAGATGTTGGTCACAACTTCCCTAATAATCCATCGAACAAGATCGTAGAATATCCTCCAAGGTCTGAGTTGGTAGTTCTGACTTCCCATCTGATTGAGGATGAAAAGCTACACTAAAATTTAATTCAGTACCCAATGACTTCTGAAGGCCTTTCCAAAAGTTATAAGTGATCCTAGGACCACGGTCAGATACAATGGAGAGAGGAACTCCATGTAACCTGACTATCTCTTTACAATACAAACGGGAAAGTTGATATAGGGAAAAAGTATCTCGTATAACAAGGAAATGAGCAGATTTAGTCAAGCGATCAAGAATAACACAGATTGCATTATTACCTCGAGATGTATTCAGTAATCCCACAACAAAGTCCATGGATATATTCTCCCATTTCAACTGTGGCAATGGTAAAGGATGAAGCATCCCATTCAGTAACTGCCTCTCTGCTTTAACCTTTTGACAAGTCAAACACTTCACAGTAAAATCAGCAATATCTCTTTTCATTCCATCCAACCAGTAATACTCCCGTAGATCTCTGTACATCTCAGTACTGCCAGGATGAACTGAAAACGGAGAACTATGAGCATCACATAACAACTATCTCTTCAATTTAGAATCATAAGGCACACACAATCTCTTCCAAAATCTCAAAACACAATCATTATCAATGTTTAATTCAGGCAACGTACCCTTATGAACCAGCTCTACCTTTTTCTGCAACTCACTGTCTTGCTTCTGTGCTTGCTTGATTTTTTTCTGATAGAAAAGATTTCACTGATACCTTAAACAAAACAGAAGAACATCCTGCACCAACAACTTCTATGCCAAATTTCATCAAATCCTTAACCAAAGGATCACGTTCCAAATGAAAAATAGTTAATGAAGCATTAATTTTTTGACTCAAACCATCAGCCACTTTATTTGATTTTCCCGGATGGGAATGAATTGTAAAATCATAATCCTTTATAAATTCTAGCCATCTCCTTTGTCTCATGTTCAACTCTTTCTGAGTGAATATAAACTTTAATCTTTTTTGATCAGTAAATATTTCACACTTTACTCCATAAAAATGATGCCTCCAAATTTTTAAAGTGAAAACAACAGTAGCTAATTCCAAATCATGTGTTGGGTAATTTACCACATGAGTTTTCAACTATCATGAAGCATGAGCAATTACTTGATCATTCTGCATTAGGACACAATCATGTCCTTTCAATGAAGTATCACTGTAGATAACAAACTCACCATTCCTGGAAGGTAGTGCAAAAACTGGAGCATTCACCAATCTTCTTTTCAACTCCTGAAAACAATCATCACATTCTTTTGTCCAGATAAACTTAACACCCTTCCGAGTTAGCTTAGTCATTGGACTAGATAACCATGAAAAATTTCTAACAAACCTTTTATAATAGCCTTCCAAACCAGGAAAACTACGAATCTCTGTTACATTTTTGGGTCTTGGCCATTCTTCAACAACCTATGTTTTTGCAGGATCAACAGTTATCCCATCTTTTGAAACAATGTGACCAAGGAAAGAAATTTGTTGCAACCAATACTCACACATTCTGAATTTCCCATACAATTTATTTTCTTTCAAGGTTTGAAAAATGACCCTTAAATGTCTTTCATGCTCTTCTTTACTTTTAGAAAACACCAAAATATCATCAATGAAAACCACCACAAACTTATCCAAGAACTCATGAAAAATTTTATTCATTAAGTCCATGAATACAGCAGGTGCATTGGTTATCCAAAAAGGCATTACTAGAAAAGCATAATGGCCATATATTGTACAAAACACAGTCTTCGGAACATCTGCTTCCTTTACCTTCAGCTGATGGTACCCCAATCTCAGGTCAATCTTTGAAAAAACTGAGCTCCCAGGTGCTGATCAAACAAATAATTGATATGAGGCAAAGGATATTTGTTCTTAACAGTGATGTTATTCAAGGATCTATAATCAATGCAAAGTATCATAGAACCATCTTTCTTTTTAAAAAATAAATCAGGAGCACCCCATGGTGATGTGCTAGGTCGAATGAAACCTTTCTCTAATAAATCATGCAATTGCTCCTTCAAGTCTAAAAGTTCAATTTGAGACATTCGATAAGGGGGTTTTGAAATTGGCTTCGCATCAGGAACTAAGTCAATAGTAATTTCATCTTCCCGATCTGGTATTATTCCAAGAAACTCATTAGGAAAAACATCAGGATACTCATTTACCACTGGCACATCATTATTCTTAACAGTTCCTTTATTTTCAACAATGTGTTCATGGTAACATTCATTTCAATCTTTTACAAGTTTCTCGGCCTCTTGATATGTTATCAACAGTAAGGGTTCATTCTTGTACACAAACTGAAAGTCTTTCTGAAAAGAAACTTCTTTAGCTCTAAAGTCAATATTAGCATGGTAAATAGAGAGCCAATCCATACCCAGGATAACATCAAACTCTACTAGAGGTAGAACAATAAGTTTTGAAAGTAGGTTCTTTCCATATATAAGGATAAGAAGATTCTTATAAATTCTTTTTTCCTCAACATTTACCCCAGGTGTTTTTACCACAAGTTCAGGAGTCATTTCTTGAGATGGTATTCCCATTTTACTAGAAAAGTTTTTAGATATGAAAGAATGTGTAGACCCCGAATCAAACAACACACTAGCATAATCTGAAAAAACAAACAAAGTACCTGATACAACATCATTTGATGGCCTGACATCTGCTGAAGTAGTTGCAAAGGATTTGACCACTCCTTTCTGCTTGTAGTCTAACTGCTTCCCATCAATCGAGCCCTTTGTCGGACACTGGTTTGCATAGTGACCCATCTCATTTCACTTAAAACATTTCACTAATTGTAAATCAAATTTTTAACATACCATCACCTTGATATTTTCCAGTGCAATCACGAGCCTTATGTCCCATCTTACCACATCGGTAGCACTTTATAGAATTCAGAAGACATTCCCCAGCATGCCTTTTGCCACATTTATCACAAACTAGAAACATAGTTTTCTTACCATTAGACCTTTTTGAATAATTCTTTCCTTTCTCCTGCCACCTCGATCTCTTCTTCGGTTGATTGTTATAGAACACTTAATCATTGGCAAACTCCATTTCCACCTTCTCAGCACATCGAACAAACTTTTCATAACTTTTAAACTCACGAGAAGCTAATTCCCTTCGATATTTTGGCTTTAATCCTGATTAAAAATGATTGATTTTACTATCAAGGTCTAGGATAAAATTTGGATCATACCTTGAAAATCGAGTGAACCTTTCTTCATAGGCAGCCACTGAGTCATCCTCTTGCCTCAATTCCAAGAATTGTTTTTCTATCCTAAGTCGAACAGCCTTAAGAAAATACTTCTCAAGAAACATACCTTTGAATTCATCCCATTTGAGAGAATCAATATCATCAGTGTCCCTGCTATTTTTAACCATCGACCACCACTGATCTGCTTTACCCTCCAAACGGTAAATAGCAAGACTATCCTTCTGATTGTCAGAACACCCCATGACATTGAAAATTATCTCTAGTGCTTTAATCCACCCTTTATCTAGCACATGGTCTGATGATCCTCTAAATGATGGGGGATGTTTCCTCATTAAATGTTACACCACTGACATGTTCCTCTGCGGTTGATCTGGCTGATCTCGTGCATGGATACCCCACCATTTATCGCCTGAGTCAACTGCACCATTACTGCAAAAAACTGTTCAGTTCCAATTCCGACCATCTTAGGATGCTGACTTGGAAGGTTATTTCCTTATGTATGTCTTCCTAGCACTGCTTCCCTATTTCCTCTACGGAGAACCATTCTGAACAAAGATGTCTTAGATGAAGCAACATGCTAATCTTCAAATGCTATATCATTTCAATTTGACCATAAAAAAATTATTTTTGGAAAATCATTTAATAGAATTATAACTCCTAAAGTAATCTAAATCGACATTTGATTCCAACTATAAGGCCCAAGCCTTAAAACTTACTTAATCTTGAGTTATTACAGGATTACACATTGAGGATCTTTTCGGGTATAGAGTTTTAGAGAATTAGAACATAAAACTTGCATTACATTCCACATATAAACAAAGTGTTCACATAAAGATAGTATTCATTTTTCCCATAGATGGAATCATATTTAAAATAAAAAATGGATTCATTCTTGACACTTCCTTGACACTATCATCATATCATGTACCGTTCCCTTCACCTGTGAAAAACATTACAAAAAAACTTGGGATGAGCATAAAAAGCTCAGTATGGGTTATAAAAATATGGAAAGGAAACATAAGTTCATATATACATAAGAAAGAAATCATACATTACGCATAAAACAAAATCACTTTAACATAACTCATCAAATCATGAATAAATCATAGAAATCATAAGACATAAAGGTAACTTGAGGCATTCATAACATTCTTACGTAGGGAGTAACCCTCTTGGTTACGTTTGGAATACCCATCACAGTATATTACCTAAATCGCTTCGGAGAAACCTTAACATTTCACTCCTTCGCATTACCCAATTCATTGGAGAGCTATATCGGGCTCACCCGCCCTTAGTTTATCACGGAACCACCCGTCTTCATAATAAGTCCCAAGAACCATAACATAATCGTATCACATAAAACATGCATAAAGGAAACATAACATTTCCACATTTCAATCGCAAGATATCAATACAACACATTGATATAATAAAAACATTATGAAAACCATTTTCAATACCAAAATAAATGAAAAATAAAACATGGTATTTATTTTTCTTTTAAAAAGAAGGTATGGCTTGTAGAGGAAGCCGAAACTCAAATAATAGTCACGGCGGTGGAGAAGTCATTGTCGCTGCATACGTACAAAAAAAACATTCCCGATTGTCATTTAGTAAATGATTTGTAAAAAAAAGATTCCTTTTGAATAAACTTAAAAATAAAAGGGGTTTATACACCGTATAAAAGAAGGTTGTGTATAAAACAAAATATTCCTCAATGAAAGGAGATTGAGACGAAGTCCCATACCTCGGGTCCGACATGATGAGGTCGTTCTTTAATCTCCTGAATAATAAACTTGAGTTAATTTATAATTGTTTAAGAAACTTTTTCAATTTCATTATTCCTTTTATATCACTTATTTCCATGTCATGAACACTATGTAATTATTTAAGTTAATAACGGTCATTTTAACGATCATTGGTACTTGAGTAAAAAAATAAACCCTTTATAATTACAAGTTGTTCATGTATCCATTATATCCAGAATGGTATTCATGATGTAGATATCATATATGTCATATATATTCAGTACATTCATGCATTTATAATATTACATAATCATTTAGAGGTAAGAAATGAAATGCACCGTTCATGGAGACGGTAAGCAGTATGTACGCATGAACGCTACTTTCATTTCTATTTCGTATTATATAGAATGGAATCATAATAATATAAAGGTATAATATAATTCCAGTGTAATATCATATATAATATCATAACTCCATCCTTTATACGTCCCACATATGGTATTAACGAATCAAATCACTTTTAGGGGGCGGTAGTCCACACTTCCTTAAATGAAGATATCACGTTTACTCATAATGGAAACCATAAAGGTATGCCCAAAATAAAAAAATACCGAAGCTTAAAGAAAACATAAACATATTATATATCATATATAAATATAGTGTCATCTTAATGTCCACCATTTAAGTTGTTAAATAAATGTTGAACAATCATCGTTTCGGGAGGCAGAAATTCGCCATCCACGAAAACAGTATGTTCTTTAACAATTAGATGTAGTTGTCTGTAAGTGTAGCTCGAATACATCTTATAAAAACATCTTAGTATATTGAAGATACTGGAGTTGGTACAAAATAAATGAATAAAAAGTTTTTAGGTGGTTGGAGAAGCAAAATAAAACAAAAGGACTCAAGTGAAGACATTACCTTAAAATCGGGTAACTCCCTTTGGTTTGAGCTCAAAGGCTTCCTTGGGAAGACTTATGCCAAAAGTGAGGCATCAAGGAGTAATAGAGGGAAGCGGGGAGACAAAATGGGCAGGGGTTGGCCGAGCCAAAGGCTTTGGAAGTGTTGGTAAGGTGGTAGAGGTGGGGGCCTTTTATAAGAGGAGAGGAGGGGCACTCATGGAAAGTAAAGAAATGTTACATTACTTTAAGATGGGTTTCGGATTCAAAAGGTCCCACATTGATATAAATCTAGGGTAAGGTGATAATGGTTCGAAATCCACCCATTCAATAGGTTTTGGACATGTGTAGGTCTTATATTTTTCATTATCATTCCATTTTATTTAAATCCTTTTTTAAGGAGGTAATCGATGCATTATCATGATGTCATAAATAATTTAATAAATTTAATGTCTAAAAATTATAAAAAAAATATCATGATGTAGGTAATCGTTTTATCTTTCTAATTAATATTTATAGTGCAAAATATCATTTATGTAGACAATATTAAAAATATTTTACTTAGGTGATACATTCTTTGTCACATTTAACATTCTTTTAAAATAAAAAGATAAAAAGTCACATTCTCACAAAAGTGATTCCATGGGGCTCCCAAGTTTGGAACAAGGCATCACATGGTCGGCCATGAGACAACTGGTATCCTTAGGACACATTTTGGTGAAATTTTTTATTATTATGGTATTATTTTATTATCCTTAACTACCCAATTACTCATTAATCAAGATATTTAAAGATAATTACCGTCGTTACTATTCGTAATGTCCAAAAACAAAAGAGTCTTGATTACATAATTTGGAACTTCTGATTCCAAATATGTAATCCATTTTAACAAATTACAAACACATAAATTTCAATAATTGATTTAAAAATAATTGCCGTTGTCAAAACAAATAGCTGGTTTTTTTGAAACAATATCTATGAAAATTTTGGCATTAGTTTAAGACCAATTCCAAAGTGAAATTAATCCTAATTACCACCATTAGATTAAATGGTAAAAATATATTCAGATTACACTTTAATCCAATTAAAATGATAATCTAACCATATAGTTTAATTAAATGAAAAAGCAGTTTTGATGTAAAATGCAGTATTTTTCACTATTCATTAAAAAATGAACATTGTCAGAAAAATACCAAAAATTTATCCTATATAAATTTCAATGTCCCAATAATAATGAATATGTTTATTTTGACAAATATAGATTATAAAATAGTCAAAAGTTTGATTTAAAAAGAGTTTTCCATCAAAAGGCAATAAAACAATCTTTTAAGAACACTAGTGTATTCCAAGCATAAGATTGTATTTATTTTCATTTTAAGCCTCTAAAAAACTATCTTAATCATTAATAGACATAGATAAAAATATCTATAATTCTTTATGTACTTGGGATGATACACCATGTGTACCATAGAATGGTCATTAATGCTATTTTTAATATTATATAATTCATTTTTTAAAATATTATATTTTTAAGACTATTATATTAATTTTTTTAAATGGTATTTGTTATGAAAATTCGTTTATGTCAATCTTGACACTATAAATTAATTGATTTATGTTAAATTCTTTAAAACTTGATTCCATCGATAAAAATGTAGTAAATCAAATATAATATGTCAATAACATCTAAATATTTTTTTATTTAAATTAGCCAAATAACATTTATTTTTATATTTATAATATTATTTATTCGAATGTTTTATTAATGAAGCAATAAATGTATCATCATTGTGTCATAATTGAAATTTTTTATTTAATATCAACAAATTAATAATAAAATACCATGATGTATGAAATAATTTTATATTCGTAATGAATATTTATAGTCGAGTAGATAACTACAATAAACCCATATAAAAATCGTTTTAGAAAATGATACATGTTTATGTTATATTCCTATTTACATTAAATTAATTACTATAAAATGTCATTATCACTCCCAAGTGGATCCATGGGGTCCCTATATCAACCCATGGATGCCCATGGTCAGGCATATCTCATAAAATAGTATTATTACATGTGTTAGGGTAGTTTAATATTATTATAATATTATTATTTTTACCCATGTTCACTTTATATACTCTTAAATGATGGAAAATAAAATAATTATTGATGTTACTATTCATAATGTACAAAAAAGTACCTTTTTACACAATTTTTGCATTATTATTCCAAATAAGGAATCCAATATCTATATTCAAAACAATGAAGTCGCATTAATGAATTTAAAATTAATTACCATTGCCAATCAAAATGCATGTTTTTAAGAAGTAATAACTATGAAATGATTGACATCTGTTTTTTTCCATTTTGAAAGGGAAATTACTTATAATGAAAAAAATTAATTAAATTATAAAACCATAATATTATTATACATTAAAACCAATTAAAATTAAATTTTAAATTTATAAATAAATTAGATGAAATACCAGTTTTGAATTAATATGCAGTATATTTTTACAATTCATTAAAAATGAACATTATTAGAAAAATACCAAAATTTCATCCAATGTAAATTTTGATTTCCCACTTCTAAAGAATAATTTTATTTTTTCATATAAGAAATATAAATGAGTCAATAAATAGATTTAAAAATGGTACACCATCAAAAGGTGGTAAAACAACCTTTTAAAAATATTAGAGTATTTCCGGCTCAAAATCATATTCATTCTTATTTTAAGCCTCTAAAATTTATTGCATAAATAGAAAAGATTAAATAATCACATTGTAGTTAGTTCTATTCATTCCCACTAATAAAATGGCTATTAATTAACTACATTTTAAATAATAATAATATTATATTATTTTTCAGTATTACTCAATGTTGTCTGTAGCATCAGATTTCAATGAAACCCATTATTGCATCTTGAGTACACTATCAGAAAAAGTGTAATATTTAACATAAAATTAATATCATTTTCATAAATATTAATAGATATGAAATTTTACTATTCTATAAATACATGGGTCGTTACAACTACACTGGATGTTGACACTTCCATTTTCTAGATAGGGATATGTGGTCTTTTGTGATGCATCAGTTTAAGATTGGGTTCATTTCATACCCAAGGTGAACTTTTTGTTTCATATAGATCTTTCCATCACATGCCCCATGAAAATAATTATCAAAACCATGAAATTTAACATAATTATATTATTCATTCATACGTTTAAGAATTGGTGTCATTACATTATGGAGAAAGCATTAGAATGTCTTTATATAACAAGACATGAGTTATGTCTACATTCAAAAAGATCTGAGTCTATTCAAGAGTCGTTGGGAGGAATACCTATCATCTATCAACATTAACATCTCTTATACAATGAAGATAGGGAATTTAATTACAGATTCAATGAGTAGTAAACTTCTAAACCATGCAGCAAAATAATCACCACAACAGTGGTACATGATGGATCTCTGTGCACAATTTCATATTGGAGTCCAGGAATCAAAGGTTAAGGTTTACATGGACATTGTTCAGTAAAATTAATTTCTTCTTGAATTGATTCTTCTAAAAGATTATCTTCATGATGAGTTTCATATAACTATTGACTATCTTAATTCTAGAAGGATCGTGCTGGATTTTTTGTTCTCCAAATAGGGAATTATATGATCTCATAACTAATTAGTTGTATAATCTATGGTATGGAATGTTGTGATGGGGGATTTCCATTTATTTTAGTGATCTATGAACCTAGGAACCACTAAAATATTTAATGATATGTAGTAGTAGTAATTGTGGACATGTTTTTTTGAGACAATTCTGAGCGTCGCTCTCATTGTTATAAAATCCCATAGGTGAAGGTTGAGAACTATAAACATTCATGTTATCTTCAGGAACTTCCCTTCCCTACTTGGAAGCGGGGTGATATCTCTATGGACATTGTGGTTTGGATACCATGTACCTAAAATAGGAATAATGAAATATGTTTTGTGACCAATTGAATGACCAAGTCAGCTCACACTATACCAATTTCTGATACAACAAATGTTGTAGAGTTTTGAAATCAATATGTGCAAATGATTCTTCAATTTCATGGAGTTACATAATTTATAGTTTCTAAAACAGATCCCCAATTTACTTCTTGTTTTTTGGGAGACCTTAAGGAGGAACTAGGAGATATCTTACATTTCAGTATTACATACCATCCACATTCAGATGGAAATATAGAAAGATATACACATATTATCTAGGATATCTTTCGTGCATCTGTTATCCACTTTGGTGGGGCTGGAAATGATCACTTAGTGCAGGTTGAGTTTTCTTATAACAGTAGTTATTGTTCCATGATGGGAACGGATAATTTTTTGTCCTTGTAAGGAAGACCATAGGAATCTATATTTTGTTGGTTGGAGGTTGTTTATTAATATTTTTTATAGATCATTGTACAAGAGAGTATAGAAATGATTAATTTTACTCATTGAAGATTTTTGAAAGAATAGGTCCGATAGAAATATTATGGTGATCATCACCATAAACCTTTGGAATTTATATTTTGTGATTGGGTTTTTTGAATGATTCCCCCCAGTTGGGTCATCGATGACTGAAGATGCAAGGGAAGCTTTATTCTTATTTTTGGGACAGTTATAGATTGTTGAGAAGTTGGGAAATCAGAATATGGTTTAACACTTCCACCACAGCTTAAATTGATACAATAATTATTCCATATATTGAAGCAATAATTTATCTATCTAATCCATCCAATGTTTTGAGATGAAGTTACATTGATGTAGTGATTGGTGTATTCATGACTGATTTTCCAGTCATGATGGTTGATTCAAAAACCATGGTACTTAATGGGAGGATTAAAAAGTTTGTTCTTGTTATATGGTGGAAAAATTATGGGGATATAATTTTTTTATGGTGGGTAGTATATGACATATTATTACTATTTTTATTTATTACTAAACCCCCATTTTAATTATTTCATTGTTGGGTTTCATTTTCGGGTTCTATAGGTTAAATTTTAATGTTATTGAAAATATCTAGGCTACTTCATGGTCAGTGAATGGGTGGCATAATGTTTCACAAACTGTATTCCCTCTCATGAATAATTATAGGGAATTGGAACATGGTATTCAAAATACATGAACATGGAATAAAAACCCATAAACCATATTTGGAGAAATTGTGTGGCCCATTTATAATAGGTGAAAACCATTTACATAATTTGAATAAATTGTGAACCTATTCCTAGGAAACCATGAGTATGATATTATAAGTGATCCAAATATTTATTATAATTTCAAAACCCCACTATTATGTCCCTGATAGACCTCCATCGACCCAAATAAATTCATCCCATCGTTGGAGTTCTCATTAGTGTTATTTATCCTTAAGAATCTTCATGTATGTGATCTAAAGCCTGAGGAACACCATTAGATATTCTTATAGTGAGTTTCCTTCTAATGTCTATAATCATTTGTGATCTCTCGCTTCCTCATTAGGATTATGTGGATCCTTGTGTTTTTTTTACATCTAATGAAAGTTATTTTGGGCTTCTAAACCTAGGATTTATCCTTTTCTCCCTATTTCTACGATCATCATTCTTTGTTAAAATATCCCAATTTAGGTTTGATGTTTTGAGATCCAATGTATTTTTAGACAGGTGGATCCATTATGATGATTAATTTTAATTTACTCTAAATTGATTTGTTTAATTTCAATTGATTGAATTAAATGGAATTTTTAGGTATTGATTAAATGTCTGTAAATCAATTTTTTTTAAAAAAACATTTTCCAAAGAATTGGGTTTTTTAAGGAAAATTATATTCTGGAATGAAATTTGAAAACCCTTAGTTCCATTGAATTTGGTTGTGTTTATAGAAAATTTGTGAAATTTAAAATTATTTATTTTATATTTTTGATTATAATGAAATTATTTCAATCAATTGTTTAAATTTAATTTTGGAGATGGTTTTGATGGAAAATTAAAAATTCGTCCAAATTCATTGAATTAGGGGTTTGTTATGAAATTTATGGAAATTGATTTAAGGTTAAAAAATCTAATTCAAGGATTAAAATTGATTGTGAAGTTTAATGTTGAATTTTATTTGAATCTATATTTGTGAAACATGGATTAAAATGGTTTTTCTTTAAACCTAGAGGTTTTATCATGGAAAATGAGTATATTTTGATTAAAAACATATGTATAGATTTTAAAAATAAAATTGGAATATTTTTAATGGGTAATGTGATTCAATTTTATTTTAAGTAGTCTTAATATATATTATCTATCATTTTTTGTTATTAGGAAACATACAATCCATAGGTAGTGAGTTATTTGGATGGAATGTTATAACCTATAAATATATCTAACATCATATCAGCAAATAATAAACCTTAGGGGATGATGATGAGTCATCATTATACTTAGGACCAAATTGGAACATGTACATATTTTTCATTTCATTGTGTTGGATCCAAATATCATGGAACTATCACACATTATTAGAAATATGACCATGTTGATTACTTATTTCAATATAAAACTATATATTCCATTGTTTTTGTAAACTATATTACATGTATTGTGAATTTAAATATTCTATATTATGAAAAAAAGTATTTATGATATTTTTGAACATTTTCATTGTTTGAGTAATATTCGATCATTTAAAAAATCCATTTCCATATTTTTTTCATCATTAATAAATGTGAAAAATTATTTCATATTGTCTTTCTATCTTAAAATATGTAATAAATGAATTGTTTAAATTATTATTTTGAATGTACCCACATATTTGTTTAAAAATTCCTATCACTTCCTTTGTTTATTTAATATCGGAATATTATTAAGGAATCATTGGGTGAAATTCAAATGTGTGTTTGATCACACCCTACTTAAGACATCAGTATTATGTAGATTACTACATTCCAAGATCCATAAATGGAAAAGGATAACTTGGATGTGGTTTTAGTTATTTATTTTTGGAATTTCCGAGTTTCAAACTTTGTGGCTAAGGAAATTTCTGTGTTTTGGTACTTTTAGTTGCCCTACATTGGAATTTTATGTTTATTTTATTATGGTAAAGTTCTACCATTAGAGTTTTTTTGTATTCATTTACTAAAATTTCTCTTTTACTTCGGCATTTTTTATGGAATTTTTTTCCTCACATTTCATTCATGTATGATGGTAGGTGCTAGTCATCAATGTTTTGGGATCAGGAACACCCTTCGGGCTATGTCAGGATCATCTCAGTTATTAGGTTACCAGGGTACCCGGGCTGGTTCATGACATTTGAGATGAATAATGTATGTTATATTCAGCCCTTATAATGTATAATACTAATCATAATTATACTGAAGCTTTGTAACTTGTAGATAATAATTTATTGTGTGATATAATTTATGAAGTGCCCGGATCAGTGTGAATCACTGAGAGGGGGAGGGGGTGAATCAGTGATCCCTTAAAACTTTTTACTAATTGATTCATTATCAATTAAACCTCTATGGCGGGTTAAAGCCTCGTTCCACTCTTCTTGTATCTCTCACCTTTCCTCGAATGATGCAGTAAATGTGAAGGCACTGGACACAAGGATTTACAATGTTCGGCACCAAAGGCCTACGTCCTTGCCATGTTGGTTATATGCCCCAACATGGTTTCTCCATTATAACCTATTAAAATTACAATGGTCGATATAGAGTCCCACTGTATATCTCCTGAGTCCCACAGGAGGGTCTTTATAATGCGTCCCACAGTGTTACCAGAGTCCCACTGGCCTGCTCCAGAATCCCACTGAAGACTTCTTCCGCCCTGAGTCTCACAGGGGGCTTCTCCTGGCTCCTCGAGTCATGCGAGTAGCTCTTCTTCACTTTAGCTTTTCAAGTATCTTCACCAGCCTGGGATAAAGGCTACTGGCCTTGCTCTGTACCTCTGCTCACTTGTGATGAACAGGTATTCTCGTCTTGCTCGGGCTTTATCACCTTCTTCTAAGGATGACTCGGCCTCTCTCTTCAAGAATCTTCAACAGCCTCTGATAAGGTCTGTTGGTCTTGCTCAAATCTTCTGGTCACTTTTGTTGATCAGGGTCTTCTCAATAACTGAAAACTCAGGCAGCTGATGTCTTTAACTTCAGTCTGGCTTCAGTCTCACTTCATCACAAATTCATGCACTGAGTGCATGGCATCTCTTCTTCTTCATGCACTGACAGCATGGCCTCTCAATTCTCTTCAAGAACTCTTGGTCGTGGACAACTCAAATGCACACAGCATGATTTAGATTTGTTCACGTGTGCACGTGCATGCATGCAAGCATGCACTCCCATTTTTCTCCTTGGTGTGAGAAACCCTCAATGGGTTTAAATACTTTTAGCACACACACCTTCTTCCTTCTTCACACTTTGTTCTTTTTCTTTACACACTCACAAATGTGTTGTTCTTTACTGTGGGTCTTGTTCTTCTTCAAAGTGTGCACATCACATTGTACACACTATGGTTCGGCCTCTACTCTTTGCACACACAACTTCTTCACTTTGGCACACACTTGAGCTTGGCCTCCTCTCTTGTGTTTAACACCCACAACCCATTTTGTTTTAGTTCATTTAGGTGTAAGCCTCGGCCTTCTTGTTTTGCACATACACCACTAGGGTGTGTTCTTTCACATCACACAAGGCACTAAGGCCTCGGGTCTTCTTCTCCACTTGGCACACACACACTGCCTTCTTCTATTTTTGCACACACAACCCGAACTCCATCTTGCACACACCCAAGACTATGGACTTCACTTCTTTTAAGCACACACAAGGCTCGGGTCTTCCTCCTCCGCTTGCACACACACACTAGGTGTGCCTTGTCTTCACCTGAACCACTACCGCTTGGGAGGCGCGCAAGTGGTGTGCCCTTCTTCTCTTCACAGCCGCACAAGGTGCACTGTCATGGTGTGAGGTGCAAGGGCCTCCTCCTCTTCTCAACCACCGCGCAAGTGTGCAAGGTGCAACAATGCGGGCTCCTTCCTCTTACCATGAAAGTGTGCGGGAAGAGAGGGTGGAAAGAGACTCGAGCGCGCAAGTATGCGGCTCGGCTCCTTCCTGTCGCGCAAGGGGTGCGCGCAGGGGACTTCCCTTCACCTCTTTCGTGCAAGGGATGCACAAAAGGGACTTCACGAAGCCAAAAATGGCTCCGGGCTTCCCTGTCGTGCAGGGGACGCACAGCTCAATTCTTCGCGAGGCAAGCCACTCGCGGGACTCCACAAAGTTTCAGTAAACCTCCTCGAGGGCTCAACCTCTCTTTATATAGGCAGAGGGATGCCTCAAATCCTCCTCGGGATATAAATATGAATTCCCGAAATTCTCGGGTTTCCAAGATTCTTCAAATCTTGATTTTCCCCTCTGTTTCACGTGGGTTCTTGTTCCTTTATTTTCCTCTACGTGCATGTGACATAGAATGCATGCATGGCCTTCAGTTAAGGATAATCCATACAAAGCATAAACCCCGTGGCCTCGGCATATTCTTTTTCCTCGGCCGAACTCAAAATGCTCCCCTCGTTGCATGCATGCATATTTTTATGCATGTACGTGTTCATTACATCCAGACAAACCCAATGAATTCTTCAGCTTGAACAACGGTGGTTGAATTCTCAAAAACCATCATTGGAAGGCGCCTGGTTCAAAGGAGGAGTCACGGGTGGCCTCGGGCGAGCTCAAGGTGGAGGACGACTCCTCAACCATTGGATCCAGAGTTGAGAAGACATCGGACGACCGCGATCAGAAGATCTCGCGCGGGATCAATCGGGCGGTCGAGATCTGGCGCGCGATCGATCGAGCGGCTAGGATTCGCTCCCGGTGAAAATTGTGCGTCCCACATCGAAACGAACCGCAGATTTTCCGTGGTTTATCAATGTTCGGCTGCCGCTGAACGTCCAGTTGAACTTCTCCCTCCACGGTGTCGCCCCACACCGTGTTCTCTCTGCGGGCGTGCTCTTGCGCCCACCCCTGCCACTCGGGTGCGCCGCTGGCGCCCACTATGCACACACGGGCGCGCTATGTGCCCACCATGCGCTCCTCCGGGCGTGCCCCTGGCACCTACGCCGCGTCTTGCGGGTGCGCCCCTACCCCAGGGCTGCTGCCTTGGCCGTGAGGGTTCCCCATGGGTGTGGAGACTGTGAGTCCCACAAGAGCCTTGGGTGATGACCCTCAGCTGGCCTCCTTGGTGGCCCATATTTTTCCTAAGGGGAAATCTTAGGACTTTTTATAAAACCAAGTAACCAAGTTTCCAATGCCAAATGCCACTTCAACCTCTATGCCATTTGTTCTTCTATATCTCTTCACTTCTCTTCTCTTCTCCTTTCTTCTTCTTCATTAGAATTCCTCCAATTCTTCTTCATCATGTATTCAATATTTTTGAATGGAATTCTCGAAGGTTTCTGCCATCAACCGAAGCTCCTGAATCAAATAAATCGTCAATGTTCTTCATTGATTCAACCAGAGATCAAGTTGGATAAACTTCTAATTCACATGCACTATGTGATAGTGCATGGACTTCATTAAACCAATTCATCCACTTAGAACATGTTTATGGATCTCTTTCATCTCCTTATTCATTGTCAATACAATACACGGCCTTCTAACATTGTTGTGACTTTGTATAATCAGGATACAAGTTCTATGAACTTTAAGAATAGCTCTTCAATCGTCTGATGTAATGATGATCCTCCATCATCATCCATCTTTCAAGTGGTGTAACTTAGTATCATCTTGATACAAGTATTGAATCATTAAGATCAGTTCTTCAATCGTCTGATATACATGGAGAATGTTTCAACCATCATCTCCTATGCCACTTAGTGAATCTCTTAAGTGACATGCCTCTAATTACAATGGCCATTCTCCTTCATCACCATCACCATCACATCCTTTGTCATTCACATCTTGACATTCCTTGACATCCATTCATTCCATGACAACATCATGACTCATTGACAATAAATGCAACACAGTGCATTTCAATCTCCCCCTTTGTATTTGTTGTCAATACACTACTTCTGCACATATGAATGGGTCAATATGTGTGCCAATATTTTCTCCCCCTTATTGGAAATCAAATGCAAAGGTGTGGTGTGGTTCTCTTCCAAAATATCTCTTCCTCCCTTCGAATAGCATCTTCTTGAAAAGCACTAAGAGAGGGATGATGTCACATCTTCCTTTTAGCAAAGAACCTTTAGTAGATAATCTCTAAGTCTACTTGGGCTAACCCGGTGTAGAAAACAAGAGTGATATAACCAAGATTTTCAATTCTGTCCATATTTCACTATACATGTGAGATCATGCTTCAAGGGGTTTGAAATTTTTCAGATATATCAATGAATTGCTAAATCCTGCACATACTCCACAAAACTCATTAAAACGTTCAGTGCAAAGATAAAGCTCCCCCTTTCAACCATTTTTCAGCAATCAATACTCCCCCTTAATTGTCATGATGAATACAATTAAGAAACAAGGGATGAAAGTATGATTGGAATACCTTCACTTTTCTCAAGATGGTATCAAATCTCAGAATCCCATCTTCTACAGATTGGCTCCCCCTCAAGGGGTGCACTCCATTATGTCCAAACCACACTCTAGATGAGAATGATCATCATCTTCAATTCCCTGAAATGTTAGCACATGTAAATTAAAGTTGTTAGGGAATAAGATGGAACCTCCCTGGTTCATCAATGTGAACAACAAGGTTGAGAAGATTCTCTCAACCTAGATGTCCCATTTTCACCATTCATCACACTTGCACATTTGATCTTCAATGATGTTTGTGCTGGTGTGGAGCTCAACACCTATTTAACTTATTTGTGTGTGACTCCTCTATTTCTAGGTTCCTTCTGAGCACTAGAGTCTCCTGGTGCAATCTTCATTCTTTTTAATAATCCCTTCTGAGTTGGAATGAATATCATGCATTTATCACTAGTATGTCCAGCTTTATTGCACCTCACACACAGAACTTGATCTTCATGTGAAATATTTTTCTTTCCTTTTACCTTAGCAATTGCCAGAACATTATCTTCAGCTCTTTGTAGTTCTCTAGCAAGTTTCAACTGATTTGGCCATATGACAAGTAAGTCACTTGGAAGTGTGGCCTCAGTTCTGGAAATTCCACATGGTTCCGTCGATGCTTTCAAGCTACCTTTCTTTGGAAACTTGTTTTCAACCAATCCTTTCTGCTTCTTCTGGATTGATTGTCTGTTTGAGTCCAGTAAGCCTCTATTGAATTCCGTGGCTTCTTTACAAATATCCATAGTATGGCCTTTCTTTCCACAGTAGAAGCATTTCTTCATGGTGTTCCTTCTGGATGCATCACCCTTCTTGGATTTAGACTCCAAGGACTTATTTTCCTTTTTCAAAACCTTCTTGGGAGAATCTTCAGCTTTCTTCTTCTTTCTTCCCAAGGATTCTTTCTGAGCCAGGTTCTGTGATCTTTTCTTCTTTTGAGCTCTAGATACAGTTGGAGACTGACATGTATCTTTTTGACCACTTTTTCAAACATCCCAGATGTTATCAAGCAATCCAAATCTATTTTCAGTAAACAGATGTCTCGGGACCTGTGGATGTTGCCTCTTTTCCTCTGTCTTTATCCCCCTTTGGCATGGGCTTTCTTTGTGATTTGACATTCAGTGGATTGTACCAACAATCCTTTGCACAGTGCCCATACTTATTACAACACCAACACTGACCCACAAATCTTGACCTCTTCAGTCCTTCTGATTGTTGGGTACATTTCTCGACTTGCTGTGTTGTTTCAGGAGAGAATTCTTTCTTCACGTCTTTATCCATACTTGTTTAGATTCATTCTTCCATCATGCACTTTTAGTAGAAACACTTTTAGAAGCATGAGTACAAGATGGAATGGATGGTACCTTATTTTTAGAAGATGTTTCCCTTTTATTAGAGGATGTCTTTCTTTTAGAATCATCCTTCTCAAAGCTTACATTAGTAGCAACATTTCTTCTTTCAGCTGACTGGGAGGCATCAACTTTGGGTGATTGCAGATTTTTCAATATCACCTCTAGTTCAAAGCATTTCATGTTGAGGGAGTTCTTCTCATCCTCAACCAATCTTAGCCTACCTTCCCAATTTTGTTTCATCTGTTCCATCTGGTCATCATGCACCTTATTTATTTCATGCAATGAGTTGTCAAGCTCCTTCACCATTTTGACATTGTCTTCAATTTGAGCATCTCTGAAAATCATTGAAACTTTGTGCCTCTTTTCCAGTGCATGAAAAACTTCTTTAACCATTATCATAAAGAATTGTTTCTCAGAAAGGCTTATTTGCAATTCTTCAGTAGTGTCTTCATATCTTACATTTCCAAGGTAAACTGTTTCATCCTTGGCATTCACCAGATTTCTGAGAGTGTTGGTTATGCCAACCCTTTTTGCCAATTGGACTTCCAGATAATTGGATTCATCTTCTAGCTGTAATTTTTCTTCTTGAAGATCAAGGATGCCTGTAGCTATACACATTGCCACTTCCTTGGGGACTGTCTTCTAAATATATTTGATTGCATTTAGATGATCATTGTTTCTTCCTTCTTCATCACAGCTAGAGCAGGCTTCATCAGAAGAATGATAAAAGGAATTTTCATCTGATGTGACTTTCACATTTCTTTCCATAGAAGGAGTTTCTCTGATTGCAACAACCTTCTTCCTCATCTTCTTTGCTTTTTTCTTCATTCTGTTTTTCAGAGTCTTGGCAGATATCTCCATTTGAGGTTGTTCTTTCATTTCCTCAAATCTGTACTCCATATAGACTCTCTTGGATCTTTTAGAGGTAACCTCCCTCTGATACCAATTGAAGTGCCCGGATCAGTGTGAATCACTGAGAGGGGGAGGGGGTGAATCAGTGATCCCTTAAAACATTTTAATAATTGATTCTTTATCAATTAAACATCTATGGCTGGTTAAAGCCTCGATCCACTCTTCTTGTATCTCTGACCTTTCCTCGAATGATGTAGTAAATATAAAGGCACTGGACACAAGGATTTACAAGGTTCGATGCCAAAGGCCTACGTCCTTTCCATGTTGGTTATACGCCCCAACATGGTTTCTCCATTATAACTAGTTAAAATTACAATGGTCGATACAGAGTACCACTGTATCTCTCCTGAGTCCCACAGGAGGGTCTTTATACTGCGTCACATAGGGTTACCAGAGTCCCACTGGCCTGCTCCAGAATCCCACTGAAGACTTCTTCCGCCCTGAGTCTCACAGGGGGCTTCTCCTGGCTCTTCGAGTCACACGAGTAGCTCTTCTTCACTTTAGGTTTTCAAGTATCTTCAGCAGCCTGGGATAAAGGCTGCTGGCCTTGCTCTGTACCTCTTCTCACTTGTGATGAACAGGTCTTCTCGTCTTGCTCGGGCTTTATCACCTTCTTCTAAGGATGACCTGGCCTCTCTCTTCAAGAATCTTCAACAGCCTCTGATAAGGTCTGTTGGTCTTGCTAAAATCTTCTGATCACTTCTGTTGATCAGGGTCTTCTCAATTACTGAAAAATCAGGCAGATTATGTCTTTAACTTCAGTCTGGCTTCAGTCTCACTTCATCACAACTTCATGAACTGAGTGCATGACATCTCTTCTTCCTCAAGCACTGACTGCATGGCCACTCAATTCTCTTCAAGAACTCTTGGTCTTGGACAACTCAAATGCGCACAGCCTGATTTAGATTTGTTCATGTGTGCACGTGCATGCATGCAAGCATTGTAACGCCCCGACCCCAGTTACCCAGAGTCGGTGCATTATTACATAACATTGGCATGATCACAAGAAAGATCAAATCTCGAAAGACCGATTTGTTTAGTAGCCTTGGAAACACTAGATATATTCATAAGTTTTACATTACATCATAAAATGAGAAACTAATACAACAACATAATGTTCCACAATCCACACTATTAACCCCTCATAAAATCCCTGCAGGTCATTCATAACTTACTTCTTCACATCCTGGGAAAAATAAAACATAGAAAAGGGGTGAGCTCAAATGCCCAGTAAGGATAACAATATAGTAGAACATTCAAAATAAGCATAAACATTTAAGGCAATGCAATACTAAAACAAAAGCCTTTTAAACTTGAACTTCAACATAGTATGGCAAAAGTAAAATGAAATAATGCCATTTACTTATTCACATGGATATTCTACTAATCGAATAATCACATGCAAAAATCAATAACCACTTTCATAATGTTGGAATGCATAATGTCAAACGTTAATTTCATTGTCTAGGCCTCATCCCAAGACCTAGGGGTTACTTCTAACCGGAACCCAACCCGGAGTGCCTCTAATAACCGGACACCAACCCGGAGTGCCTCTAATAACCGGGCACCAACCCGGAGTGCCTCTAATAACCGGACACCAACCCGGAGGGCATACTTTTACCAGTCCCTAACCTGGAGGGCTTACTTTAACCAGTCCCCAACCTGGAGGGCTTACATTTACCAGTCCCCAACCTGGAGGGCTTACTTTTACCGGTCCCCAACCCGGAACATACTTGTTTAGCACATTCATCTGAAGAAAAGTTTGAAATATAACATAAACATTCGGATTAAAACTAGCATACGAAATGTCAATAATTTCACCATAAACTATGAATGGTATAAAAATAGCACATCCACAGTCAAACATATCACAAAACCTTCAATTCAATATAGAATTTTTGTATCATAATAAATCAACTTCAAATAATCTTAAAATCCATCAAAGGATGTTGACATAGATGAAATCAAAATTCTTTTTAAAGAAGTATCTCCTTTTATTTTGAAATCATTTAAGATCCATATAAAATAAAACATTTTCTTTGAAAATATTCTTATAAGCTTGTATGTAAAGCTTCGACGATTTTATAACGGCGGAAAATAACCGCACCCGCCGTATAAGTTAAAAAAAACATTCTTACCTCAATTCTGTCGAAAAGGTTAAAAAGAACATTGTTTTGAAAATGACGGAAAGATTCCTTTATAAACCTCTTATAAAAAGTCAAACAAGGGTATAAATGACTTTAACCCATATTCTTGTAAATAGTAAAAATGTTTTGAAATACATTTCGAAGAAACATGGATGTGGATGATAACGAGATCCCAGTAGATTATTACGTATAAACAACCTCGGATAATGAAGAGATTGTGAAATAACCCTTACCTTGTACTTTTCCTTGGTTGGGGTAGGTTAACCTCCTGTATAATGGTGAAATAATTGTTATTAAATTATACAAGAATCATATTCATTAATATGATATCATATATGATCTTTTAATATTGCTTTATTAATAATATTTTAGTATTATCGTCGTTTCGGGTGATAATCGATTCGTTCTTCTTAAATGTTTGGTTACGTAAGACATGTTTGTAATGGATAGATTATATCTTATTCATAATCAGAATAATATTAACATTATTTTTAACCCTAAAATGAGAATAATACTTGAATGGATATGATGGAGAATGAATCTTATCGCGTTCGTGGAGACGGTAGTCCGTACGTACGCACGAACGCTACTTCCATTTAATTTTTATTTTAAAAGAATCAAATCAAAATGATACATAGGTATATTACTATTCCAGTATAATATAATATTTTATATATGTTACTTAAGTTCATTAACACCATCCTTTATACGTTCCATGTGTGGTATGAACGAGTCATATCATTTTAAGGGGGCGGTAGTCCGCACTTCCTCAAATGAAATTATCGTATGTATATACAACATGAAACGAATAATGGTATGAAATAAAATGGAATTACAGAAGCTTATAAATAAAATATATATCATTAATATCATATTTAATTACAGTGCCATCATAATGGCCACCATGAGAGGTGGTAAGATGTATTTGAACAATCATCGTTTCGTGAGGCGTTAGTTTGCCATCCACAGAAACATTATGTTCATCATCCATTAGATGGAGTTGTGTGTATGTGTAGTTTGAATCCTTCTTATAACAACATCCTAGTATATTGAGGATACTGGTGTTGTTAGAAAAGAAAGGAAATAAAAAGATTTTGGGGGTTGGAGAAGCAAAATAAATGAAAATACTTTAAGATAAATTGTTACCTTTAATCTAGGTAACTCACTTTGGTTGGAACCAAAGGACTTCTTGAAATGCTTTCTGCCTAAGGGGAAGCTTCAAGGAGGAGTATAGGGATGTGGGGAGCTTAGTTGGGCAGAGTTTGGACGAGCCAAGCGGCTTGAGAGGTGTGCGGAAAAGAGAAGGAGGAGTGCCCTTTTATAAGAGGGGTGAGGGGCACCTTTGGAAAAGCTAGAAATATTAATTTATAATAAATTCATATTCGGTTTCCAATGGCTCCAAAGTTGACTTTTCAAAGGTTGAGGTGGGGATAGGTCGAAAACAACTCATCCAATAGAATTTAGACAGGTTTGGGTACTTATATTAACCTTATCATTAAGTATTAACTCTAAGTTAATTAGTTTCACTTTTACAATGTCTCTTTGTATTTTTATATAATATGGTTAATAAACTTACTATATACATCCAAGAGACCCACAAGTGGTCCATTAATGATTAACCTATCATACTATAAGTCTCTTGGCCGAACCGTAGATTTTTAGGAATTTAATATCAATTAATAATATAATATTTGTTTTAAGAACTCTTTTATGTCAATTTTGACACTATTCAATAGTTGATTTTTGTGAAACTCATAACAGATTGATTACTTCGAACAAAGTCAATTAAATCAATCCTAATATATCATATTATCCTATAAAATTAGTTTAATTAATTAAAAGTTTCATATTATATTTATTTGGGTATTTATAATATCAATTATTTTAATTTTTCACTATTATAGTAATTACTGCATCATCATTGTGTCATAAATAAAATAACTTATATAATGTCTAAAAATTATAAATAAAATATCATTATGTAGGAAATATTTTTATCTTTCTAATGAATATTTATAATCGAAAATCCAACATGTATAACCCTATGTAAAAATTGTTCTTCTAAAAGATATATGCTTGTGTCATTTTTGTATTCATTTTAACTTAATTAAAATAAAGTGTCATTATCACTTACAAGTGGATCCATGGGGTCCCAAAATTGACACAAAGATGCCCATGGTCGACCATGTATCAACCAATAGGGTTAAGACACGTTTTAGGGTAATTTAGTATTATTATAATTTTATTTTTTAACCCTTATTTACCGGATTTACCCTTTAACCATGGTAAATAAAATATTTACCGCAGTAATTATTCAAAATGTGTAAAAATAAAAGTTACCTATTTACACAATTTGAACATCCTGATTCCAAATATGGAATCCATTTTCCTAAATTCAAAACACAGAAGTGGCAGAAATTAATTTAAAATTAATTCCCGCTGTCAAAACAAAAAGCGTGTTTTTAAGAGATAATAACTATCAAAAGATTGACACTTGTTTATGTTCGGTTTAATTGTAAAATTATGTCCAATGACCAACATTATATTAAACGGTAAAAATATATTCTAAATATACTCTAAAACCACTCAAATTCATAATTTATCTCTATTAATTATTTTGATTAAAAAAGTTGTTTTTAATTAAAATTTAGTAATTTTCACTATTCATCAAAATATGAAAGTTATCCGAAATGTACCAAAATTTCACCTTAGGCTAAATTCGATATTCCGAATCCAAAAATGAAGTCCATTTTCAAATATAAAATATATATAATTTCAAAAAGTAGGTATTACTATTCATAACGGCTAGTTTGATCGGTTGTGGTGTGTGTTAAAACCCGACGTTGCGTACAACACACGCTACTGTTTTATTCAAAGGAAAGCGTACAGTGGAAGCTTGGGATGTTTCATTTTAAATTTTTTGATGTCTCCATTTAGTCAAAAAGTTTAAAATATTGTATTTAAAAAGGTTTCACTATCAAAAGTTGATAAAAGTGCAATACTGAAAATGAATCTGTTCTTGCATTATGACTAAGAAACTCATAATATGGATTGTAAAATTATAAGGATTATATAAAGTTAAAAATGTAGTTAATACTATTCATGACCTCTTTTAATGGTGTGATTGAACTCAGTGTTGCCTGTAGTGCAAGTTATTGAATTATTTTTAAGAAATAACACACTCTGAAATCCTGGGGTGTTACATTCTCCCCTCCTTCAATAAATTGCGTCCTCGCAATTTGAAATTGTTCTTCGAAAATAAAAGGTTGAAAGTAGAAAATATATTTGTGGGAAAACCCATATCGGAAAATGAATTAATGAGGCCTCTATTTAAAATAAAGAGTGGAAAGCATGAAGATTACCGAAAATAACACATACTAGGGTTCCATGTAGGAAAATATGGATATGGAAGAGAAATCTAACCATCAATTATCTGATGGAGAGTGGTAGAGAACATGGCTACGAAAAGGCCAACAATCCCAAAGCCATAAATTAGTGATGATTTAAGGTACCATCTAGGACAACATTTTTGTTCTAAGTTGCTTTTCTTAATATTGAGGAATTTATTTATGAGATTGGCTAAGATCATAAGGAGATATACTTACTTTATAATTAGAGTTTTGTCCATTAATAAATTTCTACCATAAACTCATCTTTCACTCGTAAAAAAAATTATATTTATACTATTCGTACAGGGTTCCAAAATAAACGAATTTATAATTCATCTACATGATCTTTTAATAAAAACTACATTATTTAATCCAGGACATCTCATGGTCCAGTGGTAGGTGATACACCCTTGTCGCCCTTCGGTTGCGGGTTCAAGTCTCGCAGCCTTGCCGGACGCGACGGGTTGCCGCCCGACCTCCGGGTTGTCCTTTTATGGCAATCCAAAATAATGCAAATAAGAACTATCCAAAATAATTCTATCCAAACTCACAGTCCAACATTTATAAGGAAGGTAAACATAATATAGATCCTTTTTACCTAGTAATAGCATATAAATACCTTCATCATGTATTACCATATTCCTTATTGATTACATTCATGATCCCTTATTCCATATAGAATGCTGGATATACTTCATTAATCCAAAAATGTTTAAAACCCCAACAATGATGGAATATACAAATCATTAATCAGCTTCAAGGTAGTCAATAATATCCAATATAATTTATCCAAATCAATCATGTATTATTCTAAAATCACCACCTCGGTATCTGAACCATATTATGGTTTATCTTTCTCTCAACCATATATTTTCCAAAAATTTAACCTGCTGTTGAGTCACTTTTCTTTTTTCCACACAATCTCAAGTCCTTAATGAAATAGTACTGCAGTACAATCCTCATATACTCCATAATTATTATAACAAGTACATTGTTGAAACAACACTCAATTGACATAATCACCATAAGAACTCTAATCATTCCTCTTCATCTGTGGTAGTATCATAACTTGATTATTATCCAATAGCATCATTTGCGTCATAGACTGATGACTGGGACATAGGTTCGCGTAGTGTCCAAACTCCTTGCAAATGAAGCATTGTACATTTGAAACCATTTTCTTACCCTTGCAGTCACGTACTTTGTGCCCTTTTCCTCCACACTTATAACAAACTCTCATTCCTTTCAGGCAAGTTTCAGGGTGTTTCTTTCCACAATTACCACATATGGGAAAATTCTTCTTTTCCCTCTTCCCTTTATCCATATTTCTCTCTTCCATCCTTTTCTTCTCTTGCTTCCCTTCAAAGCCATAGGACTCAGTAAACTCTTTACTTATCTTATCAATACATGATATTATTTCTTCATACGATGATAATACATGGGAGACTATTTCTCTTATAAATTCTATCTTAAGACCATGAAAGATATGATCCTTCCTTCTCTTTGAATCATGTGTATTTCTGGAGTTCTCATTCCTTCTATTGGGCGCCATTTCTAAACAATGGCATAAACTAGATCAGTTTATGAATCAAAATACATAATCCCATACTTATAAAACACTTAACATAAATTGAACTATTTATGGATATAATCCATAATCATAAAAATGTTTTCTTTGAGGAAGTATATACTCATAAACCCTTCATAATGATTTGTAAAGAAAATGAGAGTTATCCTAAGCATATCCCCCGGGAGTGTCGTAACCAAGAGTGCAGCAAGGCCCGTTGTCGTGCACCAGTTCCCGTTCGAGTCTAGCTCAAAGCGGTGTTTTCGGGTTTTACCCCTAGGTACATCTGTGCCAGAGCCGCCTCTACCTGCTCGTATCCAGACAGGGATGTATTGCTCGGAAAACTCACAAAATCTCTACAATACCAAAATTCTAGGAAGTTCTTCTATACTAATCCTCAACGTTCATCTTAGGTCTACGTGCTCTAATCAGAGTTTATCTAAATCTAGCTTCCAAGGTTTGTACTAAACTTCCTCTGATACCAACTGTAACGCCCCGACCCCAGTTACCCAGAGTCGGTGCATTATTACATAACATTGGCATGATCACAAGAAAGATCAAATCTCGAAAGACCGATTGGTTTAGTAGCCTTGGAAACACTAGATATATTCATAAGTTTTACATTACATCATAAAATGAGAAACTAATACAACAACATAATGTTCCACAATCCACACTATTAACCCCTCATAAAATCCCTGCAGGTCATTCATAACTTACTTCTTCACAACCTGGGAAAAATAAAACATAGAAAAGGGGTGAGCTCAAATGCCCAGTAAGGATAACAATATAGTAGAACATTCAAAATAAGCATAAACATTTAAGGCAATGCAATACTAAAACAAAAGCCTTTTAAACTTGAACTTCAACATAGTATGGCAAAAGTAAAATGAAATAATGCCATTTACTTATTCACATGGATATTCTACTAATCGAATAATCACATGCAAAACTCAATAACCACTTTCATAATGTTGGAATGCATAATGTCAAACGTTAATTTCATTGTCTAGGCCTCATCCCAAGACCTAGGGGTTACTTCTAACCGGAACCCAACCCGGAGTGCCTCTAATAACCGGACACCAACCCGGAGTGCCTCTAATAACCGGACACCAACCCGGAGTGCCTCTAATAACCGGACACCAACCCGGAGGGCATACTTTTACCAGTCCCTAACCTGGAGGGCTTACTTTAAACAGTCCCCAACCTGGAGGGCTTACTTTTACCAGTCCCCAACCTGGAGGGCTTACTTTTACCGGTCCCCAACCCGGAACATACTTGTTTAGCACATTCATCTGAAGAAAAGTTTGAAATATAACATAAACATTCGGATTAAAACTAGCATACGAAATGTCAATAATTTCACCATAAACTATGAATGGTATAAAAATAGCACATCCACAGTCAAACATATCACAAAACCTTCAAGTCAATATAGAATTTTTGTATCATAATAAATCAACTTCAAATAATCTTAAAATCCATCAAAGGATGTTGACATAGATGAAATCAAAATTCTTTTTAAAGAAGTATCTCCTTTTATTTTGAAATCATTTAAGATCCATATAAAATAAAACATTTCCTTTGAAAATATTCTTATAAGCTTGTATGTAAAGCTTCGACGATTTTATAACGGCGGAAAATAACCGCACCCGCCGTATAAGTTAAAAAAAACATTCTTACCTCAATTCTGTCGAAAAGGTTAAAAAGAACATTGTTTTGAAAACGACGGAAAGATTCCTTTATAAACCTCTTATAAAAAGTCAAACAAGGGTATAAATGACTTTAACCCATATTCTTGTAAATAGTAAAAATGTTTTGAAATACATTTCGAAGAAACATGGATGTGGATGATAACGAGATCCTAGTAGATTATTACGTATAAACAACCTCGGATAATGAAGAGATTGTGAAATAACCCTTACCTTGTACTTTTCCTTGGTTGGGGTAGGTTAACCTCCTGTATAATGGTGAAATAATTGTTATTAAATTATACAAGAATCATATTCATTAATATGATATCATATATGATCTTTTAATATTGCTTTATTAATAATATTTTAGTATTATCGTCGTTTCGGGTGATAATCGATTCGTTCTTCTTAAATGTTTGGTTACGTAAGACATGTTTGTAATGGATAGATTATATCTTATTCATAATCAGAATAATATTAACATTATTTTTAACCCTAAAATGAGAATAATACTTGAATGGATACGATGGAGAATGAATCTTATCGCGTTCGTGGAGACGGTAGTCCGTACGTACGCACGAACGCTACTTCCATTTAATTTTTATTTTAAAAGAATCAAATCAAAATGATACATAGGTATATTACTATTCCAGTATAATATAATATTTTATATATGTTACTTAATTTCATTAACACCATCCTTTATACGTTCCATGTGTGGTATGAACGAGTCATATCATTTTAAGGGGGCGGTAGTCCGCACTTCCTCAAATGAAATTATCGTATGTATATACAACATGAAACGAATAATGGTATGAAATAAAATGGAATTACAGAAGCTTATATATAAAATATATATCATTAATATCATATTTAATTACAGTGCCATCATAATGGCCACCATGAGAGGTGGTAAGATGTATTTGAACAATCATCGTTTCGTGAGGCGTTAGTTTGCCATCCACAGAAACATTATGTTCATCATCCATTAGATGGAGTTGTGTGTATGTGTAGTTTGAATCCTTCTTATAACAACATCCTAGTATATTGAGGATACTGGTGTTGTTATAAAAGAAAGGAAATAAAAAGATTTTGGGGGTTGGAGAAGCAAAATAAATGAAAATACTTTAAGATAAATTGTTACCTTTAATCTAGGTAACTAACTTTGGTTGGAACCAAAGGACTTCTTGAAATGCTTTCTGCCTAAGGGGAAGCTTCAAGGAGGAGTAGAGGGATGTGGGGAGCTTAGTTGGCCAGATTTTGGACGAGCCAAGTGGCTTGAGAGGTGTGAGGAAAAGAGAAGGAGGAGTGCCCTTTTCTAAGAGGGGTGAGGGGCACCTTTGGAAAAGCTAGAAATATTAATTTATAATAAATTCATATTCGGTTTCCAATGGCTCCAAAGTTGACTATTCAAAGGTTGAGGTGGGGATAGGTCGAAAACAACTCATCCAATAGAATTTAGACAGGTTTGGGTACTTATATTAACCTTATCATTAAGTATTAACTCTAAGTTAATTAGTTTCACTTTTACAATGTCTCTTTGTATTTTTATATAATATGGTTAATAAACTTACTATATACATCCAAGAGACCCCCAAGTGGTCCATTAATGATTAACCTATCATACTATAAGTCTCTTGGCCGAACCTTAGATTTTTAGGAATTTAATATCAATTAATAATATAATATTTGTTTTAAGAACTCTTTTATGTCAATTTTGACACTATTCAATAGTTGATTTTTGTGAAACTCATAACAGATTGATTACTTCGAACAAAGTCAATTAAATCAATCCTAATATATCATATTATCCTATAAAATTAGTTTAATTCATTAAAAGTTTCATATTATATTTATTTGGGTATTTATAATATCAATTAATTTAATTTTTCACTATTATAGTAATTACTGCATCATCATTGTGTCATAAATAAAATAACTTATTTAATGTCTAAAAATTATAAATAAAATATCATTATGTAGGAAATATTTTTATCTTTCTAATTAATATTTATAATCGAAAATCCAACATGTATAACCCTATGTAAAAATTGTTCTTCTAAAAGATATATGCTTGTGTCATTTTTGTATTCATTTTAACTTAATTAAAATAAAGTGTCATTATCACTTACAAGTGGATCCATGGGGTCCCAAAATTGACACAAAGATGCCCATGGTCGACCATGTATCAACCAATAGGGTTACGACACGTTTTAGGGTAATTTAGTATTATTATAATATTATTTGTTAACCCTTATTTACCGGATTTACCCTTTAACCATGGTAAATAAAATATTTACCGCAGTAATTATTCAAAATGTGTAAAAATAAAAGTTACCTATTTACACAATTTGAACATCCTGATTCCAAATATGGAATCCATTTTCCTAAATTCAAAACACAGAAGTGGCAGAAATTAATTTAAAATTAATTCCCGCTGTCAAAACAAAAAGCGTGTTTTTAAGAGATAATAACTATCAAAAGATTGACACTTGTTTATGTTCGGTTTAATTGTAAAATTATGTCCAATGACCAACATTATATTAAACGGTAAAAATATATTCTAAATATACTCTAAAACCACTCAAATTCATAATTTATCACTATTAATTATTTTGATTAAAAAAGTTGTTTTTAATTAAAATTTAGTAATTTTCACTATTCATCAAAATATGAAAGTTATCCGAAATGTACCAAAATTTCACCTTAGGCTAAATTCGATATTCCGAATCCAAAAATGAAGTCCATTTTCAAATATAAAATATATATAATTTCAAAAAGTAGGTATTACTATTCATAACGGCTAGTTTGATCGGTTGTGGTGTGTGTTAAAACCCGACGTTGCGTACAACACACGCTACTGTTTTATTCAAAGGAAAGCGTACCGTGGAAGTTTGGGATGTTTCATTTTAAATTTTTTGATGTATCCATTTAGTCAAAAAGTTTAAAATATTGTATTTAAAAAGGTTTCACTATCAAAAGTTGATAAAAGTGCAATACTGAAAATGAATCTGTTCTTGCATTATGACTAAGAAACTCATAATATGGATTCTAAAATTATAAGGATTATATAAAGTTAAAAATGTAGTTAATACTATTCATGACCTCTTTTAATGGTGTGATTGAACTCAGTGTTGCGTGTAGTGCAAGTTATTGAATTATTTTTAAGAAATAACACACTCTGAAATCCTGGGGTGTTACAAGCATGCACTCCCCTTTTTCTCCTTGGTGTGATAAACCCACAATGAGTGTAAATAATTTTAGCACACACACCTTCTTCCTTCTTCACACTTTGTTCTTTTTGTTTACACACTCACAAATGTGTTGTTCTTTAGTGTGGGTCTTGTTCTTCTTCAAAGTGTGCACATCACTTTTTACACACTAAGGTTCAGCCTCTACTCTTCGCACACACAACTTCTTCACTTTGGCACAAACTTGAGCTTGGCCTCCTCTCTTGTGTTTAACACCCACAACCCATTTTGTTTTAGTTCATTTAGGTGTAAGACTCGGCCTTCTTGTTTTGCACATACACAACTAGGGTGTGTTCTTTCACTTCACACAAGGCACTAAGGCCTCGGGTCTTCTTCTCCACATGGCACACACACACTGCCTTCTTCTGTTTTTGGACACACATCCCGAACTCCTTCTTACACACACCCAATACTATGGACTTCACTTCTTTTAAGCACACACAAGGCTCGGGTCTTCCTCCTCTGATTGCACACACACACTAGGTGTGCCTTGTCTTCACCCGAACCACTGCCGCATGGGAGGCGCGCAAGTGGTGTGCCCTTCTTCTCTTCACAGCCACACAAGGTGCACTGGAAAGGTGTGAGGTGCAAGGGCCTCCTACTCTTCTCAACCACCGCGCAAGTGTGCATGGTGCAAAACAGCGGGCTCCTTCCTCCTGCCACACAAGTTTGCGGGCAGAGAGGGTGGAAAGAGACTCGAGCACGCAAGTATGTGATTTGGCTCCTTCCTGTCGCGCAACGGGTGCGGGCAGGGGACTTCCCTTCACCTCTTTCGCGCATGGGATGAACAAAAGGGACTTCACGAAGCCAAAAATGGCTCTAGGCTTCTCTGTCGCGCAGGGGACGCGCAGCTCAATTCTTCGCGAGGCAAGGCACTCGCGAGACTCCACAAAGTTTCACCAAACCTCCTCGAGGGCTCGGCCTCTCTTTATATAGGTAGAGGGATGCCTCAAATCCTCCGCGGGATATAAATCCGAATTCCCGAAATTCTCGGGTTTTCAAGATTCTTCAAATCATGATTTTCTCCTCTGTTTCACGCGGGTTCTTGTTCCTTTATTTTCCTCTAAGTGCATGCGACATAGAACACATGCATGGCCTTCGGTTAAGGATAATCCATACAAAGAATAAACCCCGTGGCCTTGGCATATTCTTTTTCCTCGGCCAAACTCAAAATGCTCCCCTCGTTGCATGCATGCATATTTTTATGCATGTACGTGTTCATTACATCCAGACGAACCCAATGAATGATTCAGCTTGAACAACGGTGGTCGAATGCTCAAATACCATCCTTGGAAGGCGCCTGGTTTGAAGGAGGAGTCACAGGTGGCCTCGGGCGAGCTCAAGGTGGAGGATGACTCCTCAACCGTCGGATCTGGAGTTGAGAAGACATCGGACGGCCGCGATCAGAAGATCTCGCGCGGGATCAATCGGGCGGTCGAGATCTGGCGCGTGATCGATCGAGCGGCCAGGATTCGCTCCCGGTGAAAATTGCACGTCCCACAACGAAACGGACTACGGATTTTCCGTGGTTTATCAAAGTTCAGCTGCCGCTGAACGTCCAGTTGAACTTCTCCCTCCACGGTGCCACCCCACACCGTGTTCTCTCTGCGGGGGCGCTCTTGCGCCCACCCCTGCCACTCGGGCGCGCCGCTGGAGCCCACTATGCACACATGGGCGTGCTATGCGCCCACCATGCACTCCTCCGGGCGTGCCCCTGGCGCCTACGCTGCGTCCTGTGCGTGCGCCCCTACCACAGGGCTGCTGCCTTGGCCTTTAGGGTTCCCCATGGGCGTGGCGACCGTGAGTCCCACAAGAGCCTTGGGTGATGACCCTCGGCTGGCCTCCTTGGTGGCCCATATTTTTTCTAAGGGGAAATCTTAGGACTTTGTATAAAACAATGTAACCATGTTTCCAATGCCAAATGCCACTTCATCCTCTAAGACATTTCTTCTTCTATATCTCTCCTCTTATCTTCTCTTCTCTTTTCTTCTTCTTCATTATAATTCCTCCAATTCTTCTTCATCATGTATTCAATATTTAAGAATGGAATTCATGAAGGTTTCTGCCTTCAACTGAAGCTTCTGAATCAAATAAATCTTCAATATTATTCATTGATCCAATCAGAGATCAAGTTGGATCAACTTCTAATTCACATGCACTAAGTGATAGTGCATGGACTTCATTAAACCACTTCATCCACTTAGAACTTGTGGATGGATCCCTTTTATCTCCTCATGCATTTTCAATACAATACACGGCCTTCTAACATTGTTGTGACTTTGTATCATTTGGATACAAGTTCTATGAACATTAAGAATAGCTCATCAATCATCTGATGTAATGATGATACTCCATCATCATCCATCTTTCAAGTGGTGTAACTTAGTATCATCTTGATACAATTATTGAAACATTAAGATCAGTTCTACAATCGTCTGATATACATGGAGATTGTTTCAACCATCATCTCCTATGCCACTTAATGAATCTCCAAAGTGACATGCCTCTAAGTACAATGGCCATTCTCCTTCATCACCATCACTATCACATCCTTTGTCATTCACATCTTGACATTCCTTGACATCCATTCATTCCATGACAACATCATGCCTCATTGAAAACAAATGAAACACGGTGCATTTCAATTTATCGTTTTTTGTATATCACATCGAGCATACCAAAAATACTATTTTTTATGTTTATGTGCTAAATCTAAATCCAATATTAATGAATGAAATCTAAAACAAATAAAACAAATTTATGATATATAAAAGGAAGTATAGAAATTTATATATCTCTTTTATAATAAATTTGGGTATGATTAAATATCATAGTGATTCCCTTTGGGTTTATTAATTCTCCTGAAATCATCATGGAATTTATGAATAGTTTCTTTAGTGACTACCTCGAAAAAAATGTGGTAGACTTAATATATGATATTCTAATTTTCTGCAGGATTTATTTAGAGCATAATGTGTATTTAAGGACTATGTTGTCGACCGTATCTAAGAAAAAATTTATGGTATGTTTAAAAAGTATAAATTTTGGATATAAAAAATTCATTCTAGGGGTACATGATCATAATTAAGAGAATTTTTAGAGACCCTTCAATGAAGGAAAATCGGGAAATGTTCTAGAACCCCTAGTGTCATAGAATTCCAAAATATCATTTCTAAAATGGGTACAACAATTTTTTTGTGATACATTTCTTAGCATTGATTATCCCACTTACTATGTCAACATTGATAGAGGTAAAGTATACATGGACAACAGAATGTGAGGAAATATATAATGAGCTCAATAAGTGTCTAATAATTTTTCTTTTACTCGAACTACCAATAATTGGAGTATAATTTTTCTTATATTGTGGTACTTTAAAGAAATTATATGGTTGTTTACTCATGTTTATTGAAAAATTGATATCCTAGGTATCATTACATTTCAAAATCAATTATCAAAATCACCAGACACATGATCTAAAGTTTGAATATGTGATCATTAATATGAATATATTGTAGTACTACCTCCATATTGAAAAGTGTGATATATATATATTCATGACAAGATTCTTTAATATATATTCACACAAAATGATCTTTATATTAATCAAATAAAGTTGTTAGATCTAATCAAGGAATGTGATTTCTCTGTTCACTATGATATGAGAAAGGAAAACTAGGTAGATGATGTACTTACCAGAAACAACTTTTTACTATTTATATAATTTATATTTATAAAGACCTTTTCTTCATGTATATTAAATTGTTTTATTTATAAAATTATAATGGAATAGAATACATCTTAAATTCCACAAATGATTTCCCAATCATCTTCCCATGTGATGATCAAGGAGGCACAAAGGTATGATTTGGAGCCAGAAAAGAAGGTGAAATATGTAGGGGAAGGGAAGCTACATGATTTAAACAACGATGATGATTACTTTATTCTTTTTTGAGAAATTCATTGTTTTCCTTCCTTATCTACGACAAAAAAGATATTGAAAAATGTTCATAGCTCACCTTTCTCCATCCATCAATAGAGTACCAATATGTAAAGGGATCTTTGAGAACTGTCCTAGTGGGAAAACAAGAATATGAAGATTTCAGAGTATATCTCATGATTTATGGAATGTTTGATTGTTAATGGAGAGTGAAATAAGTATAATGGGATGATGTGATCAATGCTTATACTCATGTAGTAATTGGAGATTACGAATTTAGAAATTGTCACTTGTCTCCCAAAAACATCCAATTGAAACCAAGAAATATGGGAGGCAGTTGATTGAATCACCATTACATACCAATTTATCTCCATTTGAAATTATTTCTCACATGAAAATATTTCCATGATATATGTGAAGGAAGTGATGAGGCTACATGGGGTTCAACTTTTGATTTCATCTCATCTTGATCCATTGTCCTCCTCTAAATTCTCAAAATGTCTTGGACATTCCATGAGTATGGAATTGAATTTATTCATTGAATATATTCCCAAAAATAATTTACTAACTAATACTTCAATTCAAATTCACGAGGAAAAGCTATGAACCTGCTCAAGAGCATTAAAAGTTATATTGTATCATAATCTCCAATTAGTTGCATCCTTATATAACAAAAAATTACACTCAAGTATTAATATTTCTCCATATGAGGATCATTAAGGGAAGAGGTGTAGAACTCCATATTATTGGGATGATGTTGGGGAAAAACGATACATTGTCCTAATCAATATAAAAGATAACAGAGAAGCTTCAAGCCATTCAAAATCATATAAAAGCATATACGTTTTGAAAAAAGTGCATTGTTAACAACAATCGAAGGGACTTGTAATTTGATTTTGAATAAAAAGTGTTCATTTGAATATCTCTATTTAATAGATCCTTGTTGTCTAGAATGATAGGGTAGCTTAGCCAAAGGTACTTTGGCCCCTTTCAAATTCTAGACCTTATAGGAGAAGTGACCTACATGCTTCACATCCACAAAGTATGGCTGAAGTTCCTGGAACATTCAACATATCACTCCTTAAAAAGTACATATCTTATCTATTTGATTCATACAATCCTAAGGTGGCACCAATGGAGAATTACCTCACATAAAAAATTTTTCTGATGAAGATCATGGACTATAGAGAAAAATTTATACACCTTAAGATAACTCACTATGTAAATGTTTTGTGGGGGAACTATAAGTATGAAGAGTCAACATTAGAACCATTGAAAAAATGAAATAGAAGAACCTTCATCTATTCTAATATGACACTATGAGTTGATATTTTAGGTATAAAATTTTTAATGGGGGATGAATATAAAAACCAATAGTTTATAAATGATATTTTTCTATTGAGATAAATGATGGTTATAATATTGTATACAGTATTGTACACATAATGATACCGAAAAAATTATTAATAAAATCTGTTACACAAATCATCAATGAACCTCATTTCAATTCCAAACATTATATATGGAATAAACATATAAAATAAGAAAGTAAAAATGGGGTCAATTTTATCACCCCAATCCACAAGAATCATCTTGCCCCACTGCCATCATTATAAAAAAAATGTTTTTAAACTAATCAAAATTTTAGAAAATATAAATGTAGAACCGTGAGTGGTATTGAGTTGAATAATGAATAATGAATATAAAGGTATTTGTAGAAGACAATGTGACAATTAAAATAGTATTTTTACCATTGTTAATAATAATCTGGCCATTTGGAATAATAACATGATTGCTGGATTGATATTTTTATAAAAATAGAATAAATTATAAAATAAATAATTATTATTATGAATAATTAATATAATTTTAAATTTTCAAATTCTATATAAAATATTTTCACTAAAAAACATAATTAAAACATAATACAAGTTATTATAAACTATATTTCAATGTTTGTCTTAAAAATCATAATTTTTATTGAAAAATTTAGAATTAACAATATTTGAGAAAATATCTTTGATTCAACTAATATAATTTTTGAAATCATCACATTGAAATTTTTCTAGATATTTTTTATTAATTTTCTAAAAGGGTTCAATTTTCAAACTATATATTAAAATACAGGTTTTCACAGAATTGGTGTATCTTAAATAAAATAAATCATTATTTAATAATGATATAATCTATTATAGAACTTTCATATCATCCATGCTATATTTTATGTAACAAAGGAAAAATAAAAATATTAAAAAAATAATTTCAAAAACTATAAAATACATTCTAATTCATAAAAATAAATTGTATAACATTAAAATATTATTTTCTCTTTTTCAACAATACATTTGGATTAAACTATGGAATTCAAATTATAATAATAACTACACTGAAAAAATAATGTTAGTTAATACAAATAAAGTTTATAATGTCAAAATTCACTATTACATGTTTTACATGAGATGTTATATTTTATTCATTATTTTTTCAAAAAATACCTCCCTCCTCGTGTTTAAATAACCCCTACCCCATACCTTGCATAACTACTCATCCCACCCTTTAAAAATCTCAGGGTCTACCCATATCCACCATATAAAGAACCTAATAATACTAAGAGACACTATAGATAAATATTTCTTGAATTACCAAGGGACATATAGTGGAATACAAGAGAAGCTACACTGAGGGAATAGTAACTCTCTATTATATATTCCCTCTTTTCTTCCTCCCTTTTAAATTATTTACATTAATATTTTAAATCATATATTTTCAAATAAACTATTCAGTATTTTTAAATTGTATTTATGATGTTTTACCTACTCTAAGTGTCAATTTTATGACAAATTTAAATGACATAGTTCCTTTTACCTCTCCTTTTCCATCGTCCCATTAAAGGTTGTTTAACCACCTACAGAGACATTTGAAAGAAAATTCATATAAAAAAATTCATGGATGGATTGTATTAATTATATATTAGATAAAAATATTTAATTACATGTGTTATGAAATTATGGTGTTAATCAATATTTTATATAAATACAATTGAATTAAAATAGATAAATCAAAGTGAGACATTTAGTTTTTAAGAAACCAAGATATAAAAATTCTTCAATTTTATCAAAATAAATTATGAAATATAATTCCATGACTAAAATTGATAAATAATTGTATACATGACTATAAATAACTTCTGGATCAATGTTTTGATTAATTTATTTTTATAATTTAGGCGGTGAAAAAGAAACTAATTAATTTGGAAATTATGGTAAGGGGACTCTTGTACCCAAATCCTATTATTTTGGTTATCTCCATTTGGTTAAATATTTGTTTCTAAAATTACACTAATATAACTTAAATATAATTTCAATATTTTCACATATCACTTCAATTATATACATGACCTCAGCATTATATTATAAAAATAATTATTTTTCAAAAGAAATATTATTTCAAAAACAAATTTGGACTCTCCTTTATTTGTTTCTTATTCACTCATGAATAATGATTTTAATATCAAATGTGAGTTTACACCTTTTAAGTTGGTTACCCCAAGTTGATTAATGAAATCATTATATATTAAATCCTTTTGAAACCCATTCTTTTCTAGTGGTTAATTCATGAGTATGATTGTAACATGTTCTTTGTGGTATGCATGATTATTTGAATATAATGGTGTGACAGGTGGGCCTAAAATTATATATCCCACCTTTTAATTGGGTAATGTGATGTTTCTTATTATATAATTTGTATTATTCATGAACATGAAGTTATATTTGTTCAAAATGAGGATTTTCTGACCATGTATATATGTTATACATGAACATGATTCTAGATTTGTTCACAACTATTTGTTATATTGGAACACTCTAACATGTGGTTTTATTATTATGAATATCCATATTCAATTCTATTATCAAAAGTATCGTTCATGATATTGATTTTGATTATATGATTATGATATGATGGAGAAGATTATTATTATCCATGCTATATTGTTCAATGTTTCTTATTCATCATCTTATAATGATTTTATTTTACCGCTTTTATTGATGTATATCCTAATGTGAATTCGTATACTAATGAGAATTCATGATTTTACAAGGATAAATAATAATTATTTTATTGAATATTTAGGTTTTATTATGTTCAAGTAATTTATGATCATATTTTCCCAAACAAACTATGTCTATTGATGGGAAATTTATAACACTATTATGTTGTTTATCATTAAAAGGGTGTAATAGTCATGTAATAAAATATAAGGTCACTATATAATCTTGTCACATTTTTGGTAAATATAAAAATAGGTATTACATTCATAATAACAAGAAGATTAATTTTAACAAATTTTGAAAATATTCAATCATTATTAAAAATCACTTCAATAAATAATATAAATTATTTTGAGCCGAGTGTTTAATTTTTTTTAGAAAACTTGGTTTTATAATAAAAATGGTTTTTGACCTAAGATATAAACAAAGAATTTTTTTCTTAAAAAAATTAATTTAAACAATGAAACACATAAAAATAGATAAATTACATGAAGACATATATTATCATGACATAACCATAGTAGAAGAAAATACAACGTTTCATGAGAGATAGATTATATGATTTATCCATTGTAACAAACTCATAAATATCCTGATAGAAGATTTGATTTTAAAATAAAACTCTAACCAATTTTGTAAATTTGAACTATAATCCCTATTAGATAATAAAATTAAATGATACATATAATATCATTAAAATATTTAAATACAATATATAACCTTTCAAACTAGTAATATATATACCTCATAGAAGATGATAGGTGCATAACATAACTTATATCCAATAAATGAAATTTTAGAAAAACCAACCAATTTTATCATTAGAAAATGGTGAACTATTATCTAGTTGAAATAGAGATACTAAAATGTATATATAATTGGTAAAAGATATTTTTAAGAATAAAAATATAAATTCATGGGTAGTATATAGACCACATAAAAGAAACATGTGGTGAATATGGCATGTGTCTTATAAGAAAATTAATGTAACAGAAAAATCTATTATCACATTAGTAATTTTTTAGATTAAATGAAATTAAATATTAAATGTCATTAAATTAAGCATATTAATGACATATCATGTCAAATGTTATGTTTTTACACCAAAAAACAAATGAGTGGTGTGCTTGGATATGTCTTCCAAAAATGAAAGAAAGACTAAAAATACCTTACATTACGTCTGGACTTCTTTCATACAATTTGGATCCTACTAATGTATAAATAAAATTTTAGAATATATATATATATATATTATATAATAATACTCATATTTATCATACCATATATGATTTACTTATTACTTTTTATTACTCATTTATTAATAATTCCATGTTAATGCCATGTTTTAGAAAATAACATCTTCTCATTTCATGTATTTTTTTTGTATTATTTCTGCATAAATCGATCATGGTTCTATCGTATATAGAGTTTTAAAAATGATATAAATATCATATATATCCATAAAAAATTAATTTTTAGTGATTAATAAAAGTTAGAGATAGAAAATAAATATACCATTAATAGAGACGAATAGTTGTATCAACGCGTGAACATTATATCCAATATCAAAATAAATATTTAGAAATAAATTTCAATAGTATATTAAAATTATATATTTTTATTTTACTTCATTTATATCACATATTTTAACTATATAAATTCTTAATACCATCCATTAAATCATAAATATATCGCATCAATTCACAATGCTATAGTATGTCAAACACCTAAATGACATTATCGTATTCCCATAAAATTTAATGTAAGAGGAAAAATAAGATATAATTTTTAAATAACGATAATAATATCATAAATTGAATATATGAATTATAATTCCATCACGATGTTCATCTGTGATAGGTTGGCATATATAACTAATAAAAATGGTTTGGGATAATGTGGTTTTCCATTCAATTAAATGATGATTTCATAAACCATTTTATATACGATGATATGGATTTATGTTTTCCCATTAATATAATAACATATAATTATATCAGATATAATGAGGTTATTTAATAATAAAATTTTAAAAAGAATTAAAATATGTGTAGGATGAAATAATATAGAAATATAATTACGGATGTTACCACTTGTGCTGGATTTTTTTTTCACCAAATGGATTCCTAGGTTAATTTTTTTATGAGAATATGGATTTTAATATGATATTATGAAATTAAGGTATTTATTATTGTTGTACATTCATTATAAAAAGTTTTTTTGGCTATTAGAATAGTAGGGGAGGGGGCCATTTATAGGTGAGTTAAGTAACACCAATTTGTTTTTGAAAAGAAATACTTGTAACCATGTCTTATACATCTCAATAGGATCCAAAATGGTCCATTATGTAACATGTAATATAAAATTATTAGAAATATCTCTAAAATAGGTATATTACATGATTTGGGTGATTTATAACTATTATCATTTTACTTTAACCCCCGGTAAACATATTTTTACCTTAACAAGTGTAAATAATTAATAACTATTAACTATTCATTATTACAATTATTTTTTGTTAATGTTTTTATATAATATAAATAATTTTTATTCATGATTTTGAATGAACTTTTCATAATTCTATTTAAAAAATGGGAATGTTTAATTTAAAATTTAACTTTCAGTAGAGATGATAAAATTGTTTATAGGGAAAAAATGATCAATTTTTTTTAAAAGTTTTATATCAAAATTCATCACTAATTTAATAAAAATGATATAAATAGGATTAATAGATATATTATTTAACTAAATTAACCTTTAAAACCTATTTAAACAATTTATATTTGTTAAAATAATTTAAAATAAATCAAAAATTTTATTTAAAACTAGAAAATTTTAAAATGATTCAAAAAACAAATCATTTAAGGAAATGAAATATTCACCCTAACATAATTTTAAATTTATAATTTAAAAAAATATTATCATTATATCAATTTATTTTTTTAAATCTTTAAGAAATTAATTTTAATATTAGTTTTAAAAAGGAGAAAATTTAGATTTTTAGAAAAAAACCCATTTTTATGTGACAAATTGTATTAAATTAATTATATTAGTTAAAAAACACATAAGTTTAATATTAAAAATTAAACTGACTATATAATATATAAATTTCAAAAAATCCATTCTCTAAAATTATAAATCAACAGCCTTAATCATTACATAATAATGAGCAAAGTCATTAATATTAATAATTCCACATTGAAGATCATTTCCTATTAAGAGCATTAGATAAATAAGAAATAAATTATATTTAACGAAATAAAAATTTAAAATTAGAAACATAAACTGAAGAACCATTTAATTCGTGAAATTTTTTTAATGAATCATGAGTTATTTTCAGGTTTAAACATCATAACTTTTCAATGATTCCATCATTGGCTATATTCTTCTTTAAATATTTTGGATGACATTTAAAAACATTGGATGTCCATATAAAATAATAGCAAGGGATACATAAAGAATTAAAACTATTAGATTTGATAATACATGTAAACCATGAATACATTATTATAATTTAAAAATTGTCACCTTCAAGAAGTAGTATATACACTTCACTGAATATAAGTTTATTGCTTACCATTTTTTTTACAAAAATATTACAATGAAACATATAGAAATAAAATATAACATATTAAGGTAACATGGGACATAAATATATATAAATGGAAAAACAATATGCTCAAGTTCCACACATATAACTAAAAGGAATAGTTACATGACCGATTTTCATAACCAATGCAATAGAGGATATAACGTAACCAACCATACTTTATTGATCATTGAACCACTCAGCAATATCTTATCACCCAACCATTAGTCATTGGTTTATTACATAACCACCCATAAAATTTACATGTACCATTATATAATCATAACACATAAATATTTCAATTATCGAAATTTTACTCATAACATTTAATTCTTAATCACAAAAAATAATTTCAATATATTGAAATGGTCAATCCACATTGAAAGTAATCTTCAATACCGAAATACCCCAAAAGGGAATAAGGTATTTATTTTTCATTTTAATAATATTAAGGCTTATAGAGGAAGTTAAATACCAAATAATGGTTACAGGGATGGAGAAGTCACTGTCACTACATACATTAAAAATGTTATAATTTTCAATTATAAAAATGATTCATTGGAAACATATATTATCTTTGAATTAATTTAATCATAAAAATATTTTATTATAGACCGTATAAATTAAGACCAAGTATATTATCAAAATATTCCTTAATTAAAAGATATTGAGACAAAGTCCCATTTGAAGATCGTGATATTAGATTAAGGATAAATCAATGACATAATTATGTGTGAAAAATATAAATACCCCAAATATAAGTGTAAATTAAGTGTAAAATAATCAACGGTTTTCCATACATATTCTTATAAAAACTAATCCAATGACATTGATATTAAACTCAATGAATTGAGATTGAGATATGATTTCCCTTACCTTGATTCTAACTTTTTTCATACATTCTTTATTTTCCTAAATTATAAACATTACATAATTTTTAGATTTTTTAGAACCTTTTCATCATATTTATAACTTTTTTAATCACTTATTAACATGTTATAAAAATTACACAATTATTTACGTTTATATTGGACATTTTGTCGATATTTGTTACTATAGAAAAAAATGATCATGTTTGAATGTAAAATGTCCATGTAGTCAAACTTCAATCATATAAATAATAGTATTATTAATTTAAAAATCAAATGTATCCATTCTCTGTGTATTTATAATAAACCATAATATTTGGAGATAAGAAATGATATACACTATTCTGGGAGACGATATACAGTACGTACCAATGTATGCAAATTTCATTTCTTTATAATATTAAAAGAAAAATAATTAAAAGTTATAATTTTATATTTTAATACTATTCTTATATTAATTATATATATGTATCATAGGATTAATAATAACATCAATTATGCATTTTATGTATAGCGGGAACATGTAATATTGTTTTGAGTGCGCGGTTCTACACACTTCCCCAAACGAAATTATCATATTTACAAAACATTGAATGCAGGAAGCTATGTTCTCAATAAAAATTATAAAATCTTATAGATGATATAAATATAATATATATCATATTCAAAAATACTTTCCATTATAATGTCATCCATGAGAGGTGATAGGGGAAAATTGAGCAATCATCATTTCATGAGGTAGTAGTTCTCCGTATATAAAAAACAATATGTTCTTCACCCATTAAATGGAGTTGTATGTAAGGGTAGATGAAAAAAATTGCATATATAAAATATATTATATTTTTGATATAGGGGTTTCTATGTATGAATATAAGAATAAATGTTTATGGAGTGGATAATGGATATAAAACTAAATAGTGTGAGAGATGGCCTTACCTCTTAATCAGGTAATTTTTTTGGATTATATAAAAACACTTCCTTGGGAGGATTTATAACCTAAAAGAGGATGATATGATGAGAGGAGGGATTATAGTATGTGTTTTGGTCAGGGATTTTAATAACCAAATGATACTTTAAATGTGATTATTAGAGAATAGATGAAACCTTTTCATAGGAGAGGGAACGGTCACCCTTGGAAACTCTTAAATTATTTAATTAATATAAATTAAATTTTAACTTAAAAAGGATCCAAAATTATAAATGTAGAATACTATATTATTATAAATTTAAATCCTCTCTTCCAACAATTTTTGTAGTCGTATTGATTTTATTTTAAACCTTATCTTTTCAGTTTTCCCTCAATCATTCTTTTTTAATTTTAATTGTAGTAAAATATTTAATTATTAAGAGGCAATTAATTTTACTTATATTGGGTGAATTTCCAAAAAAAAATTACACTTAATTAAGTTATAAACCTTATCATAATAACTTTTTGACTTTAAAATATATATATTTTAAATAATTTAATAATTTACTATTTCTATAAATCATAAATTTTGTCAATTTTTACACAACCCGTTTTATTCAATTTTAATCAAATACAACCAAAGATATAACATCTATCCAAATAATTTAATAGTATTATAAAATATAATATTCAGTGATAAAAATCATAGATGACATTATTATGTCAAATAATATTTATTTTTACATTTCTAATTTCATTTATTTTATTCTTTTATAAATAATGCTATCAATGAATCATCATAGTGGCAGAATTAAATTTAGTTATTTAATTTATTAAAATTATAAATAAAATACCAAGATGTAGGAAATATATTTTTCTTTTTATTTTTTATTTATAGTTAAATATATAACTTATATAAATCTATATTAAATTTTTTTGTAATAAGATATATATTTATAACATATTTTCTTTTATTTATAATATTATAAGTTTCATAATCAATCCCAAGTGGTTTGAAAAGAAAAATATTCATTTAAAGGGTTTTCTTGGACAGTGATATGTCATCCAATTGGATTATGTACATTGTTAGGGTAGTTTTATATTATTATAATATTATTTTTACCTTTATTTACCCAATTTACATTTTAACTGTGCTAAATAACAATAATTACTAAATTAACAATTGATAAAATCCAAAAATAAAATATGCCTACTTATATCATTGGGAAATATTAATTAAAAATATGGAATATTTTTTTTCAGAATTCAAAACACATAATTAGAATAAATTAAATTAAAAATAATCCTTATTGTCAAAATGAGAAAACATGTTTTTTAATGTAAAAAACTATCAATATATTAACTTGTGTTTATATCTAATTTCAATGTCAAATTACATCCAATGACCAACATCATATTATAAGATAAATAAAATATCAAAATATACATTAAACCCAATTCAAATGATTATAAAACAATATGAATAATTTAGGCAAAAATGCAGTTTTGAATTAAAATGTAGTATTTTTAACTATTCGTTAAAATATATATATTATCAAGAAAAATACCCAAAGATCAACCATATTAAATTTTATATCTACCTTAAAAATAAGAATTATAATTTTTCAAAGAGAATATATAACAGTGACAAAAACTAGAATTAAAAGGTGTTCACCATCAAAAATTGGTAAAACAATATTTTTAGAAAATAATCCCTTTATTCGTAAAATTGAATTTGATATAATATATTGTCTTTATAAAATATAATACGAATTATAAAAATTTTATTGAATATATTTAATATATATTTAATTAATAAAATAAAAAATTATTGATTTTAATATTTCATAAAATCATTTATTTTTCATTTAAACTGTTATTTAGAAAACCACATCCTATTTATTAAATTAGATTTTATTTATTTTCCTATTTAATTTGGTGACCAATGATTAATTATATAAACATATTTTAACCATATTTTAATAATTTATCTAATTGTTCTTATTTCTTTTATTCAAATAAAATTGTGATAACTATCTCATTAAATAATTATATTAAGTTTTTCATTTCTGTAAAATGTGTCATATCATGTATGCTATCAAACATAATCACTTCTCTTAAGAACTAATTATGTTACATTATACTAATTTTTTTTAATTTTTTAATTGAAATTTTAATTTGGTGTTGGTAACTAATGTTTGAATTTTCAAAATACCTTTATTTTGATCCCACGTTAGAAAAAGGATAAACAAAACTTCCACTTTAAAAGAAAAAAATGAAGGTACAATGGAAACCTGAGATAAAACCAAATATGATTCCGTGTAAGAGAACATGGATATTAATGAAAAAATAAAAATCAAGTGATAATGTAGAGTGATAAAAAACCTTATCATAAATATGTTACAATAAGAATACTATAAATTTGTGGTTGGTTAAAGGTAGTTGTTTTCATAGTTGGAAATGTAAAGGGAAAATAGTTTTATATTACGATCAATTTCATAATGATAGATAATTTATTTATGATATTTCCTACGAAAATAATGAATCATACTTACATGTCATTTAGAATTTCAACCATTAATAAATTTTTACAAAAAAGTCATCTTTCCTCTAAATGATGTGTATTCAAGATGACTTGGTCACACCTGAATCACTAGAATCAACTTCTAGAGAAACAAATAAATCAAAAATGATGATATATATATATAATTACTTTTGAAAACACCCAAATCCAAAATAGTTATTTCAATATCAAATAATTCCCCCAATATTAATAATCCCTCAAAAGCAGAAAGACTACTTTTAATCTATAAAAGTAAATTGTAATACCCCATTTCTACATAGACCTTTCAAAACAAAATGTCCTTAATGTTCATAAAAATAATCTAAACTAATATTGAAACCCAAAAATATGAAGTATTTGATAACATAGTCTTCCAATATAAATTTTAACATTTATCTCCAAATAAAATTATACTCTCTTAATGTCTCACACAAAAATATAACTTACCTAATCACATTTTCTCAATAATAGGTTAATCACATATATTAATAACCTGAATTACTATATGTCCTCTATAAAATATATATTCTTCCAAAATAATATTAAACAATTATTCTTAAAATAAAATCCCATAGTATTCAATATTACATTATCATATTAGGATCCAAAAATGGTGAACGTCTTCTGATATAACATAAACCACTTAATTAAAAAATTATTTCCAATCTACTGTGTTTTTATTTGTTAAAATATATTCATCACAAAAAAAAATTTATTCTTAGTCTAAAAAAAAAATTAATTAAATATTAAAAGTTAATTTAACTAGGGACTTGATGTAGGCCATTGGTAAGTAATTCACCTTTTTACCCTTTGGTTGTGGGATTGATTCCCACAACCTTACTGAGTATGAAAGGTTATCCCCCCTCTTGTGAGTATTCCCTTTTCAAAAAATATATAATTCTTTGACATTAAAAAAAATGAGATAATTTACTCAGAAAATTAAACATAACATGTTTTAAACTCAAATTTTATATTATACATCACATTTTTCATCCCTAAACCTAAAAAATAAAAATTTCATCAAAGGTGATTGTATCCAATAATTCCATTACTCACCTTAATATTTCAGATTGTAAAGGCTCAAAAGGTGTTTCTATGAAATTGAACATATGAAAATATTTTAAACCCATGATGATATACCAAGATCTTAATAAATCAAAATAATCTCCAATGTTCTCTAAACTATCCTTTGATACCAACTATAAGGCCCCAGCCATAAATATTACATAATCTTTAATAATGTTATTAATATGACCTTATTTTACATTGAGGATATTATCATGTTTAGAGATTCAGAAAAGTAGGCCATAACTCATACACAACAACATAAAAATTACTAAGTATACACTTTTACTCACTAACCATTTTATCATTAAAAACATTTAAAATAAACATGATTTGGTTTCATATTTATACTTCATAACATTTCCATGATCCCATACGTTGGTATATTCTACTTTAAATCCAATGGAAATTATTTTAAAATGTGGGATGAGCTTAAAAATCTCATTCAAGTAAACATAATGAAAGAAAACTACTATTCTTGTAAAAATGTGTAAACCATGAATACATTATTAGAATGTAATACTTTTCACCATTATGAATTTCTAAATACAATTCAATAAATTTAAGCTCATTTCATACCCTTTTTTAAACAAAATATTGCCATAAAACAAATTTAAAACACCTATAACATATATTGGAAACATGGGACATAATCATATTTAAATTGAATAACAATATGTTCAACTATCACACATATCACTAAATGGAATAGTCATACAGCCAAATTCCATGCTCAATGATTTGGAAGTTATAACGTAACCACCAATCTGTGTTTTATCAAAAAAACCACCAATCTTTGGTTTATCACGTAACCACCTGTCTTTAGCTAATCACTAAACCACCCGTTAAATGACCATGTACCAATATATAATCATGACATATAAAATATTTCAATTTTAATCATTTCAATAATAAAATTTCATTTGAAATCACAAGAAATAATTTCAGGATGGTTAAATAGTTAAACCACTTTGAAAACCAATTTTAATACCAGAATACTCAATAATGGAAAAAGGGATTTTTATTTCATTTTAAAAATATTAAGTCTTACATAGGAATCCAAATGTCAAATAACGGTCTTGGTGGTAGGGAATTCGTTGTCAGTGTATAGGTTAAAAACATTCATTTTTGTCATTCCAAATAATTATTCATGAAAAAAATGACATTGAATGAAATTAAAAGTTATAAGTGTTTATTATAATTCAAATAAAGTAAGTTGGTGTATATTGTGAAAATATGAATTAATTATAGGAGATTGAGACGAAGTCCCTTACAATGATTGTATCATTTGAAAAATAAAAAATCAATGAAATAATTATGTATCACAAATATAAATACACCAAATAGAAGTGGATGTACGTTTTAAAATAATTAGAGTGCATATAGAAATATTCTTGTAAAAAAACCAATGACATGGATATTTAACTCAATAAAAGGAGATTGAGATAATATTTCTGTAACCTTGAGTTTTACGTAACATGTTTAGTCACAATTATCATGAATAAAAATCTTCTTTTGACTTATTCTTGTGTGGGAACCTTTTTCCAATTTTTTATTCTTTTTATATCACTTATTCCCATGTTATAAAAATTTCGTACCAATTTTTTTTCACATCAGATGTTCTGTCGATATTTGATACTTGAGTCAAAAATGAACTTGTTTTGATATAAAATGGTCATGTTGTAAAAATTCCACCATCTATATTATAGTATTCATGATTTAAATATCATATATATCTTGATTATATGTTTTTTAAATAATTTATTTTATTTTGAAATATGAAATGATATACATCATTCTGGGAGACGTAAGCCATACTTATGCATGAACACTACTTTACTTTTTTTACATATTTAAAAAATAATAATTAAATGATATAAACGCATATTATAATACTATTATAATATTAATTATGTATATGTCTCACATGTATAAAAAACAATCCTTTATATGATCCCTGTATTGAGGAAATGTGTAATATCACTTTTTGGGGGTGGTAGTCCACACTACTAAAACGAAATTATCGCAGTTATAAAAAATAGAAAACATAAAGGTATGTTATAAAGAAAAATTACGGAAGCATAGAGACAATATAAATATAATATATATCACATGTAAAAATAGTTTCCACTATAATGGCCACCATGAGAAGTGGTATGTGAAAATTGAACAATCATAATTTCATGAGGCACTGGTTCATCATACACAGAAATAGTACGTTCGTTATCCATTAAATGGAGGTGTCTTTAAGTGAAGATCGGAAAAAATGAGCTAAAAATTCTAGTGTATTTAAGATAATTATTTTTTATGTTTTTAAATAAGAATACTATTTCAGGGTGTGGAGAGTGGAAATTAAACTAAAAATCATGAGATAAGGTGATACTTCATAGTTGAGTTACTTCATTTGGTTTATACCAAAAGGATTGTTTCATGGGATTTATGCCCTAATAGATGATTCCATAAAAGGGTAGGTTTTATAGGAATAGTTTTGGTAGTTCTAGGGTGAACCAAAGGGTTATTGAATTTTGAGTATTATAGAATATATGGTACCTTTTCATTGGATATGGAAGGGGAACCCTTTTAAACTCTTAAATTACAAAATTAATATAAATTATATTTATGTTTAAAAAGGCACCAACATGAGATATGTCAAGTTAATATGATTATTTTTCTATGTAATATCATCCACAAAAATTAAACATTTATTGATTTTATATTAAACCATATATTTTAGGTTTACCCTTAATTATTATCTTTTAATTTTAATTGATGTAACAATATTTTAATTATTAATGTGCTATTTATATTAAATTTATGGGGTAAATTTCCAATAATTTGAGAAATAATTAACATTTATAAATTATTAGAGTTTTAATATATTTTCAAATATTTTTATGATTTTTAAAAAAAATTAATTTTTATTTTATTTTTATAAAATATCAATTATATCAATTTATTTAACTATTAATTTTATTTTATTTTAAAAAATCTAACCATAGAATTATCTTTGTTAAAAAGCATTGAATACTCTTATAAATGTTTTATTCCCCAAAAAAATTGTGTATGATATAAATTATGTTAAATAATAATTATTTTTAAATTAATAAAATTAGTTATTTTATTTATTCATTAATAAAGTAATCAATTAATAATCATTTTGTCATAAATAAATTTAATTATATAAAATCGTAAAAATATAAATTAAATACCATGATATAGGGAATAATTTTATATCTTATAACTATTAATTATATTATAATATAGAACATATATAATCCCATATAAAAAATTATCATTAATAATATATATGTTTATATCATATATTTGTTTATTTTAAATTTAATTTTATAAGTTTCATAATCTACATAAGTGGCTTCTAAGGGAAGAGTTTTCATTTCATGAATTTTTTTAGTAGTTTATATATCATCCAATATGATTATTAAAAGTGTTAAGATAGTTTTATATTATTATAATATTACTTATACCCTAATTTAAATGATTTAGCCTTTTTCCCTAGCAAATAAAAATAATTACAAACGTGACTATCAATGATGTCCAAAAATAAAAAGGACATATTTAAAAAAAAGTTAAGATATGAATCCAAATATTTAATCCATTTTTTCAAATAAAAAACTGATAATTACTATAAATTAATTTAAAATAATTATATTTGTCAATATTAGAAGACAAGTTTTTTTAAAAGTAAAACCCATCCAAAGAATAACGTGTGATTATATCTAAATTCAATGTGAAATTACTTCCAATGACCGAAATTGTATGAATGTAAAAAAACTATCTAAATATAACTTAAAACCAATAAAAATATAATATATAAATACAAATAAATTTGACGAAATGGATGTTTTGAATTAAAATGCACTATTTTTCACTATTCATTAAAATATGAATGTTATCTTAATAATACATAATTTTAATCTGAATTAAATTTTGATATCTTGATTCAAAATTAAGAATATTATATTTTCCAATATAATATATATAAGTGGTGATACTATATTTAAGAAAGGTTCTCCACCAAAATTCGTTAAAACTTCCTTTTTAGAAAGGAACTCATTTTATTTGTAATATTGAATTCGTCATAATAGATTGTAAATAAATCATATAATATGAATTCTAAATATTTAAATGAATATATTAAATATATATATCATTAATAAAATCAAAAAATAGTGATTTTATTATCTTATAAGTTCACTTATTTTTCATTTAAATAGTTTTTCAGAAAAACATATCCTTTATATGAAATCATTTTTTATTTTATATACTATTTAATTTTATAACCATTAAAACATTATGTAAATAGGTTTAAACCATATTTGAAAAGTTTTATTAGTAATTTTAATTCCCAAAATTCTAATGGCTATTTCAAAACTATCATATTAAATAATTATATTAAGTTCTTCATTTATACTAAATGTGGTGTATCATGTATGCTGTTGTACATAATGTTTCCTTTTAAAAACTATGAATGTTACAAAAATGGATATTTTTATAAATATTTAGGTAATGTTTTTTTCTATATTTTAGAATATTTTTCAAAAAGATTTCATTTATTTATGAATTTGTTTTTCTTTCATTTCATATTTATTTTTAATTTTTTTTAATTTTAAACATTTTAGACCATACATTTCAATCATTTTATAAATAAATGTCATATAAAAAATTCTAACGGCTATGGGATAAATATCATATAAAATAAAAATATATTTATATTACGCTAATTTTTATTTAAAATCATTATTTCATGTTTCACAAGTTTAGTCAATGGCTTTTGTGATGCAACATAAACTCAATGGTGCATGTAAAACAAAATATAAAAACTATCAAATTTATTTTAAATTTTTTTAAAAAATCACAGGGAGTAATATTTTGGATTCTATAAACATTAATATATAAATATATGTCTGATTAATTGATGATAAAATAAAAAAATACTAGTAATTTAATTATTAAATGGTAAGAAATTATAATAGTTATATTTAGTACTTTAAAATAAATATCTTTATAATTGAATTTATTTATTTTTAATATATATTTTTTAAAAACTATATACATTAAAAGTTGAATTTGATAAAATTTAATTCATATTTATATCAATCACAAAAGAATAATCTTTGGATTAATTATAGGTATGTTTCTAAAAAAATTGATTTTGTGGTAAATAATGACATTTTCTGTTTCTAGAAAATTACATCTTTCATAGAATTATTATTATATAACTATGATTTGGAAATTTATGAAACCATTTTGTTTGAAAATATTAATTTTAAAAATGTAATTATGAGTAAAAATTAGTTATTGGTTTTGATTTACACAAATATATTTTATAATTTTGAGAAGAGGTGATTAATTGAAAAAATTTGATAAATTATAGAACTATAGTATTGAAATAAAAATTTATCTCTTTTATAAATTGTATGAAATAAATTTTATAAAATATTTTTAATATATATGTATAATTTATATAAAAAAGTTTTTTTGCCTATATAGGACGAACTATTTTGGTAGAAACTAGTTTCCATGGTTAAACCAAATTGATAAAAAGGAGTAAACTAAGAAGTAAATGACCTTACATGTTAAAAATATATTTTAAATATTGTGTATGAAGTTTTTATATACCATATATCTCAGTATAATAATTATCAATAAAATTTGGAGAAACTTCTAATGAATAAGACTTACCACTTTAATTTACATTAGAGAATTTTCAAAAAATGTCATCCCTTTATCAATTATAAAAGCAGCTCTCATCTCCTTGCGTCCTCTCCCACCATAAACCACATATTGTATCCCCAAAACCTTCCCAAACCTATCATAAGCATTCATATACACCATAAATACGTTCTTATCTTCTTATTAAACCATACATCAAGGACATGACACCAATTTCAAAGGCCATACTCTTAGATGCGAGATGAAAATTTATAACCACCAAATTCTAGTTTATATTTCATAATGTATACTAATTAATCGTAAAATTCCATCATATAATAAAATAAAATAAGTATAATTGTTGTAATTTTATTATAATATAATTATTGTATATGATTTATCCACTATTCACATTTCTATTTTGAAAATGAAAAAAGTGAATCATGCATATTTTCATACTAGCACCTCTATGATGTAACATGGTGATTTTCCTTAAAAACCTAATATGTGTTGTTTAAAGAAAGAATTTAATATTTATTTACTATATCTGTATCTTATCATTCATTGTTAAAGGATTAATTACATTACTTCTCTCTCCCACAGTAAGGAAAACAAAAGTATCATCTAGGAATATGAGAGGATTACTGTCTCCATAGAACGACATGTCCCATTATTCAATACTGACCTTCAAGGAAGGTCATAATAAAGTATTTAGATTATAAATATGATTTCTATGAAATACTTCAGGTTTTATTAAAAAAATATAAAACTTATTAATCATATAAAAACCAAAAAATCATCATAAATTCAGTCTTTTAAAACAACATAATAAGGGGGAAAACAATATCATTATTAATTGAAATAGCCTTATATGAATTATATTATTATTTTAATTATTTAAAACTTTAATATATCAAACCAATTAATAATGAGTAATATATATATTTCACTAGTGTATTTACATTTCAACTAGGTCATCCCATTATCCCGAATTGATCTTGTTATGTTCATGTTTTTCTTAGTTTAACCACATAATAAAAAAGTCCTATGAATTTATATCATGAAAAAGTACGAAAATTTTATAAATGATATTATATAATGTATTTATTTAAAAAAAATATTATTCTCTAATGATTATATCCCAATTTGGTCATTAATTAATAAAACACCCATTGTTGGTTATGAATTATAGAAATATGGTTATTCTCATTTTCATCATTAGTGATGAAGAATAAAAATATAATTATTGGAAGTAAATAATTAATAAATAATTATGATTATCCCATTATAGTATATTTAATGATATGGTAACGATGGAAGTTGAATGAAAAATTAATATCGATACTTATTTTAAAAAACTAGTTAGATCAATGAGGAATGCATTCAATAAATAATGAATTTTATTAAAACATAAAATATTTATATATATATAATTTTTATAAATGATATGTGTAAATTTATATACATATGAAGATGTTTATAAATCTTTTATTTATTAAAAATAATTTAATTATTCATGATGTGTATTGAATTTTAGAATGAATCTTGACTGATGTAATATGTTTCCACTCAAATCATTTTCTTTGAGACATGTTTCTATTATTCACTATATTTAATTATTTAGTTTTATATACAACCTAATTGATATATTATAACATGAATTATATTTTAATCATTGTATTTTATGTATAATTATAGGATGACCCTTTCAAAATGTTTTTTTGGAAATGTCAGTCATGTTATATAGACATATGATTTTCATACATGGATATTACGAGATTTATTATGAATATAGATAACATTACAAAAAACACAAGACCAAGGATCATAATAGTGTAGTTCCTATTTAAACATGGAAATATAATATTTTAACATTGTGAAAGATCATAAATGTCTCTTAAAAAGATCTCCCCACTTAGTACTCCTACCTAAAACATTTATTAAGAACATTGTGAAATAAAACATAAGAAATGATAACCACAAATTCTCAATAAGAGTTACTAAAGGAGAGATGTATGTACAACCAGAACATAATTGTGTGAGAATATGATCATATCATTTGAATTTTCAACCTAGCATATCAAATGTCATAATAATGTGTCTTGGAATAAATATTGGATGTTTATAAAACATCAATCATATGGGAAACAAAAAACATAATCAATGTGGGAATAACAAGGTAATAAGGGATCGATTTTTTTATAAACATCATTTTATAACATTGTGAACTTTTATAAATAGAAATAAGTTTTCACATATCCATATATCTTGTACCCAAGTGATAAAGGCTCCTGTTTGGAATCAAATACTCAGAGGATCGATTCTAAGGAGGGATAAAATTCGAAGGATACTGTAGTATTGTAGTGGGGAATCGTAGTAATGGTTGAAGTATAACAGTGTTATACTATAGCGGGATAATTTCTATAGTTGGACCTATAGTGGTGGTGGTTCTATAGTAGGTACTGTAGTATAATATATATTATTTTAGTACTATTCACCAGAGGGACCTTTGGGCCAAAAAAGACCTTCCATGCCCCTAGGCCTTTGGGCTATGTAACTGGTATTCCTATACCCAATGAAAGGAGGTAATGTATTTTTATTAATAATAAAATGAGGCTTCATCCCCAACTTAGTAAAAAACACGCTTTCACAATATGATAATGAAATTAAATCAGTACCTGACCTATGATTTTGGACATGAATCTAGGTCCATGCATAACATTATGGGCATCAAAGGAAGATCCATGCATATCATGGTGAAAATGTATTCAGGTTCATGCATAACATTGTTAATTGGAATTTAGGTTCAATAATAACAATGTGCACATGTAATCAGGTTCACACATAGCATTATAGACATGAATGAAAAGTCCATGTATATCATCACAGTTTCCAATGTTCACTCCCAAGACCGTCAAAGCACAAAAACTCCCATTATGAAATAAGTTCAATATAAACTCCCATCCTAACTGTCTAATTAAATAAAAATTATTACCCAATTAATTACAAGGATATATGTGTTCCACCCATATTTTGTTATTACATCACCGTCATACATGGATACAATAGAACAACCTTCCTTAGTTACAACATAACCACCATCACATTGTGAACATCACAAATATGTGTGCCAATAGATCATGAAATATTCATCATATCATAATCCATTAAATGAAAATGGTTTCATATGATTTTCACTATATAATAATTAATACATTTTTCAAAATCAATTAATCATTCATAACCTATTAAATGAAGCAGGTTTTATAACCATTTACTCATTATGTAACGTATGGAATATAAACAGTTTAAATAAACCTCATGAAATAAATTTTTTTAGAGAAATAATATAAATGGAATAATAGGATAATATCTTACGTAGGGATTTAAAAATAAAAAATAAATTCCTTATACAACTAATTTTGTTTTGAAAACTCATGTAAAACATTTTTTATGAAAAAATATCCATTCCAATATAAATAATGGTTTTGAAACATCTAACACAATCAAAGTACATTTCAATTTGAAATAATTAATGTAAAACTTTTAAACATGAAGAATTTTCATGAAAAAAATTTCATTTATTTTTCCTAAATAAATCTAATGAAATAATTAAATCATTGTGAGTTTATGACATCAAAAAATACTATTCATTTCAGAAATGCTAAAAACAAGGATATTTTTTCAAATTTATTGGTAGAAGACAAATGAGAATTGTTTTGGAAAACAACATAATGATTATTTTGAAATAAAAATATCAAAAAATTTCAAAAAGGATAAAATATTTTGTCAAGATAACAAGATATGAATAGAAAAAATTAATTTTTATTATACAACATGGCTTTTATTGAAAATGGATTTATATCCAAGGATAATTTATTTTAGGTTTTCCAAAAAATATTTTCTATATAATATTATGTACCATAGAGTAGATTAATATTTACATTACATGAATATATCATTAATTACCAATGTATAAAATATTTCATGAATCTTATTGATATTTATATCTTGTTATTTAAACATTATAGACTAATTCATTAACAATCCCAATTAAAAATGATTTTGGATGTGATGATATTTACCACATTGGAAAAATTGAATCATATGAACCATAGAGGAATAATATAAAATTAATCATAAAATATAATTATTATGATAAAATTATTGATATTACATTTCAAATTTGATAAATGTATACCTCATGAAATAAAACATGTGCGTAACCTAACAGATGTCTCAATGAAGAAAAATGCAGAAAAAATCCTACTTATATTTTAACTTCTCAACAGTAAACCCCCTGAAGATGGATCCTAAAATTGATATGTAAATCCTAATTATATAATGTATAAGAATCATAGAATACATTCATTAGAAGTGTATACACCATATAAAATAAACAATTTTTTAATATGGTACATGTCTCAGAAAAGTAAAAAGTGAGATGGATATACTATACCTTATCTCTTGAGTTTTTCCATACTCATTCATAATTCCATTATAAAATATATATTTATATTATAAATATATTATAGTACCATATTAGTATATATATATATATATATATGTTTCTATATATGATTTTTTAGTGACCTATTATTAACCTTGTATTGCTAATTCCAAAATAGAGTTACATTCTGGGTAATAAAAACTTTATTTCCTTATAAGTTTTAATGTGTCATATTTTTTCCTTCATCATTTTGTCATGTTTAAATCACCTCAATTATGATAAAAATTAAATAAATATCATATATATTCATTATATATGTATTTATAGTTATCCATAATATTTAGTGATAGGAAACGAAATACATCGTTCATAGGGATGGTAGGATACAGAAATGGGTGAACCCTACTTTTCATATAATAATTGAGTGGAAATAAATAAATTAAAGGATGAATATTAGAATTATAAAATAAATATTTATTATATTTCATAATTTTCTATTAAACTCTTAAAAAATTAATTCCAAGTGATGTTTGAACAAATCTCATTGCTTCACGAGGTGGTAGTCCCCTATACACACGAGAAATGTTATTGTAATCCAAAAAAATATAAAATAAGATGGTATGTCTAGTTTAATATTTATAGAATGATAATAAAATAATATGTATTAAATTTATCATATATAAAATAAAAATAAATAATTATTTCTATCCTTGAATGGAGGTAATGAAAAAATGAATGGAAATGGTTCCTGAGGCGGTAGTATGCCTTGGACACAAATGATTATTTTTAAAACATTTGATGGAAATGGGAATATATCTATATTTTACATTTAACAATACAAAATATAATTTCATGGAAGGTCATTGATTAATTATATATTCATTTTATTATAATAATTTAATGGGGTTGAGGATGACATAAAATAGAGATGCTCATTGATGAACAATTCCTCATATTCGTGTATTATCCTATGGATTCCTCTAAGTCCTTTCTATGTTGGACTTATTAAAAAAGGATTCTTGGGTGAGTATAGGTATGTTTTGAAGTGGTTTGGGAAAATATTCATGTATAAAAAGTTCTTTAGTTGTGTGATGTTATTGGGAGAGTGATGTCATTTTTATAGTTCAGGAGGAGTGGAATTATTCTATATACAAAACAAGTATTCACTATTAAGTTATAAATCATACAAAAAGATGTTAAATATATGATAAATAATGGTAATTTTGGATTAAATGGCCTATATACACCTCCACCAAAAGAAATATTTTTTAAACATTCTGTTCTAAATCCTTTATGTTTTAATATTTTTACTCTTATTTGTTTTTCAATACGGTAACTAGTTTTCCAGTATATATACACTATCCTATAAGACTAATATTTAATGATAATAACTTGATTAATTTTTAAAACTTATTATAAATATTAAATATTATTTATTAAATAATATTCCTATGTGTGTTGTAAATTGTTTTAACATAAGAACATGTAAAGTGATAAAAAACCACATTAACATTAACCACACTGACCATGTTTACAACTAAATATAGTCATTATAAAAATTAAATTCTCTCATGAATGGAACTTTTTTTGTATTTATTACTATTTAAGCATTATTTGGAATGATATAGTATTTTTGGAAAATTTAATTCATCTAATAGAATATCATTTATTATAAAATAACCTTGATGTCAATTTTAATGTTATTAATTTAATTTCAAATTTAAAAAATATTAAAAAAGTAAAGTATTTAAAATATTTATTTCTAACATGTGTATCATAATATAATCATAGAAAAATATAACAGGGTATAATAATTCAGTGAACATACTTTTCTTTTAATATTTTCAGTATCATTTATATTATTTAATTTTTAACTAAATAATTACCCTTTCGACATTTGTAAACTATTTTATGTATTTATTTCATCACAAAAAATTAAAATAAACTGTCAAGATAAGAAGAATCATTTTTATTTCGAAATGTTTTATATATCTAATTCTTTTCCATATAAAAAGGTTTTATATTTATCAAAAATTTATAAAAGTATCTCTTTTTTCATTTTCATTACATAACATATTATATGAGTCATATTGAAATGAAAGAGACATGAAATTGAAATATTTTAGATGCATTGACGGATTATATTATAATAAAATCAATAAAAAATTGAGGATATATTTTCAGTCAGTATCACTCTTATCGTTCTATTTTAACTTCTAATAAACCCATTTTACTGTAACCATGATGATTAATTTTAACTACATTCATTATTAAATTTCATCATATTTTAATTATGATTTGTTAAAAATTATATGTTATTATGATTCCAAATTTGGAATGTATTTTTCTTAATTTGATTCCTAGAAGTGGAAAACATTACATAAAAATTCACCATGTATATGTGCGGAGAAAATATGTTTTACATCAAAATTCAATATCAAAATGATTACAAGGACCTAAATTATATAAATAGATATACATTTGAACCACATATAGATTAAAATTAATTAACTAATTAATTTTATAAATAAATTAATATTAAATTCCTTTTTCAATCAATTTTTCAGTATTTCTTCTAATTCATCGAAAAAAAGAATCTTTTTATAAAATTATCAAAAAATATCCCTGAGATAAATTCAAATTTATGATAACTAAATATAAAAGTTTTTTAATTTAATTATTTTTTTAATATTTTAAAAAATTAATTTTATTATTGGTCACAAAAAATATAATTCTTTTTGTAAAAATAATAAATTTTTGAATCATATATTAATACTTATTAAATGCTTTGTCTGTCATTATAAAAATGTTTAAATTAAACTATACCATTTTATTTGAATAATTAATTATATTAAAAATATATCATGGTTATGTTGTTAATTAGTGTTGTGTGTAATCAAATCCATCATAGATATTTAATATATTATAAAATAATAATTCATGAAAACATTGGATGTTGTATTCTAACACCCATAAAATCAATTTACCACTAATTTTTTCAGTCGTACAATGATTAATACAAGAATTGTTATTTTATATAAACCATCATTGTAAAAAGGGTTTACAAAACAACATGTTGAAAAAGTTAAATTGATTTGAGAATGGCATCTACAATAACACATAATTGGTTTCCAAATTGGAAAACCTAGATAGAAAATGATGATTTGTACATCGTAGAAATAATTTAATAATAATAAACAATGATAAAGATCATCAATTACAAAAATTTGGGTTATACATAGAAGGATGGTGATCAGAACACCAAACACCAAAGTGGTGTGAAAAAGATCATTGATATCATCCAAAATGATGCTAAAACAAAAAAAATTATTTTCGGATCCTTTCCGAAATGTTAAATAACTTTATTTAGAATATATACATACAATATTCCATTCCATTTTAAAAGAAAAATCTCACCCTATTGGTGTGCCTTAATCAATCTCAAATTCATCTCTTACTCCAAGAAATTTAGATGAATTTATTATTCTTTTTGCACCCACAAATCATAATACCCATAGATTTAATGATAAGTCATTAAATATATCATTAGTTATCATCTAAAAATAGTTTCCATAGGTAATCAAATATGTATAAATTTTCATGTGGAGAAATAAGGAATTAATATAAAAACCATCAAAAAAATTTAATAAATTTTTACACTTTTTAACATCCCAAAATAATAATATTAAAAAACATATGAATAGGTCACTAAATTTAAAAATATCATTTTATCATTGATCCCCCCATATTTCGTATCGTGTCTCTTTCTTTTCAGCTAAAAATAAATTGAATATATTTACTATTTGATCTCTCAAAATATGGATATAACATAATTTCCTATAAAAAATATCAAAAACATATAGGATTCATTATTACTAAAAAATAGCATATTTTATATATTACATTAATCCAAAAATTGATTTGAATCCATCCATGATATCATAAATAACTTTATAAACAAATTCTTTATCAATTCTGATATCATATATAATTTTAAATTTACATTATCCATATAAATCATTTTTTATTGAAATTAAACACCATTATATTAGCCTTATGACCATGAAAAGTGATATCATATATTAATCATAAAATATAAAAAAATTTACACCCCATTTTCTAGGTCATCAGAACCATTCAACATACTGTTTCAAATCCATAATGAAAAATTTTATAGAAAAATCCTTATTTTTTTTATAATTCTTGTAGTCCAATATAAAACACTTTAATAATTACACCTCATCCATATGAAATTAACAACATTTCATTATCATATTCAGAAATACATATTTCATATAGTGTGAATTATTAATGATTACATAACATTAATAAAAATCAGTTTAATATTTCATTCCTTGGAGTAATGTTTTTTGGTTGCATCCATTTTCTACCAGTACCATTTAATATAAAAATAAAATCTAAATGTTATATACAATTCAAATTTCATTTTTAGCCTCCTTATCCTCAATATAAAAACAATTAGTCAAATAACCTTGATGCATCTCATCATGATATTTCTTTTAGGAATTCAATTTTCATAATCCCCACACAGTAAAAATTTAAAACCTTCATCCATTGAAAATACCTCAAGGAGACCAATATTCGAATCCATTATGTTAACATTGATTTTTATTTTTTCCTTAACAATTTCATACTTTTTGTCCCTCTCTACACAAAAACAATTTTCATTAATTTGATACATTCACTTCAATTTCATTCCAAATTCTTTCCATATAGGGAATTTAATATTTTCTCTACCATGGAATCCACTACCGGAACTCTCAAAAAAATATCCTTATCTACTTTGGTGAGTCTGAGAGTTAGTTAATGCATATTTTTTTATCAGGTTCCATGATAAATGATTAGGCCTAACCATAACATATTTTACTAAAGTCGTCATCCCCTATAGATGCATAGTTGAAACACGTTCATAATATTCATTGTTTTCACAATTACATCTAATTATCATCAATAACAAAAAAATAAAAATCATGTATTGAGAAAATAAAATAATAATGGAAAACCAAATAATCATAAAAATTAGATATAGTTTTTTTAAATAATAACACCTTTTTCATTTATCCATGACACCATAGGTTTATCCTAGGATATTGAAATTCCTCATCTGTTTAAATATATAATGATTTCTTACAGAGAAATTGTAAATTTATAACGAAAATACCCAAGAGTGTCAAACAATAGTGTTGCAAGGCCAATTTTAATGAACCAATATTCGATCGATTCTATCTCGATATTGTGTTTTTAGGGTTGTTACATCTTTGTATATATGTGCATGATGCACAATATCCTGTGTCATCCAGAAATGGATTTGATTCTAAAAAACCACTCAATCTATCCTTTACAAAAAAATTAAGTAATTTTCCAATACATTAACTAATACATCGACTAATCCTTAGAGGCCTCCATGGATATATCATTAGAAATATACATAGGGATATCAATGATATTTTCTCATCCTAGTATTTGAAGGTAAACTAAAACATTCATATGATACCAAATATAGTAAAATAAATCATTCATACATGGATTTTTTTATCAATTTTATGAATATTCATTACATTGTAGAAACACAGTCCTGAGGATAACAATACATTATTTACTTTAGAAACATGGAAAAATAATCACATAATTTTTTCAGAGATATTAAATTCCTCCTATGATGATCTTCCCATTTTTTAATCCTGCATTAACAATTATTCATTACCTAGGTAATGATAACATAACAATGATTTATCACATACGCTTGGTAATGGAATATATTAAGATATACACAAGAATAAAATAAACCATATGTTATAATAACATCTTAATATAATTCTAAAACCATTATATGCATATCAAATATCATAATCATCATTAATGAAATAAATATTAGTAGTTTATAATACATTAATCATAACTAAATCCACTAAATTGATCCAAGAGTGTATTAAATTAGTATAAGTCATATATTTTCTTCTTAAATAACATTTATAAATATAAATAAGTTCACATAGTAAGTTACATAGATGAAATCATGAACATTTATAAAAAAAGGACATACAACAATATCCCTGTATGACATAATGGATATGAAATTAATGTCCTCATAGAACATTGTGAACAAGTGATTTGTTTAATACTTAACTTGAAATTAACCAAGGTTCACTACAAAGACCATTGAAATGGAAAAATCCCTTACTAATATAGGTTCTCTCAACATTCTAGTCTTATATTTATCATGTGATATAAATATTTATCCAATTCATTAGAGGGATACATAGATCCCACCCATCTTTATTTATAACATAACCACCATCCTTGCTTACAATATAACCTCCATAACATAAAAAATATTATATATATTTGTCCCATATAATAAAAAACATTCCCCATATCATAACCCTTAAAATGAAATGGGTTTCATTTGAATTTAATAATATCATAACCTATGGAAAATATATAGTTTTGATAATATTTTTATCATTTCATATGCTGTTAAAAGAATGTGGTTTCATAATTATTTCCTTATGGTATAACCCCTGGAAGATAAATGAGTTTCATAAACATCATGAACTAAAATTATAAACCATTAATAATAATAATATGAATTGTATACTCTAATCATATCCCCAGTAACGCATATGTAATACCACAGATTTAAACATATATAGAAAGTAATTTTGAAAGATCATTTAAAACATTTTTCTTGGGGAATATCTTTTCCTATTCGAAAAATTATTTTTTAAACACAAAACATTTTCAAAATAAAATTCAATTTAAAATAAATTATTTAAAATCTAAAAACAGCAATATTATTTTGTAAATAAGTTTGATTTAATAAATCACTAAAACCCTATAAAGGTATCATGAAATAATTGAGTTTTTACGATGGTGGAAAATAATGTTCACGTTGGGAATGTTAGAAAGTAATATTATACAATCCTTTTTTATAAAATGTAAATATTCATTTTTTAGAAGTCAAAATAATGATTTATTTAGAAAAAAATTATAAAATAAAAAAATAGGTAAAATATTTCATTTAATAATAATAGGATAATAATAATAAAACATGAAAATATTTTTAGGGAACATGTTTTTGGAAGAAAAATTTTTCCCAACTGAAGTGAAATAAATTCAGTTTTCCGAAGAAACAAAAATACCTAATAATATTAATTAAAAATAGTGGAAAATAGTACCATTACAATAATATATCAAGAATTAATAGAGGATAATTTATTTTTAATTATAGAGAGGATTATCATTAGATTTCAACAATGGAGATAAATTAAAAAAACAATCCCGATAAACGATATGATCCAAAAATAAGATATTTACAAAATTGGTATCATTGAATCATAATACCATGATGGAATAATATAAAATGAAATGTAGAAATTTATGAGGGGGAATAAATTCCAGATATTAAATTTCAAAATGTCAGTATGTATACATCATGCACTTTTGTAAACAAAGGACATACAACCATGTCCCTGCAAGACATTATGGATATGAAATGAATGTCCACATAGAACATTGTTAACAAGTAATATGTTTCATACATAACTTAAAGTTAACCATGGTTCACTCCAAAGACCATTGTAATGGATAAATTCCCTTACTAATATAGGTTCTCTCTACATTCTAGTCTTACATGTATCATGAGATATAAATATTTACCCAATTCATTAGAGGGAGACATAGATCCCACCCATCTTTATTTATAACATGGCCACCATCCTTGGTTACAATATAACCTCCATAACATATCAAATATTTTACATATGTTTCCCACATAATCATAAAAATTCCTCATATCATAACCCTTAAAATGAAATGGGTTTCATTTAAATTTATTAATATAATAACCTTTGGAAAACATATAGTTTTCATTATATTTTTATCATTTCATATGTTGTTAAAAGAATTTGGTTTCATAATTATTTCCTTCTGGTATAACCCATGGAAGATAAATGAGTTTCATAAACATCATGAACTAAAATAATAAACCATTAGTAATAATAATATAAATTGTATACTTAAATCATATCCCTAGTAAAGAATATATAATACCACATATTTCAACATATATTGAAACTAATTTTGAAAGATCATTTAAAACATTTTTCTATGGGAATATCTTTTCATATTCGAAAAATTATTTTAAAAACCAAAAACAATTTCAAAATAAAATTTAATTTGAAATAAAATATTTAATATATAAAAACATCAAAATTATTATGGAAACAATTTTGATTTAATAAATTATTGAAAGACCATAAGGTATCATGAAATAATTGAGTTTTTATGATGGTGGAAAATCATTTTCATGCCAGGACTATTAAAAAATAATATTATACAATCAGTTTTTGTAAAATTTTAATTTTCATTGCTTTAGAAGATAAAATAATTATTAAATTAGAAATAAATTATAAAATATAGAAAATGGGTAAAATATTTCTTTTAATAATAATATGATAATAAGAAAAAAACATGAAAACATTTTTAGAGAACATTTTTTTGATGAAAACTATTTCCCAACAAAAGTGAAATAAATTCAGTTTTCTTAAAAACATGCCTAATAAAATTAATTACAAATAGTCTAAAATGGTACCATTACAATAATATATATGGAATTAATAGAGGATATATATTTTTTTGAATTATATAGAGGAATATCATGAGATTTCAATAATAGAGACAAATTAAAAAAATAATCCCGATAAATGATATGATCCTAAATTATGATATTTACAAAATTGGTATCATTGAATCATAATACCATGATGGAAAAACATAAATTGAAATGTAGAAATTTATTAGGTGGAATAAATTTATGATATTAAATTTCAAATTGTCAATATTTATACATCATGAGAGAATATATGTATATAAAATAAGATATGTCTCAAAGAACACAAATTGAGATAAAAATATTTTATGGATTTGATATCATTTGAAATGCGAAAACCATAATGATAGATTCTAAAATTGTAAATATAAATATATATAATGTTGAGGATAACAATAATACATTGTATTCATGGGAATTATATTCCCCACACAAATGAAATAGGTTCTAAATATGGCTTTTGTCTCACAAAAGTACCACATACGATGAAAATCCTTTAACATAAGATTTTAATTATCGTGTAATCATTCAAAACTACAATATAATAAATATAAATTTAATATAATTTTTTTATATAATCATATTAATATATATCATTCCATATAATATCTTCTTATGACATTTTAGTACCTATTTATTAGAAATTCGATGTTAATTTTACATTTCAGGTAATAACATCTTTGTTTTTCATATATATATTTCGTTGTAATATATTTGGTTCTCTTAATTTTGTTATAGTTCTATCACATAAATAATTATAGAAGAGATATAAATAAAATGCATATCTAGTATATATTTATTTTAGTATTCCATTAAATTTAGTGATATGAAATGAAATACACTGTTCATAGAGATGGCAGGTCATACATACACATGAACATTGGTTTTTAATTAACTTGTTTAGTCAAATGAAAAAAAATTAAATGATATATAATATCATTCTAGAAAATTTTTCATATATTATATATCCAAAATATATTTTTATGACCATCCTTAATATATTACATTTACTGTGAGAAAGAATTTCATCACTTCACGAGACAATAGTCTGTTGTACACACAAACAACGTTATCATGTTCATAGAAGATGGTGACTGATAATAAAGCTATTAAATAATATTTCCAACATCATAATAAAATAGTAATTATCACAAACATATATATATAACATTAATAAAAAATATATAATTATTCACAACCATGAATGTTTGTAATGGAAAAATGAATGACACTTTTCTATGAAGTGGTAGTTCTCCATACTCTCTAACGATTATTTCATAACCAAGTTGATGGATGTGTGTGTAGTTATAGGTAGTGACATAAATATAATAAAATATAATTATAATTATTATAATTATTTAGTTATATAATCATGTTATTATATGATATTATTGGGGTGTACAAGGAAATAAAATAGTGATTCTTGATGATGAACATTACCTATTCTTTCAGTATTATATTTAGGTTGCCATTAAATCCTTATAAGGATGGCTTCATACCAAAAATTAGGCATCTATGATAGGGGTATTTGTGAAGTTATTTGGTTATATATTTTTTTAATACATGGGTTTTTTGAGGGGTTATGTAGTGGGGATAGTGAGTTCCCATTCATATATTAGGAGAAGTGAAATTCACATAAATACTCAAAAGTAATCACTATAAAGAGTCCATTACTTCATAAAGTGAAAGCAATATGATAATTAAATGGGTGTATGGAAGATATGTTCTTAAAAACCAGCTAACACATAATAGGAAAAGGTTTTAAATATTTTCTTTATAATATTTAAGATTATTTATTTTAAACATTTTGGTATTTCATTAATGAAACTAATTTTATAATCTAATTATATTGTTCATTAATAAAAAAATTTAACCGTACTAAATAATTTCTAAAAATTTATTTTAATTATTAAATACATTATATTATAAAAAATATGATATTTTTTTTTTGAAATTTATTTTAACATAAGGGCACATAACTTTAGAAAATATGAAATTAACCATAGCTACTCTAATTGAGTTTTTTACTATTTAACCATCAATATTGTAATTATAATAAAATATTTGGTACATGAATGTATAGAATTTTATATTTATTAAAATATAAAAGTAATATAGAATGATATAATATCTTATATTATTTTTAATCTTGAAATAAAATAGAATTTATTATAAAATAACATTAATGTAAATTTTTACATTATTAATTTAATTAGAATTTTAATAATTATCAAGAAAAATACAGAATTAGAATCTATTAATTTCCCAAATTTATAACATGATATATTCAACTTCAAAAATAATTTATCACCACAATTAATTCAACTTAATTTAATTTAAATAACATTAGTATAATTTATATTATTTATTTGTCAACAAAAATATTACTTTTTCGGTGTTTCCTAAGAATTTGAATTAGTTATTTCACCTAAAAATTTTATATGGAATTATCATGAAAAAAATATGTCATTTATTTTTCAAAATTATATATATTTTCAAACATTTGTTGTTTTCGGCTTATCAAAAGACATTAAGGATATTAGAAGTCAGAAAAGTGTCTTTTTTATCAATTCAATTAATTAACTTATTATATGTTCCGTATTTAAATTAAATAGAAAATAATTTCTAAATTTCATAAAATTTGATAGAAAATAATGAAACAAAAAAATTCTACAAATTTATGTTGATATTTTACCCATTTTAACTTTTATAAATCTAGTTCAACACCTCATAATCTCGTGTTTAATTTAACAATGGTAATAAATGTTTTCCCCCATTCACTATTAATTATGATCAAAACACAAGTTTAAGATATTATACCTTACAAAATATGTTTATTAAAAATATGGAATTCATTTTTCTAAATTAAATTTACATATTCTGTAAATATTAATTTAAAATTAAACCCATAGAGGTGACAAGAAATTGGTTTTTTAAAGTAATAATATTCAACATTTTAAAAATTATATATATATATAAATTTAATATGGAAAAAAATAAATGCCATAATTTGGACTAATATATGTATAAATCAATAATTATAATTTAAAATCACTTTAGAAAAATATTATATAGTTTTAGATGAATATAATGAAAAGATATTTTTTGATTAAAATTTAATATTTTTCCCTTTTGATCAAAAAAATTAATACATTTAGAAAAAACCATAAAACTCACCTTAACAGAAATTTTACATTATCAATTAAAAAATTAAGTTTATTTTTAAAAATTAATTTTATAAAATTTTATAAATTATTTTTATTATTATTCACAAAATACATAAAATCATTTTTATAAAACCATAGTATTTATGAAACATATAAATACTTTATTGAAAATTATGTATGTTATTGTAAATATATTTTATTTACATAGACAATTATAAATAGAATTTTAAATTTATTTATTACTATTCATATTACTCTATTTAATGGATATGTTATAATTGTTGTGATTAAATAACTTTATTAATAATATGTCATTTATTTTTATAAAACAGAGTGTTGTTTATAACATAACCTTAGATAGTGTTGTCTGTAGTGAAATATAATCTTGGTTGTTACATTTCATTGAATCAACCATATAAATTTATTTTATTTAGAAAAAAATATTTCATGAAAACTATGTGTGTAATAAAAGTATTATGGGAGTTTTTTTCTCAAAATTTTATTTTATAAGACTATATATTCTTAATGTGATACATGATTCCATTAAAATGGTGAAAAAAATACTTAATTAAGGTATTTTTCAATACTCATGGGGTTTTAAGATTCAATTTTTTATATTATTCATGATTATTTAAATTCCAAATATATACATGTGGAATGATGTTTTCATCAGAACAAAATAAAAAATTGTAATATTTCCAATTGAAAATTTTATTTTCAACTCATGAATATTTTAGAAACAAAATCTAAATGAGTAATTATTATTTCTATAAAGAGGTGTTAGTCAACTCTTATATTCCCAGGTTATTACATGTACACAACAAAATTAATTTTCCCTTGACTCATATTATTCTCGGAGTGCTTCTTGTAAATGACACTGACACCATCTCTTTTTTTTCCAGGAACATCACATTTTCCATATTAGTATTCTCTGGATACTTTTGAACATCTTTTTTTCAATTATTGAATTATTTATAAATATATTTTTATACTAAAACTAGTTATTTTAAATGTAATAAATATATTTTTAACTTCATTGTATGTTTTTTTGTTCAAAATGTGTAATGATTGTATTTTTAATATTTACATGTGAACACACCATTCCTCCACATTTATCATTTTATATGAATCACTCTTTATAATTTTTTAGATTTTATAAAATAAGTTATTTTCCGTTATATTTTTATAATTATCCTTATAATTTTTCTCTTATTTATCATGGACTTTTAATATTTTAGATGTGATTTTTATAAAAAGCATAAAAATTATTATTGTTCTATGTATTTTTCATTTTCTATATATTATGTTTCATCAAGGATATAATTTAAATTTTATCATCCATCATTTTTATGTAGATTAATTTATTTAATAACCCAATATTTTGAAAGAATATTCCATAATTTTTTTTCCTCAATTAATCATATAAAATCTATAATTAAGATTATATTTCAATGGTTTTTGTCCTTTAACACAAGCTATTTCTTTCTAGTTATTGAATATTGTACATTGAGGAATGATATATCGATTTATTGAGAAAATATTTATATTAAATATTAGTTCTCAACCATAACATTAAAAAATATTCAGTTAATATAAGAACATACAATCATTTACATTGTAGATCTTTTCATTTGGAGAGTTTTAGAGAATTATTAAATAAATATTACATAACAACTCAAATATTAAAATGTAGACAAGTCTACTCATAATTTATTTTTTCTTATTCAAAATCATTTTTAAATAAAACATGATTCCTTTTTCATGATAAAAAATTAATAACATTCATTATAACTTATTACATTCTATTTCCCATCCTTATACCCAATGGAAAACATTTAAAAAACATGTTATGATAATAAAAATATAATTATGGGATATAAAATATGGAATGAAACATTTAGTCCATTAATAACTTAAAATCATGCATGCATTTAAAAAAATTTATAATTTTCACAGATAAAATATAAGCTCTTTTCCATATATAGTCAATTTATTAGATTCTAAATAATGTTAATTGAAATCATAATTCATAAAGGTAAATTTTCAGCATCAATATAAAACATAAATTATCTTTCTTATATCTACATAGGTAGTAAACATCCTCAGTACATTTGGAATGACAATCAATGTATATTCCCTAAATCACATAGGGGAAACCATATCATTTAAGTCTCTCTCATTAACCAATAAATAGGAGGTCTATCACAGGATCACCCACACTTAGTTTCTAATAGAATAAACTTTATACATAAATAATGACACATATCCTTAACTTAATCATAACATATAAAACAAGAATAAAGGAGACGTAAAATTTCTATATTTAAATCCCATTTCATTTTAAAAATAACAATCACTAAAAAAAATAAAAACACATTATTTGAAAATAAAATGGTAAAATTGTCAATTTATCATGAAATCAATAAAGATAATAAAACATGGAAATTAGGTTCATGAATTATAAGTAAAACAAATTCCACGTCATAAAAATTATCTATCCAATTTTTAAACATTAATAAATAATTTGAAAAGGTTATTTTTTAATCAAAGGGTCCCACAACCCTTTGAAACATTTTAATGTATTTAACGTTTCAAAAATATCTTTTATTTTTAAATAAATCTATAAATGTTTTTTGAAAACATGTACATTAATGATAATGATTTATAAGAATAAATTTTTAAAACATTTAAGATGGTATTACAGATAGATAGACCCTTACCTCGTGTCCAACTCATATATTTCATTACTCATATTACTAAATAATAAACTTTGGTTACTTTATAATTTCTTGATAAGAATTTTTTATTTTCTAAAATCCTTTATTTCAATTATTATAATGTTATATGTATTACATAATTATTTAAGTTCACGCTATACATTTTTTCAATATTTGTTTATTGAGTTCAAAAATAAACTTGGTATGATGTAAATTTTAAATTTGGCCATAATTATATCATCTCCATTATAATATTCATGAAATAATAATTAATTTTATACATCAATAATAATTTTAAATCAAAAAAAATTATTTATCATACGAATAATGAATAATGTAATATTCCGGATGACGGTAGGTCATATATATGATGAGTAATGATTTCATTTTTCATCGATCATTTTTCAAATAAGGTAATTATTAATTTATATTTCATGAATTATCAAAATATTATTAAAAAAATTATAATTTAAATGCACTTTTAAATATCATATAAGTGATGTGGTGACTAAAAAGGATTCACATCTCTTTGTGGATGTGATAGATCACACATATATATGAACGACATTATCAATTTTGCGTGCATGGAGTGTAACAAAATATTTGATATATTATTCTCTAATAATAATAAATAGTTTTTCATAAAAATAATATATAATCATTAATTCGCTCATTTTGAACAATGATTGGAGATGGTAATGAAAAATTAACTATATCAGTTCGCGAGGGTGTAGTTCACCATACACATGAGTGGATGGTTTATTTACCATTTTTTAAAATTGGAGATCTATTTTAGAGATGATATTAACATAATAACATCTTAGTATATATAGGGTACTATATTTATTATTATACCATAGATGATGTAGATTTAAAGGTCGTGGAAGAAGAAATAAAATTGAAACACATAAATAAAAAAAATACATTTCCTTCAAATTATCACCTTTCTTAACACCTTAACACATCTAAAAATGATATTTTGAAAACAAAAACCTCAAGATTATGTAGAGGGAATCTAGGAAGGTATTTGGGAAGATCTCTTCTAATTCAAATTGTTTTAGAAGTGTAATGAATAGATAAGAATAGGGTCCTTTTAAAAAGAGGGGAGGGGAACTCATGGAATTTCTAAAATTATTAAATTAATATAAATTCAATTTATATTATGAAATTTTTCAAGTATATTTAGTTAGAAGATATGATAATTATAGGTCAAAATACAATCATCAAATAAAACCTTTACATGTAATGACCCATGAATTCTAATTCTGTTGAGAGTAAAACAAGTCATTGCATGGCCTTATGTGACATCCCCAAGATGCTAATGGCAAGAAAAATAAATGATGAAGGGTTTAAAATAAAAGTGGGGGATGATTTATCCTTTATGAAATAAACCACTAAACCTAAAAACCATAGTCAAACCATTCACTAATTTTTTAATTAACTAATGAAAGGCGACGAAAGTACATTATTCATATCAAAACCACTCCAAAGTGTACCACAATGGAAGAAAGAAAAACTGTCAATGTAAAAACTATAATGACAATTAAAGACTCCAAGAAGACCACAAGACCCCATGATCTAATATATCCAGGCTCCAAGATCACTAAACTGCCTATGTATCACGAAGTGGTGCTGAAGACATGTGATATGTTACCTTTTCCCATGTCCTGAAAGATAGAATCTGCAAAAGAACCAACATGCCAATGTTTGGGTGAGTATAATACTCAGTATGATTTAAAAAATGACTTCAATACTCATTACACTAGGATTGAATATTTAGAAACATTTAAATAAATTATTTCATATAAAATAATCTCCCAAAAAAATTATAACTAATTATAAACATGTTTTCAAAAACATTTTAAAAAAAATCATACATGTGACATTGTAACAAATTTTCAAGAACTTTATTTTTATAAAAAAATTAAAAAAATCATTAAAAAAATTTCAAAATATATTTTCGAAATATCCTAACCATTACTCAAATTCATACTATAAACCATTCATTGTTTTTTATTACAATTCCATCCTCATGGGAGGTTTCAAGTTGATCTACCATGTCATTACAAGGTAATTATATCCCATGTTTCATTAATACTTTGGAAATGATCACCAGGTAATATTTCAACCATCACTTGTATATTCAATATTAACCCACAAAAATATATTCCTAAGGATCATATACAAAAACTTTTTCAATAAAACAACTGTTTTATTTTAAACCATATTTCCATCGAAACCATTTCCAAGCCAAAAAATTTAAATCAAAATCCTTTTTATGGAAATCCCCATTTCCCAAAAACTATTTATATATTGTAGAATATCCAAAATTTGAAATCAGAATTTTATATTTAAGAAAATAAAACAAATTTCACAAAAAATCACCAATATTAAAAAATTTAACAAAAATAATAAATCTTCACAAAAGAAGATGTATTCAATAAATTGAACCACAATTTTACAATCAATTTCATTCAATTTATTAAATTTAAAAATAATACAACCAAATAAAGAAAGATTAGATGAGAGTTTTTCCACCATCTTCTAATGTTTTGATGGAAACTATCAACATATGAAGAATACTTAACAAGTCGTGTCAATTCTCCCCAAAAATGGCCTTAGAACCATATTCTATCAAAACCAATACCAAAACACATAATATATGGTATCCATAATATTATATATACACATAAAAGTCATATATTAGAGAATGATAGTGAATAAGAGAATTATATTTTACAAGATCTAAAGAAATGTGATGATAAGAAAGAATAATGTAACTTTTCTTGAGAATATGCATTGAAAACGTCAAGGGAGGGCTCCAGATCAGTTCCAAAATTCTTGTTGAAGGATCACCAACCCAAAATGAAGTTAATTATTGATATAAGTCCATTTTGAATCCAAAAAGAGTGATTTAGAGAAAAAATGATCAAGTTCCATAAAATAGGATATATTTTTTGACAATGCAGACAATTAGACTGCATGGTTAAGAAAACCATGCATTTACCATGTGTTATATACTATTTTAGGGAAACCCATGCATGGATTCCTAGAATGGTCTACATAACTGTGCTCAAATAGTGATGATGTTAATTCCTGAAAAAAAAACAACTACTCAATGATTCTTTTAGGATATCCAGAGGGTTTAGACAAACTGTGTGCATCATATGCACATCTACTTTATCCCCAAAAACAAATTTAATGCTTAAAAAACTCTCCCAAATATCACCCTTATATAAAAATAATCATTTATGGGTTACATACCAGAAACTAGGGGTACTACATTCTCCAAATAATTGGTATTTTTGTCCATAAAATATAGAATACCCTAACTTCCTAGAAATAGTTATGGCCACATAACATTAATGTACTACTCTCATTCCCATCTATATTCATAAATTTTTCCATGATGACATTAAAAATGCACTAGAATGACGATTTTTTTAATTCAATACTTTCTCCTGATTATCCACAAACCTCCCCGGGATATCTACCAACGAAGAATCTAACACTAGGTCAACGTGATACCATCTGACCACATGGTCAGGATTAGGTTGATACTTTTTCAATTGAGATACATAGAACAAATTATGCACTAAACTAAACCACGATGGTAATGAAAACTAATATTCCACCTCTCCAAACGATTCCAATATCTTATAATGGAAAATTTATCAAGGAGGGAACCTGACTTGCTTCTCAAAATGATTATGTCCAAGCCTTGGAGATATCCTCAAGAACACATGATCATATACTATCAATGAAAACGGTCATCAAAAATGATATTCATAAGACTACAGATTAATTTCTGTTATCTCCATTGTTTTTCTGATCAATTGGATCTTATCCATTGTTTCTTGGACAATACCGGTCCCAACTAGTGAAGACCCACATATTTCCACCAAGAATAATGAAGAACAATAAGAAAAACCATACAAAACCTCAAATTGAGCCACATATATCGAGGCCTATTAGATGTTATTGTATAATAACTCTACTAATGGTATATACGGCTTTTATGAGCCAAAAAATCCATTACACATGACCTCAAAATTTCTTCAAACTTCTATATTGTCTCCTTTAACGGGTCTTCTGTCTGAGGATGGTATGTCGTGCTCCAAATCAACTAAGTCCCATAGTATTTCTCAAAATATTTCTAGAAACGAGATGTTACCATTGGATTTATATCTAACATGATTGAAACGGGTATTCTTGTCTCTTTATCACTTATCATATGTATATTTTGGAAATATCCGATACTTTATGAGTTTTATTTATTGGAATGAAATGAGGGATCATGTTAAGTTTATCATATATCACACTCATGGAATCATGATTCTAATGAGTTATTGGGAGACTAATAAAAAAATCCATCACTATCTACTCCTATATCTACCCTGAAATTGGTAAAGTCTAGTACATACCGTCTAGAAAATGATGCTTTACCAGAACTTGCTGACATATTATGAACTAGGAAACAAAATCATCCAATTTCTTTTTCATACAGCTCCATCCAAATTATGCCCTCAATTATTTTTATATTTTCTATATTCTCGGATGTATACCTCTTGTAGAATGTTGGTAACCAGAAAGTATTTTTTCCAGAAATTTCATTTGTAAAAACATCCAATCTCTAAAAATAAAAACTGAACACCCATCAAGATTATTTCCCTTAGTGGTCTCCCAATCATTGAGTTTTGAACTCATAAATTGACATTATTCATCAGAATTTTTTTCCTCTTGGACCATACGTACCAAATATTTAACCACAAATACTAATGAAAATCCGCTACAACACCTTAGTCTTTCAATTTTACATTCATGTTCCTAGGACCAACCTCAACTTCCATTCATCTAAAAATTATTTCCCAAACTGATCATATTAATTTCTTCATTATGTATCTTCCACTGAATAACATTTTTCTTGTGTATATATTATTTCAAAGTTAATAATATTGAGATAATCCACCCAACTCTTTTACCTCAAATTAAGATCCCTTTATGAGAAAATGTGTTCCACTCACTTATGATCAGCGAACACAGTGAATTTCCCACCAAAGAGAATGTGAAACCAAGTCTTCAACACATGAACGATCTTAACTATGTCCAAATAACGTTTCGGGAAAATATTTTCATGCACTCGCAATTATCATGAACTATAAGCAACCACATGGTATCCCTGTATGAGAAAAAATCCTAATCCAGACCTTAAAGCATCATCGTAGACCACATATACCTATTCTAGATCTAGAAAAACCATGATGGGTGTTGATGTCAGATGCACTTTCATCTCCTGGAATAATATTGGAATTATTCACTCCATTAGAAAGGAACATTTTTATTTCTGAAATGTGTAATTGGTGATGCTATTCATGAGAATTCATAAACTAAATGAAGATAATACCTATTGATACCAAGAAAGATTCATATCTTGAAAACGTTCTTTAGTGTTTTCCCAGAGATAACTACTTCAATAATTTCATGATCAAATAAAATTCCTTTTTCAAATATCTCATGAACCGGAAAGTGTACCTCTTATATCCAAAAAACCCACATATATAGTTTGGCATTGAAATAGTGATCTCTCAAGTTTTGTAACACTATTGGATGGTGACCCTCATGCACAATCCTTTTCATTCAATATAACATGATTTCATCCCCAAACACCATACAAATCAGTACATATATCACTAAAATATCTGATTTATCAATGCCATGAAGACCGGTAGTGCATTTCATAGATTGAAATGAATGACTACATATTCATAGTGGCCATATGCACTACTAAAAGCTATCTTGCATGTTTATTCCTTCTAAACTCACAATTGGTGATATCCTAATCGCAAGTAAATCATTGGAAAGCATTAACCACCCCTTAATTAATTGAACAACTCATCAATCCGTGGAAGTGGATACCGAATCATTATCATAACATTGATAGGCTTATGATAATAATGGAATAACTGAATATTTCCATCATATTTCTTCATGAACATGGATAATGCTTGCCACGTGGATGTGCTCAAACGAATGAAACCATATCTTTATAGATCCACCAATTTCACTTTCAACTCACATAACTCTATTGGTTCAATCCAATGAAATGGAAGGGAAATATGACTAGTCCCTAGAAAGAGATCAATTGTAAACGTTATTTAACATATAGGTGGTAACCATATGATGATATTTGGAAGGTCATTTGGAAATTGATCAAACACTACTAGAAAAATGATGTCCTTAATCACTTATACTGATTCCATGGTCATTTCTACCAACTGGTAATAGATCATTCCCACTATTTGTGCCAAGAATCTTTTTTCACAATTTGTTGAATCCTTCTATCCCCTAAAGAGATACCTAACACAATCCCCCGATGTGAAAGTAACTGTTCTCCTATAATAGTTGATGTGATACTTGAACATTTTCATCCAATCTATATCAGGTATTACATAGTATACATCAATTTCCAACATCAATAAACCCAATTTCAGTTGTGATCTATAAACAATTATAGAACATTCTCTACCCACAATGGTATGAAAATGACTTTTACCAATAGACGTTTTCAGTTTTAACATACAAGTCATCATTTCCAGGATTAAAAATAGAAAATAAATAGCATGATAATCAATGAAGGAATGTGAAGCACCAGTATCAAAAAAAATATTCATAAATATAGAATTCAATAGAATTATGCCTCTCACTATATGTGGTCCACCATGTTCATTGAAAATCATCTTTTAAGCTCTATAAAATTTCATCAACACTACACTCTTATATTTATTCCCTTGTTATGATTTACCCTGCTGAGGATTAAAGGTTTTTGAAAATCTACATGGTTACCTCTGCTCTATTGATGTGTCTAATTCTGTTATCCTCCCCCTGTTGAATCACATAATTCTAGGAACCTCTGAGATTTGTATCAAGAACCAAACCATGGATCACTTTGAAAAAGTCCCTTAATGTTTCTCATCCTGTTGCAATTATGGAACTCTCTTGGGGGTTAATTACACTCCAGCTTTATGTGATCATATAAACCACATTGGAAGCATACCTCTTGGCTCTTCGGTCATGGTGGATGATTTAATGATAAAGCTATATGATTTTGATTGTTGCTCCAACCTTGTAAATTGGTGTCCCTATTCTACTAACTCAGATTATTTTAGTTCCCACCTTCTCCCATAAGGATTATCTTACCTCCTCCTTTAATATCTAAAGTGATTCCCCCATTAACCACTATTTCCCTGTTTATCATCTCTGTATAATTAGTGATACCGAGCGCCATAATATTTTTTAGAATTTAAGGTTTTCACCCTGGTTTGATGATGTGTGCCTTCAAGATAGAACTTGAGGCATCTTTTGATGGAAATCACACTAAATTCATGAATATATCCACATATTTCGTGATAGATGGATTCTCTTGCTTTGGGAAAATTAATGTATTCATCCTTTGGATCTTGATGTGTGGTGATTGAATTGTTTGCTGAACAATTCCTCAAAATCCTCCCAAATGTACCATAGATGAAGAAAAATCAATTATCAATGTAAATAGAAGAAGGAAAATTAAAGAATTTGATAATACCATAAGTCTTCATGATCCACTATCTCTATTATCTAAGATCACAAAACATCCCATGTATCAATAATTGGTGAAAAAAACATGTGATAAGTTAAATTTTCTCCTTTCCTAGATGATAACATCAATAAAAGAACCCAAGTAGGAAAGTGGGAGAGAGTATACAACTCTGTAGGCTTTCCCCAAATACTTCCCTACTCGTGACATTCAGATAGTATAGTAAGAGGAATTTATGTAAAATATTTTATATAAAACAATCTCCCAAGAAAGTTTATAACTAAATATAAACAATTTTTCAAATCCATTTCTAACCCAAAGCATACAAGTGAATGATAAAACAATTTTCATGCAAATTAATTTTCAAAAAAAAACTAAAAATGATTTAAAATAATTTCACATTAACCTTTTGTCAAACTCAAACCACTAAATATGATCATACTATCAAACATGCATGCTTCGTAATGACAGTTCCATACTCATGATCAGTTTCTCACCGATCGACCAAGTCTTAACATGTTAATTATATCCCATGTCCCATTATCCCTTTGGCACTAATCACCAGGATATATTTCATCAAATCCCAATATTTGAAATATGAACACACACATCATTATCCCAAATTATCATACAAAAACACATTTTCAATAAAACAAAATTTTTATTGAAAATTATTTTCCATCAAATCCATTTATAAGAAAAAATATTTCAAAAAAAACTCCTTTTTATTGAAAACCGAATTTCCAAAAAACACATTTAGATATTACCAAAAATATACATTTTTAAATCACGATTTTAAATTCAAGACACAAAAAAATATGAACAACAATTCAATGATATTACACAATATACCAAAAACTATAAATCATCAATAAATAAGATTTCTTCAATGCATCAAATCAATGTATCACAACGAATTTAATTTAATTTAATCACTTTGAAACTTTTTCTATAAATTCTAGTATGATGATATGATATTGAATCCACCAACTTTGAATTATTTGATGAAAACTGTCAACAGACAAAGAACAGATAATAAGTAGGGTCAATTCTCCAAAACAATGGCATATATCACTTCTCATGTCAGAAACAAGAGAAAAACTCATCATATTTTTAATCCAAAATCATAGATATACCCATAACCATCATAGATCTATGATATAAATAAAATATGAGATGTAGGTCTATGTAGATGTAAACAAGTGTGACGATAACGAAGATGATCTTAACTTACTATGAATACCAGGCACGAAAAAACCTAGGGAGGGCTTCTGATTGGTTCCATAACACTTGGTTGAGGTTACCCAACCTGAGTAGAGTAAAATCTGGACTTAGGGCGGTTTTCAATCCAAAACATCTAAATTTGAGAAAAAAAAATCAAGTTCCTATAAAATAGGATCTAGTTTTTGAGATTGTGCATGGTTACACTGCACAATTATGCAAACTGTGTGAAAACTATAAATTAGCTACGACTAGAAAAAAACCATTAAATGACATCCTTCCACGTTCCCCCAAATGTTTCTCGAACTGTTCAAAAGATACTGCCTTAAAAATTAAACCAAACACTATTTATCATACAATATCTACACAGTTTAGAAAAAACATGTGCAAAATCAAGTACATATACTATTTCTATAAAAAATTGATATATTACCAAACTCTTCCAACTTTCACAATTAAATATGAATAATCACATATGGGTAACATACTAGATTATAGAGGTAGTAGAAGAAAAAATTTGGGTATTTTTATAATCATGATATTTTTAATACCTCTAAACTCTTACCATTTTGTCATGTATCTTACATTTTTCAGGTTCATATTGTTAGTATAACATTACAAAATAATATTAAATAAGTTATGAATGATATTTCTGAACTTATATAATATTTTTTATTGAGTATTGGATTTTTTTAACTTTATATCATAATATTCAATATTTTATATATTAAGATATGATTTATATTAATTTGGATACTATTCATTACTTGACATTTTAAAAAATCATTAGAACATTATTCCTTAGAAAAAACTCATTCAAATCATACCTATATTGCTAATGGAATATATGAAATTCTTGGATGGCATAAAAAAGTTCGAAATATATTTTATTTAATAGTAATAATATTATTTATTTTATCAATCATTTAGTAAGTCTACTACATCATCACTAATGTGTCATAATTAAAAGTAATTATTTTATATCAAAAAAAGATATATAAATTATTATGAGGTAGTTGAATAACTTGGATTTAAAATTAATTATTATAGTCAATTATATCACATATATAACCAATTTTTAAATTTTTCTAGAAATTATAGACATGATTATCACATCATTGTTTTACTTTGAGTATAATGTTATTAATGTCGTAATCACACCCATGTTGATTCCAAAGGCTGAAATTTCAACCAAAGTATTTTCTTAGTAAAAAACAACTCATCTAATAAGATTAAGACATGTGTCAGTGTAGTTTTATATTATTATATTATAATTAATTCTTTAATTGCCTGATTTACCTTTCACTAGTGGTAAATAAAATACTAATGTTACTATTCACCATATTGTATTTTGATCTGATTAGAAATTTTTTTATAATTATTAAAAAAATTTATGGACATTTTTCATTATTAAATTCACCAAATAAAATAAAATTAATTTAAAAATTAATTTTATTTCCAAATTAAGGAAACAAGTTTAAAATGTAATAAACATTCAATAGTTGAAAAGGTTTTTATATCCAATTCCAATTTCAAATTGATTCTAATGACAATTAATAGATTAAATGATAAAAATAATCATAATATACATTAAAACTAATTAAAAGGATTATCTAACAATTCAAATAATTTAGATGAAAACGATGTTTTAAATTAAAACACGGTATTTTTCACTATTCATTAAAATATGAATTTTATCAAAAAAATAACAAATAATTAATCAATGTAATTTATTATGTCTTTATTTCATGTAATAAGATTAATTTTTCAAATATAATTTATAAAAATTTAAAAATTTATAATTTAAAATTGTTCTCTATTAGTAGGTGGTAAAACTAACTTTTAGAAATAATATAATATTATATGCCGAAAATTGGATTTATTTTCATTTTAACACTATGAAATAATTTCGATGAAAGTAAAAAAAAACTCATAAATTTGTATATACATAATATAGTTTTTGATATTAATTATCATAGATACAATGTCTTAGATATATCCATGACATTAAATAATAATATTAGTAATGTATTATGTTTTGGAAATACTCAATCTTGTGTGTAACGTAAGACTTCTGAGAAACACATTGTTCTTTTTCGTGTACATTATTAAACCAAACGTCACATTAGGGTAAAACCAAAAATTTATTTCATAAATATTAATAAATACGTAAAATTATTATTCTATAATTACATAGGATGTTACATCATTCCCCACCTTTTGAAATTATGTCCTCACAATTTTAACTTTGGGGTTGGTAACTAACATTCACTTTACAAAATTACTTATTTGAAATCAAAAAATGGGAAAATAATTATAAAAACATCCACATTATAGGAATGAATGAAAATTAAAAATTTCACCTGATATAACACATAATAAGATTACATATAGGGAAAAATTAATATGGAAGAAAAACTAACTATCATGTTCTAATGGAGAGTGACAAAAAACATGATCTGGAGAAATTTAAAATCATAAAACTATATGTTCTCAATATATTAAAATATCATAGATTTAATTATAGTAAATGTAAATATAAAATTAATTTTTATTACGATCCTTTTCATAATGTTGAAGAATTCTTATACTACTTAGAATACTAAAATAAACAAATATAATAACGTGAAATGTATAGATTCATCGAATAATAAAATTAAGCCACAAAATCATTATTTTACAAAAGGATGAGTATTCAAGACGATTTTTACACCTAAAGCAGTAGAATAAACTTCTATAAAATTAAATAATTTTAAAATATTAACTATATTGTTATCCAATCTTAAATCATTTACAACAAAAAATATGGTTAATATATGATTAAAAAATTATCCAAAAATAATATACCATTTGATGAAGAAAAACTAATTTTAATCTCCAAAATTCAACAGTAATATCAAGTTCCCAATAATGACCAATAAACAAATAATTGCCATTAAAATCCCTCAAAATAATCAAAAAAATGTTTGAAACCCACAAATCAGAAGAATTTGATTACATAGTCTACCATGATTGTGGTTAACATTTGTCCCAAAACAATATCAATCACTAATAAAGTCTCATACCAAAATTTAACAATAATAATCATATATTCTCTATGATAGGTTATTCGTTTCTATAAATAATCTATTTCAACATAAGTCTACAATTATAATCAAATATTATTCCAAACGTAATTCAACCATTACTCTTTAATGGAAATAACTTATTATTAAATTTACTTTTTTAATTTATTGTTCCTAGAATGGTGATAATTTTCCAAAATAACATTTATCATTTAATTTCCAAATCATTTTCCAAACTGATTGATATTCATCTGATAAAATAAGATCCCCTAATCAACATATTCTTATTCAATAAAACCCATTTAAATTTAAAAAAAATATACCAATAAGTGACATCACATAGTCTAGTGGTTCACTATACACCCTTATCACCATTTCATTTTGTGTTAAATCGATTCAGCCTTGCCGGATGTGACGGGTCTTCACCCACCTTTTGGGTTGTCCCTTATTATGAAACGTAAAAATAAACAAAACATGTTTTAACCTCAATGGTATTCTTATACCACTATTTTTTATCAATACTCATAATTACCTTGACATCATAATTCATTTAGTCTTATATATATTGACATGTAATTATTTTACCTCAATATGATTTTGTGAAAATACTCCCAAAAGAATGAGCATCAATGATTGATCAAGGGGTCCACCAGGTTTCATCATCATTTTTTAGGCATATGAAAGATCAATGAATTGAAATAATGATTTTTATATTATTCAAATAACTAACAACCTTTTTCCAAATACATAGTGTACAACATGGGCTATATGGGTGTTCATAGAGAAAAAGTATATGGAAAATAATCTTGTTTTACATCTAATTTCAAAACATTAGATAATACTTTATTTTTAAAAACATTTTAATGGAGTTTGATTTGAAATATTATATCATGTGTCCTTTTAAAATACTATAAGTATGTGATTTAATACTATATATAAAAAATAAAATATAAATAGGTTGCACTTGGGTCTCCTTATATAGCATATTTTTCAAAATCATAATATTCTTAAAACTCTAATGAGGTGGTAAAATATCATAAAATGCCTTGATACCATTTACCTTTTTTGAAAATATGATAATATTTAATGAATAGGATTTGAGTAAAAAATGGGTTTCAAAATGGTATCGAGGTATATAGTTGGTTTTTGATATCACAGAAGACTTTTTTCAAGTGAGTTGTAGGTTAGAAAATGTTTCATAATCATCCAAACATGAATTTTAAATAATTATTCCTAGAATTTCATCTGGAAGATATATGAATTTTTCTGGCGATCCTCCACCTTCCATTTGAAATCTAATTTTTATTAATCTGGAAGAGTTATAAAAGTATCATCTAACTAATATTATAGACATAGAAATATACCATATGTTGAACCAAAACTCATAATCCCTAAAATTTTCTAAACCTTTCCTTTAGTACCAACTATAAGGTCCCAAACATAAAAAATACATAACCACGAGTTAATTAAATAATTTAAATAAATTCACATCGAGAATAATTTTAGGAAGAGTGTTTTATATAATTCATACATAATAGTAATATAACAATTAAAATATTACATTGTATACATTTCTAATCAATATACATTTTTTCATAATATAAAACATTTTAAAATAAATCATGATTTTTATTCTTGATAAAAATCATCATAACATTCGTCTTGACTATTCCTTTTATCTTACCCGACCTTATACCATGTGGAAAAAATTTCAAAAACATGGGATGAGGATAAAAAATATTTAGGGATATAAAATAGGAATGAAATTTTTTGAACATGAATAATTAAAACTCATGAAAACATTTTCACAAAAATCATAATTTGAAACCATAAAACATAATACCTTTATAATGCCTCATAAAATCATAATATACATGATAAACATATATTAAATCATATATAATAATTCTAACCTATGTACTTCTATATGAAACTTAAATTGTAGCATTCACAACTTCATAAGGTGTAACTTTCATGCTTACATTAAGAATACACATCACAGTATATTGCATAAATATTTTTAGAGAAACCATATCATTTGACTATGTATCATTGTAAAATTGATTATAGAGTTATCATGAGCTCAACCACCATTAGATTATCATGTAACCACAAGTATACATACGTAATTTCCAATAACCTTAACATAATCGTCACATATAAAACAAGTATAATGGAAAACTAACATTTCCATTTTGAAATCACATTTCATTTTTACAAAGTATCAAATTCATATTTGAAAACATATTATTTGAAATTTAAATGGTAAACATGTAAAGTAAACACTAAAATATTTAATTGACATGAATGTGAGAAATTCGGTTCAGGTCGTATATGTGAAAAAAACATTACATGTTATTGAAATAGTCAATAATTTTTTAAAACAAAAATAAATAATTTCAAAATAAGAATTTTGAATCCAATTTTCCCATACCACATTGAAAATTATTCATGGAATTATAATTTTTAAACACCCATGTTCTTAAAAATAAATCCTTAAAACAATTTTGAAAACATATACATCTATATTATTGATTTTCAATATTAAATATTTAAAACATTTAAAATGAAGTTTTAGTTAACGATCCACATACTTCGAGTCTGACTCATCTCATACATTATTTAAACTACTGCATAATAACCATATGATACGTTCTAAATGATTGATATCCTTTTATCATGTTTATTAAGAACTTTTTATCAATTATTTAACATTTTATTATAATTACATAATTATTTAATTTTAGGTTGGAATTTTTTTCAATAGTCATTAATTGAGTTAAAAATAAACTTGGTGTGGTGTAATTTTTTTTGGTTTCCATAAGTAAATATTCTATATAATAATAATCATTACATAATATTTTGTTTTATAATTATATTATATTTTTAAATTATACAATTTTTTTGTGGTATGAAAAGGGAACAACATTATAATCATGGAGATGGTAGGCCATACGTATGCATGAGTAAACTATTATTCTTGCATTAGTAATTATTGAAAAAAGGTACTTATTATTATAAATGTACTGAATGGTCATAATATTTTAAGAATAAAAATAATCATGTAAATATACTTATAAATATCCTAGAAATCATATGGTGAGTGAAAACAATACAAATCTCTTCGTGGAGGAGATAGTTCACACGTGGTCCCAGACAATGTTATAAATTTTATGTGCAAGGAATGTATAAAAAAATTGATATATTATTCTATTATAATTATAAATATATCATTATAATAATATATAAACATTAAATTTACCATTATTACCATTTTGAGATAATGTAATGAAAAATTATCTATATTGGTTCGTGAGGAGGTAGTTTGTGGTACACACGAGAGAAATGTCCAATTCCCATTTTCTGAAGTTTGAGATGTATTTAAATGATTATAATAACATAATAAAATCTTAGTACATTGATGTTATTTTAGTTATTACCGACTCATGGATGAAGGACATTTACTATAATTAGAAGAAGAAATAAAATAGAAAAACGTAAATAAAAATATGACCTTTCATTTAGATGATCACCTTTCATAACATATTAACTGTAACACCCGAGACTTTTATGTTATATAAATCATCAAATGAATCTTTTTCTACACAACACTTGCTTGGCTTGCTTTACACGCAATCGTGACCTTCCTCGATAGCTTGCGTCGTACGCAATACCGAGTTCCACTAAACAACAATATGCTATTAAAACTAGCCATTATGAATAGTAATAACCACTTTTTGAAAATTTATAAATTTTATTTTTCAAAATGGACTTCATTTTTGGACTCAGAATATCGAAATTAGCCTAGGGTGAAATTTTGGTATTTTTCTGAAAACTTTCAATTTTTGATGAATAGTGAAACCACTAAGTGGTAGGTTAAAAACTGAATTTTGCATAAAACTTAATTTTACTGCTTCTGTGAATGGAATATCGAAAATCCGAGAGACACGGTTAATATCAAGGACTAAAATGTGGTTCAATGAGATGAAAATAATTTTTTGGTGAATAGTAACTTTTTACTATTTTTACCGCGGTTAATAGTAAATAGGGTAACTAAGGGTAAATATGATATTAATATTACCCTAACACATGTCCTAATTCTATTGGACAAGTTTAATTCGACCAAAAACAAACTTAGGAATAAAATATGACCATTTAGGCCCACTTGGATTAGATTAGGATATTTATTATTAATTTATTTAAAGAAGGGTTAAAATATTTAAAATCAAAGTTTAATAAGTAAATCATTTTTAATATAGGGTTATAAATAAGATAAATTCGATTGTAAATATTCATTAGAAAGATAAAACGATTTCCTACATGATGGTATTTTATTTGTAATTTTTAGACATCAAATAATTTAATTTAATTATGACACAAAGATGATGCAGTAATTATCTTATTAATGAAATATTGAAAAAATTGATAATATAAATACCAAAATAAATGTAATTTGAGACTTTTTATGAATTCCACTAATTTTCTAGGTTACTATGATATATTAGTAATGATTTAATTAACTTGGTTCGAACATATAATTCTGTTATGACTTTCACAAAAATCATATATCAAATAGTTTCAAAATTGACACAAAATAGTTTTTAAATCAAATATTATATTATTAATTGTTATTTTATTCCTAAAAATCTATGGTTCGGCCAAATGACTTAGATAAGGATATATATATTAATAATAAACAATTTGGGGTTCGTTTGGCATGTTATAGTAAGTGTATTAACCATATAGTGAAAGAAAACAAAAAGACACGGTAAAAGTTAAATTAATTAACTTAGAGTTAAATCTAATTGATAAGGTTAAAATAATACCCTAAACTTGTCTAAATCCTATTGGTTGATAGGATTTCGACCCATCCCCACTTTAGCTTCGAAATAAGACCCTTTGGAACCATTATAAACCGATTTTGACTTTAATATAAAATAATATTTTGAGATATTCCTAAGGTGCCCCTCTCCTCCCTTATAAAAGGGCACCTCCTCCCCCTCCTCCTCACACCAATTTGAGCACTCAAGCTCGGCCAACCCCTGCCATGTTCTCCTCTCCACTTCCCTAGAATAATCCTAGAGGTCCTGGTCTTCTCCAAAGACCAATCTTAGTTCCTTAAGTGGAGGATTCAAAGAGGCGTTCCAAAGAAGAGGTAATATCCATTACCGATCTTTTCAATTTCATTCTTCTTCAACTTCTTCTTCTTTAGTTGTTTCATGATAAAGTAATAACATCAGTATTACTTACATACTGATATGTTATTATAAATATGAAACAACCCTAATTCACCTTCTATCCATCCTACGGAAAAAATGAAATCACCGCGCGTGCGTACATACGGAATACCGTCTCCACGCCGTGGTGTAATCTATTTTCCACCATCACCTTACAAGGATGGGTATAATGGTGTAATGAGTAACTATATATGATTATTATTAAGTAATATTGATACTGAAATAATATATATATATATACTCCAATACAATTCCACGATCATAGGAACGATATCATCACTCGTGCGTATGTACGGAATACCGTCTCCACGATGTGATGCGACTCGTTCTACATGATCTTCATTTCATAATGATTATATAAATGAATTGAATGAATGAATATGGTATATACTACACTAATACCATTCTGGAAATGAATTATCTATAACCTAAAGATAAGAATAAGAATTTATTCGACAAAACACGCATAAGAACAAAAAGTTATAAAGACCCGAGTAACAAGTAACAATGAAATATTACTAACAAGAAGCTAATAATATGACCATATATGATATCATATAAATATGTATGATTCTGGAATAAGTCAATAACATTATTTAAACCATTATACAGGAGCTTCGGACACGTATAAAGCAAATTGGACCTAAGGTAAGGGAAATATCACAATCTCATTTTTATCCGAGATTGTTTATTCGTAAGTATTTACTGGGGTGTAATCTATCATCCACATCCATGTTCCCTCAATATGAAATATTGTTTCCATCCACTTGCAATAGTTTAAATCCAATTTTACCCTTAGGTGAGTTTTTAGTAAAGAATATGAAAGGAATCTTTTGTCGTTTTTCCGTACGAGGTACTTTTTGACTTTTCCGACAAAAGTACGAAGAATGTTTTTTTTAACTTATACGACATGAATGGATTTTTAAAACATTACTTCAAAGAAGCTTCCTTTACAAGTTTTCAAGTTTATTTTTAATCAACTTCTTTTATTTTAAAGTTATATGTCATGTTATGAAAGGAAAAATGTTTTTGAAGAAGAAAGGATATTTTCCTCAAGAATTCAATACAAGTGTTTTATCAAAATTATTTTCCATCTAAGATAATAAAGGGTTCTGTTTCTATCCATATTTTTACATTGGTTTGACTATGTTGTGATGGAATTATGTTTATGAATTCCTTTATCATATATGAATTGATTTATGATGTCATGATGTTTCAAGAATCCCATTTTTGTTATATGTGTTATGCGATGATGTATGTTTTATGATTATGTGGCACACATAAGAAAGGATTCATTATAAGATGGGTGGGACCTATATCTCCCTCCAATGCATTGGGTAAAGATTTTATATCTCATGATATAGGAATGGCTGGAACGGAAGGTTATTTCGGTTCAGTGATACAGGACTGAAACGAGGAGTGAACTCGGTTCAGAAAGGGACTTTGTCCACTAAGATAGTCTTGGCAATGAGTCATGACTAACAAGAAATGATTTTCCATGATTATGTGTACATGCCACAAAGTTTCAAGTTTTATGTTATGATTATGGGGATCTCATTTTCACTTCTATGATTTATTCCATGTTAAGATATTATGATCCCTTTTGCAGGTTTTGATCTTCATAAAGATATGATATGATTTTTATTTCCTTTATTTGCCCTTGCTGAGCATTTGAGCTCACCCTTTTATGTTTTCTTTTCCCCAGGTCAGGAAGATGGATATTAAATTGAATATTCTAAAAGGGACCCTAGATATGATGAAATAAACGGGAGATACTGTAGAAGATTTATGAACCAGTTGTTTATTTTTCCCAGTTTCTAAAGACACTATACCTATACGGTCCTTTGTGGTTTTGTCATATGTTGTAATAAGTGTGCTTCAATTTTGAAGTATTAACAATGTATGTAAAGTATGGGTCATTATAGTTGGTATCAGAGGAAAGGTATAGTCAACCTTTGGAAACTAGGATGTGAAAGCCTTAGTAAGAACCCAAAGGATAAGTCTAAGCATAGAACACAATCTTAGTGTTTTAGAAATGGCCTTGAATAACCTAGGATAAGACCTTAAGCATGAAAATTTTATTCTTGAATTATGTGGTTTCCTATTATAATTAGTGTTGCTCACACTATTCTTCTTGGTTTTAGTCAATGGCTGGAACCCGAAGGAACCGTGTTAATGCGGAATGCGATGGGCAATGCAATGATTGTCCCCCTGAGCAACCAAACGATATGGGAGCTGGAATGCAAAATCTTGTAGCCATGCTCACACAACTTTCTCAAGCTATGAATCATGCAGGATTTCCAAACGAACAAAGGAGGGAGCAACATTCTGTTGAATCCTTCATGAGGCAGCGTCCACCATCTTTCAGCGGGTCTACTGATCCATTAGTTGCTGAACAATGGATTAGTACTACTGAAAAGATATTTTCAGTTCTTCAATGTTCTGAGCATGATAAAGTCATCCTAGCAGTGTATCGTTTGGAAGGAGATGCTGATCAATGGTGGAATCTTGTTAAGAATACGAGGCAAAGGGATGAAATTGAGTCTATGGAATGGGACGAGTTCAAGAACTTATTTTTCAATAAGTACTTCCCTCGTATTCTCCGAACAAAGATGGAGAAAGAGTTCCTTGAACTGAAGCAAAGGGATGATGAATCTGTTAGTACCTATGAAGCAAATTTTACAAGACTTGCAAGGTACGCTTCTGGTATTATTATCCAACCTGAGAGTAAGATCGATCGATTCTTTAGTGGCTTAAAACCAAGTCTTCGAAGGGCGTTAGCCATAAGGGACTTCAATAGCTACGAGGAAATCGTTCGATGTGCTCTCAAAGTCGAGATGGAGATTGGAGTAACCCATCAGTCACATGGGTTTGATAAGAAGAGGAAGATGGAATTCAAAGAAAAATCTAAAGAGCACACGGAAAAGAAGATGAACTTTCCCTTATGCTCAAAGTGTGGAAAGAAACATGGAGGGAGTTGTCTTAAAGGGACAAGTAAATGTTTTAAATGTGGAAAGGAAGGTCATCGGGCATTTGAATGCCGTGATAATGGGAAGAAGATGTCTAATGACGCAAACAAAGGAAGGGATACACAGAATGAACCTACAACACTTCAATGTTTCAAGTGCAAGGAGATGGGGCATTATGCCAATCAATGCCCAAATCCGTGGGTTGATGATGATGGTCGACGTCAACAAACGCTTAAGGATAAAGACAAAGGAAAGTCACATGCAATTTCTATCAGCGAGGTGAAGTACGATAACGATGTGGTGAAAGGTACACTTACCACCCACTCTAAAGTAGCAAATGTTTTATTTGATTCTGGATCCACCCACTCTTTTATTTCTGAAAAATTTTCTAAGGGTATCACCGTATTACCTCAACAATTAGATGTTGAGTTAGCTGTGACAACACCTAATGGCACATCAATCGCATCAGAAGATTATAATTCTTCTCCGATCGAAGTTTGTGGGAAAGTGCTTCCTGCAAATCTTGTGATCCTTCCTTTAGTGGAATTTGATGTGATTCTTGGCATGGATTGGCTTTCTCTACATAGAGCTCATATCGATTGCCAAAGAAGGGAAGTCACATTTCATATTCCAGATCAATCTACGGTCGTCTATCAATGCAAGGATGAACATAACCTTCCAGTGGAAATTTCTTCCATCTTATGGGTATTGATTCCACTAAATGAAGGCTATTTATCTCAAATGGTTGGTGAGAAACTCACGATTAAGAATATGCCCATTGTACGGGAGTTTGATGATATCTTTCCGGAGGAATTACCGGGTCTTCCACCAAATCGTGAAGTTGAGTTTTCAATAGAACTCGTACCGGGTGCGTTGCCTATTTCAAAGACACCTTATAGAATGGCCCCAATTGAGTTGCAGGAATTGAAGAAGCAACTCCAAGAGAATCTTGATAAGGGATTCATACGCCCTAGTGCGTCACCTTGGGGAGCACCTGTTCTATTTGTTAAGAAGAAAGATGGATCAATGAGACTCTGCATTGATTATCGAGAACTTAACAAGATCACTATCAAGAACAAATATCCTCTCCCACGCATTGATGACTTATTTGACCAACTACGCGGAGCTCAATACTTTTCCAAGATTGATCTTCGTTCAGGGTATCATCAATTAAGGGTCAAAAGGGAGGATATACCAAAGACGGCTTTCCGTACAATGTATGGACACTATGAATTTATAGTGATTCCATTTGGTCTTACTAATGCCCCTGCTATCTTCATGGATCTAATGAATAGAGTCTTTAGAGACTATCTTGATCAATTTGTGGTAGTCTTTATAGACGATATTCTTGTCTATTCAAAGAGCAAGGAAGAGCATGAAGATCACTTGAGAATTATATTGAAGACCCTGAGAAAAGAGAAGCTTTATGCCAAATTTACCAAGTGTGAATTTTGGCTTCAAAAAGTTGCATTTTTGGGTCATATAATCTCAAAAGAGGGGATATCTGTGGATCCAGCAAAAACAGAGGTTATCGATAGATGGTCAAGACCAACAACAGTAACTGAGATCCGAAGTTTTCTTGGTTTGGCTGGATATTATCGACGTTTTGTAAAAGATTTTTCACGATTATCTAATCCACTCACCAAGTTGACTCGGAGAGGAGTTAAGTTTGTCTGGACAGAGGAATGTGAAGAGAATTTCAAGGAGTTGAAAAGAAGGTTATCCAGTGCACCTGTGCTCACACTGCCTTGTAGTGGAGAAAGGTTTGTGATCTACAGTGATGCATCCAAGAAGGGATTGGGGTGTGTTCTTATGCAAAATGATATGGTGATAGCTTATGCCTCACGACAGTTGAAAATCCATGAGCAAAATTACCCAACACATGATTTGGAGTTGGCTGCGGTAATCTTTGCATTAAAGATTTGGAGGCATTACCTTTATGGTGAAAGGTGTGATATTTATACTGATCATAAAAGTTTAAAGTATATTTTCACACAAAAGGAATTGAATATGCGCCAAAGAAGATGGTTGGAGCTGATTAAGGATTATGACTGCTCAATCCATTACCACCCTGGGAAAGCAAACAAGGTGGCAGATGCATTAAGTCGACAAGACCATGCTAGTTTATCCATGATGAGGATCACAAAAGATCCAATATTTATGGATTTACAAAGGATGGATCTTGGAATTATAATGGAAAGGGAAAAATCTTATCTTTCCCAAATGAATGTTCAACCATCTATACATGTGAAGATTAAAGAGGCACAGAAAGAAGATGTCGAGTTACAAAAGAAGGTGAGAAATGTTCCTGAATTCAACCTTGATTGTGATGGGATAATAAAGTTCAGGAATCGGGTTTTTGTTCCTCCCATCCCCGAATTAAAGAAAGAGCTGCTGGATGAGGCTCATAGTTCTTCATTCTCTATTCATCCTGGAAGCACGAAGATGTATAGGGACCTGAAAGAGTACTTCTGGTGGGATGGCATGAAAAGAGATGTTGCTGAATATGTCTCTCGATGCTTGGTTTGTCAACAAGTTAAAGCTGAGAGACAGAAGTCTAAGGGGATGTTACAACCATTACCCATACCCGAATGGAAATGGGAAAACATCACTATGGACTTTGTCACAGGACTTCCTAAAACATCCAAAGGCAATAATGCTATCTGGGTCATAGTTGATCGTCTTACAAAGTCTGCACACTTCATTGCTATTAGAGAAGATTTCTCTCTAGATCAGCTTGCCAGGATATATGTAAAGGAAGTGGTAAGATTGCACGGAGTACCACTTTCTATTATATCTGATCGGGATCCGAGATTTACCTCGAAGTTCTGGCGAAGTCTTCAGCATACTCTGGATACAGAGTTGAGTTTCAGCACTGCTTATCATCCCCAGACAGACGGTCAGTCTGAGAGAACAATTCAAACCCTAGAAGATATGTTGAGAGCTTGCTCTAAGGATTTCAAAGGAGGTTGGGATCAACACCTACCTTTGGTGGAATTTTCTTATAATAATAGCTTTCACTCCAGTATTCAGATGGCTCCTTATGAAGCTCTCTATGGAAAGAAATGCAGGACTCCAACTTGCTGGGATGAAGTTGGGGAAAGAAAGATATTAGGACCTGATCTCGTTGATGAAATGGCAGAAAAGGTCAGATCTATTCAACAACACATAAGAGCAGCTCAGAGTCGACAGAAAAGTTATGCCGACAACCGAAGAAAAGACCTAGAGTTTGAAGTGGGTGATAAAGTGTTCTTACGAATATCTCCCTAGAAGAGGGTTATGAGATTTGGAAAGAAGGGGAAGTTGAGCCCTAGATATATCGGTCCTTTTGAAATACTGGATCGTGTTGGGAAGGTAGCTTACCGATTGGCGCTTCCACCGAATCTCTCTCAAGTTCACGATGTGTTCCATGTATCTCTCCTGAGAAAGTACATACCAGATCCTTCACATGTACTCAACTCAGAAGTTGTACCGCTGGAGCAAGATCTTTCTTTTGAAGAACAGCCGATAGAGATTCTGGATCGTAGCGAAAAAGTCCTACGAAACAAGACCACTCGTTTGGTGAAAGTTTTATGGAGGAACCACCAACTTGAAGAAGCTACATGGGAGCTTGAGGATATGATGAGGGAGAAGTATCCTCATCTGTTTGTTACAAAGTGACGAATTTCGAGGGCGAAATTCTTTTTTAAGGGGGGTAGAATGTAACACCCGAGACTTTTATGTTATATAAATCATCAAAGGAATCTTTTTCTACACAACACTTGCTTGGCTTGCTTTACACGCAATCGTGACCTTCCTCGATAGCTTGCGTCGTACGCAATACCGAGTTCCACTAAACAACAATATGCTATTAAAACTAGCCGTTATGAATAGTAATAACCACTTTTTGAAAATTTATAAATTTTATTTTTCAAAATGGACTTCATTTTTGGACTCAGAATATCGAAATTAGCCTAGGGTGAAATTTTGGTATTTTTCTGAAAACTTTCAATTTTTGATGAATAGTGAAACCACTAAGTGGTAGGTTAAAAACTGAATTTTGCATAAAACTTAATTTTACTGCTTCTGTGAATGGAATATCGAAAATCCGAGAGACACAGTTAATATCAAGGACTAAAATGTGGTTCAATGAGATGAAAATAATTTTTTGGTGAATAGTAACTTTTTACTATTTTTACCGCGGTTAATAGTAAATAGGGTAACTAAGGGTAAATATGATATTAATATTACCCTAACACATGTCCTAATTCTATTGGACAAGTTTAATTCGACCAAAAACAAACTTAGGAATAAAATATGACCATTTAGGCCCACTTGGATTAGATTAGGATATTTATTATTAATTTATTTAAAGAAGGGTTAAAATAGTTAAAATCAAAGTTTAATAAGTAAATCATTTTTAATATAGGGTTATACATAAGATAAATTCGATTGTAAATATTCATTAGAAAGCTAAAAAGATTTCCTACATGATGGTATTTTATTTGTAATTTTTAGACATCAAATAATTTAATTTAATTATGACACAAAGATGCTGCAGTAATTATCTTATTAATGAAATATTGAAAAAATTGATAATATAAATACCAAAATAAATGTAATTTGAGACTTTTAATGAATTCCACTAATTTTCTAGGTTACTATGATATATTAGTAATGATTTAATTAACTTGGTTCGAACATATAATTCTGTTATGACTTTCACAAAAATCATATATCAAATAGTGTCAAAATTGACACAAAATAGTTTTTAAATCAAATATTATATTATTAATTGTTATTTTATTCCTAAAAATCTATGGTTCGGCCAAATGACTTAGATAAGGATATATATATTAATAATAAACAATTTGGGGTTCGTTTGGCATGTTATAGTAAGTGTATTAACCATATAGTGAAAGAAAACAAAAAGACACGGTAAAAGTTAAATTAATTAACTTAGAGTTAAATCTAATTGATAAGGTTAAAATAATACCCTAAACTTGTCTAAATCCTATTGGTTGATAGTATTTCGACCCATCCCCACTTTAGCTTCGAAATAAGACCCTTTGGAACCATTATAAACCGATTTTGACTTTAATATAAAATAATATTTTGAGATATTCCTAAGGTGCCCCTCTCCTCCCTTATAAAAGGGCACCTCCTCCCCCTCCTCCTCACACCAATTTGAGCACTCAAGCTCGGCCAACCCCTGCCATTTTCTCCTCTCCACTTCCCTAGAATAATCCTAGAGGTCCTGGTCTTCTCCAAAGACCAATCTTAGTTCCTTAAGTGGAGGATTCAAAGAGGCGTTCCAAAGAAGAGGTAATATCCATTACCGATCTTTTCAATTTCATTCTTCTTCAACTTCTTCTTCTTTAGTTGTTTCATGATAAAGTAATAACATCAGTATTACTTACATACTGATATGTTATTATAAATATGAAACAACCCTAATTCACCTTCTATCCATCCTACGGAAAAAATGAAATCACCGCGCGTGCGTACGTACGGAATACCGTCTCCACGCCGTGGTGTAATCTATTTTCCACCATCACCTTACAAGGATGGGTATAATGGTGTAATGAGTAACTATATATGATTATTATTAAGTAATATTGATACTGAAATAATATATATATATACTCCAATACAATTCCACGATCATAGGAACGATATCATCACTCGTGCGTACGTACGGAATACCGTCTCCACGATGTGATGCGACTCGTTCTACATGATCTTCATTTCATAATGATTATATAAATGAATTGAATGAATGAATATGGTATATACTACACTAATACCATTCTGGAAATGAATTATCTATAACCTAAAGATAAGAATAAGAATTTATTCGACAAAACACGCATAAGAACAAAAAGTTATAAAGACCCGAGTAACAAGTAACAATGAAATATTACTAACAAGAAGCTAATAATATGACCATATATGATATCATATAAATATGTATGATTCTGGAATAAGTCAATAACATTATTTAAACCATTATACAGGAGCTTCGGACACGTACAAAGTAAATTGGACCTAAGTTAAGGGAAATATCACAATCTCATTTTTATCCGAGATTGTTTATTCGTAAGTATTTACTGGGGTGTATTTTATCATCCACATCCATGTTCCCTCAATATGAAATATTGTTTCCATCCACTTGCAATAGTTTAAATCCAATTTTACCCTTAGGTGAGTTTTTAGTAAAGAATATGAAAGGAATCTTTTGTCGTTTTTCCGTACGAGGTACTTTTTGACTTTTCCGGCAAAAGTACGAAGAATGTTTTTTTTTTAACTTATACGGCATGAATGGATTTTTAAAACATTACTTCAAAGAAGCTTCCTTTACAAGTTTTCAAGTTTATTTTTAATCAACTTCTTTTATTTTAAAGTTATATGACATGTTATGAAAGGAAAAATGTTTTTGAAGAAGAAAGGATATTTTCCTCAAGAATTCAATACAAGTGTTTTATCAAAATTATTTTCCATCTAAGATAATAAAGGGTTCTGTTTCTATCCATATTTTTACATTGGTTTGACTATGTTGTGATGGAATTATGTTTATGAATTCCTTTATCATATATGAATTGATTTATGATGTCATGATGTTTCAAGAATCCCATTTTTGTTATATGTGTTATGCGATGATGTATGTTTAATGATTATGTGGCACACATAAGAAAGGATTCATTATAAGATGGGTGGGACCTATATCTCCCTCCAATGCATTGGGTAAAGATTTTATATCTCATGAGATAGGAATGGCTGGAACGGAAGGTTATTTCGGTTCAGTGATACAGGACTGAAACGAGGAGTGAACTCGATTCAGAAAGGGACTTTGTCCACTAAGATAGTCTTGGCAATGAGTCATGACTATCAAGAAATGATTTTCCATGATTATGTGTGCATGCCACAAAGTTTCAAGTTTTATGTTATGATTATGGGGATCTCATTTTCACTTCTATGATTTATTCCATGTTAAGATATTATGATCTCTTTTGCAGGTTTTGATCTTCATAAAGATATGATATGATTTTTATTTCCTTTATTTGCCCTTGCTGAGCATTTGAGCTCACCCTTTTATGTTTTCTTTTCCCCAGGTCAGGAAGATGGATATTAAATTGAATATGCTAAAAGGGACCCTAGATATGATGAAATAAACGGGAGATACTGTAGAAGATTTATGAACCAGTTGTTTATGTTTCCCAGTTTCTAAAGACACTATACCTATACGGTCCTTTGTGGTTTTGTCATATGTTGTAATAAGTGTGCTTCAATTTTGAAGTATTAACAATGTATGTAAAGTATGGGTCGTTATATTAACACCTCCAAGAAGGGTGTTCATCTTAATTTAAGAGCTCAAGAATTTCTATAGGGATGATAAAAAGGAATTTGGGCAGATCATTTCTAAAACAAAAGGTTCTTTACATGTATGGAATGAAGAATAAGTGTTCCTTTTTATATGAGAGGGGAGAGACACTCTTAGAAGTATTACAATTATTAATTTAATATAAATTCATTTTATATTCCAAATTGGTCCACTATTATTTAGATATAATATAGGTAGAGTAAGAGTCAAATAAATCCATCTAATAAAAAATATGAAATTTTTTGAATATTTATTTAATTATAATCTTTTTTGAATTAACCCCATTGAGCTCTAATATTTTTTTAAAGTAAGTTAAATTTTAGGATTAAAACAATTACTATAAATCAACAAAAGACCATTGAATATGTAATTATTGAATTTTTTAGACATATATTAACATTTATATAGAAAATTATATTTTTATTAATTATATTTCATTTAATTAAATATTTAATATTTTAAGAAATGAATTATTCCAATTTTGACAATATTCGTTACTTGACCTTTTAGAAAATCCAAAAAACATGATTTGTTCCAAAAATACAACATTAAATAATATATACCATTTAATATTTAACCATTGAAATAGTTTATAGAATCAAATAGTTAAATTATATTTATTTTAATATTATTAATATCATTTATATAATAATTTTTTTGATAAATCAATTACTGCATCACCATTGTTTCAAAATTAAATTTTATAATTTAATGTCAACATAATATAAATAAAACATCAAGATGTATATATAAATTTTGGATATCTTATGACTTTTTATAGTTGAAGATATCACTTATATAACCCTATATTATAATTTTATTATTAATATTAGAAATATTTGAGAAATCTTTGTTTTTACTTTAAATAAATGGTTATTAATGACAAAATCACATCCATGTGGTATAAAAAGGCCAAAGGTTCAGCCCATGTATGGTATGGGTTGAAAATAAATCATAAAAGAATGTTATTACAAGTATTATTTTAATGTCTCAAGAAATGAGGAATTATATATTTCATATTTATTAATATTTGTGAATTAAATATTAATTTTACTTTCAAAGGGTTGCTATGTTCGAAAGCGTACCCGATACACAACAGTGGGTTTCTTTGAAATCTTCCGTTGCACAATAATAATATAATATTTATATTTTAAATGGTAGTTCACATTTAACTTTTTTATTGGAATGAATGAGTTAAACAAACTACAATATTATTATACATCTTTGTTAAATGTATTTACATTATCCAATAAAAAGTTAGAGGCTTAAAATGTGAATGAATATAGTTTTAAGTATAATTTACATTAAAAGGCCGATTATCAACTTTTAATGGAAAAACCTTATTAAATATAGTTTTGGTTACTTTAATAAATTATATATGACAAAATAAAATAATTATTTAGATTGGGGACATCAAAATTTACTTTGTGTAATTTTTTGGAATTCTTCCGATAATGATCATTTTTAATGAATAGTGAAAATATTGTATTTAAATTCAAAACTATGTTTTAATATGATTTATTTATATGGTTATATTAAATTTTTAATTGGATTTAAATTGTAATTATAATATATTTTTACCATTTAATCCAATATTGGTCATCGGATGCAATTTCACTTTGAAATTGGAATTAATCAACTATCCATCTTTTGATAGTTATTAATTCATAAAAACACACTCATTGTTTTGAAAGTGGGAATAAATTTTAAAAATAATTAATTCCACTTATATTTTTTGAATTTATAAAAATATACATCATTTTTAATTTGGAATATCAAATAAAACTTAGGCTGAATTTTTGGTATTTTTCTAAAAAACTTCAATTTTTGATTAATAGTGAAACCACTTAGTGGTAGTTAAAAAAACTAAATTTCACATTTTAATGAAATATTACTACTTATTTTAATTTAATTTAAAAAAATATACAAACATGGTTGTTATCAAGAACTAAAATATTTTTCAATAAGATGAAAATAATTTTTGGTGAATAGTAACTTTTTGACTTTCAATTACCGCGGTTAAATGTAACTAGGTTAATTCAAGGTAAAAATAATATTATAATAAATCAAAATTACATTAACAATTTTTCAAACCATATTGATTCATTCATTAATGAGTATGGGAATATTTGGGTTGATTTTGGGACCCTTATGAGCCACTTTGGAGTGATAATGACAATTTAGACTAATTAATTTAAAGTAACGGAAAAATAGACATAATGCCAAATCATTTACTACATAATTTTTATATGGTGTTTTATAAAGAATATTTTTGACTATAAATATTAACTGGAAAGAAAAATATATTTACTACATCATTGTATTTTTTTATAATTTTTAGACAACAAATAAATTAAATTATATATGACATAATAATGATAGAGTGTTTACCTCATTAATAAATGAATTAAATAAATAGGATTATAATGATTATAATATCATCCAAAGCTTTTACAATTCATATTAGATGAATTTATTTCTACCATTAGTCATCTATTCTTCATTGGGAATGATTTTTGGATCTTTAGAAACTGAATATAGGTTTATAATAAAATAATATTTGCAAACTTTCCTAAAGATCCCCTCCTCTCCCTTATAAAAGGAGACCACTTTTAACCAAATCCTCACTCCTCTCAAACCATTTTTCTCATCAAAACTCTGCCAAATTAATCTCCCTACATCCCTCTCCTCACCCAAAAACCTTAACTTATGTAGAAGGCACTTCAAGAAGTCCTTTTGGTTCATACCAAAGGAAGTTGCCTAAATTAAAGGTAACGATTTCTCTTAACTTGTTTTATTTTATCTTACTTCTACAACCCCTAAATCCTTTTTAATTCGTATCTTTTATAAAAAAAATAGTATCCTTAATATACTAGGATGTTTTTATGAGATGGAATCAAACTAAACTTACACACACCTCCATCTAATGGGTGAAGAACATAATGTTTCTGTGGATGGAAAAATAACGCCTCATGAAATGATGATTGTTAAATTACATCTTACTGCCTCTCATGGTGTCCATTATAATGGAACTGTATTTATATATGATATATATTATGTTTATGTCATCATTATGCTTCTGTAAATTCCATTTATAGAACGTCGTTATGGTTTCCATAGTGGGTAAATACGATTATCTCATTTGAGGTAGTGCGGACTACCACCCCCTCAAAGTGATGTGATTCATTAATTCCTTATGTGGGTTGTATAAAGGATAGAGTTCATGATATTATATATTATATTATACTATAATTATAATATACCCATGTATCATTATGTTTTATTTCCATTAAAATTACAAATAAAAATCAATGTAGTGTTCATGCATATGTACGGCTTACCATCTCCATGAATGGTGCATCTCTTTTCTTACCTCTAAATGTTATGTACTATTATAAATGCATGTATATACTGGATATATATGATATATATGATATCTAAATAATGAATACCATTTGGGATATAATGTACTATTTACCACATGGACAACTTGAAAATATAAGGTGTTTATTTTTTACTCAAGTACCAAATATGGACAAAATGATCGTTATTACCTTAAATGATTACATAATGTTTATAACATGATAATAAGTGATATAAAAAGAATAATAAACTTGAAAAAGGTTTGTAATAATGTATAAATTTACTTTAGTTTATTATTCAGGAGATTAAAGAACAAACGTGTCAATTTGGACACGAAGTAAAGGACTTCGTCTCAATATCAATTCATTGAGGAATATTTCGTTTTAATACATGACATTATTTTTAACGCTGTATAAACACCCTTGAATATTCAAATGGAATTATTTTCTTCAAAGCCTTTTACTAAATGAAAAAAAGAATGTCCCTTTTAATGTAAGCGGTGACAATGACCTTTTCAGCCGCTGTGAGTATTATTTAATCTTTGGCTTCCTCAACAAGGCGTATTGTTTTTAAAAGAAAATAAGTACCATATAATATTTTATGTATTTTGGTATTGAAAATGGTTTTCTATAATGGATTTTTAATATCCACATATTTATGTGATATATTGTGATTGAAAATTGGAAATGTTTTCATTCCTTTATATTTGTTTTATGTTTAATGGTTTTATAATGGAACACGGACATTTGACGGGTGGTTAAATGATAAACCAAATGACGGGTAGTGCCGTGAATACTAGGATTGGTGGTTACATTATAACCTCCAATTCATTGGGTATGGAAGTCGGCCATATGGAAATTACATTTAGTGATATGTGTGGAAGTTGATCGTATGGTTATTCCATTTAAGTATGTTTATGTCCCAAGCTACCTTTATACATTATGTGTTCTTTATATGGGTTTTATGGTAATCTTTTGGTTACAAAAATGGTATGTAATGATCTTTTATTTAGTGAAGAGTATTTATTACTTCATGAAGGTGAAAAGTATTACTAATGTTAAAGTATTCATGGATTACTTGTTTTTTTTTAAAAATAATAGTTTTCTTTCTTTCTGTATCCCTTACTGAGATTTTTATGCTCATCCCAAGTTCTTGATATGTCTAGACAGGACGAAAAGATGATTACGGTCAAGGATGGAATCATGGAAAAGTCATGCTGTCTAAAACATGGAACTAGACATGACTATTTTTTCAAGAGATCATGTTTTATAAAAAAAATGGAATCTGTGTAGAAGTGTCTACTTTTAATATTTTGAGATGTAATAGTTATGTCCTAATTCTCTAAAACTATAAACCTGAAAGTTCCTCAATGTGAATTATTCATTTAATTCAATATTATTTATGGTTTAAGGCCGAGTCATTATAGTTGGTATTAGAGGTCGGTTTAGATAACTTTAGGAGTTTGGGTATTGTTAAATAAATGTCCATAAAATTAAATATTGATAATATTGAAATGATATAGAATTTATAGATTACCATGTTGCTTCAACTAAGATATTTCTGTGTTCAGAATGGTTTTCCGTAGAGGAAACATGGCCGCTTTGTTGGGATGACATCATGAAGAAGACAACCTTCCATATAAGAAACCTGAGATGGTCGGAATTGTAAATGAACTTTTTTTTACAGTGATGGAACTGTTGACTCAGGATATAAATGATGGTGGTATCCATGTATGAGATCATCCAGATCAACTGTAGAGGAACATGTTAGTATTGGAGCATTTCATGAGGCAACATCCCCCATCATTCAATGGATTATCTGACCCTGTTCTAGCTGAAGGGTGGATTAAAGAACTGTAGAATATTTTCGATGTCATGGGTTATTCAGCACATCAAAAGGTTAGTCTTGCTATTTACCGTTTTGATGGTGAAGCTGATCAGTAGTGGTCGATGGTGAAAAATATCAGGGATAGTGAGGAGATTGATTCTCTTTTTTGGGATGAATTCAAAGGTATGTTTCTTGATAAATATATTCCTTTGTTGGTTCGTCTTATAATCGAAAACAAATTCCTAGAATTGAGGCAGGAGGATGACTCAATGGCTTCTTATGAAGCAAAGTTCACTCAACTGGCTAGGTATGCGCCAAATTTCATCCAAGATATTGATATTAAGATAAATCAATTTTATTCAGGACTAAATCCACGATATCGAAGAGTGTTAGCCTCTCGTGAGTTCAAAATTTATGAAAAACTTGTTTGATGTGCGGAGAAGGTGGAAATGGAATTTGCTGATGATCAAGTGTCCATTGACAAACAATAGAATAAGAGGTCAAGTTGGCAGGCAAAGGGGAAGAATTCATCAAAGAATCCTGGAGGTAAGAAATATAAATATCCATATTGTGAGAAGTGTGGTAAAAATCATCACATTGAATTTTTATCAATGTCTCGAAAGTGCTACCAGTGTGGTAAGTTTGGTCATATTGCTCATAACTATAAGGAAGATGATCAAGCAGGCAACGAAAAGAAATCAGTAAGAGGCTTTAAGTGTAATGAAATGGGTCATTATGCAAATGAGTGTCCATCGATGAACTCAACTGAAGGAAATCAGCAGGACTATAAGCATAAATTGGTGGTCAAATCCGTTTCTACTTCTTCAGCAGATGTTGGGCCATCAAATGAAGTTGTATCAGGTACACTATTTTTTTTTTCAGATTATCCCAATGTGTTGTTTGGTTCATGGTATACACACTCTTTAATTTCTAAGATGTTTTCTAGTAAATTAGGAATTCCATCTCTTTATATGAATACAGAACTTACGATAAAAAAACCTGGGGGAAATGTAGAGACAAAATGAAAACATAAGAACATTCATGTCCTTGTGTGCAGAAATAATCTACCTACAAACCTTATTGTTTTACCTCTAGTAGAGTTTGATGTTATTTTGGGCATGGACTGGATTTCTGTTTATCAATATAAGATTTATTGTAGAGATAAAGTGGTTTCTTTTCAAAAATATTTTCAGTTTGTATAAAAAATGAACCTTTGCTTTTGATAACATATCAATAAGTTGAAAACTGGTAAAAGATGGAAATGAATGTTACCTTGAACATATTGTTGAAAAAAAGGAGCTTTTCAGATTAATGATGTGCCTGTGGTAAATGAGTACCTTGATGTTTTTCTTGATGAGTTTCCTGGTATAATACCTGAATGGAAAGTTGAATTTATTGTTGACTTAGTTCCTGATTATAAGACAATTTCAAAACCCCCTTATCGAATAGCTCAAATTGAACATCTAGAGTTAGAGAAGCAATTGCAGGAGTTATTAGATAAAGGTTTCATTCAACCTAGCACATCACCATGGGGTGCTCCTATCTTGTTTATTAAAAAGAAAGATGGTTTAATGATACTTTTCATTGATTTTAAAGCATTGAATAACATCACTATTAAGAATAAGTATCCTTTTCCTCATATCGATGATTTGTTTGATCAGCTCTTAGGAGATCAATATTTTTAGAAGATTTACTTGAGGTCGGGGTACCATCAGTTGAAAGTAATGGATGAAGACATTCTGAAGACCACGTTCCATACTAGATATGGCCATTATAAATTTTCAGTTATGCCTTTTGGATTAACCAATGCACCTGCTATATTCAAGGATCTTATGAATAGAATTTTCCGTGAGTTCTTGTATAAGTTTGTGGTTGTGTTCATTGATGATATTTTTGTTTATTCCAAAATTAATCACGAACATAAAATTCATTTTTGTGTTGTCTTGAAAACATTAATAGAAAAGTAATATTATGGGAAATTCACCATGTGTGAGTTTTGGTTACAACAAATTTCATTCTGTGGTCACGTTGTTTAAAACAATTGCATAACAGTTGATCCTGCTAAAACAAAAGTTGTTGAAGAATGGAGATGACCCACAAATATAACTGAGAGTATTATTTTTCATGTTGTTTCAGGTTATTACATAAGTTTTTTTGAAAATTTTGCACGGTTATCTAGTCCAATGACTAAGATAACTCGAAAAGGTGTCAAGTTCATCTGGAAAAAAGAATGTGATGATTGTTTTCAGGAATTGAAATGGAGATTGGTGAAGGCTCTAGTTTTGGCACTGCCTTCCAGAAATATTGATTTGGTTATTTATATTGATGCTTCGTTGAATGGACTTGGTTGTTTCGTAATGCAGAATGGTAAGGTAATTGCTTATGCTTCACGTCAGTTGAAACCTCACGAGTTAAATTATCCTACACATGATTTGGAATTAGCTGCTATTGTTTTTGCTTTAAAAATTTGGAGGCATCATTTATATGGAGTGAAGTGTGAAATATATTCTTATCACCAATGATTAAAGTATATATTCACTCAAAAAGAATTGAACATGAGATAGAGGTGATGGCTAGAATTAATCACGGATTATGATCAAAATATCCATTACCATCCTGGAAAAGCAGATAAAGTGGTCGATGCATTGAGTCAAAAAGTAATGTCTCATTAACCATGTTACGTTTGGAACAAGATCCTTTGGTTTTTGATTTGATAAACTTTGTCATAGAAGTTTTTTCTGTAGGAAATTCTTCCGTTTTGTATCTGGTGTCAGTGAGATCATCTCTATCAGACAGAATAAATCAAGCGTAAAAAGAAGACAGTGAGTTGCAGAAAAAGGTACAGTTTTGTTAAGAAGGGTATGTTTCCTGAATTTAACATTGATAATGATTGTGTTTTGTGATTTGGAAAAAGATTATGTGTACCTTATGGGTCACAGTTGAAGAATGAGTTGTTATGTGAAGCTCATAGTTCCCCATTTTCAGTTCATCCTATCAGTACTAAGATGTATGGAGATCTTCATGAATATTATAGGTGGGATTGAATGAAAAGTGATATTATAGATTTTACTATGATGTGTTTGACTTGTCAGTAGGTTAATGCAGAGGGATAGTTACCAAAAAAAATGCTTTAGCCTTTACCGGTGACAGAGTGGAAATGGGAAAATATATCTATAGACTTCGTTGTGGGATTACAAAATACATCTTGAGGTAATAATGCAATCTGGGTTATAGTTGATCCATTGAATAAATCTACTAATTTCATTCCTATTCGAGATAATCTCTCTTTAGATCATCTTTCTCCGTTGTATATTAATGATATTGTCAGGTTGCATGGAGTTCCTCTCTCCATTATATCTGATCGTCATCCCGGGTTTACTTTCAACTTTTGGAAAGGCCTTCAGAAGTCATTGGGTACTGAATTAAATTTTAGTACATCTTTTCATCCTCAATCAGATGTGTAGCAAGAAAAAACAATTCAGACCATGGAAGATATGCTATGTTCTTGTTCACTAGATTATCATGGAAGTTGGGACCAACATCTTTCTTTGGATGAATTTTCCTTTTATAGCAGTTTTCATTCCAGCATACAGATGGCTCCATTTGAGGCATTATATGGAAGGCGTTGTTGAACTCCATCTTTTTGGGATGAAGTTGGTAAAAGGAATCTAATGGGACCAGAATTGGTTGAAGAGATGGTAGGGAAAGTTCAGTTGATTCAGAATCACATGATAACAGCTCAGAGCTAACAGAAAATTTATGCAGATAACCTGAGGAAGGATATTTCTTTTGAGGTAGGTGATCAGGTCTTTCTCCAAGTTTCTCTGTGGAAAAGTGTGATTTGTTATGGGAAGAAGGGAATGTTGAGTTCGAGGTTCATTGGACCTTATAAAATTCTAGATAACGTTGGATTAGTTTCATATAGAGTGGCTTTACCTCCGTGTTTATCCCAGATACACAATGTTTTTCATGTACCGATGTTGAGAAAGTATATGCTAGATCCATCTCATTTTTTGAGCCCAGAGGTAGTATAGTTGGAATAGAATCTATCTCATGAAGAACAATCAGTCCAGATTCTTGATCATGGAGAGAAAGTGTTACGGAATAAGGTAATTCATCGGGTAAAGGTTTTTTGGAAAAACAATTTGGTTGAATAGAGAACCTGGGAATATAAAAATTCTATGAGGGATAAATACCCCCACTTATTTTGATTTGTGAATAAAAAATGCGTGGATAGAATTTTCAAAAGGGGGGAAGGATGTAACATCCCAAGTAAATCTGGAAGACGATATTTCATATTTATTAATATTTGTGAATTAAATATTAATTTAACATTGAATGGGGTTCTATGATTGATAGCATACCCGATACGTAAAAGCGGGTTTCTTTTAAATCTTACGTCGCACAGTAATAATATAATATTATTATTTAAAATGGTAGTTAACTCATAGACATTGTTTTGGCGAGAATGATTGAAACTAACAACAATATGATTATACATGTTTGTTAAATGTATTTACATTATCCAATAAAATTTTAGAGGCTTAAAATGTGAATGAATCTAGTTTTAGGTATAATTTACACTAAAAGGCCAATTTATCACCTTTTAATAGTGAACACTATTTAAATATAGTTTTGGTTACTTTTTTAACACCCCTTGCTTCCACGGTACGATTCTATTTGAATAATAGATTAGCTTGTGTTGTACGCAACATCGAGATTATAACACACTATGACTAATCAAAATAGCCGTTATGAATACTAATACCCACTTTTTAAAATTTTATAAATTTTATCTTTCAAAATGGATTTCATTTTTTGTTTCTGAATTTTGAAATTATCCTAGGGTAAAATTATGTAACTTTTTGGATAACTTTTATATTTTGATGAATAGTGAAAATTACTAAATTTTATTTACAAAAACTTTTTTAATCAAAGTAATTAATAGTGATAAAATATGAATTTAAGGGCATTTCATCCCACTCCTTATTCCAGTGAGATTCATACCATATTTCCACTATTACCTTTTGTGGGGTGTGTGTGATGCCCATAATTGTATTATTTGTGTAATACACTTTAATTTATGTGTATTTACATATTCATTGTATGATACCTCTTTCATGAGGTTTATGTTTCGTAAGTTACCAAATTGGTAAGGGTTTATTTGAAAATATCTTCATTATCCGAGGTTGTTTATATGTGATTATCTACTGGGACTTATTTATCATCCACATACATGTTTCTTAAAAATGTATTTCAAAACATTTTTACTATTTACTAGACTATGGGTTAAAGTCATTTATACCCTTGTTATACTTTTTATAAAATGGATTGAAATGAATCTTTCCTTCATTTTCAAATCAAGGTCCTTCTTAACATGTTCGAGAAAATTAAGGTAAGAATATCTTTTTAACTTATATGGAAGGTGAGGCTATTTTCCACCCTTATACAATCATCGAAGCTTCTCTTGCAATCTTATTAGATTATTTTCCAAGTAAATGTTTTCATTTATAATTATGTGAATTTTAAATGATTTCAAAAAAAGGGATATTTTTTCTCAAATAGTTTTGACTTCATCTATGTCAACATCCTTTGATAAATTTTTCACTTTTTTGAAGTTGATTTATTATGATACAAATCTTCCATATTGTATTTATGGTTTTGTGATATGTTTGACTATGGATGATTTATTTTTATTCCATTAATGGTTTATGAATAATGTTTTGGAATTTCATATGCTAGTTTTAATACGAATGTGTATGTTATATTTCATCCTCTTCTTAAGATGAATGTGTTGGACTAGTATGTTAAGGGTTGGGGACTGGTAAAAGTAAGCCCTTCGGGTTGGTGTCCAGTTTTTAGAGGCACTCTGGGTTGGTGTTTGGTTAATAGAGGCACTCTGGGATGGAGACCTGTTATTAGAGGCACTCCGGGTTGTAGTCTGGTTATAGAGGCTCTCCGGGATGGATTCTGGTTACAGAGGCTCTCAGGGTTGGGTTCCAGTTACAGTTATCCCTTAGGTCTTGGCACGAGGCCTTGACACAGAAATTAATGTATTTCATTATGGATTCCATCATTATGAACGTTTTTATTTATATTTCAAGTGATTATTTGATTAGTAGAATATCCATGTGAATAAGTAAATTGCATTATTTCATTTCTGCCATATAATGCTGAAGTTCATGTTTAAAAGGCTTTTGTTTTGGTTATACATTGCCTTAAATGTTAATATTTATTTATGAAAGTTTCCACTATATTGTTATCCTTACTGAGCAACTGAGATCACCCCTTTCTATGTTTTATTCTTCCCAGGATTCCAAGAAGTGTATTGTGATTGATACGCAGGGTTAAGCCAAGGGAATAATGGCATTCAGAAAGGATTATTTTTTTTATATGTTATAATGTGTAATGTAACATTCATGTATCTAATCTATTTTCCAAGACTGCTAAACTGTTCTGTCCTTAGGGACATGATTCCTTGTAATAATGCCAATGTATTAAAATAATTCACCGACTCTAGGTAACTGGGTTCGGGGCATTACAGTTGGTATTAGAGGAAGTTTAGCAATAACCATGGAAGATATATTTAGATAAACAATGATTAGAGAACATAGCCATAAGATAAACATTGAGGATTAGTGGACAATAACTTCCAAGAATTTTGATATTGTATATATTTTGTGAGTTTTCCAAGAAATACATCCCTGTTTGGATACGACAAGGTACAGGCGGCTCTGGTACAGATGTTCCTATGGGTAAAACATGAAAACACCGCTTTGAGCTAGAATCGAATGGGAACTGGTGCATGACAACATGCCTTGCTACACTGTTTGTTACGACACTCCCGGGGGATATGCTTAAGATAGTTCTCATTTTCTTTACAAACCATAATGAAGGGATTATGAGTATATAATTCCGCATAGAAGACATTTTTATGATTATAGATTATATCCATAAACTATTTAATTTATGTTAAGCATTTTACATGTTTGGGATTAGGTATTTATATTCATAAACTAATCTAGTGTATGCCATTATTTAGAAATGGTGCACAATAGAAGGAATGAGAACTCCAGCAATACGTATGATCCAATAGTAAGAAGGATAATATATTTCACAGTATTAAGCCAACATTTATAAGGGAAATAGTCTCCAACGTATTATCATCATATGAAGATATATTATCATGTGTTGATAAGATAATTAAAGAATTATCGATGTCATATGGCTTTGAAGGGAAGCCAGAGAAGAAAAGGATGGTAGGGAGAAGGATAGATAAAGGGAAGAAGGTAAAGAATGATTTTCCCATATGTTATAACTATGGAAAGAATCGCCTTGGAAATGATTAAAGGGAATGTGAGTATTTTATAAGTGTGGAAAGAAATGACAACAAGTACATGATGGAAAGTTTAAGAAAAAGGTTTCAAATGTACAATGGTTCATCTCCAAAGAGTTTGGACAGTATGCGAACCAATGTCCAAATAATCAGAGTATTCCCCAAATGATGCTATTGGAAAATAATGAAGTTATGATACTTCCACAGATGATGAGGAATGATTAGAGATATTATGTTGCTATTAGAGAATTATGTCATTTGAGTGTTGTATCAACAATGTAATGGTTATAATAATTATGGAGTATATAAGGATTGTATTGAAGTACTATTTCATTAAGGACTTGAGATTGTGTGGAACCAAGAAAAGTGACACAATAGTAGGTTAAATTTTTGGAAAATATATGGTTGAGGGAATGATAAACCATAATATGGTTCTCATACCGAGGTAGTGAATTTGGAATAATACATGATTGATTTGGATAAATTATATTGGATATTCCCGATTATCATGAAACTGATTAATGATTTGTATATTCCATCATTGTTGGAGTTTACAACATTTTTGGGCAGAAGGAGTATATCCAATATTCTATAAGGAATAAGGGATCATGAATGTAATAAATAATGTTTTATGTTAATTCAAGATGTTACCATATTTTAAAATAATACATGGTGAAGGTGTTCACATGTTATTACATGGAAAAAATGATCATCATTATGTTTAACAACCTTATAAATTTTGGACTATGAGTTTGGATAGTAGTTTTTTAGATAAGTCTAAAGGTTTGAATGGATTATGTTTGAAAGGTTATTTTTGGATTTTTATAAAAAGACCACACATAGACCGTGTAACAACCCGTTGCGTCAGACAAATCTGTGGGAATCGAACCCACAACCATAGTGCGATTGGGATTTATCACCTACCACTGGACTACGTGAAGTCCCTGGATTGTATAAGGTAGTTTCTTTTTTTAATGGGTCTGATATGTGAATTATACAATCCTTATATTTGGAACCCTATACGATTAGGATAAATAGTGTATTTTTGTGTTGTATTATGTTTTGTAGTGAAAGATGAGTTAGTGGTATGAATTTATTAATATATAAAACTCTAATTATAATGTAATAATATCTCCGTATGATCTTAGCCAATATCATAATTAAATTCCTCAACCGTAATAAAAGGAACTTAAAACAAAAATGATGTCCTATATGGTACCTTAGATGATCACAAATTTATGGCTTTGGGATTATTGGCCATTTCAAAGCCTTGTTCTCTACCAGTCTCTATCAGATATTGATGGTTAGATTTCCCTTCCATATCCATATTTTCCTACATGGAACCCAAGTATGTGTAATTTTTGGTAACCTTCATACTTACCAATCTTTATTTAAAATAGAGGCCTCATTAATAAATTTTTTGATGTGGGATTTCAGCTAAGATATTTTGAAATTTCAACCCAATGATTCCAATACCAACAATAAATTGTGAGGATGCAATTTATTGAAGGAGGGGAGAATGTGACACCCCAAGCTTCCACAGTACGATTCTATTTAGAATAATACAATAGCTCATGTTGTACGTAACATCTAGATTTTAACACACTATGACCAATCAAAGTAGACGTTATGAATAGTAATACCATCTTTTTGAATTTTTTTAAATTTGTTCTCTTAAAATGGAATTCATGTTTGGTTTTGGAATATTGAAATTAGCCTAGTGTAAAATATTGGAACTTTTCGGATAAATTTTATATTTTGATGAATATTGAAAATTACTAAATTTTAATTAAAAACAAAATTTTCAATTGAAATAATTAATAGTGATAAAATATGAATTTAAGGGGTTTTCATCTCACTCGTTATTCTAGTGAGATTCATACCATTTTGACACTATTACCTTTTCTATGGTGTATGTACTGCCCATAATTGTATTATTTGTGTAATACACTTTAATTTATGTGTATTTCCATATTCATTGTATGCTACCTCATTCATGGTTTGTATGTTTCATAAGTTACAAAATTGGTAAGGGATTATTTCACAATCTTTTGATTATCCGAGGTTGTTTATACGCGATTATCTAATGGGACTTCTTTTTCATCCACATACATGTTTCTTAAAAATGTATTTCAAAAACATTTTTACTATTTACTAGATTATGGGTTAAAGTCATTTATACACTTGATATAATTTTTATAAAATTGTTAGAAAGGAATATTTTTTTCCTTTTCCAAACAAGGTCATTTTTAACCTGTTCGAAAAAATTAAGTTAAGAATGTCTTTTTTAAATTATACGGTAGGGGATGCTATTTTCCACCATTATAAATCATCAAAGCTTCCCTTAAATGCTCATAAGAATATTTTCAAATTAAATTTTTTCTTTTATAATCATGTGCCTTTTAAATGATTTCACAAAAAGATATATTTCTCTCAAATAGTTTTTATTTATTCTATGTCAACATCCTTTGATAGATTTTACACTTGTTTGAAGTTTATTTATAATGATACAAATCTTACATATTGAATTTATGTTTTTGTGATATGTTTGACTATGGATGAGTTATTTTTATGCCATTAATGGTTTATGATTAATTTTTTTGGAATTTCATGTTCTAGTTTTTAAATGAATGTGTTTGTTATATTTCATCCTCTTCTTAAGATTAATGTGTTGGACTAGTATGTTCAAGGTTGGGGACTGGTAAAAGTATGCCCTCTGGGTTGGTGTCCGGTTATTAGAGGCACTTCGGGTCGGTTTCCGGTTATTAGAGGCACTACAGGTTGGTGTCCAGTTATTAAAGGAACTCCGGGATGGAGTCCTGTTACAGAGCCTCTCCGGGATGGTGTCCGGTTAGAGAGGCTCTCCGGGTTGGTTTCTGGTTACAGATATCCCTTAGGTATTGGCAAGAGGCCTTGATATAGAAATTAAAGTTTGGAATTATTCATTCCATCATTATGAAAGTGGTTATTGATATTTCATGTGATTATTTGATTAGTAGAATATCCATATGAATAAGTAAATGGAATTATTTCATTTCTGCCATATTATACTGAAGATAGAGATTAAAAGGATTTTGTTTTGGTTATACATTTCCTTAAATTTTTATGTTTATTTATGAAATATTCCTATATATCGTTATCCTTACTGAGCATCTGAGCTCACCCCTTTCTATGTTTTATTTTTCCCAGGATTCCAATAAGTGTATTGTGATTGATATTACGGGTTAAGCCAAGGGAATAATGGCCTTCATAAAATATGATTTATGTTGTTTTATATGATATAAAGTGTAATGTAACATTAATTAATGTAATCTATGTTCCAAGACTGCTAAACCGTTCGGTCCTTCGGGACTTCCTTCCTTTTATTCATGCCAATGAATTAAAATAATGCACTGACTCTGGGTAACGGGGGTCGGGTCATTAAAACTTTAATACAATCTATATGACCAAATAAAATACCTATTTATAATGGGGATATCAAAATTTACATTTTGTAATTTTTGGGAATTTTTCTGATAAAGTTCCTTTTTTAATGAATAGTGAAATTATTGTATTTTAATTCAAAACTATGTTTTAATATGAATTATTTATATGGTTAGATTAACTTTTTAATTGATTTTAAATTGTAATTAGAATATATTTTTAACATTTAATCCAATGTTTGCCATTGGAAGCAATTTCACTTTGAAATTGGACTTAATCAACAGTCCATCTTTTGATAGTGATTAATTCTTAAAAACACACTCATTGTTTTGATAGCATGAATTAATTTTAAAATTAATTAATAACACTTCTATGTTTTTAATTTGGAATAATAGACATCATTTTTGAATTTGTAATATCAAATAAATCTTAGTCTGAATTTTTGGAATTGTTCTGAAAAACTTCAATTTTTTATGAATAGTGAAACCACTTAGTGGTAGTTAAAAAACTGACTTTCTCATTTAAATGAAATTTTACCAATTCTATGAATTGAATTTAGAAAATTCGACATACATGGTTGTTATCAAGAACTAAAATGTGGTTCAATAAGATGAAAATAATTTTTGGTGAATATTAACTTTCGACTTTTATTTACCGAGATTAAAGGTAACTACGTTAATTCAATGTAAAACAAATATTATAATAAATCCAAATCACCTTAACACTTTCCCACACCTTATTTTTTGATTCATTAACTACTATGGTCATCTTTGGATCGATTTTGGGACCCTTTTGAGCCACATGGTGGTGATATTGACAATTTAGACTAATTAATTTAAAGTAAAAGAAAAATAGACATAAACTAAAATCTTTTAGTAATTAATTTTGATATGGTGTTATATAAGGAATATTTATTACTGAAAATATTCATTGGAAATATAATACTATTTCCTACATCATGATATTTTTTTATAATTTTTAGACAACAAATAAATTATATTATTTATGACATAATAATGATGCAGTGTTTACATCATTAATAAATGATTTAAATAAATATGATTATAATGATAATAATATAATCCAAAACTTGTCCAATTCTTATTGGATGAATTTATTTAGACCATTAGTCATCTTATATTCATCTTTAATGAGTTTTTGACCTTTATAAACAGAATATATTTTTATAATAAAATAATATTTACAAAAATTCCTAAAGATTACCTCCTCTCACTTATAAAAGGAGACCACTTCTAACGAAATCCTCACACCTCTAAAACCATTTGGCTAATCCCAACTCTGCCCAATTAATCTCCCTACATCCCTATACTCACCCTAGAAGCCTTAACTTAGGAAAAAGTAACTTCAAGAGGTCCTTTTGGTTCAAACCAAAGGAAGTTACCTAAATTAATGGTAACGATTTCTCTTAAATTGTTTTCTTTTATTTTACATCTCCAACCCTTAAAACCTTTTTCATTTATTTATTTTATAACAAAACCAGTATCACCAATATACTATGATGTTGTTATGAGAATGATTCAAACTACAATTACACACACCTCCACTTAATGGGTGATGAACATAATGTTTCTGTGGATCGAAAACTAACACCTCATGAAACGATGATTGTTCAATTATATCCTACCACCTCTCATGGTGGCCATTATGATGGAACTGTATTTATATATGATATATATTATGTTTATGTATTCTTTATTATTCTAAAATTTTTATTTATATAATGCCTTTATGGTTTCCATAGTGGGTAAATACGATAATCTCATTTTTGGACGTGCGGACTACCGCCCCCTCAAAGTGATGTGATTCGTTAATCCCTTATGTGGGATGTATAAAGGATGGAGTTAATGATATTTCATATGATATTATACTATAATTTTAATGTACCTATGTATCATTATGTTTTATTTCCATTAAAATAATACATGTAAATGAAAGTAGTGTTTATGCGTACGTACGGCTTACCATCTCCATGAACGATGCATTTCATTTCTTACCTCTAAATGTTATGTACTATTATAAATACATGTATATACTGAATTTATATGATATATATGATATATAAATCATGAATACCATTCTGGATATAATGTAATATTGACCACATGGACAACATGTAAATATAAGGAGTTCATTTTTGACTCAAGTACCAAATATCAAAAAAATGAGCGTTATTAACAATAAATCTTACATAATGTTTATAATAAGGTAATAAGTGATATTAAAAGAATAATAAACTTGAAAAATGCTCTTAAGCAAGTATAAATTAAATTTAGAATATTATTCAGGAGATTAAAGAATGAACGGGTCAAGTTGGACATGAGGTAAGGGACTTCGTCTCAATCTCTTTTCATTGAGGCATATTTTGTTTTAATACACGACATTCTTTTATACGCTGTGTAAACACCCTTGACTTTTCTAATGGAATCTTTTTCTACGAATAATTTTACTAAACGACAAAAAGAATTTTTCTTTTAACGTAAGCGTTTACAACGAACTTTTCAGCCGCATCAAGTATTATTTTATCATTGGCTTCCTCAACAAGCCGTAATGTTTTTAAATGAAAATAAATACCATATACTCTTTTATGTATTTTGGTATTGAAAATGGTTTTTTTATAATGGATTTTTTATGTCCATATATTTATGTGATATATTGTAATTTAAATGTGGAAGTTTTATCTTTCCTTTATATTTTTTTTCTGTCTTATGATTTAATAATGGTTCATGGACATTTGACGGGTGGTTATGTGATAAACCAAATGACGGGTGGTGCCGTGAATACCAGGATGGGTTGTTACATTATAACCTCCAATGCATTGGGTATGGAAGTCATCTATATGACAATTCCATTTTGTGATATGTGTGGAAGTCGACCATTTGGTTATTCCATTTATGTATGTTTATGTCCCAAGTTACCTTTATACGTTATGCATTCATTATATGGGTTTTATGGTAATCGTTTTGTTACCAAAATGGTAAGTAATGATATTTTATTCTCGGAAAAGTCTTTAATACTTTATAATGGTGAAAAGTATTTCTTATGTTAAATTATTCATGGTTTACTTATTGTTTTGAAAAACTAATAGTTTTCCTTTTTTTGTGTATCCCATACTGAGCTTTTTATTCTCATCCCAAGTTTTTGAAATATTTTCACAGGACTTAAAGAATATTAGGGTCAAGGATGGAATCAAGGAAAAGTAATTTTGTCTAAAAAATGGAACTAGACATGACTATTTTTTCTCCGGAGTTCATGTTATGTAAAAAGATGGAATCTGTGTATAAGTGTATACTTTTAATCTTTTGAGATGTAATAGTTATATCCTAATTCTCTAAAACTCAAAACCTGAAAAGATCCTCAAAGTCAATTATTCATTTAATTCAATAATATGTAAGGTTTAAGGTAGGTTCATTATAATTATAGTAGTTTTACATTATTAATATATCATTTTTATCATTAATTACCTGATATCACTAGAACATTTGTAAATAAAATAAAATAGTTATTATTCAGTAAAAATTATATTGACCTGTATTAGATCACAATTATCACATAGATTATAAACATTTATGTTCATTATCGAAATTAAACTAATATATGTGAAAAAATTAATTTAAAAATTAATATTTTTGATTGATTGATGAAACATGTTTTTAAACTAAAAATGATCAAAAGTTCAAAATATTTTTAATTCCAAATTCAATTTGAAATCGATTCCAATGAGCTGAATTTTATTAAATTATTAAACAAATAATATAAATATATGATAAAAATAATTAAATATATAATATTACTATACAAATAAATTAGTCAAAAAATATCTTTCGAATAAAAACACAATATGTTTCAATTTGTAATAAAATATGAAATATATCAGAAAAATAAAAAAAAATAACTAAACTAAATATTGATAACCCAATTCCAAATAAGATTTTATATTTGACATATATAATTTATAAATATTTAATAATTTATAATTTAAAAGGTTTCTCCATCAATAGTTGACAGAACTACCTTTTAAAAATATTAGAATATTCTATGCCTAAAAATGGATTTATTCTCATTTTAAGCCTATAAATTTTAATAGATAAATATGAAAACATTTCATAAAAATGTAAAAACATAATATAGTTAGTTCTATTCATTCATTAAGATAAAATTTCAATGAAATAACTATAAATTAATATAGTAATATTTATAATATATTATTTTTTAGTGTAACATAGTCTTGGGTGAAACGTAGGGTTTCAGAGAAACAAAATTTTTCATGTCAGGTATTCTATCAGACTTAGCATCCCATTAATGTGAAAATATTATCTAATTCATAAATATTAAAAAATAATAAAAACTAATACTCTATAATTATATGTTATGTTAGATTGAACGTATACCTATTATATATATGTTGTAAATGCTAAATGATTTAAAATTGTGATTAACATAATTTTATCAAGAGTGCTAATTGATGTCATTTGATACCATTTATTTCTATTGTATTATCATTTTATATTGTTGATGTGATTATTAATGTTATACTTGTGTGATTAAATGTGAAAATATTATTGAACACATTTCGGTTGGTTGGGTACATTATTATATAGAATATAAATGATTTTATTTTGAAACGTTTTCTGAAACCCAAATTATTTACATGGATTATTTATAATTTTATAACTGAATGGAGTTTAAGTGAAACACATAAGAATATATTAATGACTGGGTATTTTATTCTCTCCCCAAAAAAATGGAAAATATTTACATCACACGAGATATTTGTGAAGGAAGTAGTGATGCCCAATCTTAAATGAGAAATAGCTTATGATTCCTATCCTATTGTGGGAATGATGTTGTGAAACATGATCTTATTTTGTAAACATGTGTTAATTTTTAATCCCCCTTTATATATTTTTATATTTATTTTTAGGCTAAAAACCAATTATATTTGACTATGTTATAATCCATATACCATTATTTATTTCCCATGTTTTTATAGTTTTTACGACATGTTATATCCTTGTACAAATAGGGTAACTTATTCACCAATAAATCCATATTAATGGTTTATAGGATTACAAGTTATATTAATATGATATTTCCTCCTTATTTTTCATTCAAATATAAAACAATCTCACCCTCGATCAAATGTTTGTATGTTAATTTTTTCTATATAATTTTTTTGGGCCTACCCATTTCTCATTTTTCTATTCCAATTTATTATAAAGTAATTCAATACATATGATATGTATATAAGAGTATCTTATGTGGATAATTTTGTGTGATATTTTAAATTCTTAATATTGCTTAAATATTTTCTTATATAGTGAAAAAATAACCATTTTTTAAAAAGAAATGTTATTTTTTCGTTAATGATCTATGATATTAGGCTAAAACATTAAACAGAAATGTTTATGAGAATGTATTGAAATGAAATATTTTGATCATGTCATGTAATTAAGAAGTAACATCTACAAGTCACCAAATTCGGTATCAAACCAAGATTCAAATAGCTTTTTAGACTAGTATGTTATCGTTTAAGGCTATTTTGGGTGTCATGAATTTCAATAATTGTTTATCAGTTAGGCTTGATCATATTTTCAGATATATAGATTACCCATAAGGTTAGTAAAGGTAATATTTATTATTTTGTGAATTAAGACTAAAAAGTGTTAGTAGAGACCCTAATGATAATTCTAATGTATAATTATTTTTCATAGGATGATATAATAATGTTTTTATAAATAATAGATTAAATTTTCCCTATTCATTACATCCATGTCAATATATTTTATTTTGGACATGGTGTGACATAGATACACCTAGATTAAAGGAACATAAAAAGTATGTGTGGGAATTTAATTGATCATCACTCTAGTGCATGATGAGTGGGATAAATACTACACCCTATTAAAAAAACTATTGTGGATATTATTCAGATAATAAAATTTTCAAGAATACCATTATAAATTATTTATTTTCGAACAACATTCAGTGATGATGTTATGAATTAAAAAAGAACATCCGTTAAATGAAAGTAGATTGAATTAATTATCAATGGAAGTAATGAAGGATTCTTTAGGGTTTAAATATTATGATTGAGTTTTAATATTAAAATGTTGATTTACACTGATTCTTTTGTATAATATCCCAATTATTTTGGATTTATAATTTGGATAAATTTGGATAAGTGAGATGAAGATGAAAAATATATAACTAAAAACTAAAATAACATATAACCGAATAATGTATCACTCCCAAAAGGTTCATAATCTTAGTATATTTTTATTATGATGGATAAAAAATGTGACATTTTATTACATATTGTAGTGAGAGTGATAAAACTATAAAAATTATTTCATGATATATTCAGAAATTTTTATTTATATAAATATATTTATGAATGATATCATTGTATATTCTAAATTTTATGGATTCTATTAGAAGAATGTAAATAATATTATTTAGTTTCATTTAGTTGATATATTTGAAACATGTTTTAATTATATTAATAACCATCAAAATGACCCTATTACATGGTTATGTTTTTAGGAGTATCTATTATAGAAAAAATAAATGAGTGATGGATAACTAGCAGGATTTATATAAACGTCATGTTGAGTGAAAAAAAGGTTGGTTCATATTGTAATGTTTGTTACCTGATATTAGTAACCCATTAATTGATAATTTAATTTTGGTATCTTTGTTGATGTTCATCAAATTTAATGTATTGTGTTATATATTTTATTATGTGTGATTTTATATTATTTTATGGTTAAATATAATGTAACATCTTAGATGGATATATAGTTTTATTTGGGTTTAATGTCTTAGTGATTCAAATGGTTATGGGAAATGTATGTTGTTGAGTATATATGATTAGGTTATATACATTATTGGGTATTTGATTTATTGAAGGGTTATATTTTTTTGATAAGTTTTATGCATCTTAATATATCCTTTGATAGTAAGGTAGATTCCATATTAGTGGTGATATCCAAATTTATGAATATATTAGGAATTACTACAAGATCTTGTGTATTGGCCTAGTTTACTACTATCCATGTTTCAAAAATAGTGTCACTTATTTTTCTAAACACAAGGTTTTTCTAAACCATTTTTAAGATCTAGAAAGTAGGTAGGATTGGGAATGTGGTTCATATGTCCTCACAAAATTGACATGTTTTTTAACAATGGAATTTAAATGTACATTTGTTTAGTTTTTTGGGTAGTAGGTCCTGCATGGTTGTGAACCCATGGGAGGAAATCATCTAATATGTGTGTTCTTGGGTAATATTACACAGTTGGTGAAAAGTGTTCCTAAACCAGTAGGAAATCGGAGTGACTTATAAATATAATAAAATAGCCATTTTTTCTTTCTTTTATTAAGTGTTTATAATTCATTTTCATTCATCACATTTCCCAACATACCTTCATTGGAACCCTCTCTTTCATATTTCCTATAGGGATTATTCTCAGTCACCATTTGTCTGACTCAATCATAGTTCATCATGTTGAATGAATCTCACTATGTCTACAAGTCCATTTATTTCCTTTCTCTATTTCTCTTTCCACCTTTATGTCTGTCTTTGTCTGATCTAATATTACATACTTGTGGGGAATTTTTATACCTCTTAAATTTCTACCATTCCATGATGAATTTATTCCCAATCAAGGATGAAAAAAGTATTCTAATCATGATATATGTGTTATATTGATTTTCATGAAAATTCTCTAATGATAATATATTTTTTTCATTATTAAATGAATTTATGCAAAAATATGATATACCTTATATTAAAAATAGACAAATGTTATATGGTGTACTTAAGTCACACATGATATTGTTAAAGGTTGATGGTGATATGACAAAAAAAACACTTATTGTGGGTGTTAATAAATATAAATGATTATTCCCCCTGTATTTTTTAATAAACCAACCATGGGTATATTGAACTTAATAATAGTATCATAGACTCTTAGGTGGTCATATAGGATTAATTAGTTTGATGGATAACTATTTTTCACATATGCTTGATTAAGAAAATCATATTCTTTCCATCATTTTATGTTGAGTTTTCATAACTAAACTAGGTAAATAAGACTAAATGAAATGATTGGTATGTTAAAAATATATACAAATGTTCTCTTTTTTATTTATAAATTATGGTATTTAAAAGACAATTAAAATGAATTATTAAATTGTTAAATACTTTTATTTGGACCATAATATCACTCGAGAGAGACTTGTATAAACTAATAAACATTAAAAGGTGTATTATGTAATTTTTATTCTCATGGACCACATTATTATATTACATTAATTGGAATATAAAATGACTACGATGAATCATAATATGGAATTTATATTTTTCTTATATAAAATGATTAGTTATCTAATTTATATTCTAATATATTAATATATTTTCTTAAAAGGAATCAAATAGAACATTTAAATAATTTTTTTTTGAATGATTAATTCATGTTGGACATGACCCTAACAATTATTTAATTATTGATGTCATTAGACACGACATTAATCATTTTTTATTGAAATCATTGAACATAGAATTCTTCATTATTAATTGAAATTAATGGAAATGATATTCCCATTATTGAATATAAATTTTAAATAAATAGCATTTCTTATTATTAATATGAAATTGATGGAAATGATGACCAATATTATTTATTTTTATTTAATGTACAAGATGTACTATAGTATTTATTTAGAATCCTCGGAAATTATATTCCTTGTTCACTTGGTTAAATTTTCAAGACATTGACCTTATTTAAAACATGATTATAATGATTTTATGAACATTAATATGCTCCTTGGTTCATTTACAAAATAATGTTCCTATTTTCTTGGACATAAGGTTTTATATGAAGAATATATTGTTGGCCATGAATCCAATATGAACCTAAGAAAAAACGTGGTTTACATTCATTAATTTTACTACACTAATATATATTTATAATTAAACCATGAATAAATTTAATTTGTTGAATGGATTTTCATTATAGACTATTTGTGGGGGGGATACTATGTTTTAATCACACATTGTTTGGGATCCTTTTGGTACCCCGAAAGATATCATGACAACATGTCAGCACTTCGATATTGCTTCATTTTGGTTCAATACATTATAATAGGAATTAACATATAGATTAAGGTCGAGCATGTACTATGTATGAATACTAGATTTGGGTGAGTTTTTTAATAAATATTTTTTAGTATATCATGTAGTATGTATTAAAAATTGTATGTTGTATTGTTTTTACATATGACTCCGCATGTTTATGCATCATTTTTATATTGAAGTGTCATGTAATATGTTTTTTGTTACATTTAAAATGTCATTTGTCTTCTAATTGAATTAATTTATTGATAAATTTTTTTAGTACTAATATAGAGGGTATAGTCCAACTATTATACCATTACATGACCCTTTTATATATTTAGAATCCTCTATCATATGGGTGGGCGGATATGATCCTTTTTCATCAATTGGATCTGGGAAACCTTTTAGTGTTTCCTGATCCAGGATGTTATAAAGAGGTTTGAGGGGTATATTTATCATTTCATACTCTTTATGTAAATAATATAGAAGACTGTAAATGGGTCAGGATATTGTAAGAAGATCATGTTAGGTTCTTGATAACCCACACATGAGGGTATTATTATCATACCTTGGATCAGAAAGTTGTGTATGTTGTTTTTTATTAAATGATATTATTATTATAAAATGAGAGACTTGTGTAGTTTTTAGATAGATATTTATTTATGTTATTTAAATCCTGGCCCATCATTGTAAGATATATTGTGTGATCATGAATTATTTATGGAATATAATATTCACAATTCATTATCATGCCAACCTATATACTGTGATTATAGGGGTATGTGAAATACTTATATGTACACCATTATCTTGTGATTTTTAGCATGATTAGATTTATACCTTTTTTATTTATTATTTCTTGTTCTACATGTATTATAAAATTTTTATATAAGTATGAGTCTTTTTAAAATTTTGGTGAAGATGGGTTGTTATGAATTTAATTCAAGGCTTAAATTAATTCAAAACCTTGAATGTTTACAACTCTTGTATGTAGTTTTCCCCACATGTCGACATGTCACATAATAAGATAACATCTTATGTAATTATATTAAACCATGTGTATTATTACAACACATGTAATATTTGGTTAATTTTTAAATGGTTTGATGGGATTCCCTTAGGAAAAAGGGGAAATCAGTTACAAATCATTAAATAATGTGAATTGAGGATTCACATCATGATGTTATCATGCACATATTTTTAAAAACAGGTTTCTAGAATTTCATAAACCCTTTACACTTGCATTTAATTACCATATACAATCTGTGAACCCCGTTGTTTGATAAAATAAATCCCTCACACCTAATACATCGACTAATACTTCTCTTCTCATTGTAATATTCAACCGAAGACCCTTAGTGCACCTCCCTCCATGTTGTGGGACTTCTTCCATTGATTTGTGAGAGTATTCTTCGACCCAGATGTGATCCTGTGTTCTATATTAGATATGTAGAACTATATTTCTATGGTATGCCTTCTATTTATAAATCTGTATCTAGATCCAATCCTAACAAATTATATGGTTCTTTTTGACAGGAACCCAATAAACGATTTCTATCACAGATGTAGGGTTTTTTTATTACTTCATATACATTCATGGAGTAAATTCTAATTCATATTCATCAGTGTGTTATTGATTGATTAAACATAATGTGCAGATATTATTTTGAGGTCATTCTTCCTCACTGATCATGAGGTTTGGGGTCTATAGTTCAAATCCCATAGTCATGATTATAATAATATGTATAGAAATTTTTAATTGCTATGAGATGTTTTACAAATGAATTATTGATTACATTATTTAATATAGTGAATAAATTAATTAATGGAAATGTGGAATTGGGATGTTGTAGTTATATATAATAGTGAATTAATTCATAAAAAATCAAAGAGTTATTTTGTATTTTAAACATGATTAATTAATTGTAGAGTCAATAGTTGGGAATGTTTTGCAATATGAAATTGTGATATGAAAAAATAATTTTCGAAATGATTATCAATATATTGAATTTTTGAATTAGCTAATTAGTGGTGGAAATTGATTACTGAATCGTTAAATTAGTCAATGGTGTTGACAATATTAATTAATTGGGTAATTAATGAACTGTATTTATATGAAAAAATTATTTTTTAATTAGGAATGGAATTTGGGAATAATTAATTGGTGAATTAATTATTTGATGCCGAGTTGTGAAATGATTAAATAATAATTGAGATAATTAATGGTATTTATATAGTTAAGGAGTTATTTAATTTATTACTAGACGTTTTGTGACTAAGTAATTTTGGAATTAATTAATGGTATAGGAAAATTTAATTAATTTTTGAATTAATTAACAGATTAATAATGATTAACTAATCATAGAAATTAGATAATAAAATTTTATTTGAGTAATTAATCATAATGTTTATTATTGGAAATGGGTTATAGTTAACTAATTTGTGAATAAGTTAATCAAAATTGAGTTATTATTTAATTGTTAAAATAAATGAATGGGGGTATTTGATTCAAGAATAAATGAATTAATTGAAGGGTTTTAAATGATTAATTATTAATTAATTAATGGAATGATGAGTGAAATGACTTTTGGTTTTAATTATGTTGTTATGGAGTGTGACATGAGATTACTATGGTGTGAGAATATGATTAAATGAGAAGACTGAGAGAATTTCTATTATTGATTTCAAAAGGACCATGTATTCCTTCGAAGAAGAAGACTGTGTGAGCTTCTATTGGATTTCTAAAGAACCATAAGAGCCATAAAATAAGAAGACTATATGAGAATATATTTTTTTTCAAAAGAAAATGTGATCCTTTGAGGGAAATTTCATAGAGGTATTTCCATTATTTAGTAATCATTCATGTTTAATTTCATATTACACTTTTTAAACCCTTGAGGTGAGGACCCATAGAGAACATTACACATGCCTATTATATTTACATGTTTTATGTATTTTATAAATTCCACATGGATTCTAACAGTGAAGAGAAACACAACCAAAAAAATTCTTGATATCCCATGATGATGGTTCAAACGTCGGTGATTTCCAAAGAAGGTATATTGGATCTAGTGTCCATGGGAATCCAAGAGAAAATGTGGTTAAATAATTATTAATAGAATACAATATTTTTTTAACTTTACTACATTATTTATTCATTATAAAACTAAATAAAATATTATTAAATGGATTATTATAGACCATGTTGGGGGTAGTCTACTAAGTTGTTGTCACACCCTAGTTGTGTTTCATTTTTTGTTACTTTAATAGATTAAATGGTAGTAGTATAGGTTAAGAGAAAATCCATGTGTTTGATGGATGATCGAGGTGGATCATGGATGACGGATCCGAATGTTGTTGAGAACCAAATTGGGACTTTTCAGAGTTATTTTTATGGGGGTCATATTGACATTTTTCATTTATTTTAGCAAAGGATATTTTTATATTTTTTGGATATTATATATACCTATATGGTTATCACGAGTTATTGGTATTTTTAATTGTTATATATTTTTCATATATTTCTCACTTACTTCCACAAGTCTTTCAATATGATAAAAGAGGGTATAGTCTCCCCACTATGGACATACCACACTGTCACTACCAGTTTGTATCCTCTAGAATATATGGAGGCTTTCCTGAGATCATGTGGTTGTCAGGCTTAGGGCACCAAAACATAACACATAGGCCAAGAAGTTACACTAGCTTTATTAATTTCTAATGTGATATATTTTTATGTTATGGAATTACTTATTTTTGGATGAATATAGTATCTTCATCATCATAAATGTGGTTTTTTTATATAATTCGATGGAGCCATTCTATTTAGACATACTTTAATTTATTCAAAAATTTAAATGGATTTAAAATGGTTAGTAATTTAACCATAATAGATTCATAGAGATAAAAATGGTTTTCTTAAATGAATATATACCTTTTTAAGGTGAATGATTAATATTATGTTAATTGAAACTTATAATGGCATGTAACATAATTAAATGGGAATGATAAACCATATAACCAAATATTTATATGATTCACTTGAACCTTATAGGTTATTTTTAACATAACTTTCATATAAAATAAACCAACTAAGGGTGTATTGAAATTTAAATAATTTAAAAATTATAGTTTGATCAAAAATTGGGTTCCAATTGTAATTTATAAGTAATTCACTCTATATGATGCGAATGCATTCCCATATTATGAAACCAAAGATTATGTAATGGGAACCTCATATTATTCCATGGTACATAATCACTAATAGGTCGTCATGTATTAAATTTGTTGTTTATTTAGTGGCTCAATCGATAGATATATGGTGTAACATACAAATGCAAGGTTGAATCTTTTAAGGACAATCAACATAAAATAATTAAAGTCTGTTTTTCAAACATTTATATTTATTTATAATATGTGTCAATAATTTACAATTCTAGTTACAATATAATGAGTTTGGACATCTAGTTCATGAAATTAAAATCTTATTTTTTTTCACTCCAACTGTGAGAACATATGACTTAATAGTAGTTGAAAATGTAAATTATGAGACATTTTACATTTAGTTTAGAATTCCTTCTGCTGAAAAATGTTTTATATATAGTTCTAAAATTATTTTTCTTATAATAGGTAACAAACATTTATATAAATTATTCTATTTAATGATTGTAAAAAAGTACCTTGATGAAAAATGATAAATTAAGTTATGTTTAAAATTTAGAACCTTTAGGTTATAGTTGGTGTTATATTTTTCATGAGAGACAATTTAAAAGGGAAGATGAGTATTTTTGTAGGTATGAACTGTCATAATTTATATTATTTTTTGAACATGGAGATTATGCGGTAGATCCCGGTGAAATTCCATGTGTGACCATAATATTAGTGTTATTGACTTATGAATAAGATAGAGTGTATCCAATTGTGGTGGATCCCTTCAAGATAAGAATTAGTTAAAATATTGAGCTGATATTGAAATAATTATAGGTGATTTTTGATTAATTGTATGAGTCAGGTATGAATCTTAGATGATGAAAAGAAATCACCAAGAAGATGGGTAGTTGTTTGGTATGTTAGTCCTTGAGGGGATATTTTCATATATGGATACTCAATCAGTGGAATCCATTTACCCTTTCGTATTATCATTATGACCCTATGGAGAGTACTCCACTTTGAGGATGCTCAGAAAGGATCATGGCCTGTTTGGCCAAAGTTTGGATCTTGATGACCTTATAACTATTTTGATTGGTTTTTACAATAATAGACTGATATATTCTGAGCTATTTTAGTTTAACATATTATATATAGGTTATAATTTAGATGGATTTAATGTAATATAGGCCTTTAATTTTCATATGGTTCTTCTGTGAGAGGTCTTAGGTCACGTTGGATGGACATGGTTTCCCTGTTTTGTTGTTTTATAGGTAGGGCTAGGTGGGATACCTAGAATATCTTACATTTGAATGGGAACATGGTGATATGAAATCTTTTTTATCATGGTATCTCATTTATAGACATTTCTTTGAGGTTTATGTTTTTCTAATAGATAATGAGATTGGTTTTGTTCTTTATTCGAGGATGATGCATAGTTGGTGGTCATGGTTTATAATATTTGATTAATGATATGTTATGTTTATAAGGAAAAATGAATGGATATATTATATTAAAATTTTCTTAAATGAGATGTATTCTTCAGGTATTTAGTGATTTTGACCAGTTGTTGTGTGTTTACAGCATTAATTTCTAAAATGATGTCTATGAAGAGATTTCATTTGATAAATCCTCACACATGAATTTTCCTAATTGTTAAAGACAATTACAAGGTAGATATTAACGTGCTAAACTTTACATGCTGTGTACAATGGTGGGATTGGGTTTACCTATGGAAGACACCCATAAATGTGATCTAGGACATGAAGTGGGTGGAAAGAGATGTGCACCCACTGTGTACAATAAGTTGATTTCATGCCTTTTTCATGTAATAACTATTAGATATTGAACATTTGTTATCTTGTAGGTATGGGATGAGTATAGAAAGTTTTCAAATAGGATTCTTCCATACACGTATATCCTAATAATTTAGAAGGATATGTGATGTTATATATAATGAGGGTAAATTGGAAATGATTCATGTGTCCTGAGATAGTTGACCCCTTAGTGGACTTTGACATACATTTTCTAGATAAGTGGTGTTGGGGGTTTCATAAGTCAAGTATAATATTAATTGATGTGAATGTGGATAATTGGAGTGATGCATAAATGTGGATGAAAAATTAGGGAACTACTATTTAGAGATGAGCATGAAAAATATTCGCACACTGTTCTGAGTATTCTAAGAGAGTTTCCAGTGTAATCCAAGATTCCTAGGTATCATTTTTAAATGAATAGGGTATTAGTGATTTACACTTGATGATTTTTTAAATTAATCTAGATGGTTTGGTGTTCAATATAATCAATTTTTGGTTGGTTACTCTTATTGTAGTATAAGTATGAATTAACACTATGGGAATCATTCATAGGAATCATGAATGAGTGATTGAAGAAATGTTATTTAGTTCACGAGAATGGGTATAATTTTATCCATTCCTGTAATTATGCTTGGGAATGGAGAAGTCATGGGTTGTTGTAATCATGAACAATTTTATCTGGTGTCATGATAGGGATGCTTCTCTATTGGGCAGTAAGACATCGGTTGCTAATGGGAGACCAACATGTGACATGAATAATGGAACCTTGAGATTTAATGTTTGATAGCTTTTTTATGTTTTATCATGTTGAATTTATTGAAACATGAAATCCTATATTTCTTATAAAATGTTACGTATAGATTTGAATAAAGACACGATACAGTCAGAGTGCGGGGGTCCAGACTAGTAGAGACAGTAATGAACCAATGATGTTGGATTAGGAGTTTTTTAGTTTTTGTGATATAAAATGATGGTGTTTTTGAATAATATAGGGTTCATATATGTTAAATAATTTGATATAATGTATGTTCCTTTGAGAGGGTTTGAATAATAACTCTTTATGATATGGAATAATAGTTTCTGAATCTAGTTTTGGTGATGAATCGACTATAGGTTTTGATATATTTAGAGGGTTTTTATTAAATATACAATCAAACAGATATCCTTCTAATATATGGATATATTTATTGGGGAACCACCTCCCAGAAGACATTAGGATGTCATGTGTGTAGTTTAGGGGTCATTCATCTATTTTAAAAGAAAATATGATGTGAACATGCTAGATTTTTCAATTGTTAATTAACAGTATTGATTAGATATTTTCTGGAGATTTTCATTCACATTTGAACCAGGGTAGGGGTTAATAAAGGTTTCGAGAGTGTTTCTAGGAAACTATGTGAAATATTTAGTAGGTAATTCCACTAGTGAAAATACTGTGACATGGAATTGGATAATATATATTTAAACCTATATTGGGAATAAAAATATACTAGTATATGTTAGCTAAACTAAGGGGATAAAGCCTCAGGTATGATAGGATATGATAAGATTCATTTTAGTTTTTAATTTTTAATTATGGTAATTTGATAGAGTTTTGGGAAACAAATTTTCATATGATTGAAGCCAATATTTGAAAAACATTGAAAACATGGGAACACAACATGGTAGTTTCATTCATAATTCATGAACTAATTATATATAGTTATGTATTTTGTTGATCCCTAGGGATTCATTTTGATGGTATGTTTTTTTGTTTCGGTTGTTTTGTATGATACCATGTTTAGGATAGGTTGAATTTTTCAATGGAAATTGGGTTTTTTACTTGGATATTATAGATCATCATTAAGGATTAAAAGTGGAATTATTGTATTTATATCTATTTATAGAAATAATTTTCAATAGGGTTTGAGTTCCAAGATGTTCCTCATATTATCAAATTAGTTTCATGAGTTTTGGGCTTCAAAAGATCAATTTTAGGGGAGATAGACCTGGCGGCCTGGTTTGTGCGGAGTTGGTGCTAACCATAAATCCCATACCATGAGAAATTTTTTAAATAAACACATGGCCTATCTAAAAAATGTCAAGGGATATGTTAATCCATACATCTTGGTATATGGTTTAGAGTACCCCATGATGTTTTTTTATAGTTTGTTTAACCACGTTCTATAATCATGTGGGTGGGTGGTGCCTTGGATTTGAATCCCTCATGATTTGTAAATGGTTTATAATACTTTTTAAGAAACCATAAAAACATGGCCTATTTTATAGTGGCATATAATAGATGGATCATGATTTAACTAATCACATTCCCTTCTATGTGCCGATAAAAATGAGCTAAATGACTTTATTCCCTCCATTCTATAATATTTTTTATCATATTTCCAATACCAATTCTCCCAAAACCCCTCTATAAACACAACATATCCCTCATACTTCCTCCAATGATTATTTTTCATCATTATTGGACTAATTATACCATATTTCCTAGATTTGGAAGCCTCTCAGTATGTCTTCGGCTCCTCTTTCTTCATTTATCTTTGTCTCTCTCTACTGAAGGAATTATCTCAGTGTGAGATAATTTGTCCCATTTGTTTGGGTTTTTAGTAATTAATTGAGATATCTCATAATGTATTTGATATAATCACAATAATGGATTTATAATCATTCTAATAATGAGAAATTTTGATTATTGTTTTTCTATAAAAGATCAACTTGTATATAGATTGTTGTTGTTGTTTTGAATATCACACACTCAATTAGATTATTCTAAAATTGAAAAATCATTAAATTAAATGATTTAACTATAATTATGGTTTTTTTAGACACTCATTGTTATATTTTTAGGTTGATAACCTTATCCCAAACAACATTCTTCTATTGGGTTAGAATGAGAACAAATGATCATTGTTCTGGTCTTTTGACTAAAACAACCTTTTCGTGAATTAACCATGAAAAGTATATCCAAAAATCTTTAGAGGAAATTTAGGATGTGTCATGTTGTTAGAACAACTTCATGAACATAGATAATCATGATGAAATTATAGGCCCATATTACATTTTTGTTGTTTATTCATTTATAAAATTGTTAAATTAGATTAAATGAAATGATCGATTAGTGGAATGAAAATCCTTTGGATAGTTTATAATTTTTAATTTAGCCAATTCATGAGATGAATTAAATGAATTTTTAAATGGTTAAATACAAATACATTGACCATGGTATCTGAAGAATGATATTTCACTAGAATAGTAAACATGAAAATGTGTACTATAGAATTTATATTCACATGGATCTCTTTATTATATTCCATGAATTTGAAAAACGAATGATCCTGATGAGACATATTATGAAAGGAATATTTTTATTACATACAATGATTATTTATTTAATTCATATAACTATATTTTAAAAGTATTCCTTCGAAATAATCATTAGGTACATTGAAATGAGTTATTTTTAATGATTAATCATTGTTGGACAGGACACAACTAATTGTTTAATTTATAAAATCCCCGGATATAGAATTCCTCATTTTTAATTTATATATGTGGACATGAAATTATTATTAATTAATTGAATTAAATAGACATGACATTCCACATTGTAAATATATAAATTTTTGACTTAAGTATCATTATTCTTAAGCCCAAATTTATGGGAATGATATTCATTATTTTCAATTTGGTATTGATGGACCCGACATTCCAGATTATTTATTTAGAATCTACAAATATAATATTCTACATCCCATTTAATAGATTATTGATGATATAATATTTTTTATAATGTGACTATTATGATATTATGACATCAACTATCCTACATTACCCCATAACCAATCAATGGTCCTCAGTTCATTGATGTCTTTATTGTTTTAAAGCATTTGTAGTCGATTAAAAATCCATGAGGGAACTGATCCTAATATGGATTACATTTATTTAGTTTATTAAACTACTTTATCTTTACACCTACACATCAATTTATTTAATAATCATTTTTAGATTACATTAGACATCATTTTTTTCGAGAAAATTGTTTTACTCCATCCTTATTCAAACATCCAATTTGTACTCAAACATATCACTTTAATGTAGGATATGACAAATTGTGCCTCATGTTATTTCCATACAATGGGCGTTGACTTGACATAATTATAGTTGTTAATATGTACTCAGGATGCGTAAAAATATGGGTCTATTATTTATTCAATATTTTTCTATTCTTTCCAATTGTATGTATTAACTGCTTTATGTTGAACAATTTGTGATTATGAATCTTCATGTTTATGCATGATTATTTATTTGGAACTGTAAATGTAATATATTTTTGTAATCTTATTCGGTTTCCTTTAATATATTGATTAATATACTATAAATTATAGATGAAAAGTGTAGATTATCTCTATAGTACCACCAATAAACCATCCCTCGCTGTTGGAATCCCCTAACATATGGGGATATATGCTTGAGGCTATGACTCCTTGTGGATATTGGAATAATTATAGTGTCTCTAAGGCCGGTTCTTGACATTTTCTTGACCCACTATCTTTAATGACTAAAAATTATAATTTTTAGGATGAAATTTATTTTAGTGGGAGAAAGTAATGACTTGATATTTCACATTATATTTTTCATAACTAAATAATTCTCTAGATAGATTTCTCTACACACAATAACAAATATAAAAAACCATTGAATTTTTTGAACATTGAATCCTAGATGTTGAATTTATCAGTTGGAATAAGTGTATGCTTGTTATGATATATATATATACCAGGAATATAATGTTCAATTTTCAAACTAGATATATTTGATTGATATGGTTAAAAATCAAAATAAATTCATTATATTCTGGAATATATATATTCATAAAAATTCCATTTTTTATGAAAGTCATTAATGTTTGATAATTTTTTTCACTAATTAATGATAAAATGATAATTTTGTAATACTAATTTTTATATTGACTAAAAATAATAATGAAAAATTATATAAGTGATAATCATTAAGAATAAGTATTGTTTGTTTTATAATAACTAATTTTACCAATAAAAACAGTTCTTCAATATATTTTATGATTTCATTAAAAAGATAAAATTTATTAATTGAAAATTTTAAAAAACATAATTTCGATTCAATATTACAATATATTGTTATATATTTTTTTCAATTAAATATTGATTTTATGTTGAGTTGTTAAATATATTATTTGTACAAATACCATACCTTTTATGAAATAATTGGAATATATGTTTTATTTAGAATTGTAGAAACCATTTTATTAAAAATTTATTAATTTAAAAGTAATTTAATAATTAAAATAAATATATTATTAATTTTAATATATATATTTTTTACTTTTAGTACATATGTTATCTTTTTAAAAAATATTTTAAATAGCTTATACATGTTTTTTTAAATAATTATTTTTTATAATTTTTTGAACATTAGCAATAATAATATTGATTGATTATTTTGAATAATTTCAAATAAAATATTTAGTATTATCCATTATGATTTTGGGAATAAATGATAAAATACCTATACAATGACTACTTATCATTGTCAAAATAAAAAATATTAATTACGAGTAACCTAAATATTAAACAGACTACCGTGTTAAAAGAAATGTTATTAAGTGAGGGGTTGAATTGTTTGTAAACATATTATATTACCCAATACATTATTTATCAAACATGGATCTTCTTTCATTGAAAGTGACTTCTAATTATTGAATTTTTTTGGGGTTTTAATAAAATGATATCCATTTTCACATATAAAAATGGCCTCTCATATCCTCAAATCCCCTCACCCCGTATCCCAAAATTTTCATCCCAAATTATTCCATATCCCCATCTCCAAATTCCTCGAAACATTATTGAGGTTTGGGTCTTTATAAATGGCTGGCCCTCAATGGACAACAACCTTTGTATGGAATATAATTTGAGAAATGATGTATGAAATTCTAACTAGCCCTTCCACATTTCAATTTATTTTTTTCATAATATTATTACTAAAAATAATTTTTATTAAAAAATTATATAATTAGATTAAAAATTATAATATTTTGTTATTAAAATTATGGTAAAATAATTAATGACATTTCTATTTTCCAATAAAAAAAAATTAAAATGTTAATCGTTCATAACTATTGACTACCATATTTTTAATGGGTTTTTTTCTCAAATCCACCATAAATGGAAGGATAAAAATTGGAATTATGAATATAATTATTATATCTATAATTTCATGATGATTCTTAAATAATAAAGCATATTACTTATCTCACCAATTCTTGGGAAAAAGCAACATTCATGCATGTTTGAGAACTCCTGCCTCCCAAGAATTGTGTGTTCTTGTTTTCAATAAAGAAAATAATGGATTGTTTTAAGATAATGTTTAAATGGTAAATATGTATTTTTTTTAAAAAAATTATGTTCTTGAATTCATAATTTTATATTATATTAATGATATTTCAAATAACATTCTGTCTTAAATTTAACTGTGGAAAAGATTAATATTAAGAGTAAAATGATCACTTTTTTATTTGTTATTAACTTATATGAATCACATTATTCTTTTAATTTCATAAAATAAAAATATATTGCAGTAATTAAAAATAAGTAATACCATAACACTACTCGTATAAAAATATATTTACTAAACCATACAATAAAAATATATCGATTGTGGTATGATCATGTTTTGAGCAGATTAACCACAAACATGAAAATTTATATGAATTTATATCTTGGATGAAAATTGTTACATAATTAAATTTATAATATGAAGTAAATATATAAATAAATAATTTTTTATTTATATGTTATTAAAATATTTAACACATTATGATTTAAAACACAATTCGTTGGTTAAATATCCCTTAAATATTAATGTTATCTATTTCATCTTCCAGGATAATGAATAAAAGACTCATGAATCGAAGTACGAACAAAATGAATAATAAAATATCACCACATATAGATACACCAATAAAATGGAAATTTTAAAATTTGGATGAATAATGAATATTGGCATCACTCATACAAAACATGTTCGAAGCAATCACAATTACTAACACCTAATAATTAAAATATATAAAAAGTAAATATATATAAACATATGATAATATATGAGTATTATTAAAAGGTATATTTAAAAATATATTTTTTAATATATTTACTAATGTTAATTTAATTATTAATGACTTATAGTGAAATAAAATATGAATGAGGACAAAGGTAAGAGTTTTTTTATCTCAAATCCCATTATGAGAGAAATGTTTTGTGTTATGAAACAATTTAAATCTATAAGGGTTATATATTAATTATATACTATATTATATCAATAATCCTATTAACTATTTTTATGTCAAATTATAATCCATCTCATTCATGGGGTTTTTGATTAAAATGATACCCATGTGGTTGGGGATTCATTGTATCTATATTAAAATTCATGGGACATATTTCATTATATTATCTTGGATACCATTAAAATGGTTTCATTACTACCTAATTAATTTTTGTATATATTAATGAAGATTAAAGATAAATTACAATAAATAACACATAATTTCATTCAATTCAAATGTTAATAAACTTAAATGGTGTAATGTAAAAATTTTAATAAAACAATAATTGTTTCGATTTCCATTGTTATTTTCAAATCAATATTATTTTATGAGGATAATAAATATTGGTTATTAATATTATTTATAAAAACACTCATTATATTTTATGGATAATAATTTTCTTATATGTCCCCTAAAATTTTTATTTATCCATAGAACATCTTAAACTTGAAGTGTTTCATTTACATGAATTCCACCACATAAATACTTCATGGTCTGGAGCTTCCATTTTTACCTATCTATATTCATTAAGTGATTTATCAATTGGCCTTATAAATGATTTAATAATTTATTAGGGTCATATATTATTACATTAAATATTTTAAAATTATTAATAAATTTATATTTTTCTCCATAGGGGTCATCTTCATCTATTGGTTTAAAGCATTAAATTTTACTGTTTAAAGGTGGACACACCATTTTAGGAACATGGATTATTTATTTGAATATTTCACTCAATATTTTCATTTTTTCAATGAGAATATTATATTCCCTAGATTTATAAATCTTATCTTCTAAAATAATTTAAAAGTATCATGGATATTTTTTATTTCAGATGTTATTTACATAAAATTCATCAAAAGTGTTATTATCTAAAAATAAATTATCCTTTGACATGCCAGATTATTGATATAGTAATTTTTCAAAATTATTCCATCCGAGTTTATACTTTGTTTGACTAGTGTAATGTAGCTCTCTTTTAATGAATGATCAGTCACTGTCGTTGCCTTTCATAATCATCCACATTGTCTAAATATGATTCATTACAAAATTGACATTATATAAAAACACTCTATATAAATTTCTCGTGACATGACACTATTTTCATGGGTTTTATAAATAAATTTACCAAGGAATTATTTTCTTAAACACATACCCTTTATCTATACAGTGTAAATACTATCAGGATTATTATCTTTATTGAATTGTATTTACCAATAATTTAATTTGATGTCTTTGGATACTCATTTATTTTACCAGGTTTTATAATTTTATAATTATTGATTTAATAATAAAATTAATGAACCATTATTTCTCATTTCCCGGAGAATACAAAGAGTCATTACTATGATATAAGAGACATCACCAATATAATAAATGCTGGAAATAAATTCCGAAGGTTTTTGATGCAAGTGGGGTACGATTTACCCTTTAATGTTTAAAAAAACAACATGAAAAATCATCCAAAAAATGATCACTATATGATGCATGCAATTAACTATGAAATTTAAAATCATTCTCATTAAAACAACCAACTAGGGATTGATCTAGTGGATGAAAAACCAACTTCAATGTACATAGTGGAATGATAATGAATAAAATCACAGACAACAACAACCCTAAATGCTCTACAATTCCATACTCTAACATCACTATGTAGTCGAATCTATCACAACATGACTCTAAAGAATTTTGATACGTTACATTTTTCCATGTCACTAAATGCAGCGTCTGCAAAATAACCAATCTGTGAAAGAATGTGTTTGTATAAAACTATGTATGTTTTCCAAATGACCTCCCTACTCATGCCACTAAAATTTAATTTTTATAAAATTATATAAATTAGTTTGTATAAGGAAATTTACTGAAACAATTTATAACCAAATATGAATAACTTCGAAAAGCAATTATAACCAATTGCAAAAAAAATCATATCATCCAAATTGTTGGCAAGTTATTTTATATTAAATAAATTTACAATTCTTATAATCAAATTATTATTAGTTTGGAAATCCAATTCTATAGTTCACAACACACCCAAACATTCATGCTTCGTTCGACAGTACCATAATCACGAGTTCTCTCTTTTCCAATCCCCTTTTGTCCCACTAACACCAACCCCAATCCTAGGTGAAGTACCTTGTACACCAATGATACTCTTAAGTGGTATTTATTATGGGAATTAATTGTGTTAGTTGGGAAAAAAGAAATAGTTTTTAGTTACACTATCTAAATCTAAAGCTAATTATGTTGCTACCACTTAATCCACTACACAACTTATGTTAATGAAAACTTTATTGTAAGACTTACTTTTTTGTGGTAATTACCCATTATCTTGGGTTGTAATAATCAATGAAAAATTAATCTAAGTAGGGATACTATTCAATAATCTATTTCAAAACATAATTATTACAAATACCATTTCATCAGAGAGCATGTGTAGATGAATGAATTCAATCTCGATTTTGTTCCAACACTAGAACATGTTGCTGATGTATTAAAAACACTTTTACCAAAAGAATCATTCCCTAAATTTTGGTTGAACATGTGTCCCCTAACTTGTTTTCCTCATGTTTGGATAGTGTGTTTTTCCTCTCTCTCTTATATCCTTTGGATTTTATTGGCAGTGGTGATAATTTTCTTATAAATAAATCATTTTGATTTTAAAAATAGGGAGTTATGGGTATGATGTTAATTCATCACTATTTTGGGAGTGAACTACTTTAAATGATTATAGAAGGTGTTGCAAGAAAATTAATTATTTTGTATTCTATTCAAGATGATGAAAAAATAATGTTGGAGAAGAGAAGATAAAGAGAAGAATTTTTTCATAATCAACATCTTTCAGAAAACATGGTTTTTCTTTTAATGATTCTTTTTTCCTATAATTTTTTATCTCACATAATATTAAAATTATTGATATGTAATACATTTCATGATGATAAGATGTTAAATTATTAATGAAACTCAGTCGACAGAAAAATAAAAAAGGGGTTTATTTTTAGTGCCATGCTGAATAGGAAGGTGTTTTTTTTCAAATTTTGTCTTCTGTTGATGATGAATAGATTTTTTTCAAGGTATTTTATGTTAAAAGGGAAATCAACTCACACTGTATTTTGTAAATATTATACTTACTTTGGTTTTGAAAATAATTTAACTCACTCTATATATAATACTGTTAAAAAATGGTTGGAGGAAATGTTTCTAATCAGACTCACCTCAATTCATATATATGAAAAGGTCTTAATGATGATCATTACCAGGAATGAAGCAATAAGACACATGGAGAATTTATCAAGCTGAAAGTAAATGGTCATCATATTCACTAATAATTCAGTGTAAATAAAGTGGTAGTTTTAATGGGTAATCATCGTATCTGTGACTATGATTAACTAAATGTGATGATTTATTGCAGATTCATATTTCGTAAATCAAATGTTAATTGGAGAACATGTGGTGAAAATAAGAAAATAAAAGGGGGAGTGAAAATGATTCGGGACGATTGTTTTCTAAAGAGAATAGGTTACTGGGAATCATACTCAAGAGATCATACCTAGTATAATTATATCTATAATGATCATACTAATGTAAATCATATATGGGATAAGAAATAAATGAAAAAGGTTTTGTGTATCATTATTGGAATGATTATACCTTGAATGATCATAATCATCCACTATTGTGTCTGATCATCCATCGTATGCATATGAAAGAATTAGTATCTCGGATGATCGCACTCATCCTCAGGAAGAAAAATATAATACACAGTATGATCATATTAAAAATGTTCAAATCTTGGATATTTGTACTCATAAAAAATCATAATAATGAATAGATTAAAATTAATAAGATTGGAAGAAAGGAATGTTCTGATATATTTTTATTGAAATTTGATGGTGATAAAACTGTTCTCAAATGAATTTAATATCATTATGTAAGTCAATATATAGGAACATGTTGTTTAATGGATTAAATTTTAAATTAAATAATGGGAACTAAATGAAGTGTAGGATGTGTATTTAAATTATGTCAAGAGATGAGGTGAATATGTAAAAGTCGTTCGAAGAGTACATATAATGGAGGTTACTGAATATCCTATCAACTGAGAGCTTGGTATTAAGAAGAATGATTTTATCCGTCATTCAGGAGAGTTATCCATTTATTAATAAATGTTCATACAATTGTAAAGGAGAATCATTTTGAAGAAATTATATTCAAGAAATCAGGCTCATATATTGAAATCAAGCTAGAAGTCGAAATGAATGTCTAAATAAGAAGTTACGATTGCATAAAAATAAAGAAGGTTCGAGATGAGTTGATCAAGAAAAAATACCATTAATATTTTAAGGAAAATAGTGATTAAAATGAATTTAATTTACTGTGAATACTTCATGGATTCCAGAAAAATCCACTTGAGGGTCACCTAGAAAAAGAAGGAAACTACAATGTACTTTTAAAATGATCGATGTACTGAACATGATAAATAAGATTTGAGTTTTACAGTGTAGAAAATGTTAATTTATTCACTTGTATTGAATATTTTTTGATGGATTACTATGAAAGTGGTGAGATAATATCCCAACATTGTAATTAGTTGATCATTGAACATAGAAGATTACCATATTATTGTTGTAATTATGTTCAGATGATAACCATATCATGTTAAAGTAATTAGATCAGGATATACATGCTAGGATTTTTGGCCTGAGGAATAAGGATAATTTAACTGGCATTTATTCAACTTTATCTAAATCTATTAATGAAATGTTTTTTATAACTACAGGAATCATACAGAGATGAATCGTTTTGAGCCAAATTGTACTCAAAGGAATCAGACTGGGAAAATCAATATGTAAAAATTAGACTTGGGGTTTCCATCAAATTTCCATGAAGATATTACATTCTATGTGGTATGAAATTGATTAAGAGTTTACAATTAAAGACATTTTGGGATTTGAAAAAATGCATATGTATCTGGAGATTTTACATAAATTTTTTGTTACCCTATTTTTTCTAAGATGGTTTTCATTCACTATTGTAATTATTTATATAGTGATTCTAAATGGAAATGTTTCATCGTAATCATTTCAATAAAAGGATTGATTTCAAGTGAATTTTATTGTGCTGAATTACTTTCAAACCATACCATGGGCGTACGTATTCTTATTGAATAGTGAATCTGGTAAATACATGTGTTACTTTGGATGTTTTGTTGATTTTTTTTAAGTGAGTAATTGAATGATTAATAAGAGTCAAAAGTTATTTCTAGGAAACATAGATGAAAAATGTACCACTCCATAAACCCCTCAACATATCAATGATCCATTAATCCTTACCAGGAACTTTCATCTTCATCATTTTTTAATTCATGGGCACAATAAAGCCTATATTCTATTGTTAGTGCTCCAAAGTCCCCCCTTTCATTTTCTTATCCCTTTCTACATCAGTTGTTTGATCAGAGAACCATTTTTATCTTTGGAATCCTCCTGGTAGTCTAATCATTATAGTTCATAGATTATCTATTTTATATCGCATTATGAATCTTAATTGATGAAGTCACATATGCCATATTTTCATAGTGTTGATCCATTATTCCATTTTCTTCATATCCAGACCTAACTAAAGGATAGTGCCAGATATGGTGAGTGATATAGGCTCAGGGTAGGTGTTATATGACTCAAATCTCATATCTAATTGTTTTATAGTCTTCTATTGTTGTGTTCTTTTCAATTTCATTTGTAACTTCTTTTTAAATTTATATTCCATATTTCAAATATTCTTGAACATATTCTACACCCCTTTTTATAAATTTTCACTATACCATTGGAGGATTAGAACTCAATTCGTTCCATCTATTTTATGGTGCTTCCTCAGTTTTCCCTTGAAAGCCCATTTTTTTCTATAACACCATTCAGATGTGTGGCATAACCCTTCTAATGGTAATCCCTTTTAAAGAAAATTATCATCAATTATTAAATGTTTAGAACTTTTTTAGTTTACACATTACCATTCATTTATTATGGTTTAAATTAATTAATGAACAATTATAATTTGAAGGGAAAATATATTATTGATATAGCACGACCTTATTAATATTTATAATTTATGTGATATTGGTTTCATTCACATTTACCACCTTATAATTCTTAAAAAAGATAATTGAATGAACCTAATGATTAAATATTAAATCCAAGTATTAAATGGTTTCATGTCATATTTATACATGTCACATCATATGAAGGGAAATGTAAAGAACCTACTCATTTATTAAATTGAATTTGTATTACATGTCCTAAAATAGATAGTTAATTACGTATAAGGTTACTATTTCAAATGGACATTTTATACATTATAGAAGAGGACATCCGTGAGCAATCCATTGATTCCTAAGGGATTTCATTGAACACATAGAGGATGAACATCCCATAAAAGGAAGAAGATCACAAGATAGATACCCAAATTGGACCATGGTTCTTATATACTATATTATTATAGTAATTATGTTGTAGGATCCCTTCACTGTATTCTCGATATTATTATTCCATAGATATAGTCCTTGGATCCAGCTTGACATCTTCAAACTTGTTCCACCTTTGATTCGACCCTCTAGTCCTAGATATTATTATAAAATTTTTCCTTATATGAGATCATTGGACTCAGTTAATGTATTTATGATAGAATACCTTTTCATATTCCAATAAGAATACACATAGACTCATTAAATAAAGGATATATTTTATTACTAAGTTGGCTTGACCCCTGAGTCACATAGTCCATTGTTATTATCCAAGATCCACTTCAGAATTATCATCATTACAGTATGACTTGTTGTACAATGGAACCTTTATTATTATCATCATTATATATTGTTAGTTATATTAATATCTCATGTGACTTATCTATATATAGTAGACATAAATGAATTAATATAAAGTTGAAATTGTTAGAATAAATAGCAGTTGTGGTAGAAGTACATATTGGTTTTATTTATAGACATTATTTACATTTATTTTTATATATATATACAATGTTTGAGTTTATTTTAACAGATAATATGGTATAGACTGTATTGATGGTGGCCTTATGATATTTATATCACTACCTATTCAAGCCACCAGTGGTGCCCGAGAAGACTATATGTTTACATGTTTTGATAATTTGCTGTGTCCTAAAATGGAGTCTAGAATTTGTCGAATTCTTATGATAGATCATGGTTGTAGATAACCAAGACAATTCATTAAATACTGGATAGTTTTCACCCTTTTTTATTCTTTTGTATACCATTTATTTCACACAACCATGTGTACCTTCTTTCCTATTTTTTGAATACATTCCATATATTATCATAAAATTTTGTATATGATTCAATTTATATATATGATTATTTTTTTTTCTCAGATTCATATATCAAGATTCCTCTACAGTAGGTTACTGGCCATGTTGATATATTTTATTTTTTTATTGTTCCATTTGTTTACATTATAATTCCTCTATTTATCTTCTGTTATATATATTATCTTTTACTCTCTCAGGATGTCATAATCTCCCCACTAACACACCTTATGAACTCAATTTTTTTAATCAAAATATTCCGGAGTATGGGTAGGAGTGATTCAGGACATGTGGAAAACTGGTTTTGGGAACCACTACATTGATCCTCGATCTAGATGTAATATCTCCCTTGTTTATCATTACTAAAATTCTGGAAATAAACATTATTTTCTTTACATTCCCATGATTATGAATATATGTATTTTGTCTGATATAACTAATAATGTATTCGGTCATGAAGAATGTAATGGAGGATAATTTAGCTTTCTTTTGGTGTAGTGGTTATGTTTCAATGTTCCAAAAAAAACGTAGCTATTACAGTCCTCATGAATGTGTTTATTTAATTTAATAAATAATCATCAAAAGTAATGTAATATCTATGTATGTTATTCCATGGTTTACATTTTTAGTATCAAATAATATTTTTAGATAATGTTTAAAAACTAGGATGATGTAACCTTTGTGATATCCCTAAGGACTTTCCTAATAATAATTCTAAGGATGAGTTATATTATATGATAATTTCTTAGAATTCTGGTAATATATTGAGTGACTTCATAACAAAAAAAGCTTCCCCTGGATAGATATTACTCATTGATGTGGCTTTGTAATATCATTATATAGGTTTAACAAACCTAATAACACCTTATTGATATACACTCAATCGGGATCTGCTGCATGAAAATACCCCTACCAACACACATAATACAACTCTTCTTGGGGGTATGATTTGAAAATATAAAACCATTTTATGAACAATAATGCATAATTTTAATAAAATATTACTATGAATGACCTAGGAAAATTCTATTATGTCTTATATTAAATATTGAAACTTTATTTAGACATCCCATTAGTAATTTTTGTTGATTACATGTTTCCCAAACTTGAATAATATTTCTTATAATATTAATTTTGGTATATACAATTGAAAGAACCTGAAGGAACCAATTATGATGCCAATATTTTTTAAAAATATTTATGATGAAATAAATTTATTTCATTAATATCTGGAAGTGGACACAATAATGAGTTTAAAAAATGAATGTTACAATATTAAAATTTTATATCTTCATGAAATCATAGTGGATAAATTGGTGCCACAGAATATGAATAGTTAATTTAAGAAGAAAATATAATGGTCTAACACATTATTAATTTATTTTTATGTTACTAATAAATGATCACATAATTTTTATGATAGACATCATATTCTTCAAAAATATGTTTTCTTCATAAAGTCACTTTTCTTATTTTAATGGTAGATTTTAATTTCGATATTTTTTGGAAAATATAATGTAAAACATTTATTTCAATTTTTAATTTTGAATCTCAAAGTTATATAAAATTAAATTTGTTATAATTTACTAAAAACATTTATTATTATTGACATATAATATTTCGTTTTATAGTTTTTTATGGTATAAATATTTTATGGATCATATTTTAATTTTTTTAGTATATTTTTTTAAATAAACTAATTATGGTTTTTAGTTTAATTTATAATTTAATTTATTATCACACTATTTTTTAATCATAGAGGGATTTTGTTTCAAAAAAAGTTTTTTATTTTCTTTTGGAAATTTATTTTAAATTAAATTCTATAATATATGTTTTTTTTATTTTACAGAATTTGTTCATTATTTGTAATAAGTGATTATAATTTTATTAAATATGACACTTTTAATATAAATATTAACCATAGAAAATTTTGTTACCATGATAAAAGAATAAAATGGTAATCAATGATAAATATAATATAATATGTACTACAAAATTGACATTATATTTTCCCCTATTTTATTAGACAAAAACTTTTCAACCATAATCATACAAGGGTATCATTAGTTAAATGATTGGGAAACATGGGTGAGATCATGACCATCATAATATGTTATTCAAATGTACCTAAAAGGTGTAACACTAATCCTTTTAATAACACTAAAATTTTAAATATAGGGTTATCTAGAGGGAAAGATAAAATCTAAATAATATTCTGAAATATGAAATATTTTTCTTCAACATGGTAATTTATTTATATATTTTAAGAATTAAATAGTAACAGTAAATTTCTACATAACCCTAAGGAAATAATTATTCAACAAATTGAGAATACAAATAAATTATTTTAAATTTTTTAAATGTAATATAATTTAAGATATCTATATTGATTTATAAATTCTATAGATGATTCATAATTGTTAGCGACACAATATCCTAGTTTAATTTTAAAAATAAATATGTACATTTTTTAAAATCAATGTATTGAATTGTATTAAAATTGAAAAAAATGATATATTATGGTATAAATATTTTATATAATTACATAAAAACCCTAAAAAATTTAAAAAATAACATTTTTTATGATATGGCCTACCATGTCATTAATTTTAAAATAATTTCATAATTGAGAAAATATTTATAAAATTTACAATCATTTAATATTGATGATGTTGTTACAATAATTAATACTAAAATTGGTTAACTAAGTGTTAATCAAAATGATAATGTTAAAAATAACACCAAAACCTATATAAAATATTTTCGATGATTATATGACAAACTTTTGTTATCTTGTTTCAAAATTAATTTTCCTTTTGTTGTATTTTGATAGAAAATTATTTTTTTTATAATTAATCTATTGATTAATTCCAAATGTGGACCATAATCAATTATAAATGGGCACATCATCCCTCACTTCTTTACACCGCATAAAAGCCTTATATCTGAACCCTAACCTATACAGTTATCTTCTTAAACTTACCTATAAAAATGTTATTGGTTTTTTTCATCTCAAAATTAAATTTCTTGATCACAATTGAGGGTATATAATGGAGTTTTTTCAAAGAAGTGGTAATTACGCTAACCGGTCATTTTTTTCTACACATTATTACTTCCTATAAACATATTCTCCTTGTAGTAAAATAATAATTTCTATATAATTAATATTAATTAACGTTTATATGAATTTTTAAACACAATAATACACCATAATTCCCAAAAAAATCATATGTTAATATATTGGTCATACGTACGTATAATTTACCATCTCCATGTAGCGGTACCATTCAATTTCCAACACCCTGATTTATGTTTGTGTATTATGATGGTATAAATGTATAAATATTATATATAAGATATAATGACGATTCATTAATGAGTAATTATTATTTACCCTTCTTTTATTTTATCAATGGAAAGCTGAATACACAGTTTTTGTGTATGTATGACCTACTATTTCCACAAATGGTGTAATTAATTTTTCTCTAAATATTTTCAATGAATTATTATAAATATTTATATAATTATTATATATAATGTTTATGAAATAATTATACTTATGAAAACCATTATCCAACGATAAAAATATAAGGACATTGACTACTGAAATAAAAAATGCTTGGAAAACAAAGCACTTCTCACTGAGAAAAGTGATTTTGGATGAAAATAAATAATAACTTAGAGATAATATTTTTATAGATAAATAATACATGGTTTTATATAATTACTCTTATGTAATAAAATAATAATAAATATTTTTTTATTTATAAATATTATTAATCATGAATGAAAAATGATATATTTTAGGTAATGGATTTCTTAAATTAATTTACATTGATTGAGTTAATCTTATATTTCATTGATTATGGAATAATAAGAAATTGTGTGGAATGAATTTTTATTATCATATTTTTTGTTGAAAATTTTTTATGTTTATTTTTAGTTTATACAAATATTCAATTCAAATTAATAATTATCTCTTCAAAATATGATCATCGTAATAGATTTTCACCTCACATTAATTTCAACAAAAAACATGCCAAATTCAGCACTAAATTATATTGTGTAGTATATATACTACCCATAAATAAATATTTTATAAATATTATATTTTTTTTGGTGATTTAAATATTCATATAATATTAGTTTTTTAATAGGTTTTATGATTCAAAAGTTACGAATGTGGTAATGCTTAATTTGAAAATCTTAATATTATTCAATATTGTATCTATTTAGGGAATATTTTTCTTCGATGTCCATGTTTAAAAGAAATAGATCCAAAATGGTTTAAAATTTAATTTTATGATATTTTATATCTATTTTTATCAATTTCATACATAATGAAAATCTTTTGGAATGAATTATTTTTTATCATTTTGCAAAGAAAGTATATTCTGACATTTCTTACAAAAAATATAGAAGTAATGTTATATAAAATATGCATAATGAGTGTCATTTACTACCCTAATTACACCATTATTATTTTAATCTTCCTATAATATTTTACGAGGTTATTTTAATTGAAAATGATTTTATTTTTAATTATTCTTCTTTTAAAAAAACTTGAATTCAATACGAAAATGATATATTCATTATGAATTATTTCAATTGACATTTCAAAATAATTTTCCATAGTTATATCATTATTTAATTTTTCTAGTATCTAAATGGAGATATGATGCATGTATATCATCCTTATTCTTCCTCTAGATGGGTTATAATTCTGTTAGAGTGATATTTATAAATAACATTACATTTCCATGGGTTATGAAATAGTGAAATGTTTATGAAACCCATTAATTTTCCTAGTTCTAGATATGTTGAATGATTTATGTTTGTGGGACACACATATGTATGGTTTTCATTATATTATTGTAGGGACTTTTATCACTATCCAATTCTTTGGGTATAGATTTTTATCTAATGAGATAGATATGGCTCGAATGGGGAAAGAACATAGTTTAATAAGATAAGAAGATGACATGAAGTTAAACTAGTCCTATATGATAGGATCATAAGGGGTAGTAAACCTTATTCAATACAACACCATTTACACTATAATGGTCTTTAATGTGATTATTAACTAATAAATAAAAGATTTATTATACTTACATGTATTCCATAATTCTATTTTTTATGTTTATTTTTAGTTTATACAAATATTCAATTAAAATTAATAATTTTATATTCAAAATATGAGCATCATAATAGATTTTCACCTCACTTTAATTTCAACAAAAAAACATGCCAAATTCAGCACTAAATTATATTGTGTAGTATATATACTACCCAAAAATAATTTTTTTATAAATATTATATGTTTTTGGTGACGTAAATATTCTTATAATATTAGTTTTTTAATAGGTTTTATGATTCAAAAGTTATGAATGTGGTAATGCTTAAATTGAAAATCTTAATATTATTCAATATTGTATCTATTTAGGGAATATTTTTCTTCGATGTCCATGTTTTAAAGAAATGGATCCAAAATGGTTTAAAATTTAATATTATGATATTTTATATCTATTTTTATCAATTTCATACACAATGAAAACCTTTTGGAATGAATTATTTTTTATCATTTTTCAAAGAAAGTATATTCTGACTTTTCTTACAAAAAATATAGAAGTAGTGTTATATAAAATATACATAATGAGTGTTATTTACTACCCTAATTACACCATTAATATTTTAATCTTCCTATAATATTTTATGAGGTTATTTTAATTGAAAATGATTTTATTTTTGATTATTCGTCTTTTAAAAAAACATGAATTCAATACAAAAATGATATATTCATTTTGAATTATTTCAATTGACATTTCAAAATCATTTTCCATAGTTATATCATTATTTAATTTTTCTAGTATCTAAATGGAGATATGATGCATGTATATCATCCTTATTCTTCCTCTAGATGGGTTATGATTCTGTTAGAGTGATATTTATAAATAACATTACATTTCCATGGGTTATGAAATAATGAAATGATTATGAAACCCATTAATTTTACTAGTTCTAGATAAGTTGAATGATTTATGTTTGTGGGACACACATATGTATGGTTTTCATTATATTATTGTAGCGACATTTATCACTATCCAATTATTTGGGTATAGATTTTTATCTTATGAGATAGATATAGCTCGATTGGGGAAAGAACATAGTTTAATAAGATAAGAAGATGACATGAAGTTAAACTAGTCCTATATGATAGGATCATAAGGGGTAGTAAACCTTATTCAATACAACACCATTTACACTATAATGGTATTTAATGTGATTATTAACTAATAAATAAAAGATTTAATATACTTACATGTATGCCATAATTCTATTTCTTTTTTTATTCTCTCAAGGATAGTCTTCTTTTACGATTCATGTCTTATGAACAACCAAGATTTACTCTTTATTCTAGATTATAACCATTTATATATAGGTTATGATTTACAAAATATGTATTCATATACTCTTATTATTGTATTATTATTATAAAAAAATTGTTATGTCCCTTATTTACCTTTAATAGGAATCCAATCTCAACCATTATTTTGTTTATTTTCATATGAATATGATGAATGATATTAAATATATTATGTCAAAAAATGTTATCTTTAATGAAGAAATTAGAGGGAGATGGTGATGAATTTTTATAAACTGGCTATCCATGATTCTATGTTACGATAGACAATAGACTAATATGGTTATTTGTAGATTTTTAATCATATTTAATGAATATTAATTTGAAAAGTTTTAATATATATGTATAAAAAGCATGGTATAGTGTAGATTCAATTAAATCATGGTTTAGATGACCATTAGAAACTAGGATCAAAAATCCATAATTATATATCTATAGGCATGTGTCAGTATAGGTTAGAATACTCTAGTTTTAGAAAAATTCATGAATAACATAGGATTACTCATAAGGGGTCATTGATTGAAATTTTATATGAAAAATTCCCTATTTATATTGTTTTCCAAACAATAATTAGTGTTTCTCCAACAATAATTTTTGTTTTTAGAAAATAAAAGGTTCTAGAAAGAATGGTGTTAATGTATAATGTGATGGGAAATAAAATGAATTTCCATTGGTGAAACTGAATTTCATGGGATATGGAATCCAAAATCATATTGTCAGGGTCAAACAAATTTTACAGTTTATGAATCATGACGGACTGGAAAATGAGAAAATCATGGAACAACATTATGATGATCCCTTCATGAGGCTATTTCCACTTTTTTAGTTTGACATCGGATCCACTATTTTCACGATCAACGGATTAGTACCATTGAAATTTATTTTCTATTCTCTACTATTGGCAACATGTGAATGTCATTTGGGAAGTCTATTTCATGGAAAGGAAAGCAAATTAGTGGTGTACTTTTATTAAAATTATGAGTAAATGAGATGAAATATGCTCTAAGGAATAGGGAAATTTAAGGAACATATTATTTCAATAATTATTTTCCTCGTATTCATTATTGGAAAATGATGAAGGAGTGACTTGAATAAATAGTACAAAAAAGAACATTTGTGGTATCTTATTAAAATGTATTAGGCACTGTAATGCCATGACCCCCAAAACCCAAAGATGGTGCATTATTTAAATACATTGGCATTATTACAAGGAATCAAGTCCCAAAGGACCGATCAATTTAGCATTCTCGGAAAAAAAATTAAATACATTAACGTTACATTAAAAATTCCAACATAAAACACAAAATAAATAATTAATTTAGAACCCCTTAATTCCCCAAGATTAACCATGTATATCAATCATAATACACTTCTTGGATTCCCAGGAAACCAAAACATAAGCTAGGAGTGAGCTCAGATTTCCAATAAGGGTAAATAATTTAGCAAAAGCTATAAAATTATAAAGAAATATTTTTAAAAAACATCCATTTGTAAACGTAAACGTCATCATAATACGGAAAAAATAAAAAATTACTATATAAACATTCATGTGGATATTATACTAGTCAAATAATAACATTTAATTACTAATTTCCTAATGAAGGAATGAATAATGTTAGACTTGATAACCACAATGTCAAGCCCTCGTGCTAAGACTACAAATAAAAATTTTGTCAAGGCCTTGTGCCAAGACACTAATTTTTCTAATGAGACCTACAGATGCATGAAGGGGCTATAGAGGGCCCCACATGTCACATAATATTCCCTATCCATTCCTCATATGAAAATGTAAAAACATAACATAACCCATTTTATTAAAACTAGTATACGAAATGTCAATACTTTAACTATAAAACATCAATGGAATAAAAAAATCACATCCACAATCAAACATATCATAAATCATTCAAAACAATATGGAAGATTTCATTATATTAAATCAACCTCAATCAATAATTATATCCAGTAATTGATGTTGACATAGTTGAAAATGTTCAGTAAAACTTTTTGAGAGAAATATCCCTTTTTTGTGAAATCATAAACAATTCACACATTTTTAATGGAATTAATTTAAAATAAATTTTTGAATCAAAGTGTCACATAAAACAAGGAAATTTTTTGATGTAATTATAATTTTAAAACAATTATGCCCACATAGATAAATCAGCAATATCATTTTGAGAACAAGGAAAATAATTAAAATGATTTAGAAAAAATAAGTCGTTGAAATATTTAAAACAATGATATAGTTAAAGATAACCTTCCATAAAACCATAAAATATTACTTTTTAATTTTTTTATGAAATTTGGGCATGGATGATAAATATGTCCCTGTAAATACTTACACATAAACAATATCGGATAATAATGAGATTGAGTAATTTACTCTTACCTTGTACTTTCCTTTAGTCGATGGTACATTTAACCTCCTATATAATGACCATAGTATTTTATTAAATTATAATAGAACCATATTCATATTTATGATATCATACTTATTAATTTATTGGTTTATTCGACCCATTTAGTTATAATTTCTATGTTAAAGTAACATTTTGGGTAATAATCTCTTTCTTTGTCGTACTTGTTTTAACTTATTATTCATGATCATATTAATTATATCATGATTTAATTGATTTAAGAATATAAAATATTTTTTATCTATCTTATATATTCAGAATACAATTATGTATAAAATATAGATATATGAAATGAAAAACACCGTTTATGGAGACGGTAGGTCGAAAGTATGAATAAACATTGTTTCCATTTTCATATCGTTTTGATTTAAAGTATTTGAATGAGATATATGTAATATATATATATATATATATATATATATATATATATTTCCAGAATCATTATTATATCATATATTACTTAATTATTAATAATATATACTTTTATAATCCTCATTGAATTGGGAATGTGGAATTGTATCTCATCAGGTTGTGGAGATGGTAAGCTGTACGTACGCACAAGCGATGATATCATTATATTAATGGTGAAATATTATTAAATTGGATTCTATATTAATTATAAATACTAATTAACATGTTATATATATTATTAACATCAAATATAATCATAATTATACCCATCCAAATAATGAAGCGTTTAATAAGAAACTACACCACGACGAGGAGACGTTAAGCCATACGTACACAAATATGGTGACTTTTTCATTAATAGGATGGACTAAATAATTAATTTTGTAGTAACATATTTATAATAAAATCTTAGAATGTATATGGTACTTGAGTTATTATTATTGTATGCTAACAGCAAATAAAGAGGATGTAGAAGAAAAAATAACTTTGAAAGAGGTGATAAAGTAATTATATCTTCTTCGGGTGTTTTGTTTTGAATTAAAAAAAAGGGCATCATAGGATGGATTTATAATCAAATAAAGGCCTCAAGGATGAATTTATGTTAGTTGTGAGTAGATTTGACTAGTTATATGAAGACACGAATGGGCTTGGAGGTGAAAATTTAAGAAAATGTGATTTACCTTATTATAAGAGAGGTGTGGAGAACATTAATAAAAGATTGAAATATTATTTTATTATAAAATAATTTTCATTTTTAAATATATCCAAATGGATTTATTTCAAAATTATGGTGGGTATGGGTCGAAATAATTTCAACCAATAGGTTAAAGATAAGTTTTGATCATCATATTAACATTATCTTTTAGATTCAACCCTTTGTTAAATAGTTTAACTTTTACCATTTCTTCTTGTATTTTTATAATACATTATTAATAAACATACTATAAAATTCCAATCAAACCTAAAGTTGTTCATTAATGATATATATATGATTATATTTGTTTTTTATGAATATCATATTTTTAGGAATATTATATAATTTAATAATACATCACTTTTTTTAAAAACATATTTATGTCAATTTTCAACAAGAAAATTTCATATGCACCTATAAAACCCGTGTATGAAATCAAAAGACTATATATAGATTTATTTTGAAATTGATAATATCAATTATTTTAATCATTCATTTATAATATAATTACTGAATCATTATTGTTTCATAAATATATTTAATTATTATTTATATAAAAATTATAATTAAAAAACATTTATGTAGGAAATTTTTTTATATTTTTAATGAATATTTATAGTCGAATTTATCTTATGTATATCTTTAAATTAAAAATGTTTTTGTTAATAAATATTGAATTTAACACTTAAATTCTCTTTAAATAAAATGTTATAAATTTCCTAATCTAACCCAAATGGATAAAAAGGACCTTATTTTTGTCCATATTTTGATTTTTATCTATATAAACTTATCCAAAAGAATAAAGTCATTTGTTGGGGTAATTTTAATTTGTTTTCACCTTTAATTACCTTATTCACATTTAAACGTGGTAAATATAATTCAAAAGTTAATATTCACAAAATAAAAATTCATCATATTGAACCGAATTTTATATAATGATGTCAACCATGTCTCTCATTTTTTTAAAATTTAATTTACATATGCGGTAAAATTACGTATTATGAAAAATTACAAATGTGCCTAGAAGGTGAGTAAATGTGCCAATAAAGTGGGTAAAAAGTCGTTAAAAATGATTAATAAAATTTCATATTTGTAATTTTATTATAAAATGAATCTAATGATTTACATTTGAATAATATATATATTATATATCTATTTTTAATTTATGAAAATTTTAAAAAAAAATCAAAACAAATTTTTTTTTTTATCCACAACACAGTGTTCTTCACTATTCATAAAAAATTGAATGTATTAAGAAAAATACCTAAAATTCAACCAAAGATAATTTTGATATTACATATTCAAAAAATTCATATATTCTACCAAATTCAAAAAAAGAAGCTATATTATTTATTTTACAATTAATTCCCATTGTCCAAACCAGAAATTGGGTTTTTGAGAATAAAAAACTATGAAAAGATTGATATGTGCTTATGTCCTATTTAAAAGTAAATTACTTCCGATAACAAAAATTGGATTAGATGATAAAAATATAATCCAAATATTCTTAAAAACCTTTCAAATTTATAATTTATCAATTAAAATTATTTTGATAAAAACATTTATATTCAATTTAAATATTGTATAGTTCATTAATCATCAAAATATGAATGTTATCCAAAAAACACCAAAAATTTATCCAAACTAAATTTTTGGATGAAAAATCTATAAAATATGTTTATTTTTTCATATTTAATATATAAATGTGTAAATTATTGGATTTAAATATTTTTCTCCATTAAAATCCAGTAAAATTGCATTTTTCAGAAAAAATACTTCTTTTATCTAAAAATGAATTTTTTCTTATTATATATTTAATAAAAAAATAATTGGGATGTCAAAATTATATAGATTATATAAAATTAAAAACTTAGTAAATATAATTTATAATTGCATTTTAAACTTCTAGTTTGTATGTTGTGATGTGCACGAACTCGATGTTGCATGTGGAACATGCTATTTAATTACTATAATGGGATAAAATACTATGAAATCAAGGGGTGTTACGTTTTCCCCTCCTTCAATAAATTACATCCTCTATATTTAAAATTTTTCTTTTTAAATAATAGATAGAAAATAGAAAATACTTTTGTGTAAAACCCACATCAGAATTACGGTTAATAAAATTTAATCTTAATAAGAGGGAATGGGAAATAAAAAATTCAAAAACAAATAGGATTTTAAAAAAGGGAACATTGGGGGAAATTAGAGGAAGACAATTTGGGAAAAAATGTAAATATTTATATGGAGTGATTGGTGTTATAAATCTCAAACAAATGAACTCTAAATGTAAAATTAAGGGCCTCAAATTCACCATTCTATGATTATTTAAAGTTTCATCTGTTCAAAAAAAATCTAGTATTAGGATATCACATTTTTTAGGTAAATTTTTTTATGAGGTGGGATTAATTTAAAATCAAGATTATAAATCAAGAAAACAAAAATGATTTCATTACCTCTCATAATCCTATTCTCATCATTTGCTTATACTTCAATCTATTTTCACTTAATCCCTTAAAGTACTAAATAAATGTTCAAAAATGATTTTTTTTATTACTAAAGAACATTCGATAAATCATAAGGTCCAATAGTGTCCATATAATCCTATAAATGTTCCTTGAAAACCAAAATGATAGGTCACCATATTCAATAAATCATTCATTAACCTAAAATAAAATATCTAGTGTTCAACTTACTCAATTCCAATATTTAGAATTATCCAAAATACTTATGTCCAAAATCATTGTTTTAAAATTTATAAGGTTACCATAACATAATTGAGATCTATTTTATCACCTAAAAACATGTTAACACCTTTATCATGTATTCTATTAAAACATGGTATCAACCTGAATTACCATAAATCCTTATTTGAATATGTGAGTACTTATTTACTCTATCTATAAAACATAGAATAATTAATATAATCCATAAATCCAAAAATGATTTATACTGTATCAATGATGGAATATAAAAATCATTTACCAGTTTCAATGTAGTTGATAATATCCAATATTATTTATCCAAATCAATTATATCTTATTCCAAAATCTCTACATTAATAACAAAACCATATTAAGGATTATCATCTTCTCAACCATATATTTTACAAAAATATTAACAAGCTATTGAGTCACATTTCTTGGTAGCGCACAATCATAAATCCCTAATGAAATAATTCAACATTACAATCATTATATACTATATAATTATTATAGCTTATACATCATTAATACAATAAAAATTGACAATATTATTTAATAACAACTTAAGAAAACTAATCATTCCTCTTCATGTGTGGTAGTATCATAACTTGATTATTTTCCAATTATATCATTTGGGGTATACTCTGATGATTGAGATATTGATTCTCATAGTGTCCTAACTCTTTGCAGATGAAGTATTGTAAATTTGAAACCTTTTTATTACCATTGAAATCATGATCATTGTGTCGTTTTTCTCAAAACTTATAAGAAACTCCCATTCCTTTCAAGAATTTAGAAAGGTGCTTCATTACACAGTTATCAAATGTGGGAAAATATTTCATTCCCTTCTTCCCATTATCCACCATTCTCTCTATCATTCTCTTCTTCTATAGCTTCCATTTAATTACATAGGAGTCGGATAATTATTTACATATCTTATTATCACATGATATTACTTCTTAATATGAAGAGAATATATGGGAGACTATTTACCATTTAAATGCTGGTTTAAGACCATGAATGATAAGATCCTTCTTACTATTTGGATCATGCGTATTGTTGGAGTTCGTATTCCTTCTTCTGGGTGCCATTTCTAAATGAAAACATATAATAGGTTAGATCATATCATATTGTATAATCCAAAACAATAAAAAAATATCAGCATTAATTTATGATTTACACACATCTAGTGTCACAATCATAACATTGGTAATTTTCCCGACAAATTTACTCATAAATACTTCATAATGGTTTATAAATAAAATTTGAATTATCCTAAGCATATTTCTCAGGAGTGTCAATCCAAGTGTATAGTTAGGCCCATTGTCATGTACCAGGATACCCTTGGTCTATCCAGAAACTCATTGTTGTAGTTTTTACTGTTAGGAACATCTGTTACAGAACCAGTTCTACTTTTAGTATCTAGATTGGGATGTGCTTCTTAAAAACCCGTAATAATATCTATGTTACCAAATTTTTGGATCTTCATCTATAATAATCCTCAAAGGTTATTTTAAGATTATATTTACATATCATAGTTTATCTAAATCAAGTTTCCAATGATATTATTAAACATTGTCTTATGCCAACTATAATGCCTCAACCCCAAAAGCTCGAAGTTGGTGCATTATTTTAATACATTGGCATGATAACATGGAATCATGTACCGAAGGACTAATCATTTATGTAGTCATGAAAAATAGATTACATACATGAATGTTACACTATGCATTAAAACATAAAACAGAACATAAATAATCCCTTGTGAATGCCATTATTCCTATAGCTTAACAATGCATATCAATCATAATACATATCTTGGAATCCAAGGAAAAAAATCATAATAAAGGGGTGATCTCAGATGCTCCCTAATGGTAAATAATTTAGTGGAAGGTATAAACTTTTTAGGAAGGATGTGTAATAAAGAAAACAGTCTTATTAACAATAAAATTGATCATAATATGGAAAAAATAAATCAAACATTACAATATAAACATACACTAGATATTCTAATAGACTAATAATCACATGTAATAATTAATTTCATAATGAGGTAATTCATAATGTCTGACAACAATACCACATAGTCAAGGAATCGTGCAAAGAATAAAAATAACAATTTTTTCAAACCCTTTTGCCCAGACACTAATTTCTCTCATGAGATCTTCTAATGCATCACGGGGCTATACATGGCCCCACACGTCACTTACTAAGTCCAATGCATTTTCCCATGAAAATATTGAAATATAACATAAACATTCATATTAAACCTAGCATATTAAATGTTAATACTTTAACCATAAAACATGATTTGTATAAAATTATCACATCCACAGAAAAACATACCATATCTGATTCAACACAATAAGGAATAGTTTACTAAATTAAATCAACCTCAATCAAGAATAATATCCTGTAATGGATGTCGACATAGATGAAAATGATCCGTAAAATGCTTCGAGAGAAATATCCCTTTTTTGTGAAATCTTTTAAAAGTCCCACATTTATGATGGTAGTAATTTAAAATATATTTTTGAATCAATGATTTCCATAACACTTTGAAACTTTCTAAATTAATTAAAATTTTAAATCAATGATGTATATATAAATAAATCCTTAAAATCATTTTGATAATAGGTACATTAATTAAAAATATTTATAAAAAATAAACCTTTAAAACATTTAAATAATGATATAGTAAAATTTACCATTCCATATAACAATAGATTTTTTTTGAAAACATTTCTATAAAATATGTACATGGATAATAAATATGTCCCAAAAATACTTACACTTAAACAATCTCTAATAATACTGAGATTGAGGAATTAACCCTTACCTTATACATTACATTGGTTGAGGGTACGTTTAATCTATTTTATAATGACAATAATCGGTTATAAAATATTTTCATAACCATATTAATATTTATGATATCATTCATGATTTATTTATGGCTTTATACTACCCATTTAGTAATAATTTTTATGTTAAAATAACATTTTGGGTAATAATTGTTTTCTTTTTCGTACATGTTTTAACTTGTTATTCTTGATCATATAACTTATATAATGATTTAATTTATTCTAGAATATAAAACATTATTTATTTTTTCATTTATATTTGTATTATAAATATGTTTAATAGATATATATATGAAATGGGAAACATTGTTTATGGAGACAGTAGGTTGTACGTACGCATAAATGGTGTTTCCATTTCCATATGGTATTGAATAGAAGTAAGCGATTGAGATTCATGTAATATATATATATAGAGTATAATTTTTATTTCATATATTTCATACTTATAAATAATATGTATTTTTATAATCATCATTGAATGGTGAATGTGGAAATGATTATCATCCCGTCGTGGAGACAGTAATCCGTACGAACGCACAAGTGATGATATCATTATATTGATTAAGAAATAGTATGTAATTGGATGAAATTATATGTATAAATAATAATTTACATGTTATATATATTATTCAAAACAATTATACTCATCATTATACCCATAAAAATAATGAAGTGTTGAATAACAAACTACACCATGACATGGAGACGGTAAGCCCTATTTACGAACATATGGTGACTTAGTCATTCACAGGATGGATAATATAATGAATGTGGTTGTAACATAATTATAATAAAATATCAGTATGTATAAGGTATTGTAGTTATTTTTTAGTATGATAATAATAATGAAAGAGAAAGTAGAAGTAGAAATGAACTTTGAAAGAGGTGATAAAATAATTACCTCTTTTCGGGTGTTTCCTTTTTATTTGTATAAAAGGGATACTCAAGTTGGATTTATGATAAATTTAAGGCCCCTATGATGAATTTATGGTCGTTGGTAGGATATTTTAGTATGTTTTTTCTGATCCAAATGGCTTTGGAGTTGTGAATTTAATTGAAGGGGAAGTACCCTTTTATAAGAGAGCTGATTGGCACTTTAGGAAAAGTATGTAATATTATTTTGTTATAAATTAATTTTCGGTTTCTAAAAGATAAAAATAGATTTTTTTCTATTATAAATTAGGGATGGGTCAAAATACTCTCAAAAAATAGGTTTTATACATGTTTAGGTCACCATATTAACCTTATCTATTAAATTTAAACCTTAGATAAATATTTTAACTTTTACTATTTATTCTTGTATTATTATAATAAATGGTTAATAAACATACTATAAAATTCCAATATATTGTAAAATGTTTCATTGATTACTTAGATATCATTATATATGTCTTTGGGAAGAATACTAGATTTTGACCAATATTATATCATTAAGTAATATAGTATTTGTTTAAAAAACTCATTTCTGTCAATTTTGACACTATTTCGTATTTGGTATTTAAAAATTCATAAAATGTTTATTACATAGAAAAAAATACAATAAATCAACCCTAAAATTTCATATTCACCTTTATGTTCATGGATGACATCAGAAGTCCTAATTTTACCTTTATTTCAATATTTATAATATAAATTATTTTAATCTATCATTAATAAGTTAATTACCACATCATCATTGTCTCATAAATATATTTAATTAATACATGTATTAAAATTATAATTAAAAAACCTTGATATAGGAAATATTTTTAGATTTTTATTGAATATTTATAGTTGAAATTATCTTATGTATAACTTCATATAAAAAATTATATAGTTAATAAACATTGAATTTAACACTTTTAACTTTTTGTTAAATAAATTATAATAAATGTCATAATCTTACCCAAATGGATCAAAAGAATATTATTTTATTAAAAAGGATTATTTTGATCTGAATACACATATTAAATTGAATTAAGACATTTTTGGGGTATTTTTAATATTATTTTTACCTTTAATTACCTTATCTATTTTTAACCATGGTAATTAAAATTCCAAAGTAACTATTCACCAAAATTTATTTTAATCCCATTGAAAAAATTTTACATACTAATGTCTCTGTGTCTATCAAATATTTGAAATTCAATTCATATAAGTTCAGAAATTATGTATTATTAAAATTTGTAAGTGTGAATATAAAGTGGGTAAATGTGCCTAGATGGTTGTTAAAAAGACATTAAAAAGGTTCTATTAAATTTGATATATCGAGTATTATTATAAAATAACTCCAATCAATTAAATATTACTAATATATTTAATATGTATATTTTTTAATTTATGATAAATTAAAAATAATTGAAATGAAAATGTCAGTTTTTATCCCCAATGCATTGTTTTCAACTATTCATCAAAAACTGAATGTTTTCAGAAAAATACCAAAAATTCACCCAAAGATAATTTTGATGTTAAAAATTCATAAATGAAGTTTATTTTAACTAATTAGAAACATATAATTTTAATTAATTAATTGAAAATTAAATCCTGTTTTTAAAACCAAAAAGAGTGTTTTCAGATGTAAAAACTCTCAATAGATTGATATGCGTTTATGTTCAATTTAAATGTAAAATTACTTCCAATGAGAAAAATTAGATTAAATGAAAAATATAATCTAATTATTCATAAAACCCATTGAAATTTATATTTTAAAAGTATAATTTGTTTTGATTGAAAATGTTGGTTTCAATTAAAATTTATTATTTTTCATTATCCTTCAAAATATAGATGTTATAAAAAAACACCAAAAATTTATCAAAACATAGTTTCTATTCCCTTCATCTAAAGAAGATGTTAATTTTTTCAAATTGTATATATTAATGTGTCAAATATTGAATTAAAAAAGTTTTCTCCATTAAAAGGTGGTAAATTTTCATTTATTGGAAAAACAATTAAATTATCAGAAAAAATGAATTTGTTCTAATAATATGTCTAAGAAACAAATAATATAGATGTTAAAATTATATAGAGTATATAAATATAAAAAATTTGGTGAATAATATTCATAGATTCTTTTTAAATGGCTAGTGTTGTAAGTCCTTTTGCCCTCGAAGTCGGTGTTGTGTGTGGCGTAAGATATTCAATTACCTTAAATAGATAAAATACTATAAAATCTAGAGGTTTTACCATAATGACCCCTTCTAAATTAATTTTTGAAGGATATATTCACAACCCTCCAAAATAATCATAATTAGAGGGGGTTAAAAACCCCCTCTAAAATTTTACATATGTTTTTATTATTTGGTTGTATTTTAGAGGCATTTGTGTAAAAACAACACTATTTGAATATTTAGTTTCCATATTTGTTACTTTTGGATTTTATATATTGTCACGTCCCGTCCCCTTGGGCCCATATCATGACTACCCCAATCCCTCCTTCCATAGGCCAAGGGCTGGCGACTAGCACCAAAGGCGTACTTCCATAAAATTGGGAAGGCATTGCCTTTATAAAACCTGAACACACAACCACAGTACAAGTAGAAGAAAACACTATGAAAAATTGTATATAGAAGAAGTGCTAGAAAGTAAAAGGGGCCATAATAAAATCCCAACTGTAAAGTACAAATACAACATAAAGCAAGTACAACTAAAAAGGGACAAACAGCTGGAAGGTTAAAGAAGCTCCTGGATTGTCCTCCGGGGTTCCTACCTTAAGGATAGGTACAAATGGCCTCCTCATCACTCCATGTCTGTCAAACTCCACTCTGTACCGATACGTCGTAAGGTCCTCCTCCGGTTACCAACCGGTCCTGGCGCCCTCAGCTTCTGTCAGCGATGTATGTCGTCTGCATCCAACACAACGAGGTGCTGGATTAGCCCGTGCAGAGGTGAGTATAACGACACTCGGTAGGGACCCCAAGACCCTCGAGGACTCACAATATCCAACAAGTATAAACCAAAACATCTGATTTCAACAGAAAATCATTACATAAATATATTCCCATACATATACCTAAGTTATCGAGTAACCCATCTCAATCATGAGAAAAACAGAAATGCCAATGACTCAGATCAAACCAAGATTTTCATTTACAAAACTATGGCTGCCGGAGAACCCCTCCTCTGTCGAGTATAGGGGCCATTTCATGACTCTGATGCGCTACTCACTAACCTTAGACTGTTGAGTTACTCCTCCTGTAGAGTACCGTGGGACAGCTATGTCACACATAGATGCTTCCCACCTGGGGTCAGCTGCCTCACACAGTAGTGCTCCCCCTAATAGCCTACAGAGGTACTTCTCATTTCAAGTACCACGGGTCTTCCACCTCACACAGTGGTTCTCCTCCACCATGGTTCTATCTCCTCACACAGTAGCACTCACCATTAGTCTAGTCGAGTCACTCCGAGTTGAATCGGTCAAGTAGTCGTTAGGTCTGAGTCAGCTACTAGGTCTCTCTACTCTGATTGATCGTCTCTGAGAGGGTTTTCTCCACGAACTACAAGCCAAAACACTAAATGTCATGAAGTCCAACAAAAATGTATCTCAAGGGTCTTCCACGTCATAAGGGTCTCAATGAAATAGACGACACATCAATCAGATGCTCGTTTTGTTAGTTATTAGCATTTTATTGTCGGAAGCCCAGTTGGATTCGTGTATGAACCAACCAGACCGTGACTCAAATATACCCAGGACTATAGTGGGTTATTCACAAAGGGACGACTATGCTGCAAGAATTCCTATGCCACTGATGGTTCGTCAAACAGATGTCTGGTGCCAATGATATTGCAAAATAATGTAAAGGAAAAGGTATGGGATCGGGTCCGGTCCAACCTAGTTGAACCCACTCAGCCCAACCTAGTTTGGGTCAACCTGGTCTAGGTCGACCCGGACTGACTTGTTGGGTCTGACCCGGCCCGTTCGGTGGGTCAGCCTACTTAGTTCGGCCCAGTCCGCTGGGCCTAGCCCAGGAGACTTTGTTGGCAATTCTGGCTGAAAGTCACCAAAAGGGTGACATGGTCCAAATTCCAGTGGAAGGTTCGGCCGGTGTCGCGAGGGGAGCGACGTGGGAGACTTGGCCTGAGAGGCCAATGGCAGGCCGCATGGGGTGCGGAAAGGCTGAGGGTGTGCTGGGAAGGGCGCGGTATGTCGCGGGGGTACAAGACAGTGCGTCGGGGTGTGTGGGCAAGGCACAGGGGCACGTGGGTAGGGTGTCGGGGCCCACGGGGAGGGCTTCGGGGCATGCGGGTAGGGCGCCGGGATGCGTTGGATAGGGTGGTCTGGGCGCGGGGTGTCTGGAAAGCGTGGGGCGCGCCGAGCAGGTGGCTAGGTCAGTGGGCGGGGCGTCAGGGGGGGTGGGCTCCGAGCAGGCGGCCTGGGCACCGGTCATGTGGGCCGGGAATCGGACAGGCAGTGAAGCATGCCTGGAGCGTGCGGGGCATGCATGGAGGGTGATGACCGGCCGGGCCAGCCGTGGTTTCAGCTGAGGTGCATGTCGGGCAGCGCGCGGGTAAACCAGTCGGGCACCACCAAACCAGCGGTCTGGTTCGCGGAGGCCACGAGTAGTGCGACCTTTATTCTCCGTCTTCATCGCCGTTTCCTCATTACCATGCCGTCATTACATTTTCGTCGACTCAAGGTTACGAAACCAAAAACTTTGTGGAGGGGTCGGGCCATGTTAGTTTTACCCAAACCCTCCACATTATACTAACATCAAGTGGGTCATGATGTTGATTCGACATGAGAGGATAAAGCATTAAACAACATAGAACACACCCCTACCTTTTTAATTCTTGGGCGTTCATTCATCGTGGGGGATGATGATGTTATTGTCATTTTCCATACACTTCCACTTTGAGCTCGTGCTTTGGTCTGTTGACGACGAAGAGGAAGCATGAAGGGTCGTCAAAGAGATCCCACATCGGAAGGAGGGTTCCGAGGAAGATGCTAGGGAAGAAGCGTTGTTGTCAGCGTCATCGCGTTCTTCGTTGGAGGATTCTATTCTCCCAAGCTTTCCACTAAAGAGAGAATAAACATCCCAAAATAATAGATTTTAATCTATTATGCATGTTGGTGTGAATCAATTATGTGGGCCCCACTTAATTAAGTTCATTCCGTTGGCAAAATTATTTGAAATTCAAAATGGGAGGAGAAGCTCTACCAAATTAATTTTACGAGAGGTTGGAATAATAAATCTGAGGAGTTTCAATGGAGTTAGAGGCCTGGGTGGTCCCCACCAAATTAAACCTGAAGGGGGTCAAGTGGGGGGGGGGGGTTCCTTCAATTATTTGGATGTTTTGAAGAGATTTTATCCTCTTCTATTAATATGGGTGTTAGAGACCAAGATGGTATCCCTCATTAATGAAGGAGAGTTGAGAGGTTTCCTCCCCTCCCATTAAATGGGGGGGGGGGGTTAATCCCAGTGTGGACCCCACGTCATAACCTCTTGCGGAAAGTTATGCTGCTCGGGTGGTCCCCATCCAAATTATCCTCCCAAGGGAGGTTAGGGTGTGGCAGTCCCACCACCATCTCCCATATGGATCTTTTAACAAACTTTAACACATGGCGTGGGTTCAACAAAAAGAAAATAAGCTGTCACTTATTTTATTTTTTTAATCCACATGGAACCGAAAAATCAACTCTCATACCCGATCATCCACCGTCGTGGTGAAGGTTTTCCTAAGAAAAAACTGGTGCTTCGAGTTCAACGGTGCCTCCAGACTTCAATTCTGAGCACCCGTTCAAAAGTTATAAAATTTCGCTTGTACATTTACGGAACGTACCCATACAAAACTTCAGAAATTGATTCTGTGAACATCGTGCCTCAGAATCAAGCATTTTCAGAAACCGCAAACTCATAAAATTCCCATGTATTTTAAAAAAACATTACATGGAATTATGGATCTTTAAATTATCACCAAAATAGATCTCTGCGTCCCCATAAGGTATAACTCGAACTAAGGAAACAAAAGGGGTTACTAAGCATGCTTCTTAGCCTCCAGCTCCCATGTGCTCTCCCAGAGGTTCTGGTGCTGCCAGTGAATGCGCACCTAAGGAATCGACTGTCCATACAGGACCTACTCTGGTCGATCATCAATCTATACTGGAACATTAGTGAAAGTCACCCCATCTTTGATGTCCAGCTCCCCGTGTTCCATGATGTGGGAAGGGTCATGCACGTATCTCCTCAGCTAGGATACTTGGAAGATGTCATGCACCCAGTGCAACTGAGGTGCAAGAGATATGTGGTAAGCCAATTAACCTTATCTACTGGGAAACTAGAATAATATGATGAATCTCGTAGACAACTTTTTTCCTTGGCCAAATCATCACGTAGACCTTGTCGAGGTGAGACCTATAAGAAGACGTGGTCACCATCCTTGAACTCTATAGGTCTCCGTCTCTTGTCAGTATGAGACTTCTGCATGCTCTATGCAGTCTTCATCTACTCCTGGATGTTCTGCACCTTCTCTGTTGAAACTTGTACCATCTCTGGTCCCACTAGTGCGGACTCCCCTAAGTTTGTCCTGCACAGTGGAGATCTACAAGGTCACCCACACAAGGCCTCAAATGATGTCATCCCTATGGTGGAGTGATAGTTGTTGTTGTTGGAAAACTCCACCAAGGGAAGGTGGTCCTCCTAGCTATGACTGATGTTGAGGACGCATGCGGGAAGCATGTCCTTGAGGGTGTGGATTGTCCTTTTAGTCGGACCATTAGTCTGAGGATGAAAGGTGGTGATCAAGCGAAGTTGTGTCCTAAAAGCTTCCTGCAACCCCTTCCATAGCCGGGAATTAAAGAGTGTGTCACGGTCGGAGTCAATAGAAGAAGTTACTCCATGTAAATGCATAATCTTTTGCACATAGAGGCATCTCAATCTCTCAACTAATCCCTGCTCTCTGATCTGTATAAAGTGGGCCAACTTGGTGAGTTAGTCGTCGATCACCCATAACAAGTCATGACCCCTGGATGTTCATGGGTGACCGATTACGATGTCCATGGATATTCGATCCTAATTCCACTCTAGGACCTCTAAGGTCTGAACTAAGCCTACCGGTACCTGGTGTTGTACCTTGACTTGCTGACAAGGGAGGCACTGTGAGACAATCTACGCTACCACCTTCTTCTTACATGGCCACCAATGCTGTTGTAGAAAGTCCTGGTACAGCTTCGCCACTCCCGGATGTACTGCTAGAGGGGAACTGTGGAACTTCCTCAATACCTCCTCCTGAAGTGCAACTGGTACCATGGTATGCCCTCTGAAGAAGATGACATGCTCCCCACCTTCAGAAAATCGATCAGGTGTGTGCCCTGTGGATATCTGAGCATGTAGTGTCTCGTAGTTAGTGTACCCGAGATGCACCTCCCTAAATCGCTGAAGAAGTGGGGGTGACTATAAGAGTCTATAGATAGGATTCTCCGTCCCTATCCACAAAGGATAACTGCAACATGGCCAGCTGATCTATCACATCTCCTAGCAGCTGAATGCCTGATATCCTACAGAGTGCATCTGCTGCTACCTTCCCCTTCCCAAGAGTATAGACTATCTCGAAGTCATAGTCCTGGAGGAACTCAAGCCACCACCACTGTCTCAGGTTCAAGTCCATCTGAGAGAAGTTATACCTGAGGCTCTTAATTTTAGATTAAAATGTAAACCATCATCTCAAAGAACTATGGGTGAGACTAGCCAATTGTAAAGAACACGATTACACCCTTTTTCGCCTACATCCTACAATAGCTGCTAAGATTTATCCATTGTCGAAAAGAGAAATCCGGTCTAATCCCCTGTATGAACCACGTCCTTTGCCTAATACAGTCAATCATGACATGAATGGTACTAATTTATGCCATGGACGACGTCGTAAGGCCTCAACTCTACTACCAAGAGATCCAACTATTACTCTCACATCCAAGGTTCGAATCTCACTATCGGCATCAGTGTGTGGTCACTGGGTCTCCAACAGTAAGAATTTCGAATGTAAGGGTCAAGACAATGGTTTTAAATGGAACATCATAGTATTAACCAAACAAAAAGTATGAAAGGAAATGTTACAAGGAAAAGTTTCTTTTATTACTACAGCTAATAGTACAAAGACATGAAACAACCACAACCAATGACATCAACGAAGAAAGAAGCATAATGAACAAAGGAACATAGGACTGGAACTAGTCCCGCTCATGTCCATCTTCTTCCTGAGCTCCATGGTCATATGCTTCAGCTTCCTGAATTTGTGCTCTCCCCTATCCACCCACTCTTTGTGGTTGGGGTGGACCTCCGGGAGGTGGTGGTGGCAGCACCTCGAAGCGTCGTTCACCACCAGCTGCACGACGAGATCCTCTGCCACATCCGCCTTCACCCTGCAGACCATGTCAATCAAACCTATACTTCTGTCTGGGAGGTCCCTCAATTGACTGCTAATCATCCATGCGGCCGGACGGAAATTCACGAGACATGTGACCTTGTCCGCCGCATGAGTAACACTTCCTGACAAGTCTGGCTCTTTCTCTATTCTGGGTACCCCGCACTACCAATATTGAGTCATGCAGTCAAACACATGTAGGTATGGACATCTTGGAATTCTGTGTCATCTTTCGACTACAAGCTATAGAAGACTCCGCTTCATGTCTGCTAGTGGTGGGTCTCACAGATAGAGACTGGTCATCAAAGAAACTCTCCACTTGGAGGGCTCTCTCCAACATCCCCATCTATGTCGGGATGCTTTGTGAGATAACTGAAGCTCTGATCTTTCACCTGAGTCCCTACTCAATGATTCGGGCCATGAAGTACGGGTCTCGTACCATATCAGTGGAGTAGCACTAGAGGTCGGTGAACCTCACTGAGTACTGCGCCACTGCCATGCTACCCTGATGTAGATGTAGTAGCTCCTATATTTGCACCACTTGAAGGGTGGATGGTACAATCTCCGCCCGAAATAGGCTCTCGATTTCTGCCCAGACCAGCAACGCCTCATCGTGGAACTGAAGCATCAGGCTCCACTATATTCCTGCTACTTCTTGAAGGAGGCTAGTAGAAAAGATCACCATAAAGTCTGCTAGTGTCCCTACTAGCCTGAAGACTCTCACCACAGCCTCCATCCAATCCTCAACAGCTTGTGGGTCCGTCTCCCCCCGGAAACTGGGTGGCCTCTGGCGCTGGAACTCATGCAATGCGCTCAAGTGGTGTGCATCGTCTGTTGTTGGGGATGGTGTCATCAGTGGACCAATGAGGAGTAGTAGCGCGGGTGCCTCCACTAGTTCGTCAACTAGAAGATGGCCCTTCACTGAGGCCTCGTCGTTTGGAGGGATGTTAGTACGTACAACTCTCAGGGATCTAGCTGGTCTTCCACGGGGTGGCATCTTGAAAGAAACATATGTGACACGGTAAAATGTCTATACGTGGTGAGGTGACCTGGTTTGAGCTGACTTAAAGAAAAAATTTCAAAACACACACACAATAAGTGTTTTTGTGCACTAATTCATAAATCAGAAGTCAGGGTCCTAGTGTATGGATATGTCGGCCGCCCGCACCAACACTGGACTCCCGGAACTGAAAAAAACACTTTGTTCAATTAACATTATAGCTTCACATAAAAGAAATATCAGAGTCCTATGTTCTGCGATAGAACCAACATCCTCTGATAACAATTTGACATGACCCATCCCCGAGGGCTAGTATCGTGACTTCCCATTGCCCGCCTTCCTAAGACCAGGGGCTGGCGACTAGCACCAAAGGCGTACTTCCCTAAAATTGGGAAGGCATTGCCTTTATGATACGTGAACACACAACCAGAGTACAAGTGGAAGAAAACACCAAGAAAAATTGTATACAAAAGAAGTGATGGAATGTAAAAGGGGCCAGAATACAAGCCCAACTATAAATTAAAAATACAACAGAATGAAAGTACAACTAAAAATGGATAAACAACTGGAAAGTGAAAGCAGCTCTGGAATCGTCCTTCAGGGGTCCTACCTGAAGGGTATGTACAGATGGCCTCCTCAGCACACCACATCTGTCACACTCCATCGTGTACCAATACGTCGTAAGGTCCTCCTCTGGGTACCATCCAGTCCTAGCGCTCTTGGCTTCCGTCAGTGCTATCTGTCGTCTGTATCCAACACAACAAGGTGCGGGCATAGCCCTTATAGGGGTGAGTATAATGATACTCAGTAGGGACCCCGAGACCCTCATGTTCTCACAAAATACAACAAAGATAAACCACAAAGTATGATTTCAACAGATGACCATTAATTAGGTATATTACCATACATATACATATGTTATGGAGTAACCCATCTCAATCATGAAGAAAACACAAAGGTCAATGACTCAACTCAAACAAGGATTTTCATTAATGAAACCAAGAATACTGGAGAACTCCTCCTCTGTTGAGTACAGTGGCTATGTCATGACGCTGAGGCGCTACTCACTAACCTTATACTGCTAAGGTACTCCTCTTGTCGAGTACCGTGGGATAGCTACGTCACACAAAGATGCTTCCCACCTGGGGTCTGCCACCTCACATAGTAGGACTCCCCCCAAATAGCCTACAAAGGTACTCCTCCTATCGATTATCGTAGGTCTACCAACTTACACATTATCACTCCTCTACCATGGGTCTTCCGCCTCACACAGTAGCGCTCCCCACTGGGCTAGTCGAGTCACTCCGAATCGAATCAGTCAAGCAGTCGTCACGTCTCAGCCAGCTACTAGGTCTTCATACTCTACTCACTCGTCTTCGGGAGGGTCCACTCCAATAGATATAAGATGATACTCCAAGTGTAACTAAGTCCCATGAAGAAGTATCTCAAGGGTCTGCCACATCATAGGGGTCTCAAAGAAATAGACAACGCGTTAATCGGACGCCCGATCTGTTAGTTATCAGCATTTTAGTCCTGGGGGCCCCGTTGGATTCGTCTATGAACCAACCCAACTTTGACTCAAATATACCCTAAACTTCAGTGGGGTATACTCAAAGGGATGAAAATTCTCTAATAATACCGGCGCCACTGAAGGTTTATCAAACGGACGTCCTGTACCAATGATATGGCCCAAGAAAGTAAACAGTATGGGCCCGGTTCTCGTACGACCCAGTAGGACCGACTCGACCCAACCCAATCTCGGTCAACCTGGGCTGGGTCGACCCGAACTGACTTGCTGGGTCTGAAACGGCCTGTTGGGCGGGTCAGTCTGATCAGTTCGGCCCAGTCCACTGAGCCCAACACTGCGGAATGCGTGGACAATTCGGGCCGAAAATCACCACGTGTGCGAATCGACCAGATGGCCAGTGGCAGGTTCGGTCGGCTCCACGAAGGGTGCGTCTCAGATGGCTCATCCTGAGAGGGAAACGACAAGGCATGTGGGGCACGAGCAGTTCACGGTTGCACCGGGAAGTGTGCAGTAGTGTGCAGGGGTGCACATGTAGGGCGCTGGGGTGCACGGGCAGGGCACCAGGGAGTGCGGGCAGGGCACCGGGAAGCTCCGGGAAGGGTGGTCGGGGTGCAAGGATGCGAAATGGGTTCCGGGGGGCGCTAGCCACACAACGTGGGTGCCGAGCAGGCAGAATGGGAACCAGGGAGATGCGGGGTGTGCTGGGTAGGGCACCGGGGGGGCACCCTGCAGGCGGCATGGGTGCCAGGCAGGCGGCCGGGGCTCCGGGCAGGGCGCGGGGTACACCGACAGCAAGCGGGGAAAGAAGGAAGGTTTCCAGAGGGCGAGGCGGGCGAAGGTTCGTCTAGGGCATTTGTCGGGCAGCGCGCGGGTAGGGTGGTCGGGTGCTGCTCAGTCAGCGGTGAGGTTCGCGGAGGCCGCAGGTAGCAGGACCTTTATTCACCATCTTCCTCATCGTCGCCTCATTTCCATCTCGTCGTTACATCTCCTATGACTCAATGTTCTGAAACCACAAATGTTGTGGAGGGGTAGGGTTGTGTTCCTTCAGTCTGAACCCTCCCCGTTAGAATGATAGCAAGCGGCTCATGAAGTTCATTTAACGGGAGATGATAAAGCATTAAACAACATAGAACACACCCCAACAGTTTTAATTTACGAGCATTTGTCCTTCATGGGGGAAGACGATGTTGTCGTCATTCGTCGTACGCTTCCACTTCCAAGCTCGTGCGTCGGTCCATTGACGATGATGTGGAAGGAAGATGGTTCATCGAAGAGATCCCACATTGGAAGGGGGTTCCAAGGAAGATGCCGAATAAGAAGCGTCGTCTCCGGTGTCATCGCGTTCTTCATTGGAGGATTCTCTTCTCCCAATATTTCCACTAAAGTGTGAATAAACGTGCCAAAATAATATATTTTAATCTATTATGCCCATTGAAATGAATTAATTATGTGGTCCCCACTTAATTATGTTCATGTCGTTGGTACAATTATTCGAAATTCAAAAAGAGAAAAGGATCTCCACCAAATTAATTGCACGAGAGGTTGGCATATCAAATTTGGGGAGTTTAGAGGGGGTTAGAGGCCTGGTTGGTCCCCACCTAATTAAACATAAAGAGGGTCAAGGGGGGGTTCCTTAAAATAATTGGTGGTTTTGAGGAGGTTTTATCCTCCTCCATTAAGATGGGAGTTAGATACCAAGAGGCTCTCCCTCATTAATGACAGATAGTTGATTGGTTTCCTCCCCTCCCATTAAATGGTGGGGGGGGGGGTAAAGCCTCGTGTGGACCCCACGTCATAACCTCTTGCGGGAGGTTATGCTGCTTAGGTGGTCCCTGCCCCAATTATCCTCCCATTGGAGGTTAGTGTGTGGCAGTCCCACCACAAACTACCATGTAGAGCTTTTAACCAACTTTACCACATGGCTTGGGTTCAACAAAAATATACTAAGTTGTCACTTATTTTATTTTATATAACCACGTGAATCATAAAAACCAACTCTCATACCCGATCATCCACTGTCTGGTTGAAAGTCTTCCCAAGAGAAAACTAGTGCTGCAAGTTCAACGGTGCCCTCAGATTTCAATTCCAAGAACTCGTTTAAAAGTTATAAACTCTCGCTCGTACCTTTACTGAACGTACCCGGACAAAATATCAGAAATTGATTATGGGCACCCCGGGCCTCAAAATCATGCACCGTCAGAAACTGTGAACTCATTAATTTCCCACGTATTTTTAAAAAATACATGGAATTATGGGTCTTTACTTTGATTCTATATATATATATATACTACTATATTGGATATTAGATCCTACATAGATAACATTGGAATGTTGTTTAATGATATAGTGTGGATTCAATAACTCATATAATCTCTTAAATTAAAGGGGGTTCATTAACTTCCACTAATACAACATATTAGTGGGAGTATTGAACCCCTTATAATTTAAGAAATCAGAGGGTTTTGTGAACCCCTTATAATATATAACATTGGATGGGTTTTTGGAACCTCATCTAATTTATGAAATTAGAGTGGGCTATGAAGCACCTTTAATTTATGAAATTAGTGGGGGTTCATAGTCTGCCTATAATCCCTTTGATTAGAGGATCTTTTATACCTCTCTAAATTGTAATTTATTTTATAAAATAGATGAAATATTAATTAAAATTCTAGAAATTATATGTCTATGTGCGCATGTGTGTGCATATATATATATGTATAATATAAACAGATTATATAAATGTATTTAAATGCATTTTAAACACACATATATAAATTATAAAAATACTTTAAATAAATAATTTTACATATAAAAAAAGTTTAACATATATAAATATTGGAAGACATAATATTAATGTAATTATAAATATATTTATTCCAATAAATAAAATTTATATTAGTTTTATAAATAATATTTATTTATACTATGATTTAATTTTTAAAAATATAACTTCTAATACATTTTTATTCTATATTTATATAAAAATACATTTATATTATATTAAGTTTTAAAAAATACAATATATAAATAATGAAATATAAATATATACTATATTACTATATTATAAATATTTTATTATATATACATTTATTTATTATTTAACTATTATATATATATTTTACTGTAGAATAATAAATATAAATTAATTTAGAATATATATCATTTAATTGTATTATATATTTCTCGTTATATTAATGTATTAAATTGTATTTATTTTTAAAAAAAAATTAATTTAATTATTTTATGTACATTTATATATTTTTATTTGTATAATTTGTATTTTATATAATATAAATTATATATAATTTAAAAGTATAAACATATTATTTAATTATATACAGAAATATTTATAGTATAAGTTTTCTAATTGGAAATATAGTATTTAGAAACATGGACCATTTGAATGTAACGCCCCGACCCCAGCTACCCAGAGTCGGTGCATTACTTCGTAACATTGGCATGATCACAAGAAAGATCAAATCTCGAAAGACCGATTGGTTTAGTAGCCTTGGAAACACTAGATATAATCATATTGTTTTACATTACTTTTCAAAGTGAAAAACTACTACAACAACAAAGTCTTCATATCCACACTATTAACCCCTCATAAAATCCCTGCAGGTCATTCATAACTTACTTCTTCACATCCTGGGAAAAATAAAACATAGAAAAGGGGTGAGCTCAAATGCCCAGTAAGGATAACAATATAGCAGAAACTTTCACAAATAAGAATAAACATTTAAGGCAATGCATTACTAAAACAAAAGCCTTTTAAACTTGAACTTCAACATAGTATGGCAAAAGTAAAAATGAAATAATGCCATTTACTTATTCACATGGATATTCTACTAATCGAATAATCACATGCAAAAATCAATAACCACTTTCATAATGTTGGAATGCATAATGCCAGACTATCATAACCACATAGCCAAGGCCTCGTGCCAAGACTACAAATAAGATTTTGTCAAGGCCTTGTGCCAAGACACTAGTTTGTCTCATGAGACCTACCGATGCATCGAGGAGCTATAGCGGGCTCCACCCGTCACTTATTAAGTCAAATGCATTCCCATATGAAAAGGTTTAAACATAACATAAACATTCGTATTAAAACTAGCATACGAAATGTCAATACTTTCACAATAAACTATGAATGGTATAAAAATAGCACATCCACAGTCAAACATATCACAAAACCTTCAATACAATATAGAAGTTTTGTATCATAATAAATCAACTTCAAATAATCTTAAAATCCATCAAAGGATGTTGACATAGATGAAATCAAAATTCTTTTTAAAGAAATATCTCCTTTTATTTTGAAATAATTTAAGATCCATATAAAATAAAACATTTTCTTTGAAAATATTCTTATAAGCTTGTAAGGAAAGCTTTGAAGATTTTATAACGGCGTAAAATAACCGCACCCGCCGTATAAGTTAAAAAAAACATTCTTACCTCAATTCTGTCGAAAAGGTTAAAAAGGACCTTGTTTTGAAAACGACGGAAAGATTCCTTTATAAACCTCTTATAAAAAGTCAAAAAAAAAGGTATAAATGACTTTAACCCATATTCTTGTAAATAGTAAAAATGTTTTGAAATACATTTTTAAGAAACATGGATGTGGATGATAAAGAGATCCCAGTAGATTATTACATATAAACAACCTCAGATAATGAAGAGATTGTGAAATAACCCTTACCTTGTACTTTTCCTTGGTTGGGGTAGGTTAACCTCCTATATAATGGTGAAATAATTGTTATTAAATTATACAAGAATCATATATATTAATATGATATCATATATGATCTTTTAACATTGATTTATTAATAATATCTTAGAATTATCATCGTTTCGGGTGTTAACTTACTCATTTTCTTTTATATGTTTTGTTACATAAGCCATGTTTGTTGTATCTTATTCATATCCAGAATGATATCAAGTCCTTAAACATCATTTTTAAATTATAAAATGATAATTATACTTGAATGGATACGATGGAGAATGAATCTCATCGCGTTCGTGGAGACGGTAGTCTGTACGTACGCACGAGCGACAATATCATTCTTTTGATATTAAAATAATATATAAATGAATGGTATATCATATATACAGAATCATTAACATGTTATATTTATTATTTACATGAGTTACACATCATTATTATACCCATCCAAATAATATTATATTGAATAACAATTACACCACGACGTGGAGACGGTAAGCCGTACGTACGCACGTATGGTGACATGTTATTCAAAGGGTGGATAGAATACTGAATATGGTTGTACCATACTTATAATAACATCACAGTATATGTGAGATACTGGAGTTATTATTTTATAATGGTAAGAACAAAGGAAGAAGAAGTGGAAGAAGAAATGAACTTAGAAAAGGGTGGTGAAATCATTACCTCTTCTTCGGGTTCTTCCTTTTGATTTGATCAAAAGGGCTCCTTAGGTTGGATTTCTGATCAAACTAAGGCCTCTAGGTTGTTGTGAGGGATGTTGGGAGATTATTTGGGCAGAGTTTGGCCGAACCAAAAGGCTTTAGAGGTGTGAAGAAATGAGAAGGAGGAGTGCCCTTTTATAAGAGGGGTGAGGGGCACCTTTGGAAAAGCTAGAAATATTAATTTATAATAAATTCATATTCGGTTTCTAATGGCTCCAAAGTTGACTATTCAAAGGTTAAGGTGGGGATAGGTCGAAAACCACTCAACCAATAGAATTTAGACAGGTTTGGGTACTTATATTAACCTTATCTTTAAGTATTAACTCTAAGTTAATTAGTTTCACTTTTACAATGTCTCTTTGTATTTTTATATAATATGGTTAATAAACTTACTATATACATCCAAGCGACCCCCAAGTGGTCCATTAATGAGGAACCTATCATAATATAAGTCTCTTTGCCGAACCTTAGATTTTTATGAATTTAATATCAATTAATAATATAATATTTGTTTTAAGAACTCTTTTATGTCAATTTTGACACTATTCAATAGTTGATTTTTGTGAAACTCATAACAGATTGATTACTTCGAAAAAAGTCAATTAAATCAATCCTAATATATCATATTATCCTAGAAAATTAGTTTAATTCATTAAAAGTTTCATATTATATTTATTTGGGTATTTATAATATCAATTATTTTAATTTTTCACTATTATAGTAATTACTGCATAATCATTGTGTCATAAATTAAATAAATTATTTAATGTCTAAAACTTATAAATAAAATATCATTATGTAGGAAATCTTTTTAGCTTTCAAATGAATATTTATAATCTAAAATCCAACATGTATAACCCTATGTAAAAATTGTTCTTCTAAAAGATGTAAGCTTATGCCATTTTTATTTTTATTTTAACTTTATTAATATAATGTGTCCCTACCACATACAAGTGGCTCCAAGGGGTCCCCAAATTGACCCAAGGATGCCCATGGTCGGGTATGTGTCCACCAATAAGGTTAGGGCACGTTTTAGGGTAATTTTGTATTGTTATAATATTATTTTTTACCCTTATTTACCGGATTTACCCTTTATCCATGGTAAATAAAATATTTACCGCAGTAATTATTCAAAATGTCTAAAAATAAAATTTACCTATTTACACAATTTGAACATCCTGATTCCAAATATGGAATCCATTTTTCTAAATTCAAAACACAGAAGTGGCAGAAATTAATTTAAAATTAATTCCCGCTGTCAAAACAAAAAGCGTGTTTTTAAGAGATAATAACTATCAAAAGATTGACACTTGTTTATGTTTGGTTTAATTGTAAAATTATGTCCAATGACCAACATTATATTAAACGGTAAAAATATATTCCAAATATACTTTAAAACCACTCAAATTCATAATTTATCACTATTAATTATTTTGATTAAAAAAGTTGTTTTTAATTAAAATTTAGTAATTTTCACTATTCATCAAAATATGAAAGTTATCCGAAATGTACCAAAATTTCACCTTAGGCTAAATTCGATATTCCGAATCCAAAAATGAAGTCCATTTTCAAATATAAAATATATATAATTTCAAAAAGTAGATATTACTATTCATAACGGCTAGTTTGATTGGTTGTGGTGTGTGTTAAAACTCGACGTTGCGTACAACACACGCTACTGTTTTATTCAAAGGAAAGCGTACCGTGGAAGCTTGGGATGTTTCATTTTAAATTTTTTGATGTCCCCATTAAGTCAAAAAGTTTAAAATATAGTATTTAAAAAGGGTTCACTATTAAAGTTGATAAAAGTGCAATACTGAAAATGAATTTGTTCTTGCATTATATCTAAGAAACTCATAATATGGATTCTAAAATTATAAGGATTATATAAACATTAAAATTTATCTAATACTATTCATAACCTCTTTTGAACGGCTTGTTTGGTAAGTCATGGTGTGCTTGAACATTGTGTTTCATGTAGTGAAAGTTATTGAATTATTTTGAAGAACTAACACACTATGAAATCTTGGGGTGTTACATTCTCCCCTCCTTCAATAAATTGTGTCCTCGCAATTTGAAATTGTTCTTTGAAAATAAATGGTTGAAAATAGATAATGTATATGTGGGAAAACCCACATCGGAAATTGGGTTACTAAAATTTAGTCTTAATATGAGGAAAAGAGAAATGAAAGGGTCACCACCAAATTATGATCTCGATTAGGAGAACATTGGTGGCAATTAGAGACATATAATTGGAGGAAAAACGTAAATATTTATAGGTGGTGATTGAGGTCGTCAATCACAAACAAGTGTAAAATTGAGGTCCTTAAATTCATCAATCTATGATGATTTGAAATACCATCGGTTCAACAAAACATAGGGTATTAGGATAACACATTTTTGACGTTTCAAAATATCTTAGTTGAAATCCCACATCGAAAAATGAATTAATGAGGCCTCTTTTTAAAATAAAGAGTGGAAAGTATAAAGATTACCGAAAATAACACATACTAGGGTTCCATGTAGGAAAATATGGATATGGAAGAGAAATCTAACCATCAATTATATGATGGAGAGTGGTAGAGAACATGGCTATGAAAAGGCCAACAATCCCAAAGCCATAAATTAGTGATGATTTAAGGTACCATCTAGGACAACATTTTTGTTCTAAGTTCCTTTTATTAATGTTGAGGAATTTATTTATGAGATTGGCTAAGATCATAAGGAGATATAATTACATTATAATTATACTTTTATCCATTAATAAGTTTCTACCACAAATTCATCTTTCACTCTAAAAGATAATAGAACGTAAAAAAAATTTCTATTTATACTATTCGTACAGGGTTCCAAAATAAATGAATTTATAATTCATCTACCAGATCTTTTAAAAAAAACTACATTATTTAATCCAAGACATCTCGTGGGCCAGTGGTAGGTGATACACTCTTGTCGCCCTTCGGTTGCGGGTTCAAGTCTTGCAGCCTTGCCGGACGCGACGGGTTGCCGCCCGACCTCCGGGTTGTCCTTTTATGGCAATCCAAAATAATCCAAACTAGAACTATCCAAAATACTTCTGTCCAAACTCACAGTCCAACATTTATAAGGAAGGTAAGAATAATGTAGATCCTTTTTACCCCATAATAGCATATGAATACCTTCATCTTGTATTCTTTTAATACACTGAAACATCCTGAATTACCATATTCCTTATTGATTACATTCATTCTCCCTTATTCCATATAGAATGCTGGATATACTTCATCAATCCAAAAATGTTTTAAACCCCAACAATAATGGAATATACAAATCATTAATCAGTTCCAAGGTAGTCAAGAATATCCAATATAATTTATCCAAAACAATCACATATTATTCCAAAATCACTACCTCAGTATCAGAACTATATTGTGATTTATCATTATCTCAACCATATATTTTCCAAAAATTTATCCTGCTATTGAGTCACTTTTCTTTGTTCCACACAATCTCAAGTCCTTAATGAAATAGTACTGCAGTACAATCCTTATATACTCCATAATTATTATAATGAGTACATTGTTGATACAACACTCAATTGACATAATCAACATAAGAACTCTAATCACTCCTCTTCATCTGTGGTAGTATCATAACTTGGTTATTATCCAATAACATCATTTGCGGCATAGTCTAATGACTGGGACATAGGTTCGCGTAGTGTCCAAACTCCTTGCAAATGAAGCATTGTACATTTGAAACCATTTTCTTACCCTTGCAGTCATGTACTTTGTGCCCTTTTCCTCCACACTTATAACAAACACCCATTCCTTTCAGGCAAGTTCCAGGGTGTTTCTTTCCACAGTTACCACATATGGGAAAATTCTTCTTTTCCCTCTTCCCTTTATCCATCTTTCTCTCTTCCATCCTTTTCTTCTCTTGCTTCCCTTCAAAGCCATAGGACTCAGTAAACTCTTTACTTATCTTATCAACACATGATATTATTTCTTCATATGATGATAATACATGGGAGACTATTTCTCTTATAAATTCTAGCTTAAGACCATGAAATATATGATCCTTTCTTCTCTTTGGATCATGTGCATTTCTGGAGTTCTCATTCCTTCTACTGGGCGCCATTTCTAAACAATGGAATACACTAGATCAGTTTATGAATACATAATCCCATACTTATAATACACTTAACATAAATTGAACTATTTATGGATATAATCCATAATCATAAAAATGTCTCATTTGAGGATGTATATACTCATAAACCCTTCATAATGATTTGTAAAGAAAATGAGAGTTATCCTAAGCATATCCCCCAGGAGTGTCGTAACCAAGAGTGCAGCAAGGCCCGTTGTCGTGCACCAGTTCCCGTTCGAGTCTAGCTCAAAGCGGTGTTTTCGGGTTTTACCCCTAGGTACATATGTGCCAGAGCCGCCTCTACCTGCTCGTATCCAGACAGGGATGTATTGCTCGGAAAACTCACAAAGTCTCTACAATACCAAAATTCTAGGAAGTTCTTCTATACTAATCCTCAAAGTTCATCTTAGGTCTACGTGCTCTAATCAGAGTTTATCTAAATCTAGCTTCCAAGGTTTGTACTAAACTTCCTCTGATACCAACTGTAACGCCCCGACCCCAGCTACCCAGAGTCGGTGCATTACTTCGTAACATTGGCATGATCACAAGAAAGATCAAATCTCGAAAGACCGATTGGTTTAGTAGCCTTGGAAACACTAGATATAATCATATTGTTTTACATTACTTTTCAAAGTGAAAAACTACTACAACAACAAAGTCTTCATATCCACACTATTAACCCCTCATAAAATCCCTGCAGGTCATTCATAACTTACTTCTTCACATCCTGGGAAAAATAAAACATAGAAAAGGGGTGAGCTCAAATGCCCAGTAAGGATAACAATATAGCAGAAACTTTCACAAATAAGAATAAACATTTAAGGCAATGCATTACTAAAACAAAAGCCTTTTAAACTTGAACTTCAACATAGTATGGAAAAAGTAAAAATGAAATAATGCCATTTACTTATTCACATGGATATTCTACTAATCGAATAATCACATGCAAAAATCAATAACCACTTTCATAATGTTGGAATGCATAATGCCAGACTATCATAACCACATAGCCAAGGCCTCGTGCCAAGACTACAAATAAGATTTTGTCAAGGCCTTGTGCCAAGACACTAGTTTGTCTCATGAGACCTACCGATGCATCGAGGAGCTATATCGGGCTCCACCCGTCACTTATTAAGTCCAATGCATTCCCATATGAAAAGGTTTAAACATAACATAAACATTCGTATTAAAACTAGCATACGAAATGTCAATACTTTCACAATAAACTATGAATGGTATAAAAATAGCACATCCACAGTCAAACATATCACAAAACCTTCAATACAATATAGAAGTTTTGTATCATAATAAATCAACTTCAAATAATCTTAAAATCCATCAAAGGATGTTGACATAGATGAAATCAAAATTCTTTTTAAAGAAATATCTCCTTTTATTTTGAAATCATTTAAGATCCATATAAAATAAAACATTTTCTTTGAAAATATTCTTATAAGCTTGTAAGGAAAGCTTTGAAGATTTTATAACGGCGTAAAATAACCGCACCCGCCGTATAAGTTAAAAAAAACATTCTTACCTCAATTCTGTCAAAAAGGTTAAAAAGGACCTTGTTTTGAAAACGACTGAAAGATTCCTTTATAAACCTCTTATAAAAAGTCAAAAAAAAGGTATAAATGACTTTAACCCATATTCTTGTAAATAGTAAAAATGTTTTGAAATACATTTTTAAGAAACATGGATGTGGATGATAAAGAGATCCCAGTAGATTATTACATATAAACAACCTCGGATAATGAAGAGATTGTGAAATAACCCTTACCTTGTACTTTTCCTTGGTTGGGGTAGGTTAAACTCATGTATAATGGTGAAATAATTGTTATTAAATTATACAAGAATCATATATATTAATATGATATCATATATGATCTTTTAACATTGATTTATTAATAATATCTTAGAATTATCATCGTTTCGGGTGTTAACTTACTCATTTTCTTTTATATGTTTTGTTACATAAGCCATGTTTGTTGTATCTTATTCATATCCAGAATGATATCAAGTCCTTAAACATCATTTTTAAATTATAAAATGATAATTATACTTGAATGGATACGATGGAGAATGAATCTCATCGCGTTCGTGGAGACGGTAGTCCGTACGTACGCACGAGCGACAATATCATTCTTTTGATATTAAAATAATATATAAATGAATGGTATATCATATATACAGAATCATTAACATGTTATATTTATTATTTAAATGAGTTACACATCATTATTATACCCATCCAAATAATATTATATTGAATAACAATTACACCACGACGTGGAGACGGTAAGCCGTACGTACGCACGTATGGTGACATGTTATTCAAAGGGTGGATAGAATACTGAATATGGTTGTACCATACTTATAATAACATCACAGTATATGTGAGATACTGGAGTTATTATTTTAGAATGGTAAGAACAAAGGAAGAAGAAGTGGAAGAAGAAATGAACTTAGAAAAGGGTGGTGAAATCATTACCTCTTCTTCGGGTTCTTCCTTTTGATTTGATCAAAAGGGATCCTTAGGTTGGATTTCTGATCAAACTAAGGCCTCTAGGTTGTAGTGAGGGATGTTGGGAGATTATTTGGGCAGAGTTTGGCCGAACCAAAAGGATTTAGAGGTGTGAAGAAATGAGAAGGAGGAGTGCCCTTTTATAAGAGGGGTGAGGGGCACCTTTGGAAAAGCTAGAAATATTAATTTATAATAAATTCATATTCGGTTTCTAATGGCTCCAAAGTTGACTATTCAAAGGTTAAGGTGGGGATAGGTCGAAAACCACTCAACCAATAGAATTTAGACAGGTTTGGGTACTTATATTAACCTTATCTTTAAGTATTAACTCTAAGTTAATTAGTTTCACTTTTACAATGTCTCTTTGTATTTTTATATAATATGGTTAATAAACTTACTATATACATCCAAGCGACCCCCAAGTGGTCCATTAATGAGGAACCTATCATAATATAAGTCTCTTGGCCGAACCTTATATTTTTATGAATTTAATATCAATTAATAATATAATATTTGTTTTAAGAACTCTTTTATGTCAATTTTGACACTATTCAATAGTTGATTTTTGTGAAACTCATAACAGATTGATTACTTCGAAAAAAGTCAATTAAATCAATCCTAATATATCATATTATCCTAGAAAATTAGTTTAATTCATTAAAAGTTTCATATTATATTTATTTGGGTATTTATAATATCAATTATTTTAATTTTTCACTATTATAGTAATTACTGCATCATCATTGTGTCATAAATTAAATAAATTATTTAATGTCTAAAACTTATAAATAAAATATCATTATGTAGGAAATCTTTTATCTTTCTAATGAATATTTATAATCGAAAATCCAACATGTATAACCCTATGTAAAAATTGTTCTTCTAAAAGATGTAAGCTTATGCCATTTTTATTTTTATTTTAACTTTATTAATATAATGTGTCCCTACCACATACAAGTGGCTCCAAGGGGTCCCCAAATTGACCCAAGGATGCCCATGGTCGGGTATGTGTCCACCAATAAGGTTAGGGCACGTTTTAGGGTAATTTTGTATTATTATAATATTATGTTTTACCCTTATTTACCGGATTTACCCTTTAACCATGGTAAATAAAATATTTACCGCAGTAATTATTCAAAATGTCTAAAAATAAAATTTACCTATTTACACAATTTGAACATCCTGATTCCAAATATGGAATCCATTTTTCTAAATTCAAAACACAGAAGTGGCAGAAATTAATTTAAAATTAATTCCCGCTGTCAAAACAAAAAGCGTGTTTTTAAGAGATAATAACTATCAAAAGATTGACACTTGTTTATGTTTGGTTTAATTGTAAAATTATGTCCAATGACCAACATTATATTAAACGGTAAAAATATATTCCAAATATACTTTAAAACCACTCAAATTCATAATTTATCACTATTAATTATTTTGATTAAAAAAGTTGTTTTTAATTAAAATTTAGTAATTTTCACTATTCATCAAAATATGAAAGTTATCCGAAATGTACCAAAATTTCACCTTAGGCTAAATTCGATATTCCGAATCCAAAAATGAAGTCCATTTTCAAATATAAAATATATATAATTTCAAAAAGTAGATATTACTATTCATAACGGCTAGTTTGATCGGTTGTGGTGTGTGTTAAAACTCGACGTTGCGTACAACTCACGCTACTGTTTTATTCAAAGGAAAGCGTACCGTGGAAGCTTGGGATGTTTCATTTTAAATTTTTTGATGTCCCCATTTAGTCAAAAAGTTTAAAATATAGTATTTAAAAAGGGTTCACTATTAAAGTTGATAAAAGTGCAATACTGAAAATGAATTTGTTCTTGCATTATATCTAAGAAACTCATAATATGGATTCTAAAATTATAAGGATTATATAAACATTAAAATTTATCTAATACTATTCATAACCTCTTTTGAACGGCTTGTTTGGTAAGTCATGGTGTGCTTGAACATTGTGTTGCATGTAGTGAAAGTTATTGAATTATTTTGAAGAACTAACACACTATGAAATCTTGGGGTGTTACATTGAATATGGTCCTTGAAAGAATATATAGCAGTTAAACTGATTTCATGAATTTTTTATTAATAAATTTAATATAGTATAACTCAAAATGAAAACATTTATTGTCAAATATGATATATATATATATATGTATGTATGTATATATATCTATTATTTATAAGTATTTATGTTATTATTTTTAAAATATGATAGGATGTATATATTCAATTCAAATGATTACTTCAATATCAATAGACTTGTAAAATTAAATTCTATAATATTAATAATTAATTTTAACAGAAATTGATAGAATATATTATGTATAAAATTATAATTTTTTTACTGAACAGAATTAATATGGTTTTTATTTTATAATTATAAAATAAATTTATCATTTAATTTTTTTTAACCAACAATATTAAAATTTGATTTTGGTATGAAATAATTCTATAAATAAAATGTTAAAAACCGCCAATTTCCAAAAAAGAAATTATTCATTATATTTTTTTCATTTTATAGATTAATATTAAAAAAAATATTGAACTGGGTAAAATGTAAATCATTTTTGAATTTATTATTTCTATATTAGTTTTGGATTAAATTTTGTGAATTTTAAGAAACAAATAATTTTTAGTTGAATACTGAAAATATCATTTTCAAAAATACTACCACTATTTTTAGATGATAAGTATATAAGTATGACATGATGATTTATGAAACCATTATATATACCAAATTTATAATTTATTGTTGTCATTATAAATTTAACAATACTAAATTTAGCTTACAATACCAAAATTGATATTTAAAAATTACATTTATTTTTCCTCTAAATGTTTATATAAAATATACATTTATTTGTTTTGAAATTATATTTTGTTACTTTTAGAAATTGAAACTAATGAAATGGGTTTAAAATTATTAAATTTAACCTCCATATTTTAGAATAGGAAACAAATTATATTTTCGGTACTAATGATTATTTATATGGGTAAAAACTAGTTTCCAATATAGAAACTAATATTTTAAAACTAATAAACCATGGGGTCAATGTATTGAAACATGTTACAAATTTTTGGATCACTTTGGGATGATCTCACTGAGAGGGGGGTGATTCAGCATGGGATGTAATTTTTTTAACTGTAAATAAATTATATCATCGTATACCTATGTGAATTATTCAGTTAATATTTCTCTTTTCATATTCACATATAGTTAGCATTCGTGAACATAAAACTATAAAGAATAAGGACCACCATGATATATTACCAAGGATTTCAAAAAATTTGTACAACTACATCCCTCATGTAAAATGATTATTTCCCTACTCAAAAAAATATTTCATTAAATTTTCATTAACAAAATATGAAATGGTATGACCTAGAACCTATTCAGTTGTACCGATCCATGCACAATACAAGATTAATAATTAATGAACAATATTACTAGATATTATCATGTACCTTAAATGGTATTAATAATGTACAATCAATATTCATATAAATAATCCAATTAATCTGGTCATCTTCTCGAAAATACGATAATAAATTTGACTTTTTAAAATTCAGAAATTAATAAATGATTGAGTTATTCTATCTTGAATTATAATAAATTTATTAATAGAAGATATATTATTCTTCATTGGTTTCTATAATATTAATATTATAATGGAGAGGAATATCATATTCAGTCAGCTAAATGATAATAAAAATTAGAATTCTAATTGAAAAATCATCTTATACCTCTGATATTGGAACAATGAAATGTGGAATAGAATTTAATACAAACTTATTAAATAACAATGTTGTGGACTGAGTTTTCCTTTCCACTTCTAAATAAGTATCATTCTTATACAACTAACACTAAATAAATGTTTCATGTTATGTTTTATCATGTTACCATTTCATATAATTACCATCATACCCCTAGCACATCCCAAGTGATAAATTTATTATTTTATGTGATTTACATCGGATTATGTTCTTCATCAAAATAGCTCAACATATTCACTCACATTATTTTATATCAAAGTCACACAAAATATATATTTTATATATTATATTATATCAATACTTCTTTTTGAATTTCATGTGCTCAAGCATTATCATATCCAATCTGAAAAATTTATCCTTAATATTCTACTAATCTAGAACCCAATACTAGATTTCTTAGATCTCCATCACATAAAGGTAAACATTGTTCTATTTGTTTTTACAAATAAATTTTCATAATATCATATACACAAGGACACTTCATTCTTTTTCATATAAGTCAATGTACATGACTTATTTTAACTTTCACAAACCAATAATGGAACAATATTGCCTTATTTGTAAGATAAATATATAATACACATGATCCTTATATAATATTGCACTTTTGTACATAGATTTTGATAATATTATATTTTTTTTCTTCTAAACCTCAAGTGTTATTAAAATAATAATTACTATATTGTTTATTATTTACATATTAAGAAGTTATTTTCAAAGATCCCATTCCAACAAATGAGTTCAAGGAACTCCTCATTCACTCAAACAATTTTTCATTGGAATGATGGTGAGTATTTGTTTTTAGAAAACTCTATATAATTTTACCTTTTAACATTACTTTAGATTCTTGGTATATATAAGTTAAATATTCCAATTCTAATCCATGTAACCACTAAAAAATATCTGAGTTCCATGCTACATCTATTAAAATAGAGAATCAATGAAAATTTTAACATCATTGAATATTTTTTTATTTTAAACATCCCATAACTTCTGTGATTATGAGAATGTTGGAAACTATTCATATTCGATAAAAACAATTTCCAGGATAAATGAGTCGCATACATGAATGAAAAACATATTCATTATTTCATGAACCCTTACTCTCTCAAATGATCTCCACTTCATCATCTTCTGTTGGTAGTGATATTATCTTTTAACAAATTGTTTCAAATAAAATGAAACATATTTAAATGATGATAAATATAATTCATGTTTCCTGTTTTCAAGAAATATAATTTTTGTTTATTTGTGGATTTTTTATATGTTGTTTTTTTCCGGTGAAAGGAATCCGAGAAATCAAATAAGGGCTACTGCGAGGTTCAAGAGGATCATGTAATGATTAGACAGTAGATATTATATATATTTAATTGAATATGTTATATTATAAACTACATTAATAGTGGAAAATTACGTATATTTTTTGTGTACCATATCTTTTTTGAACATGGTTATGCTTTAAAATATATTTTCGTTTGTTCCCATTGATTTCTTGAGTCCTTAGTGGGGTCATAAATTGATTACACTTCACACGCATTCCCACATAAACCATACCCCATTATTTGGTTGTTCATTGATCCTTCACTTTTTTTCTTTGTAGGAATTCTTTGTTCAGACCCATGTGGTTAACCCCTAGGTCCCACATGTGTGGTTGAGGGAGTTTATGGCCATCCATGTGATAAAAATTTCTTTATAAAAATTCACACTCAAAAAACATATTATAGTTCATATTTATGAAATTTGATATCCAATTTGAATTCCTACTGAAAAAAAATTCATCACGTAAAAATATAAATTAATTTTTATCATTTAATTTTAAAATATTACATTTAAAATATTTAATTATTCATGAAAATAAATATAAAATTTTTATGTACTTATACTAAAATATCTCTAAACATAGTTCAAAATCATTCAATGAATAAAAAATATGGGATGAATCATTTTAATTCATTATTGTATTTATAAAATATTCCAATACCCGGAACATTTATCACAAGACCTTGATACTGAATAATGATTTAAAAATAATGAAAAAATATTATCTTCATCCAAAATATAATATATTAACATAGATCATTCATAGAAGAAAATCATATTTTATAACATTTATAGAGTTTATTGTAGAATTCCAAACAATACTTTTTTAGCTACTCATATTGACATCATGTAATTTATCAACTTACTAATTCATTGAAAACAAATTTGACAAAATGAAAAATAAGATGATAAAAAAACATTGTTTTAATTGAGTGGTTGAGATACTAATGACCATATATCATCAACCTCTAAATTATTTTCATTTTTAGAAACACATGAAATGTATAACATATTATCTCTTTATATAATGTTATTATATCTATAAAAAATTTCATTCTCAACACATATAAAATGGGTCTTCCACCACCACTTCAAGAATAATATATTAATTAACATTATTATTGAAAATAATCTATATTTTCTTCATATATATTCATATTTTACATAATTATTCATAAGTTCAGTTATATTGGCGAACATATTCCATTTCAAAGAAGAACATCCAGATAATTTTTATAATCTGAAAGTATATATTCATAATAATGTAATATTTTTCCTTCTATCCCACTTTTTTATAAACATATATCATGTATATTTACATGATAAATTTTGTATTTGCTATATATTAAAAAAATTATCTTTATGGGACATATATAGAGATGTAAAATATATTGTGTTCCTCTATACCCTCAAGCTAATAGAAAACTCAAAATGTGCGTATCTGTGCACTTCCGCCTCCACGATGTAAAATAATCTATTTTCATCCACGACATTAATGTATAGTCCTAATAATTAATTTAATATATAATTATGATTTTGATTATTATTTTTTAAATAATTATACATATCACAACATTTACAAATTATATGGAATAAAATTTCATCATCTCTTCATATGCACAAACTACCACTCTCAAGGAATGATGTATTTAATATCATATTACCTTTTTTCTAGGTTGGTTTTAATATTGGTATTAATACATATGTATTATGGTTATGAAATTATTAATTTTATGGAAAAACAAATTAGAATTTTTTTTAATAATATGTGGAAAAAATCGTTGAAATAAAATTTTTAATATGTTAATATAAAGGGAAAAAATTATTTCTTCACATTATGTAATAACATTTTATAGGTTATATACTTCTTATAATTCATTAAAATTATGATATAAAAATATAATAAACACTAAATATTGTCATTATTTTATATTAAAATATATCACATCATAATCATACAAAAATTATGGTTTAACCATGTTTGGGTTAGTCTAACCACATACGTAAACTATGACTTAAATTAATATATCATATAACTATAAAAAAATATTTACTAATAACATATGATAAAAATAATTAAATAATTATTTTATGTTCTTTTTTGAGAAGTAATTTTCATAGTGAACTAATTTATTATGACACAATCATTAATTCATTAAAAATCATTAAATCATAATGATAATCGAATTAATTTTATAGATTTTTTTTAAAAATAAACTATATTGAATATATAAAAATATATATTAATGAATATAAAGTACTATAGTATCTATAATCAACAATGAATGATGATATTTTGTAGAATAATGTATAAAACTCAATGATAACATACCAAGTTCAAAACAGTCTTGATTACTCTCCCTAATATTGAAACATATTAATAAATATATAGTATAAAAATAAAAGAAATATAAATTATGTTTATAAAAATTTATAGGTATGAATTAGGTTCCTAAATAGATGATAATTATTTTTATTTATACTTGAGTTTAAATCAGATATATGGATATTAAGAATAATGCTAATGGTCTATTTTTTCTAATTTTCACCACTTGTGACATATAGCCTAATATATAACATTTTTTCATTAAAATGGAATTTCTGGTAAATATGGAATATATTTCACCATATTCATTTAAATGATCGGGATTGATGAAATATATCATTTTCTTTTTTAAATATAGTTTGATTCAGAATATTTTAATGTCGAATGTGGTTTGTTTACAATGTTACTCAAATTGTGTGGGTTTCGATGCACATATTATTTTCATATAAATATTTTATATTAAATATAATCTGTATGGGGATTTTTTTTGGTTTTGAAAAAACAACACTAGGTTTTTTACCTATACATGTGGTTCCAAAACGTCGGTATTGCACAAAAACACATGGGTATAGGATATGCCCACAATTATATGGTCCTTCAAGAACAAAAAAATCAGTATACACCTATACTGAAATTTTTTAATGTTTTTTATATGACTTTTGTATTTTCATACCTATAAACACTATTTCAAAATTCCTGGATATAGATCATTTATTAATGAAATAGTGATTTAATCCCAGCGTCGTCCCATTATAGTGCAACAACTTTACCACTAATGTATTACACATTTTATGTTAGTATATACAAAATATATATATTATAATATATAATAACATATATTTGTAATAATATTAAAATATTTATAAATTTTTTTATTTTATTAAAAAATAATTGGCCAACCTATACCCACGAGTTGGTCAAACATTGTGTATATCTCATGTTTTTTCCCATGCGAAATCTATTTCCACTATTAATGAAACTATGATTATAGACCTACATATATCGAATGTTTTTTAGAACCGCGGGTATAGGTTTTAACACACTAGAAACAATAGTTTGTGAGATAATAAATTTCTAAAATAGTGATGCGGAGGGGTTTCTCTATTTTATAAAAGTCATAATGATATAAAATAGTTTTTCTCGTATGATTTTAGGCCATGTACACATGTATTTGTGACTCTAGGCCTCTATGTCATGAAAGAGTTGTCTATAATCCCTATTAAAATGATATATTATCATAGAATAAAAAATATTTGATTGGATTTAATAAGAAGGTTTTATTTATGTGATTTCATTTGAAAAGGATATCAAACCCATTTTTGTTATATATGATCATTATTATATAGTACATAATGTATTTCCAAAAAGAAAGTTTATGAAAACAATTTTATTTCTTTGTTTCCATTATGGTTTAATAATTGAATACATTTCATGTGGCATTCATTAATAAATATAACTAGGTTTACGGTCCAATATTTCCCTCAAACAAATTTTTTAATGTTTTTTATTTCATTATATAAGTATTCGAAAGTATTTTTTTAGTGGATCAAATGTGTGGTCATTGATAGTGTGGCTCAAAAAGTTAATTGTTCGTATACTAATTTTTTATTCATATTTTAAAGATATCACAATGTAAGTCATATTCCGATTCTTATGTTATTCTCTCATGGATCATGTTAAAAGAATCATGTTTCCAAACCCTTTCTATTAATATATTATACAACGCCTAGCCATATTTCATGATTTGTGATTTATTAATTTTTTATTATAATATTATAATGTTTTATAGTTATACTAATATACTAATCGGATTATGCCTCTTGATATTTGATTGTTATCACTTATGTTAACTTTTAATGTGCATAGAAGAAGGGTTTAGTAATTTTCAAGGATTGGTTTATTTATTTTATTAGGTATTAGTATTTGAAAAATTTAGTGAAACGCTATGGATACGGTTTTTGGAGGTTAATATCCTAAAATATTGGTAATCTATATGTTGGGTTGTTTTCTAGTTAATAAAATAAATTTTTGGATACAATATGTGGATGTAGGATCTAGCAAAAATGCTCCAAGGGTTACTGTAATATAAAGCGTCATATTGGGTGTTAATTCAAACATCAAGAAACATGTGAAAAAGAGGCCTAACTGCACACCTAGTTCTAGAATAATGGGGGGATGGGCATTGTATAAATAAAATTAAATTTATAAACCATTATTGGTTATTAAAATATATTTAGGATAGATAAAATAATATAAAGTTGATAATTGATAACCTATATTGAAACATAGAGATTAAAAAGTTATGTTATATATTAATTGAAATTTTATATCATATATAATGGGTAAGATTCATTTTGAGTTCATTGATTACAATGATCTTTGTGAATATAATATTTTATGTATCATCACGGTAATTTGGGACCTTTACATTGAGGACTCTGTAAATATTTTCTATATAATTCCACTCAAGGTAACCCATTTTGAACAATGAATGATAATAGATGATCTAATTGTGATATAAGATGAAAAAAGTATAATACATGTTGATATAGAATAATTATATCCTAACATTATCGTGTTATAACATCACACATATTCAAGTAATTTTTGCTTATAATTGTTGATAATAATTATCTTATAATGTTTTATTACTCATGTTAAAAATTTTTCTTTTAATGATGGATTAATCATGATATAATCAAGATATTTATGGGTTTCATATAAAATATTGAAATTGGTTCCTCAAACAACCTAATATTATAAGGGATGGAATGGGGATTCTAAATATTATTTCCAAGTAGTTAACATTTATAATGAATAATAATGTGAAAATAGTTAAAATCCCAATCACACTAAATAAGTTATTTTTTATATGACCCAACCATAAAACATTAAATTTTAATATACATGTACACTAGAAAAATATTATAGTTGTCGAAATGGTATTTTAGGTATAGATTTTAAGAGAATTGGGTCATAAATCTTAACAAAACTCTAATATTAATAAGTGGATACATTCACATAGTATCTATTTTTTCAAAAATGTAATTTTTTTGAAAATGTAACATTTTTTCTATTCAGAAATTTTTTTATGACATTCCAATTGACTTATTCATTATTCCTAGTCATCCTAAAACCCAATTTTTTTTAATATTGTAGGATTAATAGGAATGGATCAGTAAAAGATATATATAAAGAAATTTTGCAGTCTATTAATGAAAATGAAAAACTATAAATTTTTTACATTTCCATTATTATTATTGGGGAATGTAAAATAAATAAAAACGACATTGAAAAAAATACCTTTTTCAGAAATAAAACCATTAAACCCTATAGGCTGAAAGTAGAAATCCTTATAATCTTGTTATAGATTAATATTCATAAATTTTATTTTGTTGGGTTATAAATATCAAGATCCTTGTTAATACATAGGAGAAAACTCCCACAGGTAATGAACTCCTTCTGGAATTTGAGGAAAATTGTCATTAAATAATAATCTATAAGCTATATTAGGATTAGAACTAGTTTATTCTATATTGGGTTCACCAGTCAACATCTATAATATTAAAATAAAATATAATTAACAAAATAGTTTTAATAGTAAATATTTTAATCATAATTCCCCTGAATTTTTTTAACCCATATAAAAAATCACTTTCCATTTTAACCTAAAAATGGGAAAAATTCCCATATATTTTCAATTCTCTTCAAAAAAATAATTTTTTTTGAAATGATTTAATTTTAAAATCACCATGGAATACATTATTTTTATCACTATATAAAATAAATTTATTGATGATAAAAATTATTTTTCATTTCATAAATTTTAAAAATATTATTCCTTATATACCTTCAGTAAAAATTGATCATTTGAAAAATAGTAATATTAATTTGTATAATAAAATTTTTTATTTTCAAAGGTAGTTGAAAAAAAAATATAATATAATTTATGATAATAAATTTATATAATATTTTTAATTACATTGAAACAGATGAAAAATATTTTAAAAGAATACTTTAAAACAATGTTTTTATGAAAAATATGTAACCGTAAATAAAATCATACAAAATAAATTAATTAAATGTGAAATAATAAAATTGTAATTGATATTGGCATGAATAATAGACTTTATTATTTTCATTACATTATCTCTATCCATTTTATTTCATGACTTACGATGTTTTCATTATTTACATAAACATTTAAGTGTATTTTAGATGTTTTATGGACATTCAGCTCATAATCCAAAAATTGAGTTAGTACGATGATCATGGTAAAAGGGGCATTGATTATATGATATAAAAAATTTTATTAGAGAAATTATTATAAATTTTAAACACTAATTTTAAATTTATAATAGTACATGAATTGATTACCTGGAATAAAATTACAGTCCTTTATGCAGGTGGTAGTGAACATGTAAGCATGATCGACATTATAATTTTTTAAAATATATAATGGTAAGAAAGTATATGATATATAATATTTCTTGAATCATAATTATTTATTTAATATCATATATATATTTATATTATACTTTATAATCACCATCATTTTATGTTGGTGATGATAAGAAAAAACATTTCATCATGGAGACTATAATCCTCATGTTTGAACGATTGATGTTTTTATTTCCCTTATGATTTAAAATACATGAAAGAGGGGTTTACAATTGTCCTAATGATATTTTTTTATTTTAATTACTATTATCTTATTAATATACTGTTTTTAATGAGAATTTTAGGAGATAAAAGAATAAATAAACTTTGAATAATCTGGTTAGGAGCTATACCTTCTCCTTAAATAACAGCATTGGATTACAACTTAATAATTCCATATGAGATATTTGGGTTAGACCAGGACCTATATGATGTGTGAAGGAATGTTTTTTGGAACTTTTCGATAGAGGTATTTAAAACATGAATGCAATTATCAAGTAGGATATGATAGGATGTTCCCATCTATAAGTATAGGGAGGGCCGCATGGAACTCATTAATGTATAGAATTTTTATAGATTCACATTCATATTAAATTGGTAAAAAATGAAAAATATTGTATATATTATGATTATGTGATGAAATCATATCATATAGTAATATTTGGACATTTTTATGCCCATTTTCACACTTATCTCTTAGTTTTAATACATTATAAATTATTTGCATGATTACTGTAATATAAATTTTTTCACTCTATTGAATAAATGAATGTTATTATATAAGTAAAATAACCCATATTTTTAAAAACATTTATATGATCAAATATATATAATTCAATTAGAAATAGAAATCATTTTTAAGTATTAAATTAATTATTATTTGACATAATATTCTATTACTGTCATTTTGGGGAGTATTTACATAATTTGACATTAATGACCCCATGAAAGTAATGGAATTCAAACAAAAAAATTTGAACCAAAATACTATGTAATTTTTATATATAAAAATTCCTTACCAAAATAACTAAGTCAAATATAATTACATGTTTTTAAATATTTACATTATTTTTCTATTACATGAATAAGAAATGTGTTAAAATCCCAAAACCATGTGAGGTAATTATTAAATAAATAAAAATTTAAAATATTTATAATCATAATAAAACACTGTTCATATTTAAGATAATTTTTTAGAACAAAACATATCATCTTACTATTCCTAAGACAATAAAAATTCAGATATTCATATAAGAAGAGTTACAGTTTTTTTATATATGAAAGCATATTTAGTTAATTATTAACTAAATGTGGATAAAAATTAAAAATATTCTTAACGGTTATAGTAGTGATTGAAAAAAAATTATTTAATCAAATAATGAAATATTTTAGGGAGATTTTTTCATATCTAATAGTCGTAACCCCATTTTATAATAACTGAGGTGACAAATAGAGTGTAATAACTATTAATGATGACAATAATAAAAGCGATCTATTTATGAAATATGAACCTCATTTTTCAAAATATGAAATCTGTTTTTCATGATTTCATTTTTAGATGTCTAAGAATAATGTTTTGTACAATCACATAAAACACAGGAAAAGACATTTTCATGAAAAATGTGTTTTTATGAAAAAAATTGACCTCGTACCAAAATATAGTATAATGACAGTTCCTATATACATAATTAGATTATTATTAATTACATGAAACATCTATTACGTTAATATCAATGTAAAACATATTTTTTTAATAACATTATTTAATAAAAAAATATGATAGTTTTACAAAAAAAATATAATAAATAAACAAGCCATTAAATTTAACATCTGATATAATATAAAAAATGATGTAATTTCATGTATCATTAAAAAAGAAATTTGAATTCATGGAATCAAACTTGCAATACAAAACTTTTATCAAAAGAAAAAAACAATAAAATACAATCACTAAAAGTATCATGATCCATAACTCATTCTTATGATTCCTTATTCCCATGATATAAACACTCACGTATCAACGATAAGTCTCATTACCATATCCCTAAATGCATTAACCAAATCTACTTGCATACCATTAACATCCTATATAAGGTATGAGATAAACAAAGTAGGCCACCTCAAATTGTGACTATAAATATCTAGTATGTTCACATAATATGGGCAGTGCGCAGATAATAATGTTATCCAGTAATGAATACTATGAAAGGGACAATTCTGGTTCCTGAAGAACACCACACTGAAACTACCTCTTTTGAGATATGTTGGATGATGTTTTAACTATTAACCACTTGTACACAAATATATTATCCATATATAAAGGGACATATAAAACAATATTTATTGATTCATCTACTGATCTTGACCCAAGGAATAATTCTAGAATCTATGAGTAGAAGCATGTGTCTCACCAGTGTTGAGGGACATCATTATAGGTATCACATATATTTGAGATGGGATGCAATAATATAATAAAAGTATGATCCCATGACCCTATATCATGATATTATAGTGGCCACACCCATACATCATAGTTTAAGGGACAAAATGCCAATAAATCAATAAATTATGGTGGCCATGCCTGGATCATATCATTTTGGTCACCATACTCATATCATAATTGTAGGGTCACCATTCCCATGTATCATAATCCAAAATGGTGACCATTCCAATTTATAATAATTAAAATGGGCCTCCATTCCAGTTCATCTTAATTCAAATAGCCCCCCTTTCTCATTCTGAATAATCTATAATGGTACCCACGTCCATTCGTCATAATTCATAAGGGTCTCCATTCCCTTTCATCATAGTCTATAAGGGTCTCCATGAAATTTTATCATATCCTATAAGGGTCTCTATTCCCATATCTCAAAAAAGTATTAATCAAATCATGGTTTTAAGAAGAGACAATTCAATAGTTCATTCTTAAATTTGTTTCTTTTTAACAAGGGGGTAACCAATATCCTATAGAAGAATGTTAAATGGGCGCACCACTCACTTATATTAAATTGCTTATAGTTATCACATCTTGGAATCATGAAAACACATATATAATTATATGTCATTTTAGAAAACCACATATTGAATTCAGTGTGTGAAATAATGAATCATAGAATATAGAAACAATAATTTAGTGATAAATACTGGACCACATACCATATGCCTTTCATGGATCACTCATCATGTATTGGCCTCTGGTTTAGTGCAAATAAGATTAAAATTGAAAAAAGATAAATGACCAAGAAATGGGGAATAATAACCTAAACCAAAAAAATAAACATCAATAGAATGAAAATCAAATAAAGTGGGATGAAGAGTGGATCACATACCAAGATGGATAAAATGGGATAAATAAATGTCGAATCGGTGTCCGTATGGAAGATTTATCAATGAAAATATCTTGATGGGTTGAGTATCTCTCAAAGAAGGAGTAATAGAATATCTCCTCTTGAAATATAAAATTAAGAGTAATAATATATATATAATATGTGAAGTGAAAAATGGTATTTTTACACAACTTATAGGGGTTACATGGTTTACAGCATTGCTGGATAACCTATGTGCCAAATATTCAACATGATCTCCCTCAAGAGGGTACTCATATTCATTACATAAAATATTTTAGACAGAATTTGTTATTTCTTAGGTAAGAAAAGATCATCCAAAGGGTTGTGCATCTAGAGTCACACAGTTAGGGAAACCAATGTGGCCCATATCTTCTCACGGAACTACCCCATATTGATTAGAGAAACTTTACAGACTGGGAAAAAAAGTTTCTTTAGTACATGGCCCACCTTTTTCTTCTACTGGCCAGGGTTCAAAGCTTTGAAAAAGTCGTCTACACCCTCATTTCCACAATATCATTAGTAACAAATCATATTTGGTCAAACCAAGGAATTTAACTAAATATAAAGGATATTCACTTCGTAGAAATTTTGAGTTCTTATACACTTCCACCTTAATAAAACCTTTCCACAAGTTTCCCTTCAATGGGCGGTAGAATTTTGATCGAGAGAAATTCCATCCCTTGATAATGTGAAAAGGCCTCCTTCTCCCAATTCCCTTTTTTTACAAAATAATTTAACCATATAACATGTAACAATTGGAAATAAATTCCTCATAGTTAATTTATTATATTATCAATGATTCATATTGGATACACCCAAAAAGATTCATCGACAGCCAAATAAATATGCTCATGATCAGAAGTATGAGTGGGTTTGACATGATAAAAGTGAAGCTATGAATCGTGCGAAACACCATCCATGGAATGTTACCTCTGAGGAAATAGTAATTGATAGGATATCATCCAGAACAAAATAAGGCATAACAACCCTTTAATATGAATCAATAAATTACAATGTTTGAGTGATACCCAAAATAAAACTCTATCATAAAACTCTAACTATTGAAGAATTCTAAAAGAGATATAGGTTTCTTTTATGTGCTGGTGAAATCATGGATGCATGATAACAGTATTAACTTTAATACATGTATCTTCAAAAATTGTTGACCATTTGGGTGGGGGTGAAGGGTTGTTTTTATGAGAACAATTGTATCCAAATTCATGTATAACCCAAACCATAACAAAAAATTAAATAAATGACCATCCCTTTGTGAAAGGATATTATGAGGGACCCCATGTAATATTATATTATCATCGACATAAATTCATCACAGCTGATCAACTGATAAATTATCCTATATTTGAAGGATGTGGGATTCTTTTTTAGTGGATATTTGACTACCCAATACACATCTCCACCTCGACGCTACCTCAATAGGCCATCCAAAATATAAAATTCAACATATTCATATTTCCATTCCATAATAGTTAAGGACTATAACAATCCATATCATTATTGATTATCCATATACACATACTGATGAGTGGAACTCATTTCAATCAAACATTTTATTTTATGTTTCATCCTAGTCCACCATTATTGATGGTGCATTTTAGGATACATGATACAGTTACCCCGGTGCACATACCAATGTGAAGTATTTGGCACTTTCATCTGATACCCTTTTTTATTTTTTGTATCATAGACATGGGAATGTATGAATAAGATGTTGTATTTATCAAAAGAAAAATATAGAGGTTAGACGTCACTAGATATTCATTACCAAAGGACTATTCCATCCATGTCTGAGAATATCCTTCTTTTATCACTCTAGAGAAGTGAAGAGGTCACTGATATCTATGAAAGTGCATAATCTTCCAGGTGGTCCTCAACTTCAATGTACCTCTCAAAAAAAGGGACAAATATTTTCACTCATTTATTGCCTCTTAGATAACTCATATCTCAATATTCTAGTCCATAACATCAACAATAGAATTTCCCTTACAATTCATATATTCAAGATCAAATTAAAATGTTTGTATATATTCAACCCACATTATCTTATTGAGATTCAATATAATCTGTTTAAATATATATTTTAGCCTCATGTAGTCAAATAACACCTCAATATTCTCCCATAGTAAATAATTCCTCCAACAATTAATGGAATGAACAACATATGTTAACTATATATATTTTATTAGTTTGTTCCACTCCTGAGGCCTTAGATGTAATGACCCACAGACAAGGAATTGATCTTACTACATCATAACGACACCTATCCTAAATCATGGTGCATCAAAATAGACTGCATAGATGCTACCCTACTAGGGAAGAATAATGATCATCTCTGAAGTAAGTTTCCCTTTAATATCATTATAGGATATACTGCACACTTTAGACCAAAAAACATCAAACCCTTTATAGTAATACCATTAAATGGTTTCTTAAGTAATGAGATGTTTTTTTTGAGGTTCCTATAGTATAGAAATATTCCCAGGAAACACGTTATATCAAATAATTTCTTGTAATTCTCCAATCTATCCACAACCCTCACCTTATCGGGATCAGATGATACTTCTGCCTAAAAGGTAATATAGACAAAGAAGTGAAACTTTTCATTCCAAAAGGGGAATTTACTATATTTTGAATATTGATGATCCTATTTCAGTGTATTGGAAATTATCTCAATATGATTTTAATGGTATCCTTGAGTGTGTGAATACAACATGATGTAATCTATGAACACCACCAAAAATGAGTCCAAAATTTGGTGGAAGAAATAATTCATCAAATCAATTAAAACAATGGGTGGTTTTGTGTTCCAAAATATAATAACAAAAAATAATATAAACCATAATGACTACAAAATGTATTATGTGCTCTTTTTGATGTTCTGACATGCATATGGTGATAGTATGATCTAAAATCGGTCTTCAAGAAAGACCTCTCTCATCTGAGCTGGTCAAAGAGGTATTTTATACAAGTTATGGGATACACTTTCTTCGGAGTAAGATGATTAAACATATAGAAAGCCAAAAAATATTGAGGGTTTCATCAAACTTATTTTCATAAAGGATCAATGAACCACAAGGAGAAGTGATGGGATTTATAAAACCTCTACATTCATAAATCTTGTAGATAACATTTATAATTCTCAATTAATGTTTTATCCATCATTTAAGGATGAATATATACTAGTGAATCTCCAAGAACAACCTTTATATTATATTCATCCAATTTTTTAGGAGTTATAGAAATTAATTTATCAGGGATGATATCATTTAATAGTCTACAATATGAGAGAACCCAGACTGATGTAATATATGACCATCCATATAAAGGATACAAATGTTGAAGTACACACAACCTTAAATTTTTTTTATTGTATATCTCTATATTAATGGACAAGCCATTCACTATTTCAATGGATTTAGATCTCTCTAGATATTTATATGATAACCTTTGGAGACAGAAGACCAAATAGGAATGACAGGGGACCAAAATGATCATCCCAAGAATGAAATAAAATCTAGTCATTTAATGGATGAGGAGGTCCCATATGAAATGACGACATCCTACCACATGGGGAATTCCATGAACTACATTACACTCTCCAATCAAATCCAAAATCAAAAATAAAGAATCATTAAACCACATAAGTATTCAACATCTATCTCTTGGCATAGAAAAATAGCCATAAAGAGAATTTAATATGATTCAAATTAATTGAATAAGTATGAAAAAATATTTCATTATACGTGAATTGTTCTTATAACAATATATGTCCTGACACCATTCTATACATGTATAGGCTGCACTGAATAAATCTGGCATAATAAATGGACCTATGATGAAACCAAAAAAGCCGAAGCAAGAATTTACTACTTGTACAATATATATTAGTCTTGGGTACTTCATCCATGACCCCATCCTATACTTTTATGGATGAATGTAGTCTAGAAAGCTTTATTGGGATGTTCCAAATGATTCTCTCTTTAATGTAGACTAGATAAGGATACCATCCCATTAAGAAAATATTGGAAGGTCCATTAAAAAGGTTAATGATTCCAAATATGTTGTAGCATCAACACAAAAAAGAGTATTTGGGCTACTGAGGCTACTAATTATCTAGATTCCCACACTAGTAGAAAAGACCATAACTATATGTTGTTTTTATATGACTACCATATATCCCATCTGTGGTCCCAAATTGTAACTTATGACCTCCTATCAATCCACTTTCCTATCTTGGTATTGACCCACCCTAGAACACACCGTCATCATCTATCATTTTTCAATTAGGTTTTAGATCGTAGTTTATTATAACAGACAAAGTAGTCATCTCAAAAATGTTCACCGAAGATCAAATAGGATTCCTAGGCCCATCCTAAAATCATATCACTAAAATATTAATTCAGTAGCATAGATAGGTGTAGATCATTGATTCTCTATAAAACAAGATGAGATGTCTATAAAAGTCATATAACATGTTTTTATGTTTATTATATCCCTAGACTAATCGTACATTATAATATTTTGGAAAATATAATTTTATAATCTTGATTTCATGTACCTAAAAATCACTTCTTGGTACTAACCATCCTAGTTTTGAATATCCCACCAAATTATGGAAGATCCTAGAATAATATATATATCATGCTTCACAACCTCATGGGAATGGTATATATGTTCTCGATGAAATTTGATATCATCTCTATCAATAAATTTCTTTCATGTGGTCCACCATAAAAAAAAATTTATGGGTACAGTTGTGGAGACTCCCACATCGACTCTCCCATATAAGGGAAGGGCATGGTGCTCCCTTTATTGTTTTCATATCCCACAGAAACACCTCACGAAACGAAAAATCATCACCCACATTATAGGTAATAGGTGGTTAAACAAGGGTTACCATTGGAGGTATGACCAGAAGCTCAGGACCAATCACCTATGGATCATGTTCAACCCCACACTCTTGGTGTACGACAAGAGGTCATCGTGGTGTCATAGCTTTATAAATGCCAAGAAAATGCCTCAATTATCATTTGATAATAGTTAATATAACACAAAAAAGGAAAGTAACAATACATTATATTTAATAACCACACCCCTTTAACTACTCCTAGATCCAAGTATGGGTGTTTTGAATAACTATATAGAACATAAGAGATGCTACCAACTGCCCACTACTAAGGCCGTGTTTGGGTCCTCCTCTGGGATTCACTATAAGGGTTGTCGAATATAGAGCGTTGATTCAAATTAATAGATTAAATAACCTTTTAAATTTATATAGTCATTACTCACTACTATAAATCACTACATTAAAATCACAACAAATGATTTTATTAGTGCTTCAGAAGAACTGATATTGCAGAAAATTTCAAAATTCACCCTTTATTAGTGGTAAAAAACTGATGATAATGGGTGAATTTTGCATGAATTTTTAGCACTGATTAAGTAAACCATTAATAGTGATTTTTAACAATAATAATTATTTCCATTAAGTGTGCTAACATTCTGTGACAAACCCACCCTTTATCCGCACATATGTTTGCACTGATAAAAAATTTGACGAAAATAATGTGTTCATAAACACTAACACCCCTCTTTCCTAGTCCTTATAGCCCCCTTTTGGCATTTCCCCAGCCACAATAAAACACACTTCCTTAGTGCAAAAAGGATCCCCCAAACACAGGTGTGTTCTTGGATTTTATCCTAGGACATCCCTTATGAATCTGGATTCATATTACCACTCTATCATGAACGTTTTTTTTTCTATTTTATGAATTTTTTTATTTTTTATATATCTATAAATGACTAATATATATATATATATATTATATATATTTATATATATATTCATTTATTTAATTTAGAATATAAATATAAATATAAATATTTATTAATACAAATATATAGGTGTTTATTAACATCAAATATTCATCTTAATATATTTTGATATTGAAATTAAAAAGGAAAATTTTTTATTTTAAATAAAATGAATATTAAATATTTATTTCATATATTAAAAAATACATTAGTAGGTTAATATGATTACATATATATTAATGCAATTGATTAATTTTATAGAAATGTTAGAAAATATTTATATTTATAATAAAAAATAAAAAATACATTGTGAAAGGGGATAAATGCCCAAAACTATAGTCTCTTTATTAATGTGATCCATGGGAATAAATTTAGTCCCCTTAAAAAAATGAAAATAACGCCCCCTTAAATAAGGTTGAAATTCCATATAATGTTAATAAATTTGGTTACCATGACTAAAAACATAGTTTTTGATAACTTTTGGGCTTATTTTTTCCTAGATGAACATGAATGGGGGTTCCTTCAGGACACCAAGGAATATATCTATTTCCAATCTTCAATTTGATATTTGGTACATCCCAAACAAACTACCTGATCAAAATTTGCCATTGTTTGATGTTTATGTGTGTTTTCAACATAACATATAACCTTAATTGATTAATTTATTTTTTATGTCATACAATTGATACTAAATTATTATTACTCGGAAATAAATATAATATAATTAATTAATTTTCATTTTAAAATATTTACAAGCTATTTACCCTAAATATATTATGTATAAAATGTATATTCCTATTTAGCATTTTCCAAATCGTATTTTAAAATATATATTTTATTTATTTCAATATAAATATATTAATATATTTACATAATATTTTTGATGAAATATAATTTTTGTTTTATTTATACACATTTTTGTGGTTGAAAAATATTCTTTGGAAATGGGGAGGCTTTTGCATTGATAAATACCCCACTTAATCAATGTTTTTTTATTACAGATAAAGGCCCTATTTATTATAATAATTTAGTATTGATAATTTCTATTTATATTAATGGTTAAATTTTAAATATTTTCTATTTAGTGGTGAAAATTTCATTTCTTAATTAAATTTTATTGTATTAAATTTTCATTTATTATAATATTTCACTAAAATATTGAACTATATTTTTCCTCCCACAATTCAAATGTAAGAACATTATATTTGAGACCATGTATTACACAAATCTCCAAACATACAAAGGACTAAAACCTATCAAGAATATATGGTGTAGTTACAATTTTTACAAAATTTAATAAATTTTATAGCTTTCCATGCATCCCATACACAATTTCCTTATATCGCACAAAACAATTAGTATCTTTTATAAATTGTAATGCACCCAATACCATGACATACAAAAAACACTATATTAATAAAATATTATAATCATATATAAAGAAGTTGTTAAATGGGTGGTTAACAAGAGGATTAAACAAAATATTAAAATATATGGTTTAAAAAAATAAAATATCTATTAATTGGTTTCCAATTAATTATAAAAGAAAATATAATTCAATTGAATATAAAAAATATTGATATTTTTGTGTCCACAAAATTGTATTATCCTAATTAAGTAAATTAATTTCTATTAGTTTATTATATTAATTAAATTTATATAATATATATTGTCTAAAATATTTTGTCACATATATCCAATATATCAAATTGAAATTAGATAACACCACCACCAATTTTATGTATAAAAACATATATTTTCTTAAATACAAATTCTACAAAATTTGAATTTCCACCTATTTTAAAATTATTAAAAAAATTATCTAAATAAATAAACATCATTTTTAAATTGATATTTTTAAAATTTTATTATCGTTATTTTTGGTATTTTTCTATGATTTCATTTTTAGATTCATAGTAAAAACTAGAATATTTAAAATGAAAACTATTTTTCATCAAATTTATTTATAAATAAAAATAATATTTTAAATTGGGTTCAAATTATATTTATTTCAGTTATACATAAATTAATTTTATTTTGGTCATTAAAATAAATTCCACCTCAAAATTGGATATATAAATATTTCACACTTTTGACCATTTTTACTTCAAAAGGTTGTTATTTTCGTCTTATCTGCTGGATTAAATTTAAATTATTTTCTTCCCCTTCATCAATTATATTTTAGGAGATTTTTTTTAATATTTTAAGGAAGATTAATTTTATAGACATTATAATTTAAAATTAGTTTTCTATAAAAATATTGGGGAATGTAATTAAAATTATTTTGAATAATTAAATGATTAACAATATGTATAAACTTTAAATTGATGGATAAAAAGGCCTAGAATGATTCCCATAATTCATTGGATGGACATATATCTACGATATAATCCCTTTTTCTAAATTTGGATCCTTATTGGTGCCCGAGGACATGAAAAAACATGGATGTGATTCCTTCTTTCAAAACATTACAAGAATGTGACTCCTCCCTCACTATAAATATTCAATAACTCCAACCACTTATTCACACCATTGATGCACAATGGATCGCCCAATGTGTTCTTAAATTACCTAAAAAACTCTTTAACCTCATAATAGAAGAAAATTAGTTTCCATAAATCAAACCATGAAATTATTTTTTTATAAACCAAATAGATTTACTAGTATAAGAGATTAATCTCTTCAGCAATCACTTTATTTTAATTTACTACTCTACCCATTCAATTATTTTTATATCATTATTATATAATAGCCTATGTATCTACGATATAAAGAGATTTTTTTTATGTTTTTACAGACACATTAAGACACATCCATCAAATAGGATACACAATCATCATCTCTATGTATGTATGACTACCACCTCATGAATAAATGTAGTTTGTTCATCCATTTTCCAGCTTTCAAATATGAATAATGATTGAATTAAAATTTATATATGAAAATTATTATATTTATAATTTAATTATATTGCTGATTTTTTTTATATAATCCTTCAATTATTCCTTCCATTGTTTGGGAAGATGATTATATAATTTTCGGACGTGTTGACTACAACTTCTTCAAAGAAATGTGAATAATTCATACATTTCATGGAATTTTTTATGATTTATTTTGATAAAAATATATTTCATATATGAAAAAATATGATAATGAGGTTATAAAACACACACACAAAAATATATATATATATATCTATTATTTATTTTTCATTCTATTAAATACAATAATGAAATTTATGTAGTGTTTATGTATACGCACGACCTAAGATCTCCTTAAAAGTTACATTTAATTTCCTATCTCGAAATATTATGGATTATAATAAATTCATATATAATTAATATATATAAAAATTAATTCTTGTTATAATTTATGGTTATGATTAAATCATGATCTATATAGTAAGAACTAACAAGTCAAAACATACTCAAGAATTAAGGAAATTAACACTAGAAACACTGAAAAATAAAAAATTATGAATGAATAGGGAATAATATTGTATAAAGGGATAAAATATGATATAATATATATTCATATTGTTATATAATATGTTATCAACTTGTTTTAAACCACTAAATGTATGTTAAATTATTGTCACCCAAATGGTAACTCAAGGTTTGGGATATTCATCTCACTTTTTACATCTGTGAGATAAATTTCATATTCACCACTTTTTTTCATTTTTTGGGGGTATAAATACTCCCCCTTTTGATATATAATATCAATAATGTTATTTATTTCATGTTAGGAAATGATTCTATTGATTTTTTTATTTCAGGAATCTTGTAACGACCCAATATTGATGTTCTTGGACATTATATTTAATTTGTGAAATACTTATTAAATTACAAAAATAGATGCCCAAAGATTGTATTTGTTTATTATCTTTTGAAACTCAGAACAAATTATTATATATTTGTAGAAGATATTAAAAATAAACAATAATCATCATCTCCTTAATTTTTTTACCTAAAAAGTTTACTTATATACTAAGGGAAAGAAAAAAAATAAAAAGGGTGAGCTCAAATGCTCATTAAGGTTAATCATGGAAAATATAAACATAAGAATTTAAAAACATGAATATCTAAGTTGAATATAAAAATATTGAGTAATAAAATAAATCTTTGTAGTACATAAGGAATAAATCATAAAATAACATTTACCATGATAATATAACCTTGGAATAAAACATGAAGTTATATAAAACATTTAATTATAGAAAATCACTTCCATACTAGAGAAGGCTTATTTCATAAGCCATCATAGTGGATAAATTCCATTACTGAACCGAGTTCACTCCCTGTTCTGACCCTATATTATCGAACCAGATAAACTAGTCATTTAAGCCCTATATTACTGAACTGAATTTACATTAATTTTGAGCCATGCCTATCTAATGCGATATAAATTTTTATGCGATTAGTTGGAAGGAGATATAGGTCCCACCCAAATCATAATTAAATCACTCTTACGTTTGCCACAAAAACTGTAATCATTAATCTTAGCATTATCCAAATAACATAATTGGTTTTATAAGATATCATTCAATAATAATACATATAAAATAAATGGATTTCCTTAAAATAATTCATTCATAAACACAATAAAAGTATCGTAATAATATAGATAGAAACATTACGCTATTTAATGAATGTCAACATAAATGGAAAGTAATTTTGATCGAACACTAGAAATTAATTTTTATCAAAAATATCCTTCTTTCTCCAAAAATGTATTCTTTTCTCAAAATTGCATACAATTTTAAATGAAATGAATATAATTTAAAATTTACATAAAATCTTATAATGGAAGGTTCATGGAAATTACGAGTTTGAATATTTTAAAATTGATCATCTGTATAAGTGAAAATCATTCTCCTCATACATTTGCTGGAGAAGTCATCTTCTATAAAAAATAAATGAATGATTCATTCCATAATATATAATAAAAATTAAAAAATGGGTAAAAATGACTTTTAAAGAACATATAATAATTGAAATAATATTTCATATTTAGGAAACAATGACGTGGATGATAAAAAAATCCTTGTAAATACTTTCGTTTTAATAATCTTGTATAATAATGAGACTGAATCATTATGATTTACCTTATGTCCAATATATCTAATTTGTATCTAAAAATCATAAATATTAATTTAAATAATTTTATTAAATTATTCATGTAATATATAATTTTTTTTAATTTCATATATGATCATATAGTGATCTGTTTGATAGTAACATTTCATTGTCACCTGTTATTTGGATGATAACTACATTATGTTCTTATGCATGTTTTGTCAAAAATATTCGTGTTCCATTAAATAGGTTATAGTTATATCATTTAAAATGATAATATTATCATATGTATCATATTTATTCAATCCTTTCATGTATATAATCGTTTTCTAATGAATATAAATTATATTGAGCCACATCGCATCATAGAGATGGTAGGTCATACGTACACACAAGCGACAATATCATTCCCACAATTGTTGAATGGTATTGAAGTGCATGGTGTATAATATTCTAGAATATGTATAATGTTATAATAATCATATACAGTGATTATATATATCATTATACCCATCCATCTATGGCAGTGGTGAAAAACATATTACACCATGGTGTGGAGACTGTAAGTCGTATATACACCCACGTAATGATTTCATTTTTTCGTAAGATAAATATAATATGGAATATGGTTGTTTAATAATTATAATAACATATAAATATATAATTGATGCTTATTTTTTTACTTTACTATGAAATAAAATAATGAGGAGGGAGTACAAGATGAAATATGGTTGCAAAATCTGTAGAAGGGATTACCTCTTCCTCTACATGCTTCCCCTATAGATCATCATAGAGCACTAGAGATGGTTTTTAAAAATTACCAGAACCTCTAAAATGTTACTAGGGAAATTTATAAGGTAATAGGTTTGTGAATTTCAAAGTTGTAAGCCTCAAATTGATTTGAAGATGTGAGTGAGAAGGATCACGTTTATAATAAAGGAGGGGCACTTTTGGAAACCGCAAAGATATTATTTTATAATAAAATAAATCCCCAATAAAAAAACCTCCTAAATGTACCAATATAGTATATGAGATGATATAGGGTTGTAATCTCGTCCAAAAATAATCATTAAAAATGTTTTTATTTCCGTTTATACATTATCATTTTAATTAACAATAAGTTATTCTAGTTAATTTTAATTACGATATCAAATATTTCAATATTAAAAGTGTTAAATATTTATTTATATTAAGGAAATTAGACCATAAATAAGTACCTTATAGAATATTTTATCATTAAAAAATTATTCTATATTTTTTAAAAATGCTTATTTATTTTTAATTAATTTAATAAAATAATGTTTTGGAAAAAAACAAAAGTGTCAATTTTAAAACTATTCATTTCATAGATTTTTTAAAATATAAATATAAGATTTTATGAAAAAAAATTAATTATATACATAGGGGGTTTAGGTAATCATTAAAACTCATTATACATATTATTTATCGAAAATTATGTTTATTTAAATATTATTAATAGGATTAATTTATATTTCCATTAGAAAATAATTACTACATTTGTTTTTTGTAATTATTTAATAAAATTTTCTTTTCGGTAAAAATTAAAATTAAAATACAATGATTATCTTAAATATACATTATTTTATAATAATATTTTTTTTATTTACCTTCTGGATAATTACACATCAATAATGTTATAACTATTAAATTCTAAATGTGATACCTTTAAAATCACTTTAAATAAAATAATATAAGTGTCAAAAAATATTCCATATGGAACGAAATGTTAAATAAATATAACCTAAGATAATTATTGTCGAAATATACATGAAAAATAATAATTGGAAATATTTTTGGGCTTTTTGAATATTATTATCATTTTACTAATAATTGTATCATTGATTTCTGATCAATTAATTAATTTGTACACCATCAAAGTATAATGCCTTAATATAATTATCTATTTTCAAAAAAATACAAATAAATTATGAAGATAAATAAAAAAAATTATATAATTAACAATTAATTCATGTATATTTTATCTTTTGTATAACCTTATATAAAAATTGGTTTAACTATTAAAATTTGATTGAGGCATATTTAACTTATCATTATATAATATAAATTATATGTCCTAATATCATCTAAGGAGTTTCCAAATAATACTAGATCAACCCATATATGATTTAGGTCAAAATAAACACATTTAATTAAATTTAGAAATGTGTTAGTATAATTTTATAATTGTATTTCTATCATTAATTACCTATTTTACCCTTTTACCTTATTAATCAAATTACCAAAGTTAATATTAATAATGCCCAAAAATAAAATAAAGCTACATAAATAATATGGACCTAGAGTTCGAAATTTGGAATTAATTTTTCAAAATTAAAAACACATAAGATTCAGTAATTAATTTTAAATTATTCCCATTTTTGGAATGATAGAATGAGTTTTTAAAAGTTAAAACATTGCAAAAGATTGATATTTTTTACATGTGAATGCAATGTAAAATTACATCCAATTAAATAAATTATATTGAATGGTAAAAAAAATTTGTTCTTTAAAACTATTAAATATTAAAACTCAATTGCATAATTTTTTTTAATTAAAAAACTAATATTTTATGAAAATTTAGAGTAATTTCTTATTAATCAAAATTTTAAACTTATCAATAAAATTAAAAAAATCCCTCTAGTAAAAGTTTTTATATCCCATATAACAATAAAATGTTTTTTTTGTAATATATAATATATAAGAGTGTTAAAAAATTGACTTAATATGGTTGTCCCATCAAAGGGGAAAAATACTACATTTTGCAAAAATTACATCTTTTATCTGAAAATTCAAATTCTTCTTATATACTTTCAATAAAACATATATGATTAATTTTAAAAATTATATTTAATTAATAAAGAGTTATTTTGTTATTATATTGACTCACTCATTTTTATTTAAATGGTTTTTTATATGGATGTCAATACAATTTATACCCACAATTATAATGAATTGGTTATAAAATTTAGTTACCACTTATAGTCGGTCTTAATGGAAATGAATTCTATCAAAAGATCCCGAAATCATATGTAACAAAAGAGAAGAATAGATTTTCATATAATAAAAGCATATACAGTGTTGCATATAGATAAAGCTAATCATTATGTATCATACATCCCAAGACATCATTGAAAATAAAAAGAATGTATCTCATAAAAAATCAGTGTGTTACATTATATCCCATTCAAAATGAATTTCACAATACTAATTTTTGGAGTTATAAAAGGTTTTCTTCATTAAAGTTTCTTTCATAAAAACCCACATTGTAAAAAGGAATACAAAAATATCATTATTGAAATGAATGTTAGAAACATAACAGTTAACCAAAGTAACTCATCAATGTGTTTCCACAACGGATAAAATATGTGGGAAGTGAAAACATAAATATAGAGGAAAAATCTAACCATTAATTTCTGATGGGGAGAGATAGAGAACAAGGTTTTGAGAAATTGAAAACTAGAAAGCCATACATTTGTGATCATTTAAGGGACCATCTGATTCATTGGATAAGAATGTTCGAAGATAAAATTATTTGTTTTCAAGATCATTTCCCTAAAGAGAAAAAGAATAAGAAAAAAATTACATTATTTTAGTACAATCTCATTGTTTGTTGTGACTTGACAATTCCCACTTCATCTCACATATAATGAAATCATGTTTAATTTATCATTCTTAAAGTTTTAGCTGATCATGTGATGCATAAATATTATTATAGGTCATTCCATCTATCTGATCAAAAAGGTTGTCTTATGTTATAAAATATGGATAATTCCACCTATAGAGAGATAATACAATAATCTAGTAAACATAAAATTTATTATAACATATTTTATATATAAATCAATATCCATACAATCTTTGAAATTATAAAAATATAGAACCTTATAAATAGGATAACTAAATCGGCTTACCATTTATCACCCATATCTCATCTAGATATTCTTGGTTGTCACATTCTAAACATGTGAATAACTTATTCATGTATTTTTTGAACATGGTAATGACTTTAATTGCCATATAACATTAGTGAAAACATGCATGAAAATAAAAATTAACTCTTTCAACATACCAAATATCGAAAATATTTTATACAAACAAACGATTATATCACTTTGTCATTATATAATCCTTGAGGTCATTAATACTATCAAACATATCATTATTTCAATATCCCATCATCAGGAACATATCATGAATTTTCCAAAAATATTTTTATAACATTTCAGGGTTACAAGTACCAATCAACATATACATTCAATTACATAGGGAAAAAAATAGTGTATCAATCCTTCAATGTTTAACAATTAAATAATGTCATAAAATTACATATACAATAATATTCTGGATAAACATGTAATCATTCAACTATCTTAACCATTAACTGAGCATCATTATTTTATTCTTTATTAACTCTTTCATATCATATATCATTCGTAGACACTTCATCGTAAAAAAAATACGACCCATATGACTATGGTGATTATCATTAAGAGATTTTCTCTATGGGAATTTATTTTTATAATTCCAAAACATTCTGCATTTAAAACATTTAATCATCATTGATACCATTGGAATACCATTATCATTGTCCATTGAGATAACTAATGTAATTAGTTTCCTATAATTGGCTTTGTGCCTTTCTTTTCCACACACTAAGAATATTCCAGTTCCGTTTGAAAATTATTTTTGATGCCTCTTGCCACATGATTTACTTGAGGAAAATTTATATTTTATTCTTCTTTGGTCACTATAAAACTGCACCTTCTTCTTTTTTTGGTGGTCCAGAAATCTCACCAATGTTGAGATTATTGATCATGTTATGACATTTATAATTAGGAATAATAACAATTTTTTGCCTCCCAACTCCCATTTCATTTGGCTACTCATGATGAATATAATTATATTATATATCATATTCTCTATTAACAAGAATCCTATTTTTTCAACCATTTTTCTAAAACCCAAAATGAATAATATGAGAGGAAGAAATTATATAAAGAGAATAACATAATTAAGGGGGAGAACGTTCTCTCTCTATATTTTTTGGTATAATCCACGGTTATTCAAGATCAGTACTATAATTAAAGGATAGTAATATATAGTTGGATTTATCTTTAGGTACATACTTCATATATATACTTAGAAATATCTCAAGGGATCTCACATTGCATCCTTGTTTCTAAAGGTTAACTAAACCTTCTCTCTGATACCAAATCTAAAGACCCACTCTTGACGTTCATGGAAATTGCATTTCTTTTGCGTAATACTTAATAAAATATGAAAATACATTCCCAAATATTGTGTTAGTGGGTTATCTTTGGAAAATAAGAACATATTATTATAGATTATTATAATATCATCAAAATATCCTATAAATAACTTCCACATTAGTTTTCCTACATAAAACCTTTATTTATATCATGGGGGAAATACAAATATAAATAGGGTGAGATAAAAGGCTAATTAATAGTAACCATTTATAACATAAACATAATATTTTAAAAACATGAATATATATTTTTAATATAAAAAAAATGTGTCATAAAATATATCTTGGTAGTATTTATAGTAAAAATCATAAAGGAACATTAACCATGATTACATAGAATCACCATTAAACATGAACTTATGGAAACACATATTAATATAAAATAAATTCCATATTATCCAAGGATTATTTCCAATACCATAATTATAGACAACAAAAATTACTAAACTTATTTCACTCATCGTTCCAGCCCTATATTACTGAACCCAATAAATTTTCGGTATCAGCCCCGTATTCCTGAACCATATTTACTTATCGTATCAAACCTATCTATATAATGAGATATAAATCATTACCTGATTCATTGGAGGGAGATATAGGTCCCACCCATCTTATAATTATATAATTCTTACAAGTACCACAAAAACATATGTCATTCCTTAGAGCATAACTGGAGGAAAAAAATTGTGTTCTTAAACATCGTTTCATCATATTTTATATAAAATAAATGTATTTCATCAAAATAATTCCATAAAAAACACAATAAAATCACATTAACAATAGGTATATAGAAAACCATTATTTAAATAATTTCTTCTTATAAAGAAAATATTATTTATAAGACACAAGAAATTATTTCTTGAAGAAAATTTCCTTTCAGCTTAAAAATTTATTTTTTTCTAAATATTCCATATAAAAATTAAAGAAGAAAATTTTATTGAAATTTATCATGAAATATTTTAATGTAATATTCATCAAAATAATTTATTATGAAGACTTCAAAATTATATCATACCGTATATGTTAAAAACATTATCCTCATAGATTTTCCAGAAAATTTGAGAAGTGAAATGTTTGGAAAACAAAATAAAGAATCATTTCATACCATATGATAAAAATCCACCATTGGGTAAAATTAACATTATAAAATTGAATAATAATTTAATTAATATTTTATATTTAAGAAACATGTATGTGGATGATTAATATAATCCAGTAAATACTTACGTATAATGAGTCTCAGATAATAATAAGATTGAAAAATTATCCATTACCTTGGATCTAATATCCATTGTATGTATCTGAACCTACTGTATAATGATTTAAATAATGTTATTGTATAATTCCAGAATCATATTACTTTTTTATGATATTGATCATATTATATAATTTTTTTAGTTATCTTTCATTTTCAATTGCTAGTCGGATATTAATTGCTTTATGTTCTTATGAAGGTTTTGTTAGATAAGTTCATGTTCAAATAATTAGGTTATTGATATATCATTTACCAAATGATAATATTATAATATATATAATATTTATTAACTACATTAATGTATATAATTTTGTTTTAATGAAGATCGTGTATAATTAATCCCATTATATTGTGGAGACGGTACAAAATACGTTCATACGAGTTATGATATCATGTCAAATACCATTGAATGATATTGAAGTGGATAGTTTATAAAATTTAATAATCACTATCATGTTATAATAATTATATTTAGTTATTACTCCCATCTTATACCCATCCATGTATGGTGGAGGTCAAAACCTGATTACACCATGGCATTGAGATGGTAGGAAGTACGTACGCACATGTGGTGATTTCGTTTTTTATAGGATACAAAGAAGGTGGAATATGGTAGTTTAAAAATTATAATAATATATCATTATATGATAGATATTTATTTTTTAATATTATAATGAAATAACTAATGGAGTCGGAGTATATGAATAACGAGGTTGCAAAGAATCGATATAAGAGATTACCTCTTTCAGAAAGTCCTTCCTCTAAATAGCTTCTTCGAGCACTAGAGCTGGTCTAGGAAGAAGAACAGAAACTAGAGAATTTTAATATGGAATTTCATAGGAAAAATAATATTAGATATTTTGAGAAACAATTCTCAAATTAATTTGTATAAGTTGGGAATGAGGAGCCCTTTTTTATTTAAGAGAAAGGCACTTTTAGAAACCTCCAAAATATTAAATAATAAAAAATAAAACCACACTAAAAAACCTCAAAATGTCCCAATTAATAATATGATATAATATAAGGTTTTAATATAATCTCCCAATAATTTTTAGACAATTTTTTATGTAAATTTAGACATTATAATATTAATTAACACTTAGTTATTCTATTTAATTTTAATTAAGAGAACAAATATGTTAATATTAAAAGGGGGAAATATTTATTTTTTTGAAATAAAATAGAACATAATTAAGTACCTTAAAGAATATTATATTATATAATAATTATTATATATTATTTTAAAATTTTGTTATTTTTATATAATTTAATAATTCGCTGTTTAAAAAACAGCAATATTATTAATTTTGAAAATATTCAATTCATAAATTTTTTAAATTTTCAAGATAAGATGTTAACATCAAATAAATTTTTTATTTATATTTATATTGGGTCTATGACATATATAAATATCATTGGACCTATTAATTGTATAAAATTATATTTATATTAAAAATTTTAATAACATTAATTTGATTTCTCCATTAAAAATATAATTACTTCATCAGTGTTTTGTAATTATTTTACAAACATATCTATAGGGAAATAATTAAAAATTAAATACTATGATGAAGATAAATATAATTTTTTTCATTAGAATACATTTAGTTAAATTATATTTCTTGAAAAAAGGACATTAAAAAACGTACAGAAGTTAAATTATGAATATGATAACTTCAACATCACTTTAAATAAAACAATACAACTGTCACAATTTATTTTATATAGATCCAAATGTTTAATAAATAGACTCTAGGTTGATAATGGTCAACTAATACGTGAATAATAATAATTGGGAATGTTTTTCTGTATTTTTATGGTTATTAGCAGTTTAATTATTGTCGTTTTATTTATTTCTCAAAAATTAATTAATTTTTACATCATCAAATAATATTTCTTTAAAGTATTATTATATTTAATAAAATTTACAAATAAATTATAATGATAAATAAAAAAAATTATCTTTCAAATAATAAATTTTAGTAAAATTTATATTCTGTATAAACTTATATAAACATGTTTTATTATTAAAATTTGAGTGAGACATATTTAACATTTTATTAATAATATAAATTAAATATCCTAATCTAATCTCTGTGGCCTCTAATTGAAACCATTTCGACCCAAGGATGATTTAGGGAGAAAACAACTCACCCAAGGATATTTTGACAATTATTAGGGTAATTTTATAATAGTATTCTTACCCTTAATTACAATTTTTACCCTTTTACCCTATAAATAATAATGATCAACGTTACTATTCATAATGCTAAAAAATAAAATAATTCTATTTATATAATTTGGACCAACTGATACAAAATATGGAATCCATTTTTAAAAATTCATATAACATATTTCGTAGTTATTAATTTAAACGTACTCCTTTTTTTGGAATGATAAAATTTGTTTATAAAATAAAAAAACATTACAAAAGATTGAAGTGAATTTATTTCCGAATTCAATGTCAAATTAATGCTAATGAAAGAAAATATATTGAGTAATGAAAATATATTATATTTATTATATAAAACATTAAAATAACATAATTTAATTACATAATATATTTCAACATAAAGTTTTTTTTCTATTAAATTTTTGTATATTCTTTCTATTCATCAAAATTTACAACATATCAGAAAAATATTAAAAATATATCCTAAGAAAATTTTTCAATCCAACTTCAAAAGAATAAGTTTTCCTGTTAAATATAATATATAATGTCTAATATAATATATATTTAAAAAGGGTGTTCAATCAAAAAGCGACAATAAATCATTTTAAAAAAAATACTTTTTTATCAAAAAATTTGTATTTTTTATTATATCATAATTAAAAAACTAATAAGATTAGTTTTAAAAATTATATTTAGTACATAAAGAGTGATATTATTATAAAATAGAATCATATTTTAATTTATATTATTTTTTAAATGAACGATATTATAATTCATACCCACCATCGTAAGACTAGGTTACAATATTTAGTTATCACTTATACACGGTCATGAGTGCAATAATTTCATTCAAAAAAACATGAAATTGTGTGTAACACAATCCAAGAATAGTGTTTCATATACTAAAATCAAATACATTTTTGTGTATAATGAAATCTAATATTGATGTTCCTAGAACATTAGAAATCAGTGACATTAAAAAAAATATCCCATAAAATCTAATGTTGTTACAAATCTCATAATTCAAAGGATTCTCAAGTTGTATGAAATTTCATATAAATTTACATTCCATTGAGACATATTTGTTCTTATATATTAATTAAAATTAATATGGTGTATATAATTACCATTTTTAATTTAATATCCTGATCCAATATAATTTATTTTATTTTGTGTGCCACTTTGAATTATCTCACCCAAGTGTTTTATCTTTAAAATTACCGAATTTAAAATTTCATTTTTGAAATCTCACATTCATTTGAGATTTTTAAAACTCCTTTAAAACAATTAAATTATTGTATTCATTTATAATTTTTATTTTTCATAAATATCAAAACTCTTTATTGATGGATATTATTATTTCCTTGACCATATACCACTTTTGTATATAGTGTTAACCATGACAGTTATATTATTATATGGGTAAAATATTGATAAATATTTATTTTTTATTAAATATTTATATTTAAAAAGGAATGTTTTTTAATATATTACTCAATATGTGGAATTATTTATACTGGTAAAGATATGTGTGGTCTAGAATTTATATATCCCTTCGATAAATCATCATTTTCTCATGTGAAAAATAATTTGCACAAATTAAATGGGTTTTAAACACTTGTTTTATAGGATCTTATGAATTGTATTAAATGTATGTGTTTTCATGTGCATAGATCATGAAATATAATAATTATGAATTTACATTAGTGATGTTTTTTTGGTTGTTATTACAATCCTTTAGATTTTCACATGATAAAAAATATGGTTAGATTTCATTATCAATTAATTGGTCCAGTGGGATGTGTTATTAGTTATTTACATTTGCATGCAATATATAGACTCATTAACAGTTTATTGATTACATGGAATGTTTTTTTAGTTATTTAACATTCCATGTTTATTATTCTATTTGATTCAATATTTATCCTACTTTACTAAAATGATATAGAGTAATTGATATCACCCTTGTTTTGTTGCCTTCCAAAGTAATACATGAAGTGTTCTTGTAAAGTTACCATAGCACGATTTAAGTAATTCTTGTAGAATATAAAATGGTTAGGAAATTATGAAAGACATATATATCATTAAGTGCCTATAGTTATGTATGATTTAAATATTCATTTCCATTCTAGGCCAAGGGTAAAAATAAATAATCATATGGAACATCAAACATCAAGTACATCACCTAATGGTTAAATCAAGGAAACTATATTAATAAAAATCCATAATAACATGTTTAATCCCATGAAATTTTAATTTTTCCCATACATTGGTTAACTATTGTTAGGAATAGGATCATTACCAAATTCCAACACATTACAAATAGAATTTCTACTATTTAGAAATGTCTAGATAAAATAAAGGAAACTCTGCTAATTTTAATTTGAGTTTTCCTAATAAAGATTCCACTAAAAGGATCCCTATGAATGTGGGAAACATGGCCTCAAGCTCCCCACTATATGCTAGAGGCTACCAACTAGAAAAGTGAGTTCTAGATGGTGTAATGGGGAGAATATAACCTAATAATTAGAGTACCAAAGTAATGTAATAAATGAATAAATGAAGGAATCCTAATAAATGGAAACTAATTACCAATAGTTAAACATTCAAATGATATAATATATAAATAATTCATAAAAAATAATATCTTTTTTCATATAAATAGTGATGTAGTGTTAGGTATCAATCTAAAGGAAACATAATGTCTTGGTTATAGTTATGAAATACAATACATGTATCAAAAAAATGACATAAAATATTATCTCTAATTTAATCATGAGCCACAACTCAGTCCAGTTATTCCCACTCCCATTATATAATCACTTATGCATAAAATATTTGGGCTTTTCCCCAATCTCTGATTGGATCCACAGATTCTTCATGGGTACCATAGGTGTCCTAGATGGGGGTAATATGAACTATGTTTCCGACCACTAATAAGGTATAAAAATATCAATCTAGTTAATATAATGTTGGACATGTGATGTTAATATTGGAATGTAGAAATGAATACTATAAAATGTTTTGTTAGGGTTCTGGAAGGACACCAGGATGACAATGACTGCATCATCCTATGTCAGATTAAACCTGAAATAGAAGTAATGTGTATACATGTGTGTAGTCTATATACATAGTTATTTCTATATCCATATGATTTGATACTTCTACTAGTATATACCTCGGGTATAACATGGGAGTCCATGGGTATTATCATGACTATCACAAATGTCAAGGGAGACCATTCCAAGTATCACATGTATAAGGTACTTCATTCCCATGTCTTATAAAATTAGGGACTCCATGATAATATATCAAAAGGTTAGGGTTTTTGTGCCCATAATTCCAGTGTAAGGAATGTGATTTCCATAACTAAATAAGACAGGGTCATCATTCTAGGATCATATCCATATTTTATCCATTCTTGTATGTATCTATGTGGTCTCAATTCCCATGTATCATAATATATAAGTGTTTTTAGTCCCATTTATAATTATTAATAAGGGTCTTAATTCTCATTTTTTATAATTCATATGGATCACTATTCATATTCCTCACAATATATAGGGTTATCCATTCTCAATCATCATAATTAGTAATGTTAAACATGAAATTTCTTCATAATCTATAAGGATCACTATCAAAAAATTCATAACATATAGTGTATTCCATGCATGTATCATATAAGTTAAATAAAAAATCTTGGAATTAAAAATATTTAATTATATAGTTCATAGATGAACAATATTTCAATTAAAAAATAGCATAAATATTATTCTATATAACAAATTTATTTGGACATACCAATCAATTATATTAAATTTATTATAGGTATCAAATTTAGGTATAATTCCAACACCGTATAGGGATTTTTTTTCACCTTTAAATAGTTATAATAATAGTGAAAATTCCCTTAGGAAACCTCAAGGAGATATAACATTTGAAATTTACCAATCCCAATGAGTTTAAAGGGGTTCTATGTTATCTCAACTATAGATATTCTATTTTTTTTAGAAATGATTATTTATTGGGAAATTATCATATATACTATCATTTTTCATCATTACACATGGAATAAGGAAATGATAATTAAGGGATAAATAATCAAACCCATACCTTTTTTTCTATCAAAGAGAATTCATCATGTATTGGACTCTAGTTTGGTCAATATTGAATGTAAATAAAACAATATGAACTCCATGGAAATATGGAATATATTACCATGCCAATAGATAATAATCGATATAAGTACAAATTAAAAAAGTATTCTATGTAGTGAATCACATACCGAGAGGAATCCAACGAGATTAAACAATGTCCAAGATATGTTTGTATGTAATAATTATTCAAGAAAGTAGACTGATGAGTGGATGAGATATCAAATGATGAGGGAGATCTTATGTACACTTTAATGAATAAAATAATAGTATTAATAAACATATAATACCTAAAAATAAAAATGGTGATACTATACAACATACTGAGGTCACACTTTTGTTCCACATAGGTTTGCCTAACCATGCATCAATCATGCCTCATGAATTGACTCAATATATAATATGCACTGTTTATGTTCATGGTATAGGAAACAATGGGAAAATAATTTTTTCATCTTCTAAAAACTATAGATCCTCTTCTTGGGTGTACACACTATGTCCTATGGTTTTGGAAGATTGTACGACTCACATTGGCTCACCGAACCACCCCACATGGTTAAAAGAAACTGGATGGACTGGGATGCATGGTTTCTACTAATCATGTTTCATGGTTTTTGATACATCAATCACTATTTAGACATCTAAATAATCCCAAAAACATTTTTTTCATCCATAACCTCACTAAGCATTCAAAATTGGTCAATATAAAGGAATTAAATAAAAAATTTATTCACGCCTCATAAAAAAATAGGTTCTCACATAAGTGAACATGTTATATTTACAATAATGAAAAAAATACTAACATTAATATCCATCCCATCCATATCCTCCATCTCCCCATTTGGACCAGACTATAGATTATCAGCTACATTATTGGAATTCAGATCAACCTATTATAAAATAAATAATCCAACAGTAACTAGAGGATCATGTAAAACATCAGCCCAAGAAGTTGGATGATGTATGATTAATGATACAAGCTTTTCGGGATCCAACATCACCATTTACACATCCTAATGAAGAGTTTTACATAGTTCGAGGGATTAATGGTCATTTGTACACTATATAGATAAATAATTTCCTCAGTTGATAAATTTTTTATCTTCTTTTTAAAATTTCAATGTTTTTTTTTAAAAAATTATTCTATTTTATTATATTTATCCTATATAAATGTATCTTATATATGAATAATAAATTCAATATGAACAAATGATTTAGTAACCATTCACCCCTGATACTTCTCAGTTTTTTAATGTGCTAGAAAATGTTGCAGTGACCTCATTCATATATGAAAATTATTGATAGGGATTTATGAATAATGATGTATTTGGGAGAGACTATTGATAAATAATATTTATCAATGACAACTTATATATTATTAATGTTAAATAAGTCTTAGTACCCATGTACTTTTTTTCTTCGACATAATTAAATTTAAATCGCATTATTTATTTATTTAAATAAAAATATTTTTTTATTATTTAATTTTTTAGATATAGTTTGATATACTTACACACATTGCATACTCAATCACTCAATAATAAATTATTTATTTGGGACAAATCACCCCAAAATGAGATTTAAGTAGGTAAAAAATGATAAAGACGCATCACATCGCCTATTATAATGACTATAAATTATAGACGTAAAGATCAATTTTTAGAATAAGTTATAAGCGAATCACCATTCCACCCTTTCGATGCAAGACAGTTAAGTTTCATATTACCCTCCAACTATAAATGTATCATAGGCATATTTGGATTGATAGAATTCTTGAATTATCATTTTTGTTGTGTTATAGATCAATGTGTCATAGAGAGTCCCTAACATTGTCTATCTGAAGTAAAAAATTTGTTGTCATAAAGTATTACTAATGTGGTACCAATAAATTTAAAGTTTTCCATATATATTAAGGATTTTTTGAGACTATATTTTTCACTATAATAAAATATAATTTACCTTGTTATATATGAATAATTTTACCTCCATGATCATTGTATAAAAAGGAATGAAAATTAATTTATGGTTTTGTGGATTGATATTATTTTTAAATGGATTTGAAATATTAGAAGTATCCTATTAGATTTAACTATATATCTGAATGAAAGGAAACCCTATAGAAATTTTTTGTTTTCATTGATTCCTTTTGAAGGAAAAATAATTATAAATATTAATATTTAAATTCATTATAATTCCAATCAATTTAAATAATATTTTATTTTAGTGTAAATTGTATGGGTTTTATATTCTACCCATATCAATATGCGGAATATTAGTTACTCCTTAACAGGTTATGCTCATCTTAATTTTGATGATATATTGAATTCAGGTTTATTATTCTAATTTGTTACTTACTCAATTACAAGATTTTTATATATCATTTGTTTTGTTAATTAACATATGGATATAAAATTGGTCATTGAAGTAGTTTAACAATGTTTAGTTTTTGATAAAGAATCCAAATGATATTAATAATGTATGAGTGAATGAATAACTCTTTAATATAACATATTTTTATATCATCTAATATTTACTTTTTCTTATTTTTAATTTATTAGGCCATTACAATAGAGTGATTATTAAATTGGGAGAATTTATTGTTGATATTATTTTTTATGAATCATTTTAAAAAGAGTCTAGTATAAAAAAATATAGGATTTTTACAAGGTCAATTACATTATAAATATTTTTCTTTAAAGAAACGTTTTTTAATATATATTTTATATCATTTCATATTTTGGTTGGATTTTTGTAATAGTTAGTCATATTCTAAAGATTCATTCAACCAACGTCATGGTATCATTATAGATTATTTTATAAGTTTTATTAATTAGTAGATTTATATTAGAATGTTTTTGGTTCTTATAAATTTTTCAATGATTTTTTTAAGAGTATTTTGTTGTAATTTTTGGTAGGTATAATTATATTAGTAGGTCATGATTTATTTAATATTTATATATTTAAAAGTATTTAATTTTTTAATATTATTTATTATTAAAATAAGTATCTAAACATACATTAAATGTAGGTTTTCATCACAACCAATGTTGAAAGACGGTTTCAATTTTTTTATAAAAATTAATTTTGAAAGATACTATATATCTAAATTCGGTAAAAATACCATCATTAGAATTAATCAAAACCTAACATTAAAAATGACATTATGTGTTGTTTTTCTACTAAAAATAACATTTATATCCTATCCATATATATAATTTTATAGGATTTCATCATCGATTAACATGTTAATAGTCATTTAAAGTAATATTGAATTTCAGTTTTTTTAAAAACAAATGATGAATATATATGTATATATATATATTTATTTATTTATTTTGTTGATAATAAATCATTATTTTTTGAATGAACATAATTAAAAATATTTTTCTTCATCTTCATTGAAAAATGAAGATAACAATTAACTTTTATATTTAGTTATATTTTCATCATGATTTAAGTGATGATGAAATTGAAAGAATGATTGAAATTAAAGGTTTGTTTTCTACTAGTGGATATTAATCCTTTTGGATCAGGTTGTGTGATTAAATTTAGAATACTTATTTTTACCATGAAAAAATCATTTAAAATACATATATGGAATACATAGTTTACCATAGTTTTTTATGTAGATAAAAAAGACAAATTGGGGGGACCAAATGGTGATACTATAGAGAAAAACAATTATTAAATGGGAAAGATATATTCCAGAATTATATAATGTATATGTTATCTAATAATAATTAAAAAATAATACGTATAAAATTGTATTATTTTTTAAAAAAGTGTAATATTTCAAAGTTTTTATATAAATATATATTTAAAGGAAAGTGATCCAAAATCATATGAGTAACGATGATTATTAAGGTACTATGATTCATTTAGACCAAATCAAATTCAATTTATGATCATACTGATTATGTAAGGTAGAATGTGTGACATTATTTGTAATTGAACGTACTAAATAATGGGGGGAATCTATTTAAATATTTGGTTTGGGTTTTTTTATTCCATTATATAACCAAAAATAAAAATAGAATAGACATATTTTTTAACTAACAAAAAATAAATAATTGGTAAAATAACTATATTAATTATACCATATTACACATCCACCTTCTTCTAGTGAATTCATTTATGAGGATAATAATTCCACTAATATGTAGACTTGTGAGTGTTAAAAATTTCTTATGTTTCATTGAAATTGATTTCTTCATGATAAATCCTATAATTAGAAACATATATTATAGAATTTTGAGCTAGATCTTATTTGTTGATATGTGAATTTATTGGAATGAATTTTTAATTTCTACTACTATAAGTATTTATATTGTTTTTATGCATAATATAATTAAATTTTTTACATGTTATATTAATAAAATAGGTTACCCTAAATAATGATGAAATCATTAAATATAATATAATGCATTTTTCTGAATTATATAATTTATGTTCCTTTTTTCCTACTTTTTAGAATAATGATGATAGTCATTTTCATTGTGTTATTTTGATATAGTAATTCATTTTATTGTTTATTTGATCATTGTTTATTAATTTCAATGTGGTTTTATTGATTTTTTTTATTATTTGAAAAATATTATGAACGTAGTTATTGGAATAAATATTTATTTACTATTGACGTGTTATTTGGACCATTGGGAAAATTTTATTGAGTTTTTTAATAACCCATGTATGCACTCTTCATGTGTACGTGTAGATTTTGTTTTCATATGATATTGTAAACATTAGATAGTGGGTATCATGTAGGTGATAATATCAATTAGGGATTGAAGGAAGTGGTTTCCCGATATATTTCAATTTTTTTGGAGCCTATGGAGATCCATGATGTAGTGTGGTTAAGATATATTTTTTTATAATTTTTTATATATATGAATACTTTGGTTTTTTATATTATTATTTTATCACTAGACTGAAAAATTTTATGATTCATTTGTTTCTATTGTGAATTTATATGTATCTCAAGTAATTTATGTTCTATTCCTATTCTTTAATGTCAATATGACTATAATGGTTTAACTATTTATATTTTATACACTGTCCTCACACAGTTATTATTGAGTTGGTATTGATGGAAACAGTCCTAACACTTTAGTACATAGAACTTGTAATAGTTAGAACCCATTTATTTTCAAAGAAACATGTTTATTATATTCTGGATGTCTTGGTATTTACTTTTTGTCTACTAATTAACAAAAATATAAGTAAAATTGGTTATTGATTTCATTATATTTTTCGTGGTTGTTTACAACACCATTATTCATTGTTTTTTACAATTATATCTCATAACACAAATCCGATCAATATATGATCTGGATTTCAATATTGGAATATAATACACACACATCATCAAATGATTTTCAAAACCCATAACTGACCTAAAATTTAGAATACAATCTTATAGTGACTCTCACCTTTCATCACTGGTTTATTGGAGTGGTAAGATTATTATTTAGATGTAGTCAATAGAACTTTTGGTGTCCCATACTGCACACTTGGCCATAATTATCACTGTAGAAATTATGAATCATTATATAATATCTTAGTAGAGACACTAACAGGGCACTGTAGAAGTGTCAACCTCATCACCCTGAATTTTTAGCAACAAGTACATTCTTGATGAAGGTATTGTAGCACTATATACTTCTTTCTATTGATTAATGATGAATAATTTATTTTCTATGTGGTTGGTAGAAAATTTGCATCATCAAATTTTTGTGACAATTTGAGATAGGTGTTCTTTGTTTGTGGTTCTCTGAAATTTCTTTTAAATTCTAATCCTAGATTAGTGATATTATTATGCATCTTTATTGATATAGGGATCATATCATGAACCATGAAAATCTCAATTTTTCTTGATTTTCAACTTATTATTGTGTTTTTCACTTTATCACTCATTTATGCAATCATTCATCCATATTACTCTAACAATTTTTTCACAATATTATATATGAAAAAGTAATTAGTCTTCACCCCACACCAGATAATCCTTAAACAATTAAATATTTCCTATAGATTTGGCTGATCCATCAACATAATTTTTCTAAACATATTGTTTTATTTAAGTAAATGTATTATAATTATTATTTATAATTATTTCATTTTTTTAATAAATTTTTTTATATTATATTGTAAATACTTCTTGTTAATTTATATAAAATTATATTTATTTTGTGTTTTTTATTATGAAATTTTATGGTTTACTATTCATTTTTTTCTCTACTATTTATTTTTTTAAAAAATATGATTTTTAATATATTTATTGGGTATGTTGGTTGGGAGTGAAATTTAATTTTATTCCTTGTGAGGTTAGAATTCAGGGTATCTGAATAGTCATATAACATTAAGGTGTCTCAAGGTAAAATATTGAATGGGAGTTCATATTAAATCTACAATCCACATCACAATAACATTAAAACAATAAATTGAATTACTATATCTCCAAAAATGATGTCAAATAACAAAATTGACTTCCCATTTCTCTATTAGGAATTCAAAATCCAACATTGTATTATATCAACATAGTTTTTCTAATTTTAAATAGTTTTATTATATATAAATGAATTTATCATTATATTTATATAATTATTATACTTTATTTTGATTTTATGTTTTTAAAATTTCATTATTAAATTAGTTAATATTATTCAAATATATGAATAAATAAATTTTATTGTTCTAAAAATATTACGAGGTTTTAATTAATTAAATAAATTATATATTAGTAATTATTTTAATTAATTATAAATATAAGCACACATACACAGATATATATTAATTAATTTCTATAAAAATAAATTATATAGACTAAGGCATCACATACATTTATATTACATTTTCTTATTTAAATATTCATTATAGTATACAAACATACACAAGGGGATTGTAAAGGAATAGTGTCTTAGGATACTTGGACAAATAAAAAATTGGTCCATAAGTGAGAAATTTCATCTCCCAAAATGATCTTCATAATTAGGAACCCTCTATGACATATCATATATAATAAATTTTTCATATCATGGGGAACAAAAAAATAATAAATAATAAGGTCAGGTGACCAATAAGGGTAAACAAAGTTGATATCAATATAATATCAGCACAAGTGAATGTGAACATGAGAATAATGTATATAACTTTTACCCTTCTTATCATTGATAATAAATAAGATTCATGGAATAAATCATGGATGTTCATAAGACATGAACCATAATAGAATCATTTAACGTGGCCCATGAGATAATAAAATTGGCACAATACATTGATTTTTTGAATATAAATAATCATATAAAATAATATTTCAATAAAACTTAGAAATTCAATTAAAATTTTTTTGGCTTTGTTTAACTACCTGAGTACATTTTTCTGGATTGGGATAAACTCTCACATACTAAATTATGCATGGTGTGAACTCATTTTTACAACAATTCAAGCTTGGTATAACCTCATGTGTACCATCTTTTGGTCTTAGGATAACATACCACGTAACATTTGATCTCATATAACATTAATTATTAACCAATGCATCAGAGGGTGATACATCTGCCACCCTTAACAAAACAAATCATATGTATGTGTACCATAAGGGTATAAAATAATCATTTTATCATAAACCATGAAATGAAATGGGGGTCATAAACATTTCATCATATCATAACATATGGAAGAAATAATTTCATATTCAATTCAACATTTCATTATATTATAATGTATGAATAAAATAATTTTTCATATGAATTTATTAATGGGGTAACATATGGATGAGAAACATGTTTTATAAAAATCTATCTCTCATAAACAAAAACCATTTAAATATAGAAAAATATTGGTATCCTTGGTCTATATTCCCAATAATGAAAAAGGTTACACCAAAAGATGTCATCATAGATGGAATGTAATTTCCAACGATCATTAAAAAAACTCTTGTGGAAAAGAACTTTCCTTTTAAAATCAGATCATAAAAATAATAATTCATAAAACATTTTTCATACACATTTATTTTGAAAATAATCATTAAAACATATAAACGAATATTTAAAAATCATATGAATCCTTTCATGAGGGAAATAAAAATATAGATTATAAAAGAACTTTATAAAACATAAAACATTTTGATTTTTTAAAAAATAACCCTAAAAAATTACAATTGAATCATTCAAAGAATATAATATTCAGGGTGGTGCCAAATCTCATTAAAGTAATATATGTTTAAAAAATACTGTTTTCAAATTTTAAATTAAATCCATATAGAATTCATTTGGAGAATGATTACAAGATTACATTCATAAAAATTTTAATAATTCTAATGTAGTAAAAAATTACTGTAATATTTCATTTAAAGAGTGTTAAAAATATATTTGAAGTAACATTCAAAAAATATGCATTTATAAGAAAAAAATTTCACAACCAAAGAGAGAAATAGAGTTTATTTTTTATATTAAAATTATTATAAACTCTTATGTACATAAAATAGTAAAATAATAGTAAATATTGTTCTCTCATGAATTAAAATAGAAAATTAGTAGTCATTTGGTTCTCACAAAATTGATTAGATGATTTTATTTTTGTAGTTATAATCATTAGTTATCCAAGTAAATAGAGAGATGGAAACATAAAACTACTACCAGTTTTTCAACATAGAATCGTAATCACCATAGAAGAATATCATTCAATAAAACATAAAATTTAGTGAAATTAAATAAATTCATGATATTAAATATCAAACAGTTGTTATACACTCGTAATAAAAGAATATTGGTTCACAACATACCATATGTTTCAGAGAAGGAAAATTGGGACAATTGCCTCATACAACTTAGGTTTTTTTGGAAAACAAACTTCATGGAAGATAGGTCCAAAAATGAATATATATACCCAAATAATTATATGAAAATAAATAGATAATATTTTTATAGAAAATATATACACCATGTATTAGATAAATTTTTTGAATATGGAATGTATCACACAAGATATAAATGTGAGATGAAAAATGACATACCACCTTAGTAATATTTTGATTAGTTAACCCCAAAAAATTATAACATAAATTGAAACAATAAATATCACTAATTCAAATATATTAATTATTTAAAAGTTTAAATGGGGAAGTTTATACACATAAAAATGAGTTTTTATTTTTTATATGTCTCTAAAAAATAAAAAAGAGACAAGAAATATATTGCCATAAGACTTGAATTCCTTCATACATGTTATAACCCTTGTTAAAATAAATATATGAATAATATATTTTTTTTTATATAACAGTAAATATATATATAATACCATATTTTATTTACTTAGGCCCTTTTATGCCCTGTTTATTAATAATTTTATTTTAATGTTGTGTTTAGAGCAATAAATTCATTGTTTTTATGTATGTTTTGATTTGGTATCTTATATCCTAATACAATGATCATAACTACATAAAACACATATATTTTAACATTATATAAATATCATATAGATTAATTATATATGTATATATTATTATCTATTCAGTCTAGTTTGTGGTAGATAATGAAATACACTACTCATGGAGGCATTTGGTCATATAGGTGATTGAAAGTCGCTACCATTTTCCCAACGGAAATAAATAAATTATGTTAAATACTATAAAATACTATTAGATAATAATTTTAATATCTTTAGGATATCATAAAATCATTAAACTCTTACTTTTTAACCCTGTTATGTGTGAACGACTCATATATCTTCACGAGGAGGTAGTTTATTATACACAACAATGACATTATCAAATTCATACATAATAAAAAGTAACAACGAACATGTACTATCATGATTAAAAAAACATAATATTAACATAGTTATCATATATAAATATCAAATATGTGTTTATATCCATCATTTAGAGGTGGTGATTCAAAAATAATAACGTTATTTTGTGAGGTGATATTCCACCATACACAAGAATAATGATTTCGTAACCCATTTGATAGAATATGAGAATGATTGTTTTATTTCATTAAAATTATATTATATTAGTAAATTTATTATAATCATGTATTCATACTATCATATTTTAATAATAATTTAATGAGTTTTGGGGATAAATAAAATAAGACTCTTAATTAGGGATGTTACGTCTTCTTTGAAAAACATTATTTTGTTTTCATGCAACGTAAAATTATGTTTGGTTTCAAAAAAAATTAAATATTATAATATGAATGGATGTAAGTAATCAATTTAATTAAGTAGGTATTGGCCAGACCAAATATTTTTGGATTTGTGAAGGGAAGAGAGAGGGGGTGACCTTTTATAATTAATGTGAGTGACATACATGTTATTTCTAAAAAAAATAGTGCACCAAAATTTTTCCAATAGATAAAGGAAAAAAATGTAAAATTACAAATAATATATCTAATAATGTCAAAATAGTTTCATTATATTGGTTTTAAATTTTTTTGGGGTCATATTTAACCCTTATTATTAAATATAAACCCCAGGTAAACCCAATTTTAATATTATAGTGGTAAACATATTCTTAAAGTTTTTATTACCCATTATGGTTAAAAATTGGTTTGAAATTATAAAATAATAAAAATTATAATGATTAAAAATATGGAATTCATTTTTCTTAATTAAATTCAAACAAGGTGACATATTAAAATTAAAATTAATATCACACACGTTATGGGAAAACATGTTTTTAGAGAGAAAGTTTTCAATAGTTTGATATGTTCTTGAAACAAAATTCAATATTAAAATGATTCCAATTACCTAAATTTGATTGATAGATATAAAAATTATCTAATATATCTTTTAAAACCATCTAAAACAATTATTAATGTTTTAAAAATATTTAAATGTAATGAAAACTCTTAATAAATACCATTATTTTTACTATTCAAAATAAATATATCATTTAAAAAAATTCTCAAGAATTAAATAAAATATATTTTTTATATGATGATTTAAAAATGATTCTTTTCAGAAATAATTTTTGAAATTTATGTCAATAAATATTTAAATATCTACACCAAAGGGGAGAAACATCTTTTTAGGAAAATATAGTTTTTAAAACAAAATTTAGATTAATTCTTTTTACATTTTGAAAAAACACATGAGAAGATTATTTATTTTCTCACTGATTATATAATATATAAAGATAATTAAATTACCTCACCAAAATTGATTTATTTATTTTATCTATTTCATAATTTATCAACCCATTATTTTACAATATAATTTATTTTTAACTTAATTTAATAACTTTTATATCATGAAACACAAATCTTTAATGAACCGGGATATATTATTAGTATTATTATTTAAAATGAAATTATCTCCAAGATATTAAATTGGTGATTGATAATATCATTAAAAAACTTATAAAGATATATTCTTTAATTTATTGTTTATCAGTTAGTTATAAATAAATATAAAATTCATTTTAATATAGAAGAAATGATTATATTATAACTATTTAAATGCGTACAACTCTTTTTTATTCCAAAATATAAATTAACACCATTTGGATTTTATTAATGATATATATATTTATTTATTTAATATCAGATATATTGTTTAACATTCATACAATGTGTTTACTAGAAATGACATGAGAACACATCCTATTTTACCCATAAAAGATATATTTTTATAAAAAACAATTTACCTACTTTTGATGGTGCACATGTTTTAAATATATTTTTGGAAAAAATAATAAATTATATTTGACAACATTGAATTATAATTTTTTATAATAATATCATTTTTTATTTTCAAATATTTATCTGATAAGATTCATGTTATGATGAATAGTGATTAAATATTTATTGTTAATTGGAAACAGATTTTTCTTCTAACTTATATATAGTGTTAAATTATATTTTCATTTTTGTTAATTATAATTATATTAAATTATATCATTTAATAAAATTTGGTCATTTAACTCATTTTCACATTGAATTTTTATATAAAAACATTTCAATATTTTGAATGTTTTCACTTTGAAAACTCATATTATCATTTCATCAATGGGATTAATTTTAAATTAATTACATCTATTTTCATGTCATGAATTTTTTAAAATGGATTAAATATTTTAAAATATTGGGTCCATATTTTTTAAATAATATTCTTTTATTTTTTGGCAATATGAATAGTAACTTTAGTATTTTTTACTGTCTTAGTGGAAGATAAATCATGTAATTAAAGATATAAAATAAAATTATCAATATTATAAAATTTCTATAAAACATGTCAAAATTTTATAAAATGTGGTAGGGTTAACTAAATTCATCAATGGGATGAGATTATTAACATTTTATCCCGATTGGATTAGTTTATGAAAATTATTTTATTCTATTTAATGAAAGAACATGATGATATTCACCACTTTCTAATAACTATATAATTTTTAATATGGGATTATAGAGAAGATAAATTAGAATATAAATAATCACTATCACGAATAAATATTTATCTCAAACATGAAAATTAAATTATAATTTTTAGGAAATAAATAATAACCTTAAATTCTTACACAATAATAATGATGTGATTGTTTAATTTATTAGAATATCAAATAATTGATTATAAAAATATTACAATAAATATAATTATTTATAATTAATGTCACCAATGATTTTTATTGATAAATTTGACTTTTAGTGATATATTACATGTGTTGGATTGAATGTATCTTGTTTTTTATAACATTCTATATAATTAATAGTACCAAAAGTTTTGTTTATATAATTTCAAAATAAATAATATTTTATTAAATTATATAAAATAAGAAATAATATATAATTACACTAAATTATATGTATAAGGTTAAATATGTCATTAATGATCCATTCAAGGGTTGTTTGACAATTTACAATTACTATATTAACCCTTAAACAAAAAAACCACACATAGTCACACTAAGAGATAAAGGAATTAATTGAGGGTTATATATAAAATACGGGGGTAATAACAAAACCTAAAATTGTATAATTTGTTTGGTATAATTTAGTCACATAATAAATTTATATTTTATTTAACTCAATTTTTAAGCATCATTAATTGAAACTTAATTTATAATAATTTAATACTTTGAGGGTTTCTAAATGTGCCCCTCCCCTCAATTATAAAATGGATCCTCCTCCCTCACTTATTAACACACGTTTAAGAAATATTTATTGAAAAATAATTGCCCTTTTATCCTTCCATATTAGCTTTCCATGTTCTGTAGGTCAGGGTCTTCTAAAATGTCTAACTTGAAATCCATTAAGCTTATATTTCCATAATAGAAGAGGTTAATATTTTAACAATTAATTCATGTGGATTTCTTCTTCTAATTCTTAAAAATTTTAGGAATCTATAATAGACTAATAATTATAGTATTATATATTTGATTATATTTTACAATAAATATTGTACAACCATATCCCACAATTTATCCATCCTGTGAAAAATGAAAACAACACACATGCATACATACGACATACAATCTCAACTATGTGGTGTGATTTGATTTTCATTACAACATTAGTTGGATGTGTATAATTACAGATATAATAGAGTTATAAAATATATATTTCTTGATGTTGTTTCTTTATAATTAATATATTATCCAATTTCATACCCATTAACCATTAAGGGAATTATTTTGTTGCATGTACGTACATAAGAACTACCATCTTTACAACTCAATGTGATTCATATTTCATGTTAAACATTCAAAAATGATTTTAGAAAATAAATATAATTAGTAAATATAATATATATAAAAATAAAATCATTATTGATATTAATGGAATATATTTTGTTCTAATTAAATAGGATTCACAAGACAAAACTTTCATAGCCTACTGAAGTAGTTTACACCCTAAATAATGGTACCAACTAAATATTATTAAAAACATTATATAAGAGCAGTATATATGATATCATAAATTTGGATACAATGAAGGTAAAAATTTATAATATCAATTAAAACATTATTCATGTGGTTAATGCACGTTCAACTTAAAGAATGTGTTAGTCAAGTGTTAATTTCAAAATCTCTTTTTTATTCCGGATAGTTTATATGTAAGTATCTACTAGGTAATATTTATCATCAAAGTACATGTTTCTTAGATAACAATTACAATATATAATTACTATTATAATAAAAAATTAATATATTTTTACCCATGTTTAACTTTTTATAAAATGATTTTAAATGAATATTTTTTTCATTTTCCAATTAGTTATATTATGACTTCATCCACAAAAAATACATCAAGAACGTTTTCTTGTACCTTATATAGCATACGAATATTTATTCACTATAAGGACACCTTAATGTACCGAGTATTAATTTAAATGTTTCCATGATTCTTTTCAATTAAATATTTTCTTTTCTGATTGCAAAAATTTTAATAAAATTTATGTAAATATAAAAAAGGGAATTTCTCTAATGATATATTTAATTGTTTTATTAGACTATGATAATCTATGTCAAAATCCTTAGTTATATTTTATCTTTTATTAAGGTTAATCTCCTATAATACAATCTAACATCTTTCAATGAGGTTTTGATGAATATTTTGACTATGGATATACTATTTTAATACCATTAATGGTTTATGTTTTATATATTCACATTTTATATGATATTTCATCAATAAGAATGAATTTTTTGTTTATGTTTCACCCATTTCATATAAGGAATTCATCGAAAAAATTATGTGAGGGGTGCGGACTGCTATAGCCTCTCGAAGCATTGATTAATCTAATGAGACAAACAAGTTCGGTTATTGGATCAGGCCTCACCCGTTTAATCATGGTTTCATGGAAAAAGAAATGATGTTATGTTTATGATGTCCATCATTGAAAATTCCATCATTATGAGATTATTTATTGACATTCCACGTGATTATTTCAATAGTAAAATATTTGTGATATGTTTATATGTAATTATTTTAATTTCATATAATATGGCCAAATATTTATAAAAATGATGTTTAAAGTGATTGTATTTTTCTACCTTTCATTTATGTTTAGGTTTATTTACAATAACTTATGTTTTATGTTTACCATTAAAGAGTATCTTCTTTCACCCATTCATTATGTTTTATTAATATCATAATTCCATGATGTATATTATGACTTATATATTAGGTTAACATAAGAGAATAATAGTTTTTTAAAATAATTATAAATGTTTTATTTAAAGTATAATATTGTAATGTAATGTTGAAGTATACAATAACATTTCCAAACTATAAAAATTCATAGGTCTTAAATGATTAAAATATCATATATATGCCTATGTAATAAAATGGGACCTTGGATTCGGGCAATTATGGTTGAATTCATTATAGTTGGTATCAGAGAATGTTTAGTAGAATCAATGGGACATTGATTTAGGAAAACAAAATTAATTCTTATTAAAAAATTTGTAAATATTTTTAAATAAAGTAAGTTTATGATATTTAGATCAGTTAGAAATAAATCATAAATATATGTTTTGTAATTCACTAGTTCAGATATTATACATTATGTTTCATTGTCTAATGACCTAATATTGTGTATACCATTGTTTATAAATGTCTCCTAGTAGAATAAATGAAAACTATATAAACACACGTAATCCATGTAGTGTCTTACCTCAAATTCAGGAAAATAATGATTGAGATGGAGTTAAAACTACTAATAAACAACATATAACTCTACTCAGATATCTGACTCAAATTATGAACAATTACCTTACCAGTATAAAGTATCCTTATACAAAACATGGATGAATAATTTTATAAAACATCAAGAGAAAACCACTACAAACATATAATCAAACTAAAAACCCATTTGAGTCTTAATAGTGGATATGTTTACTTGAAAAAATATATATCTATTTAGGAAGAATGTAAAGGGAGAAATTTTTATTGAAATTTTATTATCATTCAGGATATATGAAAAAATTGTGATCATTTATTCAAAACACTGAGGTGTATGTGTAAATATAAAATATTGAACAGAAAATTTTGAATGAATATTTCTTTGAAAAATAATTTACTCCCAAATAAGTAACATATATAAATAGGTAATTTTAGAGTCTAGGAAAAAAGTAGGATGAGAATTTTTCTCAATACAAATCCAACTTTTAATGGATATAAATAACTGTTATATGCTATATATTTACCAAACGAAGAAAATATTCACCATTAAATTTATGGAATAAAGACACTCTTCTGAAAGTCATTGGTCTCCCTATCTTTCTCATCATATGACTATATAGTATCATGTTCTATCAAGAAAGAAAAATAATAATCTAAGAATAATCATTTTAATGGAATGAGAAATATAAGAAGAGAGTATTGGATCAAGAGATGGGTAATCCAAAAAAGGGAAATATGGATTTTCTTACATGGTATAATTTTGGGAACAATCGCACCAGTAAATGCTGAAAAATAATGTTTGTTTTTGAATTGTGTGTAGAAAAGGTTCCATAAGCCCATGATTATAAGGGAAAGAGTTAATTTTTAAATGCGAAATTATTCAATAGTTTGGAGATCGTGAACTAAAAGAATTAATGTCCCAAGAATGAAAGGAATTTAGATCAGAAAGGACAACAAATTAGGCTCATGCTTATGTTGTTTCTACAGTCGAAGTGGAATAATTAATGTAGTTATGTTTTAGAATCAATTATTATGTTATGATATTATGGTTATAAGAATCATGATATATTTATAATTATTTTACTTAAAAATTTCTTCTTTGTGTATTTAGAAAAATTAATGTTACCATTTTGGTTTTAAAGGTTATAATGGAATTTTTATATTTTTTATGTGAACAAGATATCTGAATTTTTGTGTGGAAAATATGATGTTATGTTTAATTTGAAAATTTAGTGACTTTCCTAATAATTTTTTGGACTGTGTATTTGTACATATGTATTTTGGATGAGTCTTACGGTTGGAATATTTAATATTGAATGTTGGATATTCGTGTTTGATGTTAAAGTATGATTTATTGGATACTCTGAACTAATTTTTTTAATATACATTTGGAGGATTAATTATTACCATTTTAACATTATGATTCATTAAAAAGCATCAAGAATAAAAATTCATCTTGAATATCCCTCTTCATGTCTATAAAATGAACTTAAAATAAATTGATGGTAAACCAAAGGATGATATTACACTTTTGACATTTAATGAAATATTGTAACTACTCATATGTATATTAAATTTTCCCCTCAAACATATGAATTGAATCTTGAATAATAAAAAAGATATTTGTTTAATTTTATCAAGGAAAAATCAATGTCATCTTTAACCCATCTCAAGGTTATGATTTTTTTATGGTAAAAATTCTAGTGACTATGTTCTCTTTAACTCTCCATCAAAAATTGATTGTACTCTTCCATGTATTTAATTTCAATTATAACTAATTTTATTCAAGTTGTAAGAATAATTTTTTGTTCAAATTCAAATTTTACTTTTTTTCTATTCGTAGAATGTTTTATTATCCCTATCCTACATGTGGGATTTCCACAAAATAATTTTCAAGTATCAAACATTGAATTTTTTATCTTCAATTTCAAATAAAAAAGATGAAAATTATTGAATGAAGGAAGAATGTAACACCGCCATATTTTATATTATGTATTCATTTTATGTAAATTTAATACCCTACATTTAATGCAACACATAACTAAAATGAACCATAATATAAAATTAATATTATTATTTAAAATGAACTTATCTAATAGCTATAGAATTAGTGGTTATAAAAAGGATTAAATAAATTAAAAAAATACAATTGATTTGAATGGTTACCTATTAATTAGAAATAAATATAAAAACCTATTTAATATAAAGGATATGTTTTTATAAAAACTATTTAAATATGCAGAAGTCTGTTTTTTACCATTAAAATAAATAAATCAATATTTTTGGATTTTATAAATTAAAAATGAATATATATATATATATATATTAATAAATTTATTGTTTAAAATTAATCAATGTGTCATCTAGATATCATATAATAACCAATAAAATTTTTCACATAATAAATGTATTTTTATAAAAACATAATTTTACCACCTTTTGATGACGTAGTTTTTTTTCAATATAGTTTTCGAAAAATTAATAATTTAAATTTGAAAAAATAGACATCTTATTTGAATTATGAATATCAAAACATACATTTATAGAATTTTTGATACCTTTGTAATAAATACAAATGTTTATAAATAGTGGTAAAATATTTCATTTTATTTGAAAACTTTTTTTTCATGTAAAACATTTATAGTGATAAATTATATTGTTAATATATTTTAATGTATAAATAGATATTTTTTTCATTTATTATCATTTATTTCATTGAAAAAAATTTCATATAATTTTTTTATAAAAACATTACAATCTTTTAAACTTATTTATTTTAAAAACAGGGTTTTCATTTTGCCAATGAGATTAATTTAAAATTAATTAATAAAAAAGATATGTTTTGAATTCATAAATATTTATTAAATATTTTTATTCTGTGAGTAAAAATTTAAAAATAGTGTTATTTTATTTTGAGGCATTATGAATAGTAACTTTCATAATTTTCTTGTTAACATGGTTAATGGTAAATCGACTGATTAATGATAAAAAATATTATTAATATTATTAATCTTCCCTAAAACTGGTCCACATTTTATGGTATGAGTAGGTGTCGACCAAAATTATCCATGGACTATGATTAATTTCTTTTAAAGCCACTTGGATGAGATTTTGATATTTATTATATTTTTTAAGGAAAAGTTAAAGACAACACACTCATATTTTAAATAATTATATCATATTTAATATGCGATTATTCAAAAGGTAAATAATAATGTAAATATTGATTTGAAATAAAAAAATAAACACATCTTGGTAATTTTATTTTAATTTTTAGGAAATAAATAATTACCTCAAATTCATACACAGTGATGATGTTGTAATTGATTAATTAATTATAATATCAAATAATGGATTGGAAAAATATTAAAATAATTATAATTTGACAAAATCAATGTCATACACAATTTTTACAGATTCTATTAACATGTTAGTGATATATTTGAAGTGTATTTTTAGAGATATGTTGTTTTATAATTTTTTATAAAAGTAAAGGTAATGAATAGATTCAAAATTGTAAAAATTTTATATTAAAATAAATAATATTTTATTTAATGATATAAAATCATGAAAATATAATCATCACCCAAATAAATATTATAAGTATAAATATGTCATCATTGATAAAATTATGATTTATTTCAAATTTTATAGTAACAATATATACCATTAATGAATAAAAACACATGATGTCAGTGTAAGACTTAAAGAGATTAACCAAGTGTTAATGCAAAAAAATAAGGGTATAAATATTGCCAAAGAATATATAAAAATTAGTGGATAAAAGGATTTAAACCCATAATCATATTATATTTTAAATAAATCACTTTAGATTAATTTTTAATAAAACCTAATTTGTAATTAATTAATATTTTAAGGATTTCGAAATGGTCCCCTCACTTCAATTGTAAAAGAGAATCGAATCCATAACTTATTCAAAACAATTCTATACTTATATATGAACCAAAACCTAACCATTAATCCTAAAGGAATCATTATCGATGTTATTTAGGACCTGGTATTCCGGAAATACCATCTCTAATTCCTTTAATAATATATTTTATGGGTGTTCATCGTAGAAGAGGTAATTGTTTTACCAAATAATTCAAGTTCATTTTTTCATCTAATTCCTCTTCATGATTATTACATAATTATGATATATATATTGTATCTTCTATATTATAATATGTTTTTATGATCAAGGGATAAACATTACCCATTATTTATCTGTCCTATAAAAATTAAATCACCACATGGGCGTATGTACAACTTACTATCTTAACGTCTTGGTGGAATTTGTTTTTTATTAATACTCCACTTAGATTGAAAAAATGATTATATATTGAACTTAAATAAAATAAATATAAATATATTTATTATTTATATTTAATATACCATCCATTTCCCTACCATGTAACTATTAATTGGATGATTCCATCTCTCCTGGGTATGTACGGCATACTGTCTCCACTACCCGATATGATTCATTATCCATGTAAACAAATAAATAATGATTTAAATAGATTTATATAATGAGAAAATAAAATTTATATTAATGTAATATAATTATTAATATGAAATAAATATATCATATTCATAGAAAAAATGACTTACATAATATACATGAATAGGAAAAGGAAGTAGTTTACACCAAAAACAAGGGTAATAATGACATATTATTCACAAAACTATATAAGATGATCATATTTTAAATAATAATTTTTTATATAGTTCTGGTATATGTTAATAATATTCATTATACCATTATAAATGATTTTAAATCCCACTCAACTTAATTAATGGAAATGTTATGGGTTAATTTCCCAATATCATTATTATTCAAGAGTGATGAACATAAGTATCTATTGGGAAATATTTATCATTCATGTTCATGATTCTCCAAATGTTTTGAAAAATATATTTACTATTATATAAAAATTTTGAAGTGATTTTTACTAATTTTTACATTTTATAATATGGTATTATGGGAATATTTTTTGTTATTTTCCAATTGAGGTACTTTATGTCATTTTTGACAAAAAATTATCGTAGGTAGGAGTATATGTAACATATAAATCACGAGTGGATTTTTTCCAACTTAATAAAATTTTAATATATTGATTAGTATAATAAATAATTACAATATTCTTTTGAAATAAAATATTTTCATTCATAACTACACGGATTTTAATATTAATGATTTCTATGAAAAAACTGAATTTCTCTTAATTAATTTTTTTATTTAGAGAATTTAATATATGTAAAAACACATTGTTTTATTTTATGATAAATTGAGATTGATATCTTATTATACCATATACCATATTTTATATAAGGTTTCATGATTAGTTTGATTGTGGATGTGTTTTTTTGATTCCATCCAATATTGATGATTAAAGTATTCACATTTCTTATGATAATTTTTTAATATGTTTTTATGTTTCACCCTTTTAATATGATGAATGAATTAGACATAGTAATTAATGGGGGTAGACCTATATATCTCTTGATGCATTGGTAGGTCTCAAGAGAAAAAACATTGTGGTTATTGGATGTATCCTACCTGTATATATATGGTGTCTTGGATGAATCCTTGACAACATTTTTATGATGTTTAGCATTATGCAATCCCTCATTATTGGGTTAGTTATTGATATTCCATGTGATTATTAAATTAATATAATATACATGTTATTATTTATATGGATTTATTTTATTTTCATTTATTCATTCTATATTATGATTTGGATTATTTTAAATGGTTTGGGATTGAATTAGGCACCATGTTGTATTATTTATGCTTGTTTATAATAGCATCCATTGTATGATTACCCTTAGCAGAGCATTTGATCTCACTTTATTATTATGTTTTATTTTTCTCGGGATGCTATGACGTATATTATTACTGATATACATAGAAAATATAGTAGAATAATGGTGTTCCATTAGGCTTATATTTCTTTAATTTTATATATTTAATTATAATGTAAAGTTAATATATCTAATCAGGTTTGAAAAAATAACAAACTGATCAGTCATTTGGGATTAAAATATTGTTTCTATGGTAATGTAATAATGTGTGGTGTTGGCTCTATGTTACTGGGATTGAAATCATTACAAGTATACGTTTCTGTGTAAAAAAGATGATTTTATGAAACATATGTAATTTATTTTCAATTAGCATTCATTTATATATCTAATTATATGGTCACAAAATAATTAATTATATTTACATTAATAATTTACTATTTTTCTACATCAGTTAATATTATTAACACCCATCAAATGTATGACTGGGTTATAACTATAATATTATATAATAATATTTGAATAGTACATCATGTTTTGATTAAAAAATTTGTTTAATATAATGTATGATATAAATAATTATTTATGAAATGAAAGAGTAATATAGTGTTACTTGTAACAAAAGATAAAATCAATATTTCATGTAAAAAATATGGAAAATATTAAATTTATTTGATAAAAATATTTTACAAAATCCTAGGGTGCTACATTCTAACCCTTTAAATAAATTGAGTCCGTATAATTTGATCTTTTTTCCAGTAAACAAGAGTTTACCATTTGAAAACCTATTTGTGAGAAACCGAATTCATTAAATAGGTTAATGAAACTTACTGTTAAAAACATGGAAGTGAATGTATGAACATCATTTGTAATTTTAAAAACAAGGCTTCCAAATATGAGATCATATGTTGGAAGTGAATATTTGGACATGAAAGAAAATCATAATATCTAAATAATATTAGAGGGTAAAATAAATCATTGAGCACATAAAAACGAATAATCATATGGAAATAAAAAATTAAAGAACCGTAAAACAATAGAGAGTTAAAACATTCATTGATATCATTAGAAATGATTATATTAATATATAATTTTATTTCATGATCTTTTTCCTTGAGTTGGGGAATTTTAAATACATGATATACTTGATTTATTTAATTTTATCGAAAATAAGAATCTTATCCTTTAGTTATGCTTCCATCAAATCCAAATAATATCATACCTTGAGAAATATTGATTATTTTTTAGAATAATTAACTATCAGATCAGAAAATTTTTAATTGGAAGATATATAATTTTTTTTGTCTCTATTTATCAGCAGAAATTTTTTGTTAGCATACATTATCCTATATGAATAAAACATCATATTTGGAAGTAATATTTTAATATTTGAAACCCCTAATAAGTTTTGATATAAACCATTTGATAAATGGTTATCCTTATAACATATGAAAATTGAAATTTTTAATAAAGGTGAATATATTTCCCAAAATCAACATAACATAAATCCTTTAAATCACATTAAATGTCTCTAAATGGACACATTTAAAATATGAAATTAAACTACTTATCTATTCTTTTAAAAAAATTTAATCACCAGAATTACCATTAATAAATAATTAAAACCTGAATTATTCTTCATTACTTTAATAAAACCAAATATTTTTAATATATTGCACATATCAAATAATATTGTAAATTTATTAAAAAATAAAATAAAACACATTTTAACAAATAGTTTATCAATTCTTATATCATTACTTCTATCCAATTTACTATATCTATATCAATTATCAATATTTCTATGCTAAATAATATTTTATATAAATTAGTATAATATTAATAGTTCCATTCCCATAATCATTTCTTTCCAATTAAATATAATGTTTCCATTAAATCACTTTTTCGTCATTGATACAATAAAAAATATTCTTTAAACTCCTCAAAATATACACATATAATGATAAATCCTTATATATTTAATAAATAATGAATTATAGTACATTAAAATTTTAATTATTCCAACTAATATTTAATAAATTTACCAGGATTTATCATCCTATTCCTTAATTCCTCATTCCTTTCACACATCCATCATTGTCTCTTTGTTTTCCTTAGAAAAACCATTACTCACATATACATTATTACCATCATCATGATGTTTCCCCTCAGATAATTTATTTGCATAATTATTATATTTTTTACATTTAAAACATTCAACAACAAATTATAACTTATTAACAACATTATTGTCATCTATTTCATTAAATAAATTTCTTTTCCACTATAGATACATACATAATGACATTCTTTTCCACAACCAAAACATATATGTACTTATCTAAAGCATTGACAAATGTTCTTCCTCAAAAACTCTATAAATATATGAAATTGAATCATATTTCTTCTATAGACTCCACAACATACAGTCTCAATGAACTCTATCCTTATTTTCCTTAGGGATTTTCAGGGTTTCTTAAGATGAATATTTTTAATAATATATTTTATACAACTGATTATAAATAATCACAATACACTTCTATAAAAACCCTTCTTATTATTTAAAATTTAATCATGATATATGACACATAATTAAAATTTAAAGAAAACCCCAGAATATCAAAAACACTAGTGTCATTGGGATATATCGTACATTACATAAGAATATAAAAATATAAATGAAAAAACTTAATTTATAACCTCTTTAACATGACCAAAATTTTCCATCGAAAATAATACTGTATAGGGTAACCTGAGGACATACAAAAAAATTGGTGATCTGTAAATCCCAGTAATGGATAACCAATGAAAATGAATAATATAATATAGGCTATACAATCATCATATATATGGATTAATAAATGAACATGGATAATAAGGATTGATATAGAATGATAATCATATCATTGGAAATGTGAAAGCCTCTTAAAACTTTGAATCTTAAACGTAGGTCAATGATGAACCCTCCAAGAGAACATTGTGAAAACATTAATCTAAAGGAATCATGTAAAACACATATCCTAATGTGATGTATCATGATATCAAACATTACCCAATTATTTGTAGAGATATCAGCGTGCACCATTCATTCTCATTTTATTATCATGCTTATGTTTTCCACATATATCATACAAAATGGATTAAATAATTTTCATAATTTATTCAATGATCAAGGAGTGACTAATAAAAAATTTATGTCTGAAATAAATGAATTATATGTTCTTACATGTTAATATACATTATAAAATGGGTATGGTATTTACTACATAATTATTTTGGCATGAAAAATAACAGTGTAATTTCGATCGCATAACGACATCACATCAAAATTTAAAAAAGGGTGATGATATAGAGAAAGGTGTATATCATCATTTATAAATTAAAATTAATGTAATTGAAACATATAAAGACATTCCACAACATATTTAATATGAAATAAAATGTGTAATATGATATATCAACATGAAGAAAGAGAAGAAAGTTAAAAACCCTTACAAAAATTTTGGCAAAGTAACATGTGTTCATTATTATTCATAGGAGGGGTAAATAATATTTAATGTGAATATTCTAAATTATATGTAATATTTAATGTAAGGGTATATGGAATAACATATCCCAATATAAGATAATGAAAATAAAGAGGCATAATGTTAAAGGAGTACATGTTAATTGATGATAGTAGAATATCCCTTACTTGAATCTGTGACTCCAAATAACTGGGAGGGGATTTTTGAGAGATTGGAGGTGCCATGGGAGTCCTCTACGGAGTCTAGGAAATATTGTGGACATTATATATGGTTTTTTACTAAATATAAATGGGGGATTGAGTGGGTTTATATTGAAACTGAGGTGTATTTCATTATTATTTTTGTTTTGGACTCTACAATATAAAATATCCCAATTTACAAACCATCCCATTGTTTTAGCCAATGTTTTAATTGAAATGGGTGTGGAATATGTTATATTATATTTCAAAGGTCCTAAATTAATAAAATATCACCCTTGAGTCTTGTGGATGAGAGTCTAATTCATAAAGAAATGATTTCAAATTATTAGAATATATTATCATTATTGGAGGATACATAAATGATTTAATAAATAAATAAAATAAACATAAAACTAAATAATATTAAATGTAAAACCTATATTTGTCAATATATCCCATTTATATTACTTATTAATTGATATTTTTGTCATTATATATCATAAATCTCAAATCATATTTATACAATATTTAAATGTTACCATAAAATTCAACCATCTAAGAAAAGTACGAAGAATTCACAATTGTATAATTTTGATGTTATGATTATAAAAATAATATTACCATAATATGAATTTTTTTAAATATGGTATCTTTTACTTTTAAAATTAAAATCCTCATTTTTTAAAAATGGCAGGTTTTTGACAACAACATTTTTTGAACCCTTAAAAAATACCATGGACTTCATAAATATTATATGATCATTTATATTTAATAAATTTTACTTTACAAAAATATTTTACTAAAATATTATCTATATCAAAAATAGATTAATTAATTAAAGTATATATCATAATTGAATTTCAATATTAACTACAAATATTATTTGTGATTAAAAAATCATTTACAATGTAATAATAATATATTTAAAATATAATAATTATATTTTAAAAATTATGTAAACATTCCTAATGATTGAGTGTTAATAAATATCACATAAATACAACAAAATAATCTCTAAGAGTAAGGTGTGAGATTGTGGGGATTTCATGGGGTTGTTCAATGAACATGGTTTGGGTCGATATCTTGATAAGCTTGAACTTCTCATATAATGGGTTTCAATCATGAAAAAGTTGTTGGATATCATCATGGTATTCATCTTGGGAAGGCACCTTAAATTATATCTCCCGTATAGGCTTTAATAAATTGGATTTATAGCATATGATCATTCTTGTTGACACCATAAATTCTTTTTTGGTTCAAAAATAATTTTTAAAAACCTATATTTATACTATTCATGTGAGCACTATTCAATGGATATATTATCAAAAATAATGATATATAGTGGGAATTAAAAACCAATTTGATATTATAAAACAATATAATTCCATGTGTATTCTATAATCATACTATATAAAAATCATTTAATTTAATGAAGTGAGAAATTTATTTTAACTGTTGGAGTCATTTCACCATCACTCTATTCATCTCACAATTGTGTTACTCATCACTACATTCCCAATCACACTCAATATTAATCAAGTTCAATATGGATCCTTCTATTGAATAAAACCAAATAATATAGTGTGATGGATAATAATCTTATTGGGAAACCACATAATAATGAAAAAACAATAGTATTATGTCAATATAATGAAACATTATTTAAATCTAGGATAATGTAAGATTAATTATGGTCATTATATAAATCCTTCACGATGGTTTGTAAGGAGTTTTTAAATTTATAATGCATATCCCCAAGGATTTTCAAACATATTTTCCATTAATTATTGTTGTCATGACCAAGGTGATTATCAAGTCTAGCTCAATTCATTATTTTCAATTTTATTACCCCAATGTATATCATGGATAGAGATATATCCTCTTTTAGTATACTAATAGGGATTTCATTCAATAAATAAAACCCACTATATAATTTACCAAAATATTTGGAAACGTTCAAAAACATTGACTCATCTATAGACATATCTGTATGCATATCCACACACATATCCTAAGAAATAACCTTATGGATTTCTAATTTTTTATCCAATACCATAATAAAAAGGATAACAAAACTAATCATATGATACGATCTATAGTAACCAATTTATCCATGAAGTAGATACTATATATGTAACACCCCAGGTATATAAAGATTATGAAATTTTTATATTTATCCCTATTTGTGGAAAAAATGTCAATATTAATTTAAATGGAATGCTATTCTCGATGGCTTACCCAATACGCAACAATGAGTTCCTTTGAAATCTTACGTTGCAGTCTAATAATAAAATAATATTATTTTAAATAGTAGTTAACACATAGCTTTTTTTGGCAGGAATGAATATAAATAACTAAATTATTATTATATATGTGTGTTAAATGTTTTTACTTTTATCCAATAAATTTTAGAGGCATAAAATACAAATGAATCCAATCTTAAGCATTGAATACACTAGTATTTTTAAAAGATTGTTTTACTACCTTTTGATGGCAAACCATTTTTTTAAATCAATTTTTTGACAATTTTATAAGCTCTATTTTTCAAAATAATCATATTATTTATCATTGGGACATAGAAATTTACCTTGGGTTAATTTTGGGTATTTTTCTAACAATGTTCATTTTTCAATGAATATTGAAAAATACTGCATTTTACATCAAAAATTCTTTTTCATATAATTTAATTATATGGTTATATTAACTTTTTAATTTGTTTTAAAGTGTAATTATAATATATTTTTACCATGTAATACAATTATGGTAATTGGGATTAATTTCTCTTTGGAATTGGGCATAAACAAGTGCCAAACTTTTAATGAATATTGTTTCTAAAAAACCCGCTATTTGTTTTTACAACGAGAAGTTTTTTTAAATTAATTATTTAAATTTATGTGTTTGGAATTTGGTAAAATGGATTACATATTTTGAATCAGAAGGTCCAAATTATGTAATTAAGACACTTTTGTTTTTTGACATTATGAATAGTAACGACGGTAATTATCTTTAATTATCTTGATTAATGAGTAGTCAGGTAGTTAAAGATAATAAGATAATATCATAATAATACAAAATGACCACAACATGTGTCCTAAGGATACGGGTTGTCTCATGTCCGACCATGGGATGCCTTGTGACAAACTTGGGGGCCCAATGGAATCATTATTGTGAGAAAGTGACTTTTTATCTTTTTATTTTTAAAGAATGTTAAATGTAACAAAGAATGTATCACCCAAGTAAAATATTTTTAATTTTGTCTAAATAAATGATAATTTGGACTATAAATTTTCATGGGTAAGCTAAAAAGATTTTCTACATCATAGTATTTTTTTATAATTTTTAGTCATTAAATAAATTAAATTATTATGACATCATAATGATGCAGCGATGACCTCATTATTTAACGATTTAGATAAAATTGAAATATAATGTAAAATCTAAGACCTACACATGTCCAAAACCTATTGTATGGGTGGATTTAGAACCCTTATCACCTTATCCTCGAAACACATCAATTTGGGACAATTATAATCCGAAACTCATTCTAAAATAATGTAACATTTCTTTACATTCCAAGAGTGACCCTCCTCTCCTTTTAGAAAAGGCCCCCACCTCTACGTCCTTACCCACACTTCTGAATCCTTTTACTCGGCCAGACCCTACCAATTGTGTCTTTCCACATACCTATCTAACTCCTTGTAGCCTCACATTGGGCAGAAGTCTTCCCAAGGAAGCCTTTGAGCTCAAACCAAAGAGAGTTACCCGATTTTAAGGTAATGTCTTCACTTGTGTCCTTTTGTTTTATTTTGCTTCTCCAACCTCCTAAACTCTTTTTATTCATTTATTTTATAACAAATCCATTATATTCAATATAATAGGATGTTATTATAAGAATTATTCTAGCTACAGTTACACACACCTACATCTAATGGTTAAAGAACATACTGTTTTTGTGGATGGTGAATTACTGCCTCACAAAACGATGATTGTTCAATCTTCTCTTAACACCTTTCATGGTGCCATTAAGATGTCACTATATTTATATATGATATATAATATCTTTATTTTTTCCTAAAGCTTCTGTATTTTTCATTTATGGCATACCTTTATGGCTTCCATTATGATTATACGTGATATCTTCATTTAAGGAAGTGCGGACTACCGCCCCCTCAAAGTGATTTGATTCGTTAATACCATATGTGGTACATATAAAGGATATATTTAATGATATTATATATGATACCATACTGGAATTAAAATAATATTATGTATCATTATGTTTTAATTCCATTAAATATGAAATAGAAATGGAAGTAGCGTTCATGCGTACGTACGGCTTGCCGTCTCCATGAACGGTACATTTCATTTCTTATCTCAAAATGTTATGTACTATTATAAGTACCTATATATAATGGATATATATGTAATATGTTACATCTAAATGACGGATATCATTCTGGAATTATAACATATATATATATCTATCATTTTGTTTTAATTCCATTAATATGACAAAAAATGAAAGTAGTGTTCATGCGTACGTACTGCCTACCGTCTCCATGAACGGTGATTTAAATTTTTATTTCCAAATTCTATGGAATTGTATAAAATGAATATATACTGGATATATATAATATTTAAAACATCAATACTATTCTGGATATGATGTACCTATAACTACATGGAAAATTATTTTCCAACAAGTTCAATTTTTGACTCAACTACCAATGATCATTTAAACGACCGTTATTAACTAAAATAATTACACAGTGTTGATGACATGGTAATAAGTGATATAATAGGAAAAATGAACTCGAAAAAGGTTTTTAAGGAAGTAGAAATTAACTCATGTTTATTATTCAGGAGATTAAAGAACGATCGAGTCAAGTCGGACCTGAGGTAAGGGATCCTACTCCTCTCTTTCTTTTTAAGTACACTCTTTTATGTAATTCCTTTTAAAGATCATCTTTCTTGTTATTTTGATGTTATTTTATATTAATAGTACTGTAATTTTTATGTTCATATGATGAGAGACCCTATTCTCTCTCATCAATCCATTTTGGAAGTTTTGAGTGGCACCGTTAGGCTGCCGAATTTTCATAAGAGATCTAACCTCTCTCTTTCTTTTTAAGTACTCTCCTTTATGTCACGTCTTTTAAGATACTTTTTTTTTATGTTGGGGGATGTTATTTTATATTCCTCTTTCTGTAAACTTTATGTTAATATGATGAGAGACCCTATTTGATTTCATGAATCCATTTTTGTAAGTTTTAAGTGGCGCTGTTAGGCTGCCGAGTTTTCATAAGGGATTTTTCATCTCACTTTTATTCCCGTGAGATTTATGCTACATTTTACACAATTTCCTTTGATTGGTGTATTTACTGCACATTATTTTACTCATTATGTGTAATAATTTCATTTATGAGTATTTACATCAATGTTGTATTGTCCTTCTTTGACGAGGTGCATGTATCGAAAGATACCCATGTCGGTAAGGGAACCTTTCACCCTCCTCTTTTTAAATGACTTCATTGAGGGGTCTTTTAATTTACATATTTTTATGTTGGGATATGTTCTCATATATCCTTATTTATGTAAATTTTATGTCCAAGTGATGAGATACCCTTTGTATCTCTCACCAACTCATTTTCTGAATTTTGTAGTGACGCTGTTAGGCTGCCAAATTTTTTCAAGGGAACTTCTTAACCCAAATTTGATTCTTTGGGATAAACTTTTACTCCTTCAATATGTAGTTCTATAAATATGTGTGAATAACATCTGATTTTTTTACACATAATATTCACTTATATTTCATGTATTCATTTTTCACACATAATTATGTAATTGATTTATCCTTAATCCAAGGATACCGTCTTTGTATGGGACTTCTTCTCAATCTCCTTTCATTGAGGCATATTTGGTTTTATACATGACATTCATTTATACGGTGTATAAACCACTTTTACTTTTACTTTTATTCAAAAGGAATCTTTTTATATGAAGTGATTTTACTAAACGGAAAAAGGAATGTTTTTTTCTTACGTATGCGGCGACAATGACTTCTCCGCCGCCGTCACCATTATTTGAGTTTCGACTTCCTCTACAAGCCCTACCTTCTTTTTAAAAGAAAAATAAATACCATGTTTTACTTTTCTTTTATTTTGGTATTGAAAATAGTTTTCATAATTTTTTTATATCAATATGTAGTATTGATATCTTTTGATTCAAAGGTGGAAATTTTATGTTTCCTTTATGCATGTTTTATGTGATACGATTATGTTATGGTTCTTAGGAATTGTTATGAAGACGGGTGGTTGCATGATAAACTAAGGGCAGGTGAGCCCGATATAGCACTCCAATGCATTGGGTAATGTGAAGGAGGGAAACCTTAAGGTTTCTCTGAAGAGATTTAGGGAATATACTGTGGTGGGTATTCCAAACGTAACCAAGAGGGTTACTCCCTACGTAAGAATGTTATGAATGCCTCAAGTTACCTTTTATGTCTTATGATTCCTATGATTTATTCATGATTTGATGAGGTATGTTAATGTTCCTATGTTTTATGGGTAAAGTATGATTTCATTATTATGTATATATGAACTCATGTTTCCTTTCCATATTTTTAAATCCCTTGCTGAGCTTTTTATGCTCATCCCATGTTTTTTGAAATTTTTTTCACAGGTCAAGGGAAATGTACATGATATGATGATAGTGTCAAGGAAGTTTCAAGAAAGAATCGATGTTTTATTTTAAACATGTTTCTGTTGATGGAAAAAAAAGAATACTATCTTTATGTAACCACTTTGTTTAAATGTGGAATGTAATGCTAGTTTAATGATCTAATTCTCTAAAACTCTAAACCCGAAAAGATGCTTAATGTGTAATCTGGTATTAACTCAAGATTAAGAAAGATTTAAGGCTGGGGCCTTATAGTTGGTATCAGAGGACGGTTTAGATAACTTTAGAGGTTAGGGTATTCTTTAACCATAAGTGACATTACCATAATGGTTAGGATTTCAGAAAGAGTCCTAGTTTTAGATAAAGTGAATGATTAAGTATATCTTAGTGGTTATCTTCCTCATTAGTACATGATGGTTTTGTTGATATAATCACACTGACAATTATGTTTTTAGTGAATGGATGGATCTTGCAGGCACCAAAGTGACAATCGGTTTGAAAGAAACTATGGTGGTTCTCTGATTAAGAAACTGGGTGAAATGGGGTATTCAATGAGGAAACTCATGGTTGTTCTAAACCAACTATCAAGGAGTCGTGATCATCCACCTGAACCTTGGTATGTTCTGTAATTCATCATGTACAAGATGACCGATCAATGTGGAAGTTCAGGTAATATTTATAAAGGTAACCATTAGGGTATATATGATCCTTACTTTTGAGGTAATTATGGGATATTATATGTTATGATGGAAAATGAAAGGCATGAGATAAACATGAAGTTAAAATATGTTATGATTATTTTTGAAGATTTTATCTCGTTTTGTGGAATGTTTTGAGAATTATATAGTTTTGGAAAAAGGACAACACGCAGACCATTTGACAACCCATCGCGTCGGACAAAGCTGCGGGAATCGAACCCACAACCAAAGTGCGACTGGTAATTATCACCTACCACTAGACTACATGAAGTGCCTGGTTAGTTTGACTGATTATTTTTTAGTTAGATGATTTTATGAATTAATATTAATTTGATTTTGGGTTATATATGGAAATTTATTAACCTATCAAGGATGATATGTGATTAGGTTAATTACTTTTCAATACAAGACTTTAAGAGTAACTGATGTTGTTTGGAGATAAATGTTACGATTTAAATTGGATGACTATGTGACTAAATCCTTAAAATATTTGGGTTTCTATCTTATTTTGGTTTACTTTGATTAATTTTATGGACAAATTGTTTATCAAATGGTCCTCGTTGAACTTTGAGTTTTGTTGAAAACATTTTGGAGATTAAGCATAGATTTTCTTTTTATAAAGGGTTATCCTTTTCTGGATTATCTGATCTTGTACTAACCTATTTGGTTTTGGTTTTGGTTAAAGTATAAAGACATGGGAAGTATATAGTTCTCTTTTGTGGATTAGTTGATTCTCTAGAAGTTGATTATAGTACTCTTAATGTGAACAAGTCTTCCAAAATACTCATCTTTTGGAGAAAATATGAGTTTGTGTAAGGAATCAAATAAAAGTTGAAGGTCAACATGATAAGTTATTATGTTACATTATGAATAAATTCCTCAATGAAGAGTAACTTAAAACAAAAATGTTGTCTTTTAACTTTTCCTACTGGGGAATCGAATACTGTTTAACCCATCACAAGTTTGTGATTTTCTTATGGTTAACTTTCTCCTAGACATGTTTACTATCACTATCCATCAGAACATGACCCTTTGTTTTTTCCTCCATGTCCATATTTTAATTCTTGTAATCCTAGTATGGGATAACTCAGGTGACCTTTGTACTTATCCTTCTTTATTTTAATGTGATAGTTTTATTGACTCTTGTTCCGATGTGGGATTTTCAATGATATTTCCACGCCCAGTTTTATAATTCCGAGGACGCAATTTCCAAAAGGGGGGAAGGATGTAACACCCTAGGTAAATAAAGAATATGACATTTTTATATTTATCCCTATTTTTGGAAAAAATTTCAATATTAATTTAAATGTAACTCTTTGCTCGATGGCTTACCCAATACGCAACAACGAGTTCCTTTGAAATCTTACATTACACTCTAATAATAAAATAATATTATTTTAAATAGCAGTTAACACATAGCCGTTGTATTGGCAGGAATGAATATAAATAACTAAATTACGATTATATATGTGTGTTAAATGTTTTTACTTTTATCCAATAAATTTTAGAGGCGTAAAATACAAATGAATCCAATCTAAAGCAATGAATACACTAGTATTTTCAGAAGATTGTTTTACTAACTTTTGATGGAAACCCATTTTTTTAAATAAAAATTTTGGAAATTTTATAAGCTCTATTTTTCAAAATAAATGTATTATTTATGATTGGGACATATAAATTTACCTTGGGATAATTTTTGGTATTTTTCTGAATATGTTCATTTTTCAATGAATAGTGAAAAATACTGCATTTTACATCAAAACTGCTTTTTCATTTAATTTAAATATATGGTTATATTATCTTTTTAATTTGTTTTAAACTTTAATTAGAATATATTTTTACCATGTAATACAATTATGGTTATTGGGATTAATTTCACTTTGGAATTGGGCATAAACAAGTGCCAAACGTTTCATGAATATTGTTTCTAAAAAACCCGCTATTTGTTTTGACAACGAGAAGTTTTTTATAAATTAATTATTTCAATTTATGTGATTGGAATTTGGTAAAATGGATTAAATATTTGGAATCAGAAGGTTGAAATTATGTAATTAAGACTCTTTTTTTTGGACATTATGAATTGTAACGACTGTAATTATCTTTAATTATCTTGATTAATGTGTAATCGGGTAGTTAAAGATAATAAGATAATATCATAATATTAAAAAATTACCACAACATGTGTCCTAAGGCTACTGGTTGTCTCATGACCGACCATTGTATGCCTTTTTCCAATCTTGTGGGCCCCATGGAATCACATTTGTGAGAAAGTGACTTTTTATCTTTTTATTTTTAAAGAATGTTAAATGTAACAAAGAATGTATCACCTAAGTAAAATATTTTTAATTTTGTCTACATAAATATTCTTTTGGACTATAAGTAGTCATTGGAAAGATAAGAAGATTTACTACATTATATTATTTTTTTATAATTTTTTGACATTAAATAAATTAAATTATTATGACATCATAATGATGTAGTGATGACCTCATTATTTAACAATTTAGATAAAATAGAAATGTAATGTAAAATCTAAGATCTACACATGTCCAAAACCTATTGGATGGGTGGATTTAGAACCCTTATCACCTTATCCTCGAAACAAATCAATGTGGGACCATTAAAATCCGAAACTCATTCTAAACTAAAGTATCATTTCCTTACTTTCCAAGAGTGCCCCTCCTCTCCTCTTTTAAAAGGCCACCACCTCTACCTCCTTACCCACACTTCCAAAGCCATTGGCTCAATCATACCCTACCCATTTTGTCTCTACACATCCCTATATAACTCCTTGAAGCCTCACTTTCGTCATAAGTCTTCCCAAGGAATCCTTTGAGCTCAAACCAAAGGGAGTTACCTGATTTTAAGGTAATGTCTTCACTTGTGTCCTTTTGTTTTACTTTGCTTCTCCAACCACCTAAACTCTTTTTATTCATTTATTTTGTAACAAATCCAGTATCTTCAATATACTAGTATGTTTTTATAAGAATTATTCGAGCTACACTTACAGACACCTACATCTAATGGTTAAAGAACATACTGTTTCTGTGGATGGCGAATTACTGCCTCACGAAACGGTGATTCTTCAATCTTCTCTTAACACCTTTCTTGGCGCCATTAAGATGTCACTATATTTATATATGATATATAATATTTTTATTTTTTCCTCAAGATTCTGTATTTTTCATTTATGGAATACCTTTATGGCTTCCATTATGGGTATACGCGATATCTTCATTTAAGGAAGTGCGGACTACCGCCCCCTCAAAGTGATTTGATTCGTTAATACCATATGTGGCCCGTATAAAGGATATATTTAATGATTTTATGTATGATACCATACTGGAATTAAAATCATATTATGTATCATTATGTTTTAATTCCATTAAATATGAAATAGAAATGGAAGTAGCGTTCATCCGTACGTACGACTTACCGTCTCCATGAACAGTACATTTCATTTCTTATATCAAAATGTTATGTACTATTATAAGTACATATATATAATGGATATATATGTAATATATTACATCTAAATGATTTATATCATTTTGGAATTATAACATATATATATATATATATATATCATTTTGTTTTAATTCCATTAATATGACAAAAAATGAAAGTAGCGTTCATGCGTACGTACGGCCTACCGTCTCCATGAACGGTGCATTTAATTTTTATCTCCAAATGCTATGGAATAGTATAAAATGAATATATACTGGATATATATAATATTTTAAACATCTCTACTATTCTGGATATGTTGTACCTATAACTACATGGAAAATCATTTTCCAACAAGTTCAATTTTTGACTCAAGTGCCAATGATCGTTTAAACGACCGTTATTAACTAAAATAATTACATAGTGTCCATGACATGGTAATAAGTGATATAATAGGAAAAATGAACTTGAAAAAGGTTTTTAAGGAAGTATAAATTAACTCAAGTTTATTATTCAGGAGATTAAAGAATGATCAATTCATGTCGGACCTGGGGTAAGGGATCCTACTCCTCTCTTTCTTTTTAAGTACACTATTTTATGAAATTCCTTTTAAAGATCATCTTTCATGTTATTGGGATGTTATTTTATAATAATCTTACTATATGTTTTATGTTCATATTATGATAGACCCTATTCTCTCTCATCAAACCATTTTGGATGTTATGAGTGGCACCGTTAGGCTGCCGAATTTTCGTAAGACATCTAACCTCTCTCTTTCTTTTTAAGTACTCTCCTTTATGTCACTTATTTTAAGATCATATTTGTTATGTTATGGGATGTTATTTTATATTCCTCTTTCTTTAAACTTTATGTTAATCTGATGAGAGACCCTATTTGATCTCATCAATCCATTTTTGGAAGTTTTATGTGGTGCAGTTAGGCTGCCGAGTTTTCATAAGGGATTTTTCATCTCACTTTTACTCCCGTGAGATTTATGCTATATTTTCCACAATTTCCTTTGAGTGGTTTATTTACTGCCAATTATTTTACTCATTATGTATAATACTTTCATTTATGAGTATTTACATCAATTTTGTATTGTCCTTCTTTCATGTGGTGCATGTCTCGATAGATACCCATATCAGTAAGGGAACCCTTCACCCTCCTCTTTTTAAAAGACTTCTTTGTTGGGTATTTTAATTTACATATTTTTATGTTGGGATATGTTCTCATATATCCTTATTGATGTAAATTTTATGTCCAAGTTACGAGATTCCATTTTTATCTCTCACTAACTCATTTTCTGAATTTTGTAGTGACGCCGTTAGGCTGTCAAATTTTTGCAAGGGAACTTCTTAACCCAAATTTTATTCTTTGGGGTAAACTTGTACTCATTGAATATGTAGTTCTATGAATATTTGTGAATAACCTCTGATTGTTTTACACTTAATATCCACTTATATTTCGTGTATTCGTTTGTCACACATAATTATGTAATTGATTTATCCTTAATCCAAGTATACCGTCTTTGTATGGGAATTTTTCTCAATCTCCTTTCATTGAGGCATATTTGGTTTTATACACAACTATAATTTATACGGTGTATAAACTCCCTTTCACTTTTACTTTTATTCAAAAGGATTCTTTTTATACGAATCATTTTTACTAAATGACAAAAGGAATGTTTTTTTCTTACATATGCAGCGACAGTGACTTCTCCGCCGCCGTGACCATTGTTGGAGTTTCGGCTTCCTCTACAAGCCATACATTATTTTTAAAAGAGAAATAAATACCATGTTTTACTTTTAATTTATTTTGATATTGTAAATGGTTTTCATAATATTTTTATATCAATGTGTTGTATTGATATCTTCTGATTGAAAGGTGGAAATGTTATGTCTCCTTTATGCATGTTTTATGTGATACGATTATGTTATGGTTCTTGGGAATTGTTTTGAAGACGGGTGGTTCCGTGATAAACTAATGGCGGGTGAGCCCGATATAGCTCTCCAATGAATTGGGTAACACGAAGGAGTGAAACGTTAAGGTTTCTCCGAAGAGATTTAGGGAATATACCGTGGTGGGTATTCCAAACGTAACCAAGATTGTTACTCCCTACGTAAGAATGTTATGAATGCCTCAAGTTACCTTTTATGTATTATGATTCTTATGATTTATTCATGATTTGATTAGGTATGTTAAAGTGCCTATGTTTTACGGGTAACGTATGATTTCATTCTTATGTATATATGAACTCTTGTTTCCTTTCCATATTTTTATATCCCTTACTGAGCTTTTAATGCTCATCCCAAGTTTTTTGAAATGTTATTCACAGGTCAAGGGAAAGGTACTTGATATGATGATAGGGTCAAGGAAGTGTCAAGAAATAATCCATGTTTAATTTTAAACATGTTTCTGTTGATGGGAAGAAAAAGAATAATATCTTTATGTAACCTCTTTGTTTAAATTTGGAATGTAATGCAAGTTTTATGATCTAATTCTCTAAAACTCTAATCCCGAAAAGATCCTCAATGTGTAATCTTGTATTAACTCAAGATTAACTAAGGTTTAAGGCTGGGGCCTTATAATATATTGGAAGATGAATACTCATCACCTTACCTAAACACATAACTGAGGATCATAATGGTTCAATTCCATTAGATATATATAATCATAAAACAATTGTTTGTAAGTGTTCCACACCATCTCACACTATATTCTTTATAATTATAACCCTCCTTCAACATATCATACATAATATGTTTCATCATATATTAGGGAATACAAACATAAGAAAGGGTGATCTTATAAGCTCAGTAAGTTATTATAATTGAGATGTTAGTATAAAATAAGCATATTAGTATATGATAAATTATAATAACATATTGAAACCATACAAAAAATATCATATATCATAAATATAAGACATCTAAAAAAATATTTGATGTTCATTAGAAAAGAAATGTATTGTATTTAAATTATGTGATCCATGAGATTTTAATAAGGGAATAAGAAATATAATTTTGGCATATTCATAATCATAGAAAATAAACATTATATGACACCCATCCAAACATTCCTAACATGTAATACATAGTACAACCGACCATTTAAATACGATGTGTTTGGAATAACATAAAATGTAACCTTTTGGGCCTTAAATAACCTATCGTGTACACACTTTCAGGTTTTGGATAACCTCTCATGTACCTTTATTTGGGTTTGGGATAACCGATAATGTATCCTTTGAGCTCAGATAACATTAATCATTAAAAAATTCATTTTTGGAGATATTTTTCCCACCCATAACAAAATAAAAACCATAATTACATGTGTCCTAAGATCATAAAATATTAATCATGTCATAACTCTAGAAATTAAATGGGGTTTGATACAAATTTGATAATATCATAACCTATATAAAATTGAATGGTTTTATAATCATTTCAAAATATCATCACAACACAACTCATGAAAAGAATTAATTTTCTTATGAATTTCAACATGTTGTAACCTATAAAGCAAAAATTCGTTTTATAAATATAATTCAATCATAAACAAAAAATATTTTTCGAAAGTATAATAATGACATCGTTATATCATATATTGAGTAAGGAAAAGGTAACATTAATAGATTTCATCTTAAATATAACATGATTTTGAAATATCATTTAGCAAATTTATAAATAAATATAAAATTTCATAGAAAATTAATTATTAATAAAAAACCGAATGATAATTTTTGAATCCTAATCATTAGAAGAAAAAAATATAAACATATACAGGAATAATAAAAATTCATTTAAAATAATTCTCATGGAAAATAACATTTCCCCATGAAAAAAACATTAAAAATATATAAAATTATGAAAATATTTTAATGTGAAAGTAAAATGGAAAACACATAAATGAATATTCAATGAATATAATGATAAGGATGGATGGAAATTCTCTTTAGGTAGTACATCTTAAAAAATGATTCCTTAAAATTTTTCAGAAAAATCCAAACATTAGTTGATAGAAAAATGGAATGAGGAATAATTTAAAAATATATTCATTCAAAATTGGGTAATGGTTTCACTAATATATAATATACAGTTTTGTAAAGATAATTTTTTAAGACACATCGAGAAAAAATTATTTTTGAAGAAAAAATGTTTTTTACAAATGATAGAAAAATGTGATTAGTCATTAAAGTGATATTTTTAAAACATGAGTACATAAATAGATGAAAATGAAGGTAAGACATGTATTATTTTTAAATTAATATGGTATAATAAAATTCAATTTTAACTGGGGGAAATATCAAAATGTTTCACCATTGCAAGAATAATCATAAACAATCTTATTAAATAATCAGATCTGAAATTAAAACTCATGCCACTTTTAAAACATTTAATCATAATCAACATGAATAAATAACATTAAATTAAACATAAAATTTCATTCAAATAAAATAATTAATGATATTAAGTAAATATTTTTTATACACATATCATAAATGATGATAAGTGCATAACATATCAGATATCCCAAGGAAGGTAAATTGAGAATCAAAACCCTTAATGGATGTGTATCCTATGAATCGTAAACCCAATAAATGTGAGATACTAAAATATATTTATAAATAACCATTATTTTTATCAAATTAAATACAATACAAAATAATTTATATAATATATTACCTATATGAGATATATGTAGTGAATATGGCATCTTTTTGCCTAATATAAAAGTGAGACGAAAACTCCCATACCATTTAAGTAATATTTTAATTCGTAAGACACAATAAATCATAACATGGAATAAAACATAAAATACAATGAAAATGAGGATATTCATGATATAACATTTCAATGGGTTAGTATATAAGCATCATAAAAGAATAGAGGGGTGATTTTTAAAATGTTTCCCAAAAATAAATGATAGACTAAGAATACCTTACAATAACACTTGACTTACTTGGTACATATTTTATCCATTTATATAATATATATAGATTCATTATAGATATATTAAATAACCATTAATATATATACATATATATATTTACATCTAATATTATTTACTTATTAAATTTTGTTACCCATTTGTTAACAATTACTTGTTAATGGAAAGTAAAAAATGGATAATGTGATATAATGATTCTAGAAGAATTTTAATGTCAAAAATATCTTATAAAATTTAAATCAACAATTATATCATTCTATGAGAGGTGGTGGGATAAATTTATTAATATCGATTCGTGAAGTGGTAATCCACCAAACACATGAATGATGGTTTCAATAACCCACTTAATGGACTAGAAGAAGGATTAAGATTAGGAAATTTACTTACTAACATATAAGTATATATAATATTATTTTATTAACATGTTTTAAATATAATTCAATTAACATGAAGAATAAATAAAATTAAACAAATTATTTGGGATGTTACCTCTTCTTTGAAAATCATATATTGGTTTTCACCAAAATTATTCATAGGATATCATTCGAAAAAAATATTCCTTAAAAGAAGATATTTATATTGACCCAAGATTGGTGTACATAGAATTTAAATTTAATTTCTAGAATAATTAATACAAGACACAAAATTATTCTCAATAACATATTTTTGTAGTGCCTTTGGAAACATGCAACAAAATGATCTAACATGGTGAATGATTTTCAACATCTCCTATAAATATATTTCCCTTTTTCATACCAAATATATTTCTTTATATCCTAGGGAAAAGACAACATAAAAAGGGTGAGCTGAAATTCTCAGTGAGGGTAAAAATGAAGTTAAAAACTATAAACATAATATTTAAGAAACATGAACATAATGTTTTAATATTAATATTACGAGTCATGCAATAAATATTGGAATTTTATTAGGGATATATCATAAAAGAACATTAATCATGATAAAAAATAATTGTAATAAAACATGAAACTATTAAAAACCCTTAATCATATAATATGATTTTCATAGTATCCAAGGAATTTCTTCCAATACCATCATAGTGGATTAGTCCATTACTGAACCAGGATTACATGTTGTTCCAACCATGTATTACAGAACTAGATTTACATGTCGTTCTAGCTTGGTAGTGTTGAACTAGATTTACGTGTCCTTCTAGTGACATCTATCTCATGAGATATAAATCATTACCCAATGCATTGGATGGAGACATAGGTCACCTGTATCTCATAATGAAATAATTCATATTTGTGCCATAAAAATATAAACCATTCACCATAGCATAACCCGAGGAACAAAAAATGTGTTTCATAAAAATAGTTCCATAGTAACATAATCCATAAAAGATAAATAGATTTCAAAAAATAATTCCAACATAAAAACAATAAAATCATACTAATAATAGAGATATAATCATAAAAATATTTCTTCTTATATGGAAAATAATTTCGATAAAACACTTGATCTTAATTCTGAAGGAAAATATCATTTCGTCTTTAAAAGGAATTTCTATTCTCAAAATGCAATGAAATTTTAAAATAAAATAAGTTAGTTGAAAATAAACATGAAATCATGTATAAGAAGCATCATGGAAATAAATAATTATTAAGAGGTAAAAAATAGGTTCATGGCATATAAGTTAAAATAAAATTATCCTCATACTTTTTTTGGAAAAGTCAATAAGTATCACTTATGGTACGAAAAAGAAAAATTCTTTTATATACCATATAGTAAAAGTCAAAAATGGTTAATAATGACATTTAATATACATTAAGGAATTTTATGCATTTTATCATAATATTTTTAGAAAACATGTTCATGGATGATAAATATACCCCCAAAAATTTCTTACATATAAATAATCTCGGATAAAAATGATATTAGAAAAGTATTCCTTACCATAGGTCTGATATGCATCATTTGTGTCTTAACCTCCTGTATAATTATTTACATATGGTTAATAAATTTTTTCCAGAATCATGGTCATCATATATGGTCATATTATTCATTTTTTTTGTAACAATTCATTGTATTTTATTATTCGGGTTTTAACTCATATATGATTGTATGCATGTTTTGTCGAATAAGTTTCAGTTCCCCTTCTTAGATCACATTTATATAATAATAAAATTATATTATCTTTATAAATACAATATTTATTTATTCTATGTATTTTTATAATCATACTGGAGTGTTCATCATGTAGAACATATCACTTTACACCATTGATACGGTAGGTCGTACGTACGCATGTGCGATAATATCATTCCCATAATGTTTGAATGGTATTGATTTGAAAGGTTTAATATATATCATAATAAATATCATTTTATAATACTCTTATATTGTTTTTACATCCATTTTATAGACATAAGTGTAAGATGGTGGTGAAAATATATTACACCAAATTATTGACACGGTAAGTCGTACGTACGTAGGCGTGGGGATTTCTTCATTCATATGATGGATACAAAGTTCAATATAGTTTTTTCAAAATTATAATAAAATTTCAGTTTATAATTGATACTGTATATTTTTATATAATGAAACAACTCATGAAGTAGATTTATTAGTATAATGAAATAGGAAATAATTGCTAGAGATGATTACCCCATCTTGATGTGCTCTCTTTAAAAATCCTTGTAATGGAAGTATGGTTGGTCTTTTGAGAAGACCAGATCCAATAAAATGTATCTTCGAAATTTTATAAGATAAATGGGTAGGGGATGGAAGAAATTTATGACTTCATTATTTGTTTATAAATGAGGGACGATGTGCCCTTTTCTAATTAAGGTGAGGGGAACTTATAGAAAACTCAAAAATATTAATTTATAATAAAATCCACGCCCAATAAAAAACAACAAAAATGTCACAGTTTCAAATATGATTTGATATAGGTTTGTAATATCATTAAAAAATATATTTTATTCAATTTTATATTTCCATTCAAACCATATATTTTCAATTTAACACATAGTAATTTTTTTTCATTTTTACTAGGTAACAAAAATATCAATATTAGAAGCATAAAACATTTACATACTTGATGTCAATTAGTTCTTAAATAAATAATTTATTAAATTTTTGACCATATACTAATTATTATATATTTTTTAAAAATGTTTTATTATTTCTCAATAATTTAATAAAACACTATTTTGATAAATATTAAATAGTGTAAATTTTGACACAACTGAATTTATTGATTTTTTAAAATAAAAATATAACAATTTAACTTCGAAACAACTATTTTATTTTATTAATATCAGATAAATTTTATCTATAAAATAATTTGGAAATACTAATAATACAAAAAAAATTATTTTAATATTTTTATTAACATTTATTTGATATATCAACTAAAGAATAATTAATAGAATGAATTTGTGTAATTATTTAATATACTTATTTTTTTAGTAAAAATTAAAAATAAAATAAAATTATAATGTTAAATTTACTATATTTCCTTATAATATTATAGTAGAATATATCTAAAATAAAGAAACCTTTAAAACGATATACTAATTACAGTATTAATGTGAAATCTTTAACATTACATTAAAAAAATAATATAAATATCATAATATATTCTATTTGGATTGAAATTGTAAATTTCATGAAAATATTTAGGATTATGGTTGAGATATACTATAAAAATATGATTGGATACCATGTTTAAGAATTTTTATGGTAATAGTATTTTAATAAATTTTGTTTTATTGATTTCTCGTTAATTAATTAATATTTACATCATCATAGTGTTTTAATTTAAAGTAAATATTTATTTACTAAAAATTAAAAATAAATTACAATTATATAGGTAATTAAATTATATTTCATAGAATACTATTTTTCAAAGATATCACCATGATAGACCTGTATTAAAATTATTATACTTACAACAAATGTGAGATTGACATTTTCTCACTTTCATTGGTTTTGTTAATATCTATGTCATTTTAATTTTCATGTTTCCCTTAAATGACTGTGTATCCATCCTAAGATGTCAATGGTATAATTTAATTCATCCAAGGCGAATTTTTTAGGTTTTAGGATCATTTTATTTTTCTTATCATATTATTTGTTACACCAATTTACATAATTTACCTTTAACCGCATTAAATAATAATTACCATAGTTACTATTTATAATATAAAAAATGGAAAATGTTAACATAATTAAGATCCAATTATTCCAAATATGGAATATATTTTTCATAAATAAAAACACATAATTTTGTAGAAATTAATTTAAAATTAATTACTGATGTTAAAACAAAAAGTGGTTTTTTAATAAGTAAATAATTATTAAAAAATTGTCAAGTGTTTATGTCCAATTTAAATGTGAATTTACTTCCAATAATATTATTTTCATTAAATGAAAAAAAAAATTAATCTTTAAATGAAACTAAATTTTTAATCTATGTATATAAAAAAATTATATGAAAAGTGAGTTTTGAATTAAAATGCATTATTTTCACTATTCATTAATATATGAACATTATCAGAAAGATAAAAAAATAAGAAAAATTAAATTTCTATATTTCGCATCCAAATAAGATGTTTATTTTTTCAAATAGAATATATATAAGTATTAAAATTAAATTAAAAATTGGTGCACCATAAAAAAGATGCAAAATAGCATTTTTTTTAAATACTTCTTTTCTCAGAAAAATTGAATTTTTTCATATTTCATCCCTAGTAAACAAATAAAATCAATATTAATGATATATAAAATTTAAAATGTTTTGAATACTATTCATAAAAGCTAGATTATATCACATAAAATAATAATATTGTAATAATATATCATTATTTAGTGAAACTTAGTATTGTGTATGACGCAAACTATTAAGAAAGGTTGCTCTTATGTCTAATTGAAGCCAAGAATAGTGTTTATTATACTTCAAGATAATACAATGTTGTGTATAATGGAATATAATTTTTGGGAATCATATAATGTAATACATCAATGAAATTAAATATAATCTATCTCATAAAATCTCGGGGTATCAAATTCTACCCCCCTTAAAAAGAATTTCACCCTCGAAATTCATCAGGGTTATAAATTATTTAATACATGAATGTTTTATTCATTGAAAACCATAGAGTAAAAAGGAATAATAAAAACTATATTTAAAAAATGGAAAGTTAGAAACATAACGGTTACTAAAATTTACTCATTACTGGGTTTCTACATTGGGGAACATATGTGGGAAGTGAAAACATTTATATGGAATAAAAATATAACCATATTGTTTTGAATTATATTTATAGAGAATAATGTTTGGAGAAAGTTAACATCCAGGAAGCGACAAATCATTAATGATTGAATACACCATATGATTCATTTGATATGAATATACATGGATAACATTTATTTGTTCCAAGATACTTTTTGATGAATTTTTTCATGATGAGAAATACATACTTCATTTTGGTACAATATAACCATTAGTAACTCCATAAAAAATCTACACTTCATCTCTTATTTAATGAAAAGAAGTTGAATTTTTTATTTTTTAATTGTTAGCAGATCATGTGATAGAATTATAGATAATTCCATATGTCTCAATAAAAAGGTTAGAATAGGTTATCAAATATGCATACGTCAATCTATAATGATATTATACATTAATATTACAAACTTCGTCTAGAATATAACATATGCTATAAATTAATGGATAACACTACAATACTTCAAGAAACATAGAATATAAAACTTTACAAATAGGTGAACTCTATTGACTTATCATTTGTCTCCCATATCTCATTGGAAATTATTTGTTGTCACATTCCAAACATGTGAATACTTTATTCATGTATTCTCTTGAAACATACTAATGGAATGAATTACTATATTACCTATGTGAAAACAAACATTCTATAAAAAATAACTCTTTCAACAATCCAAATATTCCAAATAGGTATATATACGCGAACCACGATATAACTTTTTTTATACACCAGTCACGATCTCATCAATAATACCTAACATCTCACTCTCTCGTTAACCATTCATTATAGAATTATCAGGTGCATTCCAAAAAAATTCAATCAGTTATCATGGTTATGGGTACCATATAATTATAGAAAACTATAGTTGAAAAATAAATCGATATTCAATTATTACATAATAATATAAAAGAGATTCTACAGTAATATTTTTTAATCCCATTATATAAACACTTAATCATTCCATCACTTCATTTTCATACTCAACTTCACCAAATGTGATCAGATGTAATTTTCATTTGTCTTTGGCTTGAATAGGTTACTAACATCTATCAACAGAAACCCTTATTTTAGGGAATAGTTTAATATAATGCTTCATTTCATTTTAGTTTTTAATTAAAGACCAGGTGGTGAATTCTCAATAGTCTGTTTTCTATTCACATCATTTGTTTCCTTTTTCCCATTACTTAGGCACTCAAATACTCAATGAAATTATATTCCACACCTAAAATATTTTCTAGCACCATTATGACAATCTCCTCCATTCTTCTTTCCACAACATGAGCATATAGAAACATTCCTTTACTTTTCACCATTGTTTTGAGATTTTTCCTTGAACCCCATATTTTGTATCTTTTAAAAACCATAAGATGGATATGTAACACCAAGTTCACATTCTACCTTAATATCACAACACACAATATCTTCATATCAACTAATGTCTCTTATATTTAATTCCTTTCAAATACATCGTTTTATGACACTAAATAATCAATCAACTTTACTTTCAGTTTTGTTGATAAAGCAATAATCATACCTTTCATGTATTGTAAAATTTACCTCGTATGTACCAACATATTCATCATCATTTTTTATACTCTCAAGGAACTTCTTTTCCATCTTTTTTCGAAGAATATAAGTGATGATATTATTCAAAATACATGTTCTTCAACTCATACCATTCCATGGATTCAATTTCATCTTGCCACATACTATTCCTTGTTAGGGTCCACCATTGTTCTGCTTCACATTCAAAATGATAAACATCCAAAATGAATTTTTCATGTACTCAACAAATAAGGATGGAAAATATCATTTCAATGGTACTGATTCATTGTTCATCAACAAGTGGTTCAAAAAACCCACTGACAGATGGTGGGTGTTTCCTCATGAAGAACTCATTAGATAACCCCCCTCCCTTCTCATTTAGAAGTCTACAATGATTCATATCATGTAAAACTATATAAATAATATTTTCCATTCAGTCTCCCATAACCTATTGTTGTTCATGTGGAAAATCATTGAATTTATTTGTGTATTGATCATTAACAAGATTCCTTTGGATTCCATAAATTTTCAAAAGAATAGTGTGAGAGGAAAAAGTAATACTGGGGAAAAAACATAATCAAGAGGGAGTACAATCCCCTCGAATGTCCTGAAGGCCTTCATTTTTATTGATTTTTGATTACCTTATTTAATGGGATGAGGGAGAACCCTTACAAGACGCGTAGTCTCAATGATTACTTTTATCGTAGGATTAGGATATTACATGTTCTGAAGGTCTTAAGGAATTCAACTAGATAATCTACAAGGAACTACTCCTCCCCAGCATCTGCATCATGAAAGTAGTTCTCCACCTTCACATGGTTGCCTGCCTAGTCTTCTCATGCAAGAACATGCTACTCTTGATGGCATAGCCATACCCTCTAATTCTGAAAAATTCATTTGTCTCTACTTTGGTGAGTGCACCTTCTCTGAATGCTTTTCTAGGGCTGCTCCTTCTTTGTAGAGTACGTATGTGGCAACTGCATGTTTCCCAAATGCCTTGATGTGGCCCTATGGCCTTAAATGTGGCCTAAAATCCCTACTGACGTAAAGGAATGGGTGGCCAAAAATCCTTAAGGACTACAAGCCCAAACCGGTGGCCCAAGGTGAAAAGTTCCATCTCCTATAGTACCTAATCGTACCAACTATAGTAACTTCTACAGTGCCTGCAACAGAACCCACACAATGTATAGTTCTGTTATAGTACCTTCTTTTCAACAGTCCTGCTATAATACCTGCATAGTGTATAGTTATGCAATTTTACCTACTATAGTATTGCTTTAGTGCCCGAAAATATTCCTCTGCTAGGTTTTGAACTAGGGTCCTGTGGATGCACATAATGATACCTCACCAACTGGGCTAAGGGTCATTTATAAGAGGGAGTACAATCAATCTCAAACATATCAAGTTAAATCTGAGGTTATTATTTATTATTAGCATAACTATAGGACTGTTAACTATAGTTAGGCATACCCTTAGGGACATCCCTAGACATACCATAGAAATATCTCTAGGGATCTCACTATTGATTTCACAACCTAGTTTCTTAAGGATGGAAAAATGTTCGCTCTGACACTAACATTAATGACCCAAGCATGTCGTACATGTACATTTAATTTCATTTAATGAATACACAATACATGACACAAACCTACACTCATGACCATATTATTTTAGTTTATTTGGAAACATATAAAATAATCATCTAACATTGTGAAAAATTTTCAACATTTCCTTTAATGATCATCCCTTTTCCCTACCTAAAACCATTCTTTAAATCCATGGGAAAAGAAAACATAAATTGGGTGTGGTAAAATGATATGTAAGGGTAAATATAGAAAACATAAAACAAAACCATAAACATAATATTCTAAAAACCTAAACATAATGTTTAATTATCAAAATCCTGAGTCTTGATATAAAACACGTTAGTTCATAAGTCATAGATCCTAAAGGAAGAACAATCGTGATAATATAGAATTGGAATAAAACATGTAATTATAAAAAAACATTAACCACGTAATATGATTCCCATGGTAGCCAAGGAATTTCTTACAAGACCATCATAGTTGACGAAGATAATTATTGAACTAGTTTCACTTATTGTTCTATCCATTTACTACTGAAGCGGATTAATATATTGTTCCATCAAAGTATTACTGAACCAGATTTACATACCATTCCATTCATGTATATATCATGATATATAAATCTTTACCAAATGAATTCAAAAGATATATTGGTCCCAACCATCTCATAATAAAATCATTCTTACATGATCAACAAAAAAATTAACCATTCACCATAACACAACTCAAGAAACAAAAAATGGGTTTCCTAAACATAGTTCCATCATAAAATAATCCATATAAGATAAATGGATTTCATAAAAATAATTCCATCATAAACACAATCAAATCAAATTAATAATAGGGATTAAACCATAACACTATGTAACATGAAATGGAAAATAATTTTTATAATAAATTGAGCTTAATTCCTATGGAAAATATTTTTTTTCTTTAAAAATATTTTTTAAATTATTAAAATGTTGTGAAATTTTTAATGAAAATAATTTAGTTGAAAATTATGATGAAATCATGTAGAGTTATCTTCAAGGATATAAGGCATTATGAATGCATAAAAATTCCATCCAATATATATATGTTAAATAACATTCTCCATGTACTTTTTCCAAATAAATCAAAAAGTAACTCTTATTGTATAAAAATAAAGATTTATAACATACCATGTAGTAAAAATCAGAAATGGGTAAAAACTAATTTAACATACATAGAAGAATAATGAAAATTTTATGAGAATATTTTTAGAATATATGGACATGGATGATAAATATACCACCATGAAATTATTATATATATACAATCTCAGATATAATGAGATTTGAGAATTATCTCATACCTTAGGTATGATATGCTTCTGATGTGTCGGATACACCAGTATAATGATTTAGATAATGTTATTAACTTATTCCAGAATAATGGTAATCAAATATGGTAACATTATTTTTTGTTAGTTTGTATTAATTCATTGTTACATGTTATTTGGGTTTTAGCTCCCTTATGATCTTATGCATGTTTTGAGAATAAGTACCAGTTCACCTTATTTGGGAATATTTATATCATTATAAAATAAAAATAACACAATAAATATCATATTTATTAAGTTTTTACCTTTATATAATCCTGATTGAGTGTTTATCATATAGAACGAATCACATCACATCGTGGAGATAGTAGGTTGTATGTATGCCCGAGCGACGATATCATTCCCATAATTGTTGAATGTTATGGATTTTAATGGTTTACTCTATTTAAGAATAAATATCATTTTATAATAATCCTATATAGTAATTAAATAAAATTTTATACCCATCCATGTATTGTCGTCGGGAAAAATAGATTACACCAAGGGGTAGAGACGGTAAGTCGTATGTACGCACGTGTGGTGATTTCATCGATCTTAGGATGGATAGAACGTTTAATATGGTTTTTTCATAATTATAATAACATATCAATATATAATTTCAATTTTAGTTATTATTCTATAATGAAAGAACCCATGGATTTGATGTACAAGTACAATGAAATATGATGGATTATGTAGTAGATATTACAACTTCTTTTACCTTCTATCTTTAGATCACCTATTAATGGAAAAAGAGATGGTATTTTGAAAAGACCATATCCTATAGATTGTAACTTAAAGAAATTAATTAATTATAGAATGTAACTATGAAATTTTAGAAATGAAAATTTCAAGGGATTGACCATATTTAAGGCATAATGAGTTTTGTAGAAATGAGGGGGGAGGTTCCCTTTTATAATTGAGGTCAGGGAAACTTTTGGAAACTTTATAAATATTTATTTTCAATAAAATAAAACCCCACTCAAAAACAACATAAATGACCCAATTTAAAATATGAGATTACATTAGGTTGTAATCTCATCAACCATTAAATTTAGACAATTATATATGTCAGTTAAAACCATATTATAAAATTTATTACACCATTATTCTCTTTCTAGTTAACTAGATTAACAAATATTTGAATATTAAACGACTAAAATATTTACTTATTTTGATTTCAAATAGATCACATATAAATAATAAATTTTTTTACCATATAATAATTAATATGAGTTTTTTTAAAAAAAACTGATTTTAAAATAATTTAATAAAACCCAATTTTGATAAACAATACATAGTGTCAATTTTTACACAATTAAATTCTTTTTTTTAAATATAATGATAACATGTTAATTTTGAACCAACTATTTTATTAGATTTTTATATTGTAATTTTTATATAAAAATTTAATTGGAAATATTAGTTATCACAAAATATTTGTATTTTAATATTGTTAATAACAATTATTTGATCTCCCCACTAATTAAATAATTACTACATTACTTTATCTTAATTATTTAATTTATTTATTTTTGGAGTAAAAAAATAAAATAACATACTAAGATGAAGATAAATTTAATATATTTAATGAAAATATATTTAGTTGAATTTATCTGCTATAAAATAAAAACATGAAATGTTATACTTATTAATGTATAACTGGGACACCTTTAACATCACATTAAATAAAATAATATACATGTCGTAATCTATTGTATAAGTCTCTAAATGGTCACATTCTTGGAACATGGATTCTTATGACCGATATTTACTCAACCAATATGATTTTGTCTTATGTTAAGTACGTTTTATAGTAATAATAATTTAGTAAAAATTATATTATTGATTTATCTTCAATAAATTTATTTTTACGTAATCAATCTATTAGTCATTAAGGTAAATATTTATTTTTTAATAATTTTAAAAAAATTCCATGATTTATGTAAATAATTTTTCATTCAATGGACTGTTTATTTTTGATGATATCTTTTGGTAATCCCTATATTAATATTATTATCGTTAAAATAAGTGTGAGTTTCATATTTTGACACTTTCATTGGTTTTATTAATATCTATGTTCTTTTCAAGGTCAACATGCCCTTAAATGTCTAGTTTTCAATCATAATATGCCAAAGGTAAAATTAAATTCAACCAAAATGATTTTGGTAGGATTTAGGATCATTTCAACTTCCTTATCAAATTATTTGTTACACTAACTTCCAAGTTTAACTTTGATCATGTTAAATAAAAATTACTGTATTTATTGTTCATAATATTCTAAAAAATAAATAAAACTAACCAATTAACATATTTTGGACCCATTGATTCCAAATATGGAATCCAATTTTCATAATTCAAAAAAACTAATTGGAATAAATTAATTTAAAATTAATCCCTGATGTTAATACAAAAAAAGAAAGTTTTTAAGAAGTAAAATCATATCAAAAGATTTTATTGTGTTTATGCCCTATTTAAATGTGAAATTACTTAAAATAAACAAAACTAGATTAAATGAAAAAATAATTATCCGATTACACTTTAAGCCCAATTCAAAAGATAATATATCTATATAAAAAAATTATATTAAAATGCAGTTTTGATTTAAAATTCAGAATTTTTCACTATTCATTAAATTATGAATATAATAAGAAAATACCCAAAATTCAACAATAGTAACTTTTATGTTTCTCTTCAAAAAAATATTATTTTGTCAAATAAAATATATATAACTATTTAAAAATAAATTTAAAATGGGTGTGCCACTAAAAGGTGAAAAACTACATTTTTTGAAAAATACTTTTTTTAGAAATCATGAATTTGATTTTATATAATTTCTAGACAATACATAATATGAATGTTAATTTTATAAAAAATTCAATATTTTGTTAATACTATTAATAATTTCTAGTTTATATCCCATTAATTATTAATATTTTAAAAATATATCCCTATTTAGTGAAATTTGGTATTGCATATAATGCAAGCTATCGAGAAAGGTCGCTCTTGCGTGTAACAGAAGCCACAAATAGTGTTTCTTATACTTTAAGAAAATAAAGTGTTTCACATAGTGCAATCAAATATTTATGTAGCATAGAACAGATTAAATTAAAGTAATTAAAATTAATCTATCTCCTAAAATCTCAGTGTGTGACAATATTAGGTAATTATGGATTTCTTTATATTTTGTCCAATCCAAAGGGGTTTTGATGTGTGAAAAATGGAGAGGAGTAGGGGTGAAATTTTATAAGTGAGGTGAGTGGCACAAAAATCTATATATATATTTTTAAAATGAGTACCCATTTTTTCACAGGCCACATTGATCGACAATGAATTATTATATAACCTAGAATAATAAATATCTAAATATTTTTATACTACCTGTTTTTCAAAACTCATACATTATTATATTAACTATCGGTAATCCCATTTTAACATGAACCGAGATAAATAATTTTAATTTTTATTACTATATATTATTTTTAGAAATTAATTTGACCTTATTAGATAACATATTATATTATTATAAAATATATTGAATGCAGTTTTTCAAATTCCATTGTAAAATTTTGTAAAATTTAATTTGAAATAAATCATGAAGAAGCGATTACAAACTGGGTTTTCAAAAAAAAGTTCAAAAGTATAGATGGTTTTTATTACAATTCTATATAAATATTATTCCAATTAACATTATTATATACATATATATATATAACTAAACTAAGTTTTCTTTCAAAATAATATCAAAATAAATTTTATGTTTTTAAAATATTTAATTTAAACTTGAATTCTTAATATAAACCATAATTTTTCACAATATATCAAAAATTACTATTTCATGAAATTTCTAAATAAACAACTCCAGGATATGTTTTATATTATTTTTGATAAATTATTTTTATTTTTTAAAATAAATTTTCCAAAAGAGAAAATAAAATTTTTTAAATAATTGAAAAAGGGAAAATTATATAATAGAAAAATACAGATTTATTTTAAAAATTTAAATAAACATATAACTCATTTATAGAAAAAAAATAAGAAGAACGTTAAAAATTTAATTAGAATCATTAAACAAAATTTATTTGTTTAATTTTTCAATGTAATATTCATTGGCATGCATAAAAATACGTTTTAGAACATGATTTATTTCATATTAAAATAAAATATTTTTATTTCAAATTAATTTTTCAGAAATTATTTTTATATATATAATTTTTTATACAAGATATTTTCATAATTTAATTAATATTATCCATACCCACCACTCAAAATACTAAATGACAACTATAATATTACCCATCAGTATTCTAATTGAATGTCACATTTCATTTTAACTAAGTGTTTTATATAACACAAGATACACCCATGTTTCCATGTAACACATGATAAGCATAGTGTTGTGGGTAACCCAAGATAAGCTCAACATTTCATGGAATGAAAAGATTTTAAATATTACATTTATTTGAAAAATATATTTTATAAAACCGTCACCCAAAGTTTCATATTAGTCAAGATAAATATATTATTGAGATTAATGAAGTATAAAATATATATTTCTTCTAATAAAAAATTTCAAAAAATTTAAAACATTTATTGAAAAAATATTTCATAAATTTCATGGAGTTATGTAAATAAATGTAAATAGTTATATATGATACAGTATAATAAAACACAATAAATAAAATATCTCTTAGACTTAAAATTTTTAAAGAGGCATCAGACCTCCCACCCTCCGCCCATCTTGAAAACACACCCACATGTGTGCTGGCATTATATAAAAATAATGATACTCCTATAATCATTGATAAATAAATATATCCTAAATTTGGTATTTCACTTATGTTGATTTTATAAATTTTAAATTAAATATCTTTTCGAATAAAAAAAAATTCATTCAAATTTATATACTAAAAAATAGGAAAATTTATTTAAATTTGACCATTTTTATGCAATTAACTCGATTATAATGTTAAATATTAAAATTTTAATATATGAAAAAATAATTATTATAACCAATTTTATTTCTCTATTTTTCACATGATTTAAGAATTATGTATTTATAAATATGTTAGTCAAATAGTTTTTAATAATTAATTATTTATCTAATTAATTTAATTTTTATATTAAACTACTTTTTATAATATAAGGAAATCTATATATTATTTTTTAAAAACATTTTTTGTACTTTATTAATAAAAATATATATTTAATATTATTTTAATTTTTATGATGTTAATATAAATATGTATACATATTTATTTATAATAATATAATTAATTGAAAATATATATCATAAAATAATGTAATATTTTAGTTTAATTAATTTAAATTAACATTTGTTAATAATAATAAAACACATAAAAATAATTTCTATTATATTAATTTTTATTAAATATATTTTAATGTTTATTTTATTTTACTTTTTTAAATAATGTAATAAATTTTAAGTTAAATTAATTATTTATATTATTCAGAATTATAATATTTTACATTGGTTTATTTTGTTTATATATATTAATTTTAAATTAACATTTTAAAAAAATCATAATAAAATATTTCAAAATATGTGTTCAAATAATATACTTGTTTGTGTTAAAATATGGTAATAGATTAGAGTATTTGTTTTCCTTATAAACTCTCATTTTCTGAGAACCCCTAACTCATTTTGGAATATTGGGTAAAGGATTCCCACAATCCTTGTCCAACTCACAAAAAAATAGTAGAAGACAACAAAATGCTGAATAATTTTATCTCCAACAGATTTATAAAAACATTTGTATCTCCGATTTTTAAAAAACATTATGCCATATTTGGTGTTGAAGGGCATCTCATGTCATTTTATTATTTATTAGTTTAGCTAATAAATATATATTATTTCATCAATATATTATTATATAGTTTATATATGATTTTATTTATTTAATTTTTGTAATTTATGATTCAATTATAATTTATTATTTCAACATGAAAAATAATAATAAATATTCATATTATTTATAAAAAAAATTAATTATAAAAAATATAATTCGTAAGTAAATATTTAACAAATAAATTTCCTTTATAAGAATTATATAATCTATATAAAATACATATATCATTCGTTATAAATTAGGAAGGTGGTGGAAACCCAGGTATGCACTAGTGAAATATATGATATAAGGTGAGGTCCTAAATAATATGAAAAAGGATTTTAAGCCCCAAGACCATTGGAATATTATATTATAATATGTTAGCTAGGGTGTGATCATATCCCTTGAGGAGGGGTCATGCTTTCTTGATGTGTGTCTTTGTTTGTTTTTATGTATTGCAATACATTAAGTCCAAAGATATATTATTAAAGAATCAGATCAAGATCAATTTGTTATAGCCATTAATTACTTATTTTATTTATTTTTTCATTATATTAAATTAATATTTTTCAATATATTTTTAAATAATTATAAATTAGTTAATTTTTATTATTTATTAATTGTTTTTTATATAATGTGTTCATAATTATTTAAATTTATACTTATCAATATATATATATATAAACATAATTATTTAAAAATACAAATATAATAAATTTAAAGTTATTATTTTAATCAATTAATATAAAATAAAAAATCATACAAATAATGTGAAAAATAAATAGAAAAGATTTATTTTAAATATTAAAAAAAATTAATTATAGTATACATAATATTATATTATATTTTTGATTAAAAATATCAAATATCATTTTTTTTGTTATCAAATAATATAATATTGATTATTGTAAGATTACATTGCAAAATACTAATATTAATGTAATACATTAAATTAAAATAATAACAAAACATTTATAATGATATATATTAAAATATTGTGCTTAAAATTTATAAAAATTGAGTAATTGGTGGTAGTTCATTCACCATATATACAACAATTTAGAGTAAACATACTCTATTTTACAGAATGGTGTTTGATAGGGCATGAATTCCCCCTTTTCATGGAGAATACTGATGTGCCAAATTTGATAATATATATAAATCTCAAATTAATTAATTTATTACATGGTATATTTATATTTTATTATTTATTAATGAAACATTAATCAATATTCTTTATGTAATGAATACTGATATTGGGATTATATGTTTATTTAATGGTTATATATTTTTAGATATAAAATAATATTATTTTCATTGTTTCTAAAAAAATTAATATATATGAAAATAGAGAAATATTTTGAAATGTGATAAAAATTATTTATGAAATTTATAATTATTTTAAAATATTTCTGTATAAATATTGAAAAAATTATCAATAATAAAAAATTGGTATTCAAAATGTTACAATGTATTAAAAATAATATAGACAAGCTGTATATTAAAGAATAACTATAGTATTTGGTGTTGTTTAGTATTGAAATTCTGTTTTAACCTATGAGTCCACTATATACCCTAATTGGGGGTTAAATAGAAATTATTTAAATTTTATATTTCATTTAGATTAACTAGATCTTATCCAGCCATTGTCAATGACATGTTGAATCAATCATGCCGATGACACACAAGCACAACAAAATATGTGAAATTAATGAAGCACATACACATTGAATTGAATGGTTAAACTAGAATCTACTACATCCATTAAGAAAAATAATAATCCTTATTATTTTATTATAAAATACTGAAATTTTGGTGATTTTATACTTCATAATAAGATCAAAACTTGTTCAAGGTCAAATATTTCTTCCAATATTCTCCACACTAGTTTTTAGAAGAATTAAAAATAGTAGTATCAAAATGAAGGTTTCACTCACAAAATATGAGTCAAATGTATAATATGATACTTCAATAGGTATTCACCATAGTTCTATACTTTTCACTTCTAGGTCATTAATGTTGTGAAAAATAGTTATATACCTTAAGGACTTATCTTTATTAGAATTCCATCCAATCTCGCGGTCTTTATAACCAATCATTTAATAAATTCAACATCTAAAACGCTAATTTTTTATGATCCCCTATATTTCTCCTTTAATTTTCTATGTGATTCCATGAATCTCTATCTTTATGATATATTCATAAAATATATGAAATTTTATAATTAAAATTCTAAACAAAAACAATAATCTACTTCCAGTAACGTCAGCATTAAGTCCAAACATTTGATCGACTCCATGTTGTCCTCCAGTATTAAAATAAAACAAATAGCTTATGATAATAATTTTAAATTAAAAATAAACATTATTAAGCTATGTCATCTAATCTACTTAAATTATTTAATTTTTATAAGTAATGATCGGATGAATTATATCATGGAATGGTAGATTACTTGTTTCTGTAGTTTTCTTAAACGTCCAAATGTTTCACAGCATTCCCCAAATAATTTTTGTGTAAACAAAATCATGTTTCTTAATTTACCAAATCATAAATAATCACATACCTTTACATATCAAATATCCTAGAATTCATGATGTGGTCTTTTTTGATTTTATACCGATTATTTCATTATAATGATCCATAACCTGGAAATTTCTATTTTTTAAAAATAATTTTAATTATAATGTGAATCATAATGGAATTAATATCATATCATGAAATGAAAAATGATTCATAATAGATTTGAATAATAGAAAAAAAATTCACTATTTCTATCGCAATAAATCTTACTAATGCTTTTGGGGACTGTAAGGTTTCATTTTTTAATGTTGTAACAAGTCTTACCATGGTTTTCATCATAGATTTCTAAAAATCTTTAAATGTAAGAAACCTAGTGACCCCTATAAAATTTTTTCTATGTCCTTAAAACTGAATGAAGAATATTTCAACTTTTATGATTTCTAATCCATTAATAGCCAGAACAATAATCTCACATCATCACATGTGCTTATAGACTCTATAAAAAATTGTTATATAATATTTCTTGAATCCTCAGTCCAACTCCAACATCCATATAACATATTATATAAAATAAAATTAATACCAATTAAAAACTAGTTGAAAATAAATCCAATTTTTATTACTTGTTTTTACAATAAAATATTAATTGCATTTAAATTCAGTTATGATAACATTAATGTATTAATATTGGTTGGTGATATTACTTAAAACTAATAAAATATTATAATAAAAAATATAAAGTATTTTTTAAAATAATTTTATGAAAATATTAATTAGTAATGAAAATAATAACTATATTATTATTTTAACATTTATAATTATTTATTTCTTATTTATATTTTTTTTAGTTTTCAAAAAAAAATTATTTATAAAAATATTAATTTTTTAAAAATATTTCAGTATGATAATCATAATAAATATAAATATTAATAATTTGAAAAATAAATTTTTATTTCAATCTATTACACGTTTTTATGAAAAAATGATGTAGAGACTCATCATGAACAAATAACAAAAATGAGTATGACCCCTCATGCTCACCTATTCTTGGAATGGGTATGTAACTACCTCTAAGACTATTTATATCATTAATTGGAATGATTACCCTTTAAAAATGAAACTTATAACTATTATGAAATGAGAATTAAAATTATTTTAATATAATATAATGAAAAATAAACAACATATAACACAACATCCCATAAGAGAAAAGAGGTGAGGAAACCAAAAACATCCAAATGTTATACATAAAAATAAGAGTGAAATTGGAATCCACTCTGGCATTAAAGATACAAAATTTTAAAATTATAATTCCACCCCATGAAGCTCATATTAATATAAAAATTAGTATATATTGAATAATTGTGAGAATTAACCTACGTACTAGGTTCCCCCTGATCCTACATGTGTTAATGATTATAAAACATACAAATTCATCAATAAGATGATGATAAAAAACAAATTACAATATTATAAAGGTCTATCGATATCATACCACAATAATAATAACTAATACTTGTTTGTATGAATGAAACTCACAAAATTTGGATTACGAACCAACAAAATAAATGTGATCAGATGTGTCAACTATTACCAGTAATCTCACTAATAAAGACATTATCAAACTCCATATCTATAAATCCACAATTCATCGTGATAGGTACTTATAAATAGTCTGTCATTTCACATTATGACCACTATCTCTGACTACATATTTTTTACAACTAACCTTTATTTATGGGATGACATTAACTCACCAATTACAAACCTACAACAGTTGGTGGTTTGGTAGATTATGGTTTCAAAAGGATGCAGCTAAGAGTTCATGTGTAGGTGACTGAAAACAAGAGGCAATATATTCAGCTATGATTACTTATCCTAATTGGAACCAAAAACATATATACATATCCAATGAAATGAATATAATCGATAATCAATATTAATATAAATTTATCCACCAAACTATAAAACTGTTCATATTCATGAGATAACACAAATCCAAGAATGAAGCACCAAAACTAATCCAAGTAAATGAAAATACATGGGAGAATCCTACAAGTTTAATGAACCTATGATAATGAAAACAATTAAAGGGATTCATAGAATCAAATGAATATTATTATAATAGTCGAATACATAAAAAACTGACATCCTAGAATCATCATTTTATTGAACTAAAATAATGTATAACCATAAATTAATCAACTGTATATACATTTCTCCAAATATGTATGATTTATTATCTATTAAGACACCTTTAATGATGATAATTGTAGTATATAAAATTAAATAATTCATATGTGGATTTATCATGGGATGCTAAAATGCCAAATTCTTGAGTGAGTTTATCCGTATGACCGAGAAATGCTAGCTATTCAAGGTGGAAAATGATTTAGGAGAAGAGAGATAAAGGATTGTTAATGGAAATAAAAAAACATATTAATGGATTAATCCTATTTATAAAGGAATCATGGAATCTTCTCAAGACTATATGAATTTAAACAAATGTTATGAAATATTTCACTTATGAAAATATTAAATGTTATTGGTAAATACTGATCATATACAAATTCATTTAAAGGAAATGAATAGAATATTATCCCATTATTTGTTTCAACCAAATTTATTAACCAATGATATCCATATAAGGAATAACATCCAATAAATTTTTGTGTTGAATTTTTCAATGATAGTGTATTTATTTTTAGCCATTTCGGTTATTCATGGTATAATGATTATGAATATTTTTTGAATGTCAATTGAGTTGCTTTTATGTGGTAGGAGATGAATATAAATAGGTTGTGTATATTTATAGAATTCATTACATAGTGAAAATATGAAACATGCACGAAAGGACTAGATCACCATAAGGATCATATAGTGGATTTCATGTATGAACCCTAGTAGAAAAGGTTATATTAAAACCCCATATAAATTTTTTTATGGATCAATACAGTCTATGTATAACACATTTTATCTCCATATTTATGTATAAAATGTGTATAAGAATCATCTTAAAAAATTATTGGGATGAGGCCATGAGTAATTAGAATTTAATTTTGCACAAATTTGATCCCCCAATATATATAAACATGGATGATCAGTTACATATAGATGATATTAGGAACATCATATAGAATATTTATCTAGGTAATCATGATAAGTGTAAATATATTTTATATACATTATAAGGCTGAATTTATGATATTATTAAGGATACTTCCTTTTACATAAAATATTTAATCATTATGAATAAAAAGAATTTAAATGATTTATTTGGGAATGAAATGGGTAATTTTTTGAACTTAACCACATTTTTAAAATCATGCAATCAATAAATATGGTTTTGATTATAATTTATTCAATCTAAAATTATATCAATTCTGTTAATAGAATTATCCAATCATTGGAATCTCAGTATGGGGATGTTTGTGCTAAATAATAAATTTATCATCATTAAATATATAAAAATATTTTTTTAATGTTTCTATAATTAGTTTTTGATTATATAATGCTAAGGTGATAACTTTCTACTAGTTATTACATGTCTATATCTAAGATGTTCTTGTATTCAACAGGTTATGGTGTGCAGTTTGTTTGAACTTTAAATTGATTTATCACACCACGAGCAGTCTAAAGATGATGAATTCAAACTTAAATTTGTTGAATGAACAAGAATAATGGACTCTATTGTAAGTTTATATTTTTAAAAAGTTAATTTATTTTTTATTTTCCTTTATTTATATTGAGGCTGTGGTATTGGAAATGTTATTTATCAGTTAGTATGAAGAAAATGATAGTATTATAAAAGAAATAGATACAACCACATAATATAAAAGTGATTTTCCGGGGTCATGGGAAAGGGTTCCATATAAGATGTGATTGAGGAAATGATTTCAGTATCCCATGGTAAAAATATATTATCAGATTATAATTTATTTTTTAGTTATAAATGTTATTTTTTAATTAATCTAGTTCCTAAGTATTTCTCACTTTAATATAGGGTACATACCAAATGATAAGGATGAAGAATTTTGAATATCATACTGAATTATAGTGGAAGAAGATAGAATAATGTCAGATATTAGAAGTGTTCATAAAATCTAGACGTTATTATGCATTAAGGTTATTGATATTGAGTATCAAATTATCATACTGATTCCCATTGAAGTGATCTAGAACTGATTGATTCATATTCATTGTTTGATATTTTATAAATTCATTGTTATTAAGAATGTGTGTATATTATGATTAGTTTATATAGGAAGCTCAGAAAATAATATCTATACCTATATTTGATAACGTAGCTCCGTAACATCTAAAAAAATTCAAAAATTGGGTCAAATTTATTAAAAAAATATTGTTAAACAACTTTATAAGTGTGATTCTTTTAAGTGATGGAATGAATTGGGATATAAGAAGAAAAATAACACAAAAAAATTTAAATAATGAAAATATTATAATGTAAAATCCAGGATTCGTGTGATATCAGTTATATAAATTTTGTAATTACCCACATTATAGGATAATATGATACCCAAAAATATTATTTTTATATTTATATGTTTGTCAAAAACTTATTCCTAGATTTTTAGGGTTTCATTTGTTGAATATATTATTGTATTTTATTTATTCCATGGCTTTATTGTTAAGAGAAATGTTTATGAAACCATACTGTTGTAATCATGCTTGCTATGCAATTTTAGATAGTGAAGACTGCATAGTCACTGCCCGGTTTGAAAAACCACCTATGTATACCATGTGACCTACTCGGTTTAGGAAATGTTTTTAGATTGATGTTTTTTTAGTTGCAGCTTCTTCCAGACAGTCCCCTCACATCAACCTATCTTCCTTATTGCCTCCACAAGGACTCATTTACACATCCCAGAACACCATAAGTGGATTTATAGTCATTTCATAATGGTTTCATCCCATTATTATGTATTATGGATCATCCTTCGATTTTCTATGTGTTTCAACCCTTTTAGAAAATATTCTCTAACCCTGGTAGCCATGGATTAATTATTTTGATGTCTTGGTTTTTTCTTAATTATGTGTTTTTGTTCATAAGTGTTATGATCCATCGTAAAAGACATAGTCATATAGTTTTCATTGAATGTGGCATTCTTTTATCTATTTAATAAGGTTTTTACTTTATATTTTCTTTTATTAATTAGATCAATGATTGTTTTATTCCTTAGAAGTGTATTATAACTAATGATGTATTTTATGTCTATATGAATTTAGATAAAGGTTTCCCATGATTGGGGACATTTTTCCTCTGGATAAAAAGGGTGAATTTCATCATTCAATTGATTTATGTTTTAACATGTTATTTAATTTATTATAATTGTATAATAAAATTTCATTAATTGTTTTAAAATTAAAATAATTTGTCATGTTTTTTTGGGAGAATATTTATATTTAAATTTGGGAGTTCATATGTTTCCAAAGTTATTTTTTATCTCAAAGGATATTCCCTTATTTAATGGATTTTTCATAGTTTTAAATGGGTTTTACTTTATTTAAAAGGTTTTGTGTTTATTGATGTTGTTTTTAGTGATATATTTAAATTTATTGATAATATGATTTGTTATTATTTTTCATTCTCTTTTATTTACACATTGTCTTCAATGGTTTTTTAAAAAATGGACTTCCAAAGGTATTGTTATATATTATAAAGTATAAACATTTTTAAATATTTTGAGAAATATATATATTTTTAATTGATTTTAAAAAACCTAATTAATCCTAGTTATAACCCATTAGTTATTATTTTAACCAGGTGTTTATTATTAATTTATGTACAATTCACATTATGCGGGTTGGGTTTTGGGATCACAATTGAGGGGAGTTTTTAGATGTAGGATACATGTATTTATTCGATTTTATTACCTATGGGATATGAGAAAATCGTGTTCTTGAGATTCACTTGATAGTGTCCCAAAATCATTATCTTTGAAAATAGGAACCCTATGAAAATAATTTCTATGTTGAGGGATTTTTTATATTATATTTTAGAGTCGCTCACTTGCTAGTAGAACATTGTAGAATATTATAACATGACTAAGTGATGAAACACCAATGATACTAGATTTTAGTGATTCATGAGACGAGTTTTGTGATAATTTACCATTCTGTATTTGGTTCCACCTATTTCTGTCCAATACTAATCCCATTTTATATCTATGGTGTTTCCTAATATTATGAATCCTATGTTATTCATCATTGTTATCAATTTTCTTGTGAGTTTCCTATATATTGATTTGATCATACTCTAATGTACTGGTTATTTTTAATTGATCATTTTTATTGTATGTGTTTCAATATAAATTTCATTTATTCCCATAAGACATTCAATGGACAAATATTCTATTATCCCATGAATTCATTCCAAAAACAATTTTTATGGGTGTGTGTAATGTTTTTAAATGGAAGAGGGTGTTTTTGTTATCAAACCACTAGACACTATTAAAATTTATTAAAGTGATTTCAAATCATGTGGGGTTTTTTTTTCAAAATATATTTTTTAAAAATAATGTGACGGTATAACTGATTATATTTATTGGGTAAATTTTTTAAAGTGTAATGGTTGTTTCTCTTGAAATCATAAATCCAAGGTAACTCCACTTTTTGTAACGTTTTATAAATTACAGGTTTAAGAAATTATATAAGGTATATTTTACTTTATGTGTAATGAAAATAAAACTAATTTTATTATCACTATAAATCTAATGAAATTGGTTTTTTAGAAATTATATTTAATGGAATCATAGTGGTATCATACAATATTTTATCTCAAACACTAGATAGTCACAATGGTTGGTATGTTTTATTCTTGTTTTATATAGAATCCATGTTCTTCGCATGTTAGTTGGGTTTTGACAACTATAGGTTCTGATGTTGGTGATGTTTTTTACAGATGTGATTTAAGAGTCACATGATGATAGTTTAGGATTTCTATTGATTTTGATGGATCATTTAGGTAGAGTGGATTATTGGGCTCCCTGACAATACACTTTTGTTCCTGTTTTGTTTCTTTATTTTAAAATGTAATATATTTGAATAATATTTATTATTTACATAAATAAATATTTTTAAAAAACCTTGACCTTTCAACATATTTATATGATATAGTGTATTGTTCTTATTATATAAATGATGATTTTTTTGTCGTCCATCCTATGACTACATCATGGCATCTTCATGTATATAATCCACTATGGATTAGGTTTTTTCATGATGGTAAAATAAGTCTAATATATTAAACATTCATACCCTTATCCATTATTCCAGCATGGGGTGAATGATAATGAACATAGAACCATTTGATATACCTACTGAGGTGACAAGGTTAGCCATCCGAATCCGGTTCATTAAGAAATGTTATCATAAACTTCTTGTTATTTTGTGTTTGATGGTAGATATGATTTAAGACTGTCTTAGTACTGGTGGTGAGCGTGAATGAGTTTATGGATATATCTTCTTCATGTTCTACAACATGTTTCTATCATTGGTGGTACTTTTATTTTTATTTTTGGATTTTTGGATGTTATTATATAAGATATATTGATGAGGTTTGTAGTTACTCTGTGTTTTTAGAATACTATTAGATGTATCTTTTGACGTTACATGTTTGGCAGACAAATATGAGGCATTATGGGGGTTCACAGTTAAATTACATGGTGTTTCAAACCATGCATCGAGCACATGGACAAATATTGATAGCTTCTAGGGGACATTTATGGTTTGTGCGTAGTCTAAAAATGTTTCTCCAAATGTTTTAAATTATAGAATGTTTGGATTTTCTATTTTTAAACCTCTTTTATGATTGGAGATACATTTTTTGAAATATCAAGTGAAACATTTTAGGTTTTTAAAATATTTGGATAAATATGGTAGTAATATCTCGTTAGTTTGGAATTTTTTCTAATTTCAATACACTATTTTGGGAAGTTAATGATTATTTTATGATTCTTTAACAATATATTATATTATATCATTTTATGGGGAAATTTTTTAGTAGTAATTGTTTTGATGTAATAAATATCATGGGTTTTAATGTATGATTGAATTTTAAAAAATTTCTTTTGTCCATGTTAATTTCCAATTAGAGCATTTTCTTTTGTTTGAGTAAATGATTAATTTATGTTTTTATTGAATGGGGAATTTTATATGATGATAGGGGTTCCATTGTAATTTTTTCTTTCAAATGTTTTGAGGGGTTGGAAATGATACCTTAGAGGTGGTATTTTTTATCCTCTATGGTTTTTGGAAAATGAAATGTCTCTACTAGGATCTTTTGTTGTAATATTATAAAGAGTTTTTATAGTCTTGTTTCGTTATAATTGTGGTTTTCTATGAATTCTTTTATTATATTCCATGGTTTTGTTAAATGTTATGTTTTGGAGAGAGTTTATAATGGTACTTAAATAAAAAACTAAAAACACATGGAGGCAATAACTCGAGTATTTGTTTGGGGATCTAGATATTTTTTCCCATTTTATGACTATACCAAGTCTATCAATGGTGTTTCATTTCTATGTTACTCACAACTAATGGATTATGAATGATTGTTTCTGAATCAACACCGTGTAGTGTTTTGGGTTGATCAAGGATCCCATGTGGTGATGGAGTGGCTAGATAAGGTCGAAAAGATATTTGAGTCACATAGAACCACTAGAACATATATTGTGATTTGAACCAATCCATTATTAGAATGTTGGGGTCTATATTTGTGGAAGATAAATATCCATTACAAACAATTTGTGGTTTTATCTTATGGGTATTTCATGGTTTTCATTGTCTGATTGCTTTATCTTATGTATGTTATAATTTAAATGGTAACAGAATTATTTAGTGATAATTAGAGTGATTTTTTTGGTTAAAGATTATACTGAACTTCTTAGTGGGATGGTTTTCTACACCCGTAAGTTAGTTTTTGAATATTTTAAGAAGGTTATTGTTTTTCTAAGAGTTCTTCATCTTGATTATAGTGTATTAGTGATACTGTCTATTTTGAGAACCTCTAATCATGTGATGAATAATCCCATAATAACAGAGGCTATATGGGTATATAAACCTATGAAAATTGATGCATTGACCCAATATCGTGTTATTGAACGTGATCTGGCTATCGAGAAGTAGAATCCATTAGTGTGATTCTAGGTTGTGGTGTATGGGTATGTTAGAATATATTATAGGATATATTTGGGTTACTATCATTTGTGTGTTTTTCATGGTAATCTATAGAGTGTTTTTAGCCTAAACAGATGTTAGAAGTAGGATGCTTATATTTTCATTTTATTTGTTTTTTATTTTGGGGAATTACATCTACTGGAGAGTTAAGGGTTATTTTGGGGTTTTAGGAGTTCTATATTTATGGTTAATTTCTTTTGGTACATTTTTCGTCATTTTATTACACCATATATCATTTTTTAAAGTTTAAAATATTATCTTTCTTTATTATTATTTTTATTTAGTTGTGAAGGCTTATTTATTTTTGTTCATGTTATCATTTTTGCAAGGTTTGGACATTAAGATGAGTTTTTATAGATGAATTGGAAATTAAATATATGTGGAATTAGGTAATGGTCAGGATAATTTAATATCTAGTTATACTAAGAGAGAAATTGAGATGTGATTTTCTACTGGGTTTATTCAGACTAGTAGTTCAATGAGTTTGACCTCAAGTTACCCTTAATATATTTTCATGCCCCTAAAATCAAAAAAATGTAATTACATGTTGTGTAATATTGAATTTTGGGTGTATTTATCAATTTTTTTTGAGTGTGTTATATTAGTGACCAATTATGGTAATATTTTGGTGAATTTATCATTATTTTTTAGAGGTTATTATTTTGATTGTTGTGACGATCAATTGTTTCATAGTTTTAGTTTTATTCTAAATAATGGAGATAACATTAATAGGAATCAATGAGATTCCTAAAAGAATCAAGATATGTTTTAGGCTATTTTTCTGAAAATTTCATTACATATATCTTTTAGGACCTAATAAGTTCAGAAGATTTATGTTTTCTAACATTTGGTCAATAATGGTACATAGAACAACATGTCAGATTTTTGAGGTGTGTGTTTTTGAGTTTTCATGATTTTTGTAGATCATATATAAGGCCCCAGCCTTAAACCATACTTAATCTTGAGTTATTACAAGATTACACATTGAGGATCTTTTCAGGGTTAGTGTTTTAGAGAGTTAGATCATGAAACTTTCATTACATTCCACATTTAAAAAAAGTGGTTACATAAAAGACAGTATTCATTCTTCCCATCAACGGAATCATATTTAAAATAAAACATGGATTCTTTCTTTACACATCCTTGACACTATCATCACATCATGTACCTTCTCCTTGACCTGTGAAAAACATTTCAAAAACTTGGGATGAGCATAAAAAGCTCAGTAAGGGTTATAAAAATATGGAAAGGAAACATGAGTTCATATATACATAATAATGAAATCATACTTTACCCATAAAACATAGGCACTTTAACATACCTCATCAAATCATTAATAAATCATAGAAATCATAAGACATAATAGGTAACTTGAGGAATTCATAAAATTCTTACGTAGGGAGTAACCCTCTTGGTTACGTTTGGAATACCCACCGTAGTATATTCCCTAAATATCTTCGGATAAACCATAACGTTTCACTCCTTCGCGTCACCCAATGCATTGGAGAGCTATATCGGGCTCAACTGCCCTTAGTTTATCACGGAACCACCCGTCTTCATAACAATGCCCAAGAACCATAACATAATTGTATCACATAAAACATGAATAAAGGAAACATAACATTTCCACATTTCAATCAGAATATATCATTTTAGGATATTCAAATAATGAATCCATTCAAAAAGAAACCATTTCCACAACTATTTAAAACATTTAATAGAGATATTTTTGAATCAAAGTGTCCCATACCACCATGAAGCTTTAAATTTTTTTAAAACATTAATATCCATATTAATAAATCCTTAAAACCATTTTTAAAACAAGGATATTAATAAGAAAAAATCATTAAAACATTTAATGCGATATTTTGGTTAAAGGGTTTTTACCAAAATTATAGACAGTTAAATACAATAATTGAGGAATAACATTTAGTCAGAACTTTATAGTATCATGACAATAAATGGATTCATGATATAATATTCCAATGGAAAGCATATACACCATATAAGAGTGAATTGGTGAATATCAACAATTAAGTCTCAATATAAATGTAAAATGTGATGAAATCCCTTATAAAGAAGGTATCCTTAAATTAAGGATAAATCAATCTCAAAACTATGTGTAAAAAATATAAATACACCCAATATAAGTGGGAATTAAGTGTAAAACAATAAAAGGTCATTCACACATATTCAATGGATAACATATTCAATAACTACATGTTGAACCCAAAGAAATCGAAATTGGGTTAAAAAGTTCCCTTGGTAAAATTCGACAGCCTAACGACATCACTTCAAAATTCAGAAAATGAGTTGATGAGAGATAAAAAAAGGGTATCTCATGACTTGGAAATAAAATTTACATCAATAAGGATATATGAGAACATATCCCAACATAACAATATGTAAATTAAAATACCCAAAAAAAGAAGTCTTTTAAAAAGAGGAGGGTGAAAGGTTCCCTTACCGACATGTGTATCTTTCGAAACATACACCTCGTGAAAGAAGGACAATAAAACATTGATGTATGTACTCATAAAAGAATTTATATTACAAAATGAGTAAAATAATGACCATTACATACACCACTCAAAGGAAATTGTGGCAAATGTAGCCTAAATCTCACGAGAATAAAGGTGAGATGAAAAATCCCTTACGAAAACTTGACAGCCTAACGGCGCCACATAAAACTTACAAAAATGGATTGCTGAGATAAAATAGGGTATATCATCATATTAAGATAATGTTTATAGAAATATTAATATAAAAGAACATCCCCCAACATAACAAATAGGAGCTTAAAAGAAGTGACATAAAGGAGAGTACTTAAAAATAAAGAGAGAGGTTAGATCTCTAACGAAAATTCGGCAGCCTAACGGCGCCACTCAAAACATCCAAAAAGGATTTATGAGAGATAATAGGGTCTCTAATTACATGAAAATAAAAATTACAGTAAGGGTAATATATAATAACATCCCAATAACAAGAAATATGATCATTAAAAGGAATGACATAAAAGAGTGTACTTAAAAAGAAAGAGAGGAGTAGGATCCCTTACCTCGGGTCCGACTTGACTCGATCATTCATTAATCTCCTAAATAATAAACTTTAGTTAATTTATACTTCCCTAAGAACCATTTTTTAAGTTAATTACTCCTTTTATATCACTTATTACCATGTCATGAACACTATGTTATTATTTAAGTTAATAATGGTCGTTTTAACAATCATTGGTACTTGAGTCAAAAAAAATAAACTCTTAATAATTACAAGTTGTTCATGTGGTAAAATATCCATTATATCCAGAATTGTATTAATGATATTGATATCATATATATCATATATATCCAGTATATTCATGAATTTATAATATTACATAACATTTAGAGTTAAGAAATGAAATGCACTGTTCATGGTGACGGTAAGCCGTACGTACGCATGAACGCTACTTCAATTACTATTTCATATTTAATGGAATTAAAACATAATGATACATAATAGTATATTAATTCCAGTATGGTATCATATATAATATCATTAAATATATCCTTTATACGTACCACATATGGTATTAACGAATCAAATCACTTTGAGGGGGCGGTAGTCCGCATTTCCTAAAATGAAGATATCGTGTATACCCATAATGGAAGCCATACAGGTATTCCATAAATGAAAAAAACAGAACCTTAAGGAAAAAATAAACATATTATATATCATATATAAATATATTGTCATCTTAATGTCCACCTTTTAAGGTGTTAAAAGAATGTTGAACAATCATCGTTTCGGGAGGCAGAAATTTTCCATCCACAGAAACAGTATGTTCTTTAACCATTAGATGTAGGTGTGTGTAAGTGTAGCTCGAATCCTTACAATAACAACATCCTAGTATATGTATGATACCGGTGTTGTTACAAAAGAAATGAATAAAAAAAGTTTAGGGGGTTGGAGGAGCAAAATAAAAGAAAAGGACTCAAGGGATGACATTACCTTAAAATCGGGTAACTCCCTTTGGTTTGAGCTCAAAGGCTTCCTTGGGAAGGATTCTGCCCAAAGTGAGGCTTCAAGGTGTTAGAGAGGGATGTGGAGAGACAAAATGGTCAGGGTTTGGCCGAGCCAAAGGCTTTGGATGTGTGGGAAAGGAGGTAGGGGTGGGGGCCTTTTATAAGAGGAGAGGAGGGGCACTCTTGGAAAGGTATAAAATGTAACTTTATTTTCAAATGAGATTCGGATTTTAATTGTCCCACATTGATTTTTTTCGAGTATAAGGTGATAAGGGTTTGAAATAAACCCATCCAATAGGTTTTGGACATGTGTAGGTCTTAGATTTTACATTATCATTGCATTTTATTTAAATCCTTTATTAATGAGGTAATCGCTGCATCATCATGATGTCATAAATAATTATTAAATTTAATGTCTAAAAATTATAAAAAAAATATCATGATTTCGTAAATAATTTTAGCTTTCTGATTAATATTTATAGTCCAAAATATCATTTATTTAGACAAAATTAATAATATTTTATTGAGGTGATACATTCTTTGTTACATTTAACATTCTTTAGAAAATAAACGATAAAAGTAACATTCTCACAAAAGTGATTCCATGGGGCCCCCAAGTTTGGCACAAGGCATCCCATGGTCGGCCATGAGACAACAAGTAGCCTTAGAACACATTTTGTAGTCATTTTTAATTATTATGATATTATCTTATTATCTTTAACTACCCGATTACTCATTAATCAAGATAATTAAAGATAATTACCGTCGTTACTATTCATAGTCTCCAAAAACAAAAGAGTCTTAATTAAATAATTTGGACCCTATGATTCCAAATATTTAATCCATTTTACCAAATTCCAAACACAGAAATTGCAAAAATTAATTTAAAAAAACTTCCCTTTGTCAAAACAAATAGCGGGTTTTTTAGAAACAATATTTATGAAAAGTTTGGCACTTGTTTATGCCCAATTAAAAAGTGAAATTAATCCCAATGACCATCATTGGATTACATGGTAAAAATATATTCTAATTATGCTTTAGAACATATTAAAAAGATAATATAACCATATAATTAAATTATATAAAAAAGTAGTTTTGATGTAAAATGCAGTATTTTTCACTATTCATTGAAAAATGAACATTGTCAGAAAAATACCAAAAATTAACCCAATGTAAATTTCAATGTCCCAATAATAAATAATATGTTTATTTTGAAAAATAGAGCTCATAAAATTGTCAAAAGTTTGATTTAAAAATGGTTTTCCATCAAAAGGGTAGTAAAACAATCTTTTAAAAATACTAGTGTATTCAATGCTTAAGATTGGATTCATTTGTATTTAAAGCCTCTAAAATTTATTGGATAAAAGTAAAAACATTTAACAAACATATTTAATCATAAATTAGTTACTTATATTCATTCCTGTCAATACAACGGCTATGTGTTAACTACCATTTAAAATAATATTATTTTATTATTAGAGTGCAATGTATGATTTCAAAGGAACTTGTTGTTGAATATTGGGTACACCTTCGAGCATAGAGTTCCCTTTAAAGTAATATTAATATTTTATTCACAAATATGGATAAATGTGAAAATTTCATACTCTTTATTTACCTGGGGTGTTACATCCTTCCCCCCTTTTGGGAATTGCGTCCTCGCAATTTTAAAATTGAGCTTGGAAACATCCTTGAACGTCCAACATTGGAACAAGAGTGGGTAAAACAGTCACTTTAAAACAAATAAAGATAAGTACAAAGGTCACCTGAGTTAACCCATACTAGGATTCCATGTTGGAAAACATGGACATGGAGGAGAAAACATAGGGTCATGTTCTGATGGAGAGTGATATAAAACATGTTTAGGAGAAAGTTAACCACAAGAAAATCACAAACATGTGATGGGTTAAACTGTATTCGATTCCCCAGTAGGAAAAGTTAATAGAAAACATTTTTGTTTTAAGTTACTTTTTATTGAGGAATTTATTCATAAGGAATCATAATTACTTATCATGTTGACTTTCAACTTTTATTAGATTTATTACTCAATCTCATACTTTACCCAAAAGACAAGTATTTAGGAAGACTTGTTCACATTAAGAGTACTATAATCAAGTTATAGAGAATCACCTAATCCACAAAAGAGAACAATATAATTCCCATGTCTTTAGACTTTTACCAAAACCAAAACCATAGAGGTTAGTACAAGATCAGATAATCCAGAAAAGGATAACCCTTTATTAAAAGAAAACCTTTGCTTAATCTCCAAAATTTGTCCAACAAAACCCACAGTTCAACGAGGACCATTCGATAAACCATTTGTCCATAAAATTCAACAATGTAAACCAAAATAATATTGAAACCAAAATATTTGAAGGTTTTAGTCATATAGTCTTCCATGTTAAATTGTAACATTTATCGCCAAACAACAGCAGTTGCTCTTAAAGTCTCGTATGGAAAATTAATTAATCCATATCACTTATCCTCCAAGATAGGTTAATTAATTTCCATCGATAACCCAAAATCAACTTAATCTTAATTAATTAAATCATCTAACTAAAAAAACAGTCAAACTAACCGGGGACTTCACATAGTCCAGTGGTAGGCGATAAATACCAGTCGCACTTTGGTTGTGGGTTCGATTCCCGCAGCTTTGTCCGACGCGACGGGTTGTCACAACGGTCTGTGTGTTATCCTTTTTCCAAAACTATATAATTCTTAAAACATTCCCCAAAATTAGATAAAATCTTCAAAAATAAACATAAAACATTTTAACCTCAATTTTATCTCATGCCTTTCACTTCCATCATAACATGTAGTAACCCATAATTACCTCAAAATTATGGATCATATAAACCCAAATGGTTCTCTATAACTATGTCCACAAAAGAACAGATAACTATTCCTTGAATAAAATTTTGATATATTAAACATCAGGGTTACACATACTATAAAAAGTCTTCTAATGTAACCCCATCATCAAAAGAGACTTAATACTCTTAAGAATTTCACCATAACTCTTGAAGCCCTAATATGTTGACTTCTTACTCATTCAAAATTCTTCATGATCCATTAACCATTCCTTTCAAACTTATTCTAAAATACTTCTTTCCTACAAACAAAATCATGAATCATATCCTAAGATTCCAAAATAGGAAAACAATAGTTATGAAATAATCCACACCTTATGTTGGTCATTGTCAGTTTCTTCATCCTCAATCGGAATGGCATTAGGTATTGGTAAACGAACATTCATACGATCTTGGTGATCCCATTCACGAAACTTCTTCATAGGACATGTGTTTGCATAATGACCATGCACACCACATTTAAAACATTCAATTGATCCCTCAGAAAGATCTTCTTTCCCTTTCCTCAAGTCAACTAGATGCTTCCTTTTTCCATGGAAGGTTCTTGCTTTATGACCTTCATTTCCACATCTATAGCATATTTATGTCCCTTTGAAACATTTTCCTAGGTGTTTCTTTCCACATCTTTGACACATATGTTTTTTAACACACTTACCTTTATGATTATTACATGTACTTACATAGGGATTTTTTTCTCGCATATATGATCCTTTAGAGAAATAAACAAGGTTTAGGTGGTCAATCATGACTCCAGATAGTTGGTTGAGGATAATCACAAGGGTTCTCATTGCAGCTCCCATATCATTCAGTTGCTTGCTTAAAAAACTGTCACAGTTTACTTCACATCCACTGTTACTTTGGTGCCTGCTAGATCCATCCATTTACTAAAACCAAAAAGGTCATTGTGAGTATATCAAAAAAACCATCATGTAATAATGAGGAAGATAAGAACTAAGATATACTTACTCATTAACTTTATCTAAAACTAGGACTCTTTCTAAAATCCTAACCATTATGGTAATGCCACTTATGCTTAGAGAATACCCTAACCTCTAAAGTTATCTAAACCAACCTCTGATACCAACTATAAGGCCCCAGACTTAAACCATACTTAATCTTGAGTTATTACAAGATTACACATTGAAGATCTTTTCAGGTTTAGAGTTTTAGAGAATTAGATCATGAAAATTGCATTACATTCCACATTTAAAAAAGTGGTTACATAAAAGACAGTAATCATTCTTCCCATCAACGGAAACATATTTAAAATAAAACATGGATTCTTTCTTGACACATCCTTGACACTATCATCACATCATGCCCCTTTTCCTTGACCTGTGAAAAATATTTCAAAAACTTGGGATGAGCGTAAAAAGCTCAGTAAGGGTTATAAAAATATTGAAAGGAAACATGAGTTCATATATACATAAGAATGAAATCATACTTTACCCATAAAACATAGGCACTTTAACATACCTCATCAAATCATGAATAAATCATAGAAATCATAAGACATAAAAGGTAACTTGAGGAATTCATAACATTTTTACATAGGGAGTAACCCTCTTGGTTACATTTGGAACACACACTATAGTATATTCCCTAAATCTCTTCACATAAACCTTAACGTTTCACTCTTTCACGTTACCCAATGAATTGGAGAGCTATATCTGGCTCACCCGCCCTTAGTTTATCACCGAACCACCCGTCTTAGTAAAAATGCCCAAGAACCATAACATAAACGTATCACATAAAACATGCATAATAGAAACATAACATTTCCAGATTTCAATCAGAATATAACATTTTAGGATACTGAAATAATGAATCCATTCAAAAGGAAACCATTTCCAAAACAATTTAAAACATTTAATAAAGAGATTTTAGAATCAAATAGTCCCATACCACCATGAAGATTTAAAAATTTTTAAACCATTAATATCCATAAAAATAAATCCTTAAACCCATTTTGAAAACATGGATATTAATAAGAACAAATCATTAAAACATTTAAAGCGATATTTTGGTTAAAGGGTTTTTACCAAAATTATAGACACTTGAATACAATAATTGAGGAATAACATTTAGTCATAAATTTATAATATCATGAGAATAAATGGATTCATGATATAATATTACAAAGGATAGTATATACACCATATAAGAGTCAATTGGTGCATAACAACAATTAAGTCTCAATATAAATGTAAAATGTGATTAAATCCCTTATAAAGAAGGTATCCTTAAATTAAGGATAAATCAATCTCAAAATTATGTGTGAAAAATATAAATACACCCAATATAAGTTGGTATTAAGTGTAAAACAATAAAAGGGCATTCACACATATTCAAAGGATGAAATATTCAATAAAAACATGTTGAACCCAAAGAAATCGAAATTGGGTTAAAAAGTTCCCTCGGTAAAATTCGACAGCCTAAAAACATCACTTTAAAATTCAGAAAATGAGTTGATGAGAGATAAAAAGGGTATCTCATCACTTGGACATAAAATTTACATCAATAAGGATATATGAGAACATATCCCAACATTAAAATATGTAAATTAAAAGACCCAACAAAAGAATTCTTTTAAAAAGAGGAGGATGAAAGGTTCCCTTACAGACATGGGTATCTTTCGAAACATACACCTCATGAAAGAAGGACAATACAAAATTGATATAAATACTCATAAAATAATTTATATTACACAATGAGTAAAATAATGGGCATTACATACACCACTCAAAGGAAATTGTGGCAAATTTAGCATAAATCTCACGGAAAATAAAAGTGAGACGAAAAATCCCTTAAGAAAACATGGCAGCCTAACGGCGCCACGTAAAACATACAAAAATGGATTGATGAGATCAATTAGGGTATCTCATAATATTAACATAAATTTTATAGAAAGGGGAATATAAAATAACATCCCCCAACATAACAAATAGGAGCTTAAAAGAAGTGACATAAAGGAGAGTACTTAAAAAGAAAGAGAGAGGTTAGATCTCTTACGAAAATTCGGTAGCATAACGGCACCACTCAAAACTTCGAAAAAGGATTTATGAGAGAGAATAGGGTCTCTCATCACATGAACATAAAAATTACTGTAACAGTAATATAAAAGAACATCCCAATAACAGGAAATATGATCTTCAAAAGGAATGACATAAAAGAGTGTACTTAAAAAGAAAGAGAGGAGTATGATCCCATACCTCGGGTCCGACTTGACACGATCATTCTTTAATCTCCTGAATATTAAACATGAGTTAATTTATACTTCCATAAGAAACATTTTTAAATTTCATTTTTCATTTTATATCACTTATTACCATGTCATGAACACTATGTTATTATTTAAGTTAATAATGGTCGTTTGAACAATCATTGGTACTTGAGTCAAAACAAAAACTCTTTATAATTACAAGTTGTTCATGTGGTAAAATATCCATTATATCTATAATTGTATTTGTGATGTAGATATCATATATATCATATATATCCAGTATATTCATGCATTTATAATATTACATTACATTTAGAGTTAAGAAATAAAATGCACCGTTCATGGAGACGGTAAGCCATATGTACGCATCAATGGTACTTCCATTTCTATTTCATATATATTAGAATTAAAACATAATGATACATAATAGTATTTTAATTCCAGTATGGTATCATATATAATATCATTAAATATATCCTTTATACATACCACATATGGTATTAACGAATCAAATCACTTTGAGGGGCGGTAGTCCGCACTTCCTAAAATGAAGATATCGCGTATACCCATAATGGAAGCCATTAAAGTATGCAATAAATGAAAAATACCGAAGCTTAAGGAAAAAATAAACATATTATATATCATATATAAATATAGTGTCATCTTAATGGCCACCTTTTAAGGAGTTAAAAGAATGTTGAACAATCATCGTTTCGGGAGGCAAAAATTCACCATCCACAGAAACAATATGTTCTTTAACCATTAGATGTAGGTGTGTGTAAGTGTAGCACGAATCCTTATTATAAAAAATTCCTATTATATGTAATATATTGTTGTCTTTACAAAATAAATGAATAAAAAGAGTTTAGGGGGTTGGAGAAGCAAACTAAAACAAAAGGATTCAAGGGAAGACATTACCTTACAATCGGGTAACTCCATTTTGTTTGAGCTCAAAGGATTCCTTGGGAAGAATTCTGGCCAATGTGAGGCTTCAAGTAGTTATAGAGGGATGTGTAGAGACAAAATGGTCAGGGTTTGGCCGATCCAGAGGCTTTGGAAGTGTGGGTATGGAGGTAGAGGTGGGGGCCTTTTATAAGAGGAGAGGAGGGACACTCTTGGAAAGGTATAACATGTAACTTTATTTTCAAATGAGATTAGGATTTTAATGGCCCCAAATTGATGTGTTTCGAAGATAAGGTGATAAAGGTTCTAAAGCCACCCATCAAATAGGTTTTTGACATGTTTAGGTCTTAGATTGTACATTATCTTTCCATTTTATTTAAATCCATTATTAATGAGGTAATCGCTGCATCATCATGATGTCATAAATAATATAATAAATTTAATGTCTAAAAATTATAAAAAAACTATCATGATGTAGGAAATATTTTATCTTTCTAATGAATATTTATAGTCCAAAATATAATTTATGTATAGAAAATTATAAATATTTTACTTAGGTGATACATTCTTTGTTACATTTAACATTCTTTAGAAATAAAAAGATAAAAAGTCACTTTCTATCAAAAGTGATTCCATGGGGCCCCCAAGTTTGGAACAAGTCATACCATGGTCGGAAGTGAGACAAACAATATCCTTAGGACACATTTTGTGGTCATTTTTAATTATTATGATATTATCTTATTATCATTAACTACCCGATTACTCATTAATCAAGATAATTAAAGATAATTACCGTCATTACTATTCATAATGTCCAAAAAAAGAGTCTTAATTACATAATTTAGACCTTATGTTTCCAAATATATAACCCATATTACAAAATTCCAAACACATAAATTGCAATAATTAATTTAAAAAAACTTCCCATTGTCAAAACAAATAGCTGGTTTTTTAGAAACAATATTTATGAAAAGTTTGGCACTTGTTTATGCCCAATTAAAAAGTGAAATTAATCCCAATGACCATCATTGGAATACATGGAAAAAATACATTCTAATTACACTTTAAAACAAATTAAAAATATAATATAACCATATAATTATATTTATGAAAAAGTCGTTTTGATGTAAAATGCAGTATTTTTCACTATTCATTTAAAAATGAACATTGTCAGAAAAATACCAAAAATTAACCCAATGTAAAATTCAATGTCCCAATCATAAAAATTTTAATTATTTTGAAAAATAAAGCTCATAAAATTGTCAAAAGTTTTATTTAAAAATGGTTTTCCATCAAAAGGGTAGTAAAACAATCTTTTAAAATTACTAGTGTATTCAATGCTTAAGATTGGATTCATTTATATTTTAAGCCTCTAAAATTTGTTGGATAAAAGTAAAAACCTTTAATAAACATATTTAATCATAATTTAGTTACTTATATTCATTCCTATCAATACAACGGCTATGTGTTAACTACCATTTAAAAAAAATATTATTTTATTATTAGACTGCAACGTATGATTTCAAAGGAACTTGTTATTGCATATTGGGTATGCCATCAAGCATAGCGTTCCCTATAAAGTAATATTAATATTTTATTCACAAATATGGATAAATGTGAAAATTTCATACTCTTTATTTACCTGGGGTGTTACATCCTTCCCCCCTTTTGGGAATTGCGTCCTCGCAATTTTAAAATTGAGCTTGGAAACATCCTTGAACGTCCCACATCGGAATAAGAGTCGGTAAAAGAATCACTTTAAAATAAATAAAGACAAGTACAAAGGTCAACCGAGTTAACCCATTATAGGATTCCATGTAGGAAAACATGGATATGGTTTAGAAAATATAGGGTCATGTTCGGATGGAGAGTGATAGAAAACATGTTCAGGAGAAAGTTAACCACAAGAAAATCACAATCTTGTGATGGGTTAAACGGTATTCGATTCCCCAGTAGGAAAATTTAATAGCTAACATTTTTGTTTTAAGTTACTTTTTATTGAGGAATTTATTCATAAGGAAACATAATTACTTATCAATGTTGACTTTCATCTGTTATTAGATTTATTACACAAACTCATACTTTTCCCAAAAGACGAGTATTTAGGAAGACTTGTTCACATTAAGAGTAGTATAATCAACTTCTAGAGAATCACCTAATCCACAAAAGATAACTATATACTTCCCATGTATTTAGACATTAACCTATACCAAAACCAAAAAGGTTAGTACAATATCAGATAATCCAGAAAAGGATAACCCTTTATAAAAAGAAAATCTATGCTTAATCTCCAAAATTTTTCCAACAAAACCCAAAGTTCAACGAGGACCATTCGATAAACAATTTTTCCATAAAATTCATCAAAGTAAACCAAACTAATATTGAAACCCAAATATTTTAAGGTTTTAGTCACAAAGTCTTCCAAGTTAAATCGTAACATTTATCCCCAAACAACATCAGTTTCTCTTAAAGTCTCGTATGGAAAAGTAACTGATCCTAATTACTTATCCTCCATGATAGGTTAATTAATTTCCATAGATAACCAAAAATCAACATACTCTTAATTCATAAAATAATCTAACTAAAAAAAATCAGTCAAACTAACCAGGGACCTCACGTTGTCCAGTGGTAGGCGATAAATACCAGTCGCACATTGGTTGTGGGTTAGATTCACGCGGCTTTGTCCGACGCGACGGGTTGTCACATGGTCTGCATGTTTTCCTTTTTCCAAAACTATATAATTCTTAAAACATTCCCCAAAACGAGATAAAATCTTCAAAAATAAACATAAAATATTTTAACCTAATGTTTATCTCATGCCCTTCACTTCCATAATAACATATAGTAACCCCTAATTACCTCAAAAGTAAGGATCATATAAACCCAAATGGTTCTTTATAACTATATCCACAAAAGAACATATAACTATTCCTTGAATAAAATTTTCTTATATTAAACATCAGGGTTACATATACCATAAAAAGTCTTCTAATGTAACCCCATCATCAAAAGAGACTTAATACTCTTATGAATTTCACCATAAATCTTGATGCCCTTATATGTTGATTTCTTACTCATTAAACATTCTTCACGATCCATTAACCATTCCTTTCCAACATATTCTGAAATACTTCTTTCCTAAAAATAAAATCATGAATCATATCCTAAGATTACAAAATAGGAAAACAATAGTTATGAAATAATCCATACCTTTTATTGGTCATTGTCAGTTTCTTCATCCTCAATTGGAATGGAATTAGGTATTGGTAAACGAACATTTGTACGATCTTGGTGATCTCATTCACGAAACTTCTTCATAGGAAATGTGTTTTAATAATGACCATGCAAACCACATTTAAAACATTCAATTGATCCCTCAGAAAGAACTGCATTCCCTTTTGTCGAGTCAACTGGATGCTTCCTTTTTCCATGTAAGGTTCTTGCTTTATGACCTACATTTCCACATCTATAGCATATTTCTCTCCCTTTGAAAAATTTTCCTAGGTGTTTCTTTCCACATGATTGACACATAGGTTTTTGAACACACTTACCTTTATGATTATTACATGTACTTCCTTAGGGATTTGTTTCTCGCATATATGATGCCTTAGAGAAATCACCAAGGTTTAGGTGGTCAATCATGACTCCAGGTAGTTGGTTGAGGATAATCACAAGAGTTATCATTGCAGCTCCCATATCATTCAGTTGCTTGCTCAAAAAACTGTCACAGTTTACTTCACATCCACTGTTACTTTGGTGCCTACTAGATCTATCCATTTACTAAAACCAAAAAGGTCATTGTGAGTATATCAAAAAAACCATCATGTACTAATGAGGAAGATAAGAACTAAGATATACTTACTCATTCACTTTATCTAAAACTAGGACTCTTTCTGAAATCCTAACCATTTTGGTAATGTCACTTATGCTTTGAGAATACCCTAACCTCTAAAGTTATCTAAACCAACCTCTGATACCAACTATAAGGCCCCAGCCATAAACCTTACTTAATCTTGAGTTATTACAAGATTACACATTGAGGATAATTTCAGGTTTAGAGTTTTAGAGAATTAGATCATGAAACATGCATTACATTCCACATTTAAAAAAGTGGTTACATAAAAGACAGTAATCATTATTCACATAAATGGAAACATATTTAAAATAAAACATGGATTCTTTCTTGACACATCCTTGACACTATCATCACATCATGTACCTTTTCCTTGACATGTGAAAAACATTTCAAAAACTTGGGATGAGCATAAAAAGCTCAGTAAGGGTTATAGAAATATGGAAAGGAAACATGAGTTCATATATACATAATAATGAAATCATACTTTACCCATAAAACATAGGCACTTTAACATACCTCATCAAATCATGAATAAATCATAGAAATCATAAGACATAAAAGGTAACTTGAGGAATTCATAACATTTTTACGCAGGGAGTAACCCTCTTGGTTACGTTTGGAATACCCACCACAGTATATTCCCTAAATCTCTTCATCGAAACCTTAATGGTTCACTCCTTCGCGTTACCCAATGCATTGGAGAGCTATATCGGGCTCACCTGCCCTTAGATTATCACGGAACCACCCATCTTCATAACAATGCCCAAGAACCATAACATAAACGTATCACATAAAACATGCATAAAGTAAACATAACATTTCCACATTTCAATCAGAATATAACATTTTAGGATATTGAAATAATGAATCCATTCAAAAAGAAACAATTTCCAATACCATTTAAAACATTTAATAAAGAGATCTTTGAATCAAAGTGTCCCATACCACCATGAAGCTTTAAAAAATTTTAAACCATTAATATCCATATAAATAAATCCTTAAAAACATTTTGAAAACATGGATATTAATAAGAACAAATAATTAAAACATTTAAAGCGATATTTTGGTTAAAGGGTTTTTACCAAAATTATAGACACATGAATAAAATAATTGAGGAATAACATTTATTTAGAACTTTATAATAACATGAGAATAAATGGATTCATGATATAATATTCCAAAGGATATTATATACACCATATAAGAGTTAATTGGTTCATAACAACAATTAAGTCTCAATATAAATGTAAAATGTGATGAAATCCCTTTTAAAGAAGGTATCCTTAAATTAAGGATAAATCAATCTCAAAATTATGTGTGAAAAATATAAATACACCCAATATATGTTGGTATTAAGTGTAAAACAATAAAAGGTCATTCACACATATTCAAAGGATGGAATATTCAATAACTACATGTTGAACCCAAAGAAATCGAAATTGGGTTAAAAAGTTCCCTTGGTAAAATTCGACAGCCTAACAACATCACTTCAAATTTAAGAAAATGAGTTGATGAGAGATAAAAAAGGGTTTCTCATCACTTGGAGATAAAATTTACATCAATAATGATATATTAGAACATATCCCAACATAAAAATATGTAAATTAAAAGACCCAACAAAGGAAGTCTTTTAAAAAGAGGAGGATGAAAGGTTCCCTTACCGACATGGGTATCTTTCAATACATACACCTCGTGAAATAAGGACAATAAAACATTGATGTAAATACTCATAAAAGAATTTATATTACCCAATGAGTAAAATAATTGGAAGTACATACACCTATCAAAGGAAATTGAGGAAAATGTAGCATAAATCTCACAGGAATAAAAGTGAGATGAAAAATCCCTTACGAAAACATGGCAGCCTAACGGCGCCACATAAAACTTACAAAAATGGATTGATGAGATAAAATAGGGTATCTCATAATATTAAAATAATGTTTATAGAAAGAGGAATATAAAATAACATCCCCCAACATAACAAATAGGATCTTAAAAGAAGTGACATAAAGGAGAGTACTTAAAAAGAAAGCGAGAGGTTAGATCTCTTACGAAAATTCGGCAGCCTAACGGCGCCACTCAAAACATCCAAAAAGGATTGATGAGAGAGAATAGGGTCTCTCATCACATGAACATAAAAATTATAGTAATAGTAATATAAAATAACATCCCAATAACAAGAAATATGATCTTTAAAAGGAAGGACATAAAAGAGTGTACTTAAAAAGAAAGAGAGGAGTAGGATCCCTTACCTCTGGTCCGACTTGACTCGATCATTCTTTAATCTCCTGAATAATAAACTAGAGTTAATTTATACTTCCTTAAGAACCATTTTTCACGTTCATTATTCCTTTTATATCACTTATTACCATGTCATGAACACTATGTTATTATTTAAGTTAATAATGGTCGTTTTAACGATCATTGGTACTTGAGTCAAAAACAATTAACTCTTTATAATTACAAGTTGTTCATGTGGTAAAATATCCATTGTATCCATAATTGTATTCATGATGTATATATCATATAAATCATATATATCCATTATATTCATGCATTTATAATATTACATTACATTTAGAGTTAAGAAATGAAATGCACCGTTCATGGAGACGGTAATCCGTACGTACGCATCAACGCTACTTCCATTTCTATTTCATATTAAATGGAATTAAAACATAATGATAAATAATAGTATTTTAATTCCAGTATGCAATCATATATAATATCATTAAATATATCCTTTATACGTACCACATATGGTATTAACGAATCAAATCACTTTGAGGGGGCGGTAGTCCGCACTTCCTAAAATGATGATATCGCATATACCCATAATGGATGTTATTACATAAATGAAAAATACATAAGATTAAGGAAAAAATAAACATATTATATATCATATATAAATATAGTGTCATCTTAATGGACACCCTTTAAGGAGTTAAAATAATTTTGAACAATCATCGTTTCGGGAGGCAGAAATTCGCCATCCACAGAAACAGTATGTTCTTTAACAATTAGATGTAGGTGTGTGTAAGTGTAGCTCTAATACTTCTTATAAAAACATCCTAGTATATGTATGATAAATTTTTTGTTACAAAGGAAATTAATAAAAAGTGTTTAGGGGGTTGGAGAAGAAAAAGAAAACAAAAGGACTCAAGGGAAGACATTACCTTAAAATTGGGTAACTCCCTTTGGTTTGAGCTCAAAGGATTCCTTGGGAATGATTCTGCCTAAAGTGAGGCTTCAAAGATTTATAGAGGGATGTGTAGAGACAAAATGGTCTGGGTTTGGCCGAGCCAAAGGCTTTGGAAGTGTGGGTATGAAGGTAGAGGTGGAGGCCTTTTATAAGAGGAGAGGAGGGGCACTCTTGGAAAGGTATAAAATGTAACTTTATTTTCAAATGAGTTTCGGATTTTTAATGGTCCCCCATTGATGTGTTTCGATGATAAGGTGATAAGGGTTTTAAATCCACCCATCCTATAGGTTTTGGACATGTGTAGTTCTTAGATTGTACATTATCTTTCCATTTTATTTAAATCCTTTATTAATGAGGTAATCGCTGCATCATCATGATGTCATAAATAATATAATAAATCTAATGTATAAAAATTATAAAAACAATATCATTATGTAGGAAATATTTTTATATTTCTAATGAATATTTATAGTCCAAAATATCATTTATTTAGACAAAATTAAAAATATTTTACTTAGGTGATCCAATCTTTGTTACATTTAACATTCTTTAGAAATAAAACGATAAAAAGTCACTTTCTCACAAAAGTGATTCCATGGGGCCCCCAAGTTTGGCACAAGGCATCCCATGGTCGTCCATGAGACCACCAGTAGCCTTAGGACACATTTTGTGGTCATTTTTATTTATTATGATATTATCTTATTATCTTTAACTACCCGATTACTCATTAATCAATATAATTAAAGATAATTACCGTCGTTACTATTCATAATGTCCAAAAACAAAAGAGTATTAATTACATAATTTGGACCTTATGATTCCAAATATTTAATCCATTTTACAAAATTCCAAACACATATATTGAAATAATTAATTTAAAAAAACTTCCCGTTTCCCAAACAAATAGCAGGTTTTTTAGAAACAATATTTATGAAAAGTTTGGCACTTGTTTATGCCCAATTAAAAAGTGAAATTAATCCTAATGACCATAATTGGATTACATGGTAAAAATATATTCTAATTACACTTTAAAACAAATTAAAAAGATAATATAACCATATAATTAAATTATATGAAAAAGTAGTTTTGATGTAAAATGCAGTATTTTTCACTATTCATTGAAAAATGAACATTGTCAGAAAAATACCAAAAAATAACCCAATGTAAATTTAAATGTCCCAATCATAAATAATATGTTTATTTTGAAAAATAGAGCTCATAAAATTGTCAAACTTTTATTTAAAAATGGTTTTCCATCAAAAGGGTAGTAAAACAATCATTTAAAATTACTAGTGTATTCAATGCTTAAGATTGGATTCATTTGTATTTTAAGCCTCTAAAATTTATTGGATAAAAGTAAAAACATTTAACAAACATATTTAATCATAAATTAGTTACTTATATTCATTCCTGTCAATACAACAGCTATGTGTTAACTTCCATTTAAAATAATATTATTTTATTATTAGAGTGCAACGTATGATTTCAAAGGAACTTGTTGTTGCATATTGGGTACGCCATCGAGCATAGCGTTCCCTTTAAAGTAATATTAATATTTTATTCACAAATATGGATAAATGTGAAAATGTCATACTCTTTATTTACCTGGGGTGTTACATCCTTCCCCCCTTTTGGGAATTGCGTCCTTGCAATTTTAAAATTGAGCTTGGAAAAATCCTTGAACGTCCCACATAGGAATACGAGGAGGTAAAACAATCACATTAAAATAAATGAAAATAAGTACAAAGGTCACCCGAGTTAACCCATACTAGGATTCCATGTAGGAAAACATGGACATGGAGGAGAAAACATAGGGTCATGTTCTGATGGAGAGTGATAGAAAACATGTTTAGGAGAAAGTTAACCACACGAAAATCACAAACGTGTGATGGGTTAAATGGTATTCGATTCCCCAGTAGGAAAAGTTAATAGCCAACATTTTTGTTTTAAGTTACTTTTTATTGAGGAATTTATTCATAAGGAAACATAATTACTTATCATGTTGACTTTCAACTTTTATTAGATTTATTACCAAAACTCATACTTTCCCCAAAAGATGAGTATTTAGGAAAACTTGTTCACATTAAGAGCACTATAATCAACTTATAGAGAATCACCTAATCCACAAAAGAGAACTATATATTTCCCATGTCTTTAGACTTTAACCAAAACCAAAACCAAAAAGGTTAGTACAAGATGAGATAATCCAGAAAAGGATAACCCTTTATAAAAAGAAAATCTATGCTTAATCTCCAAATTTGTCCAATAAAACCCAAAGTTCAACGAGGACCATTCGATAAACAATTTGTCCATAAAATTCTTCAAAGTAAACCAAACTAATATTGAAACCCAAATATTTAAAGGTTTTAGTCGCAAAGTCTTCCAAGTTAAATCGTATCATTTATCCCCAAACAACATCAGTTTCTCTTAAAGTCTCGTATGGAAAAGTAATTAATCATAATCACTTATCCTCCATGATAGGTTAATTAATTTCCATAGATAACCCAAAATCAACATACTCTTAATTCATAAAATCATCTAACTAAAAAAATCAGTCAATCTATCAGGGACTTCACGTAGTCCAATGGTAGGCGATAAATACCAGTCACACATTTGTTGTGGGTTCGATTCCCGCAGCTTTGTCCGACGTGACGGGTTGTCACACGGTCTGCGTGTTGTCCTTTTTCCAAAACTATATAATTCTTAAAACATTCCCCAATATGAGATAAATCTTCAAAAATAAACATAAAATATTTTAACCTCATGTTTATCTCATGCATTTCACTTCCATCATAACATATAGTAACCCCTAATTACCTCAAAAGTAAGGATCATATAAACCAAAATGGTTCTTTATAACTATGTCCACAAAAGAACATATAACTATTCCTTGAATAAAATTTTCATATATTAAACATGAGGGTTGAACATACTATAAAAATTCTTCTAATGTAACCCCATCACCAAAAGAGAATTAATACTCTTAAGAATTTCACCATAACTCTTGAAGCCCTTATATGTTGACTTCTTACTCATTAAAAATTCTTCATGATCCATTAACCATTCCTTTCCAACTTATTCTGAAATACTTCTTTCATAAAAACAAAATCATGAATCATATCCTTAGATTCCAAAATAGGAAAACAATAGTTATGAACTAATCCATACCTTTGATTGGTCAGTGTCAGTTTCTTCATCCTCAATCGGAATAGAATTAGGTATTGGTAAACGAACATTTGTACGATCTTGGTGATACCATTCACAAAACATCTTCATAGGACATGTGTTTGCATAATGACCATGCAAACCACATTTAAAACATTCAATTAATCCCTCAGAAAGAACTTCTTTCCCTTTCCTCGAGTCAACTGGATGCTTCCTTTTTCCATGGAAGGTCCTTGCTTTATGACCTTCATTTCTACATATATAGCATATTTATATACCTATGAAACATTTTCCTAGGTGTTTCTTTCCACATCATTGACACATATGTTTTTTAACACACTTACCTTTATGATTATTACCTGTACTTCCGTAGGTATTTTTTTCTCGCATATATGATGCCTTAGAGAAATCACCAAGGTTTAGGTGGTCAATCATGACTCCAGATAGTTGGTTGAGGATAATCAAAAGAGTTCTCATTGCAGTTCCCATATCATTCAGTTTCTTAATCAAAAAACTGTCACAGTTTCCTTCACATCCACTGTTACTATGGTGCCTGCTAGATCCAGCCATTTACTAAAACCAAAAAGGTCATTGAGAGTATATCAACAAACCCATCATGTACTAATGAGGAAAATAAGCACTCACATATACTTACTCTTTAACTTTATCTAAAACTAGGACTCTTTCTGAAATCCTATCCATTATGGTAATGTCACTTATTCTTAGAGAATACCCAAACGTCTAAAGTTATCTAAACCGACCTCTGATACCAACAATAAGGCCCCAGACTTAAACCATACTTAATCTTGAGTTATTACAAGATTACACATTGAGGATCCTTTTAGTTTTAGAGTTTTAGAGAATTAGATCATGAAACTTGCATTACATTCCACATTTAAAAAAAGTGGTTACATAAAAGGCAATATTCATTACTCCCATCAACGGAAACATATTTAAAATAAAACATGGATTCTTTCTTGACACATCCTTGACCCTATCATCACATAATGTAACTTTTCCTTGAACTGTGAAAAAACATTTCAAAAACTTGGGATGAGCATAAAAAGATCAGTAAGGGTTATAAAAATATAGAAGGGAAACATGAGTTCATATATACATAAGAATGAAATCATATTTATCCATAAAACATAGGCACATTAACATACCTCATCAAATCATGAATAAATCATAGAAATCATAAGACATAAAAGTTAACTTGAGGCATTCATAACATTCTTATGTAGGGAGTAACCTTCTTGGTTACATTTGGAATACCCACCATAGTATATTCCGTAAATCTCTTCAGAGAAACCTTAATGTTTCACTCCTTCGCATTACCCAATGCATTGGAGAGCTATATCGGGCTCACCCGCCCTTAGTTTATCATGGAACCACCAGTCGTCATAACAATGCCCAAGAACCATAACATAAACGTATCACATAAAACATGCATAAAGGAAACATAACATATCCACATTTCAATCAGAATATAACATTTTAGGATATTGAAATAATGAATCCATTCAAAAAGAAACCATTTCCAAAACCATTTAAAACATTTAATAAAGATATTTTTGAATCAAAGTGTCCCATACCACCATGAAGCTTTAAAAAATTTAAAACCATTAATATACATATAAATAAATCCTTAGAACCATTTTTAAAACATGGATATTAATAAGAACAAATCATTAAAACATTTAAAGAGATATTTTTGTTAAAGGGTTTTTACCAAAATTATAGACACTTGAATACAATAATTGAGGAATAAAATTTAATCAGAACTTTATAATATCATGAGAATAAATGGATTCATGATATAATATTCCAAAGGACAGTATATAAACCATATAATAGTGAATTGGTTCATAACAACAATTAAGACTCATTATAAATGTAAAATGTGATGAAATCCCTTATAAAGAATGTATCCTTAAATTAAGGATAAATCAATCTCAAAATTATGTGTGACAAATATAAATACACCCTATATAAGTGGGTATTAAGTGTAAAAAAATAAAAGGTCATTCACATATATTCAAAGGATGGCATATTCAATAACTACATGTTGAACCCAAAGAAATCTAAATTGGGTTAAAAAGTTCCCTTGGTAAAATTCGACAGCCTAACGACATCACTTCAAAATTCAGAAAACGAGTTGATGAAAGATAAAAAAAGGGTATCTCATCACTTGGAAATAAAATTTACATCAATAAGGATATATGATAACATATCCCAACATAACAATATTTAAATTAAAAGACCCAACAAAAGAAGTCTTTTAAAAATAGGAGGGTGAAAGGTTCCCTTACCGACATGGGTATCTTTCGAAACATACACCTCGTGAAATAAGGACAATAAAACATTGATGTAAATACTCATAAAAGAATTTATATTACCCAATGAGTAAAATAATTGGAAGTACATACACCTATCAAAGGAAATTGAGGAAAATGTAGCATAAATCTCACAGGAATAAAAGTGAGATGAAAAATCCCTTACGAAAACATGGCAGCCTAACGGTGCCACATAAAACTTACAAAAATGGATTGATGAGATCATATAGGGTATCTCATCATATTAACATAAAGTTTATAGAAATAGGAATATAAAAGAACATCCCCCAACATAAGAAATAGGAGCTTAAAATAAGTGACATAAAATAGAGTACTTAAAAAGAAAGAGAGATGTTAGATCTCTTACGAAAATTCGGCAACCTAACGACACCACTCAAAACTTCCAAAAAGGATTGATGAGAGAGAATAGGGCCTCTCATCACATGAACATAAAAATTACAGTAATAGTAATATAATATAACATCCCAATAACAAGAAATATGATCTTTAAAAGGAATGACATAAAAGAGTGTACATAAAAAAGAAAGAGAGCAGTAGGATCCCTTACCTCAGGTCTGACTTGACTCGATCATTCTTTAATCTCCTGAATAATAAAATTGAGTTAATTTCTACTTCCATAAGAACCATTATTCAAGTTCATTATTCCTTTTATATCACTTATTACCATTTCATGAACACTATGTTATTATTTAAGTTAATAATGGTCGTTTTAACGATCATTGGTACTTGAGTCAAAAAAAGAAACTCTTTATAATTACAAGTTGTTCATGTGGTAAAATATCCATTATATCCAGAATTTTATTCGTGATGTAGGTATCATATATATCATATATATCCAGTATATTCATGCATTTATAATATTACATAACATTTAGAGTTAATAAATGAAATGCACCATTCATAGAGATGGTAAGCCGTACGTACGCATCAACGCTACTTCCATTTCTATTTCATCTTTAATGGAATTAAAACATAATTATACATAATAGTATTTTAATTCCAGTATGGTATCATATATAATATCATTAAATATATCCTTTATACGTACCACATATGGTATTAACGAATCAAGTCACTTTGAGGGGGCGGTAGTCAGCACTTCCTAAAATGAAGATATCGCGTATACCCATAATGGAAGCCATAAAGGTATGCCATTAATGAAAAATAAAGAAGCATAAGGATAACATAAACATATTATATATCATATATAAATATAGTTTCATCTTAATGTCCACCTCTTCAGGTGTTAAAATAATGTTGAACAATCATCGTTTCAGGAGGCAGAAATTCTCCATCCACAGAAACAGTATGTTCTTTAACCATTAGATGTAGGTGTGTGTAATTATAGCTCAAATCCTTCGTATAAAAACATCATAGTATATGTAAGATACTGGTGTTGGTACAAAAGAAATTAATAAAAAGAGTTTAGGGGGTTGGAGAAGAAAAATAAAACAAAAGGACCCAAGGGAAGACATTACCTTAAAATCGGGTAGCTCCCTTTGGTTTGAGCTCAATGGCTTCCTTGGGAGAGATTATGCCCAAAGTTAGGCTTCAAGGAGTTAGAGAGGGATGTGGAGAGATAAAATGGGCAGGGTTTTCCTGATCCAAAGGCTTTGGAAGTGTGGGTAATGAGGTAGAGGTGGGGGACTTCTATAAGAGGAGAGGAGGGGCACTCTTGGAAAGGTATAAAATGTAACTTTATTTTCGAATGAGTTTCGGATTTTAATGGTCCCACATTGATGAGGTTAGAGGATAAGGTGATAAGGGTTCGTAATCCACCCATCCAATAGCTTTTGGATATGTTTAGGTCTTATATTTTACATTATCTTTCCATTTTATTTAAATCCTTTATTAATGAGGTAATCGCTGCATCATCATTATGTCATAAATAATTTAATAAATTTAATGTATAAAAATAAAAAAACAATATTATGATGTAGGAAATCTTTTTAGATTTCTAATGAATATTTATAGTCAAAAATATCATTTATGTAGACAAAATTAAAAATATTTTACTTAGGTGATACATTCTTTGTTATATTTAACATTCTTTAGAAATAAAAAGATTAAAAGTCACTTTCTCACAAAAGTGATTCTATGGGGGCCCCATGTTTGGAAAAAGGAATCCCATGGTCGGCCAGGAGACAACCAGTAGCCTTAGGACACATTTTGTGGTCATTTTTAATTATTATGATATTATCTTATTATATTTAACTACCCGATTACTCATTAATGAAGATAATTAAAGATAATTAGCGTCGTTACTATTCATAATGTCCAAAGTCAAAAGAGTCTTAATTACATAATTTGGACCTTCTAATTCCAAATATTTAATTCATTTTACCAAATTCCAAACACATAAATTGAAATAATTAATTTAAAAAAACTTCCCGTTGTCAAAACAAATAGCGGGTTTTTTAGAAACAATATTTATGAAATGTTTGGCACTTGTTTATGCCCAATTAAAAAGTGAAATTAATCCCAATGACCATAATTGGATTACATGGTAAAAATATATTCTAATTAAACTTTAAAACAAATTAAAAAGATAATATAACTTTATAATTAATTTATATGAAAAATCAGTTTTGATGTAAAATGCTGTATTTTTAACTATTCATTGAAAAATTAACATATTCAGAAAAATACAAAAAATTAACCCAATGTAAATTTCAATGTCCCAATCATAAATAATATGTTTATTTTGAAAAATAAAGCTCATAAAATTGTCAAAATTTTGATTTAAAAATGGGTTTCCATCAAAAGGTTAGTAAAACAATCTTTTAAAAATACTAGTGTATTCAATGCTTAAGATTGGATTCATTTGTATTTTAAGTCTCTAAAATTTATTGGATAAAAGTAAAAACATTTAATAAAAATATTCAATGTAAATTAGTTACTTATAGTCATTCCTGTCAATACAATGTCTATTTGTTAACTACCATTTAAAATAATATTATTTTATTATTAGAGTGCAACGTATGATTTCAAATGAACTTATTGTTGCATATTGGGTACGCCATCGAGCATAGCGTTACCTTTAAAGTAATATTAATATTTTATTCACAAATATGGATAAATGTGAAAATGTCATACTCTTTATTAACCTGGGGTGTTGCATCATAGGTGTGTTCTCCTTTACATATTTTTGTGTAAATAATATTACAGAAGGTATCCTATTTAATATTTTTGGTAAATCCTAATTTTTTTGAAGTTTCCCTTTGGTTTGGAATCATTCCACATGTCTTATTTGCTTTATGTTCCGAAAAACAGATACATGGTTCGGTACATTTTTTCAATGAGTTAGTCATGATATTTTTAATTAACCTATGTTGTTCATTAGTTATGGGATTTTAAATTGGAATTATGGGGACAATTTTGATACATTATAATGACATTATATTTTTTATGTTTATAATTTAAATATATTATATGATTTAAGGGTGACCCAAGTGCAAATATTGATATTTTATATGCTTTTTGAAGGAATCATTGTTAGAAACAATATATGGGAGACTATATATTAGTTATCATTAATATAGTTATTTCTTGAAATTAGTGATTTCGCGGTTACTATTTGGTCTAGTATATCATGTGAGTTAATTGTATGCACTAATATGTATTGGTATGTTTTCTAATATCCTGTTGATATTATTTTGGGAATAACCTAAATTCATCCCCCATTAAACTCTCGTTTCTTTGTCAAATATTAGGGTACTCTCTAATACATCAATTAACCACAATGACGGTTTTGGGGTGATTTCTTAGTGGTTTCTTCCAATGATCAATATTTTATAGATTCCACTTCCTTATCCTCAATGTTTCATCCCATTACCACAGTTTTATTTATTTATTATTACCATGGATTCAAAAACATGATGTCTATGGTTTTCCTTAATATGCTTATTTCTGTTTCTAATGGTTTGAAGTTATCTTAAGAGACCTATTTGGTTCATTCCAATAATGGTGACATGGTTTCCAATCTTATGGTATGGGTTTTCATTCAAATTTAATATATATTTTTAGTTCTTTAATAGTGTTTTTGAACTAATTTTATGATACATATGATGACTATTTGGATTTTTCAACGGGTTTTCACCATTTTTTTCTGGTTTTTATCTTTTGGGGAAAATTGATGAATTTTATAGTTCAATGGATTATTGTTTTAAATGGGAATTATATATAATCTAAGTCATTAATAGTACACCATTGAAGAATTTCTTCAAGAGAAATATTTATTCATGATGTTTTAGGTCAAGATTGATTTCAAAACTAAGGTTTTCACTTGTTTTTAAAGTGGTATTCTTTTCTAAAATTGTGTTACATTAATTTAAATGGAATTTTCTTTTTTTCAAAGTGGTTTTATTCATTTTTTTCAAAGGTGTTTATTAATTGATTTGATCATTTAGTGATTTATGTTTATTTATAAAGTGTTTATTATGTATTGTTGTGTGATCCCATGTATTGACACATTATTTTCAAAGTTGTTATATATAATGGATTTACAAGGGCATAATAATTTATTTTAATTTATACTCCTCTTTTGTATCTTGTTTGAATGATAGATTTTATTTTTTGATGATTATTTCCTAGTTCCCTATTATTACACATTTCTTATTATTGTGATCATGTGTTTAGAATTAAATTAAATATGATTTATGTTATGTGGTATTCTTTTGTGGTTTATATGTGAATATTCTATGTTGAATGTGATATATATATATATATATATAAATTATTTATGTGTTTTATTTCCTTTAGGATATGTGGTTCTAATGTACATGGAAATGAATTTATAGAGGTTTATCTAAGTAAACTATTATATTAGAATATATGGACTACTGAGTAAAAAAGGACATGGATGTGGTCTATTATAGTTAAAAGTATCCCAAATATAGTATCCCATATATTAATGAATGTAATAATCTAGTGGATTAGTTATTGATGATAATTGTTTATAATGATTTTAGGGATGGGATATACAATATTAACATCTCGATAGTTGGTTCAAACTACATGAGTCTTGTAATTGTCTTATTAATCCCTATGATGTTTTTTTGTTATATGTGTCATATGTTATGACTCATTGTTATTTATTTTCAAATGAGTTTCATATCACTTTATTTGTGCCTACTCTTATTTATTGGTTATTTATGATTTATAATTTTTGTTGAATATAAGGACTTTTGATGTTATTATAATTATCTTGTGACATTTCCTAGAATAATATTCATTTATTATATCCCATTGTTCCTTAATATGGATTTTTGAGTGTGTGTAATGGTTTTATTAGAAAATTGGGGAAGTTGATTTCATGGTTCTAGACATTGTTGAAATTCATAGAATTTGTTTTACAAATATTGGTGGTTTTTTCTAAAAAGATATTTTTTATATGGAAGGGGATGTTTAAATTAATTGTTTTAATTGAAAAATAATTTAATGTGGAAAGGGTATTTTTTTAGAAAAAAATTATAGCCTTGATATTCCACTTTGATTATTGTTTCTTAAATGTATTCTGAAGAAATGATATAAGATATTTATGGATTCAATTTTTTTTTCATAAATGAAATGACTAATAATTTTTTTATTAGTTTTAAACTATATAATGTGGATTCATTATAAAATTAATTTAATGTGTAGTGCCCTTGTCTATATAAACATTATAATTTCAAAGAGTGATGATCATTCATGGTTTGTTGGAGGGGATGTTTTATGAATTGGCCATCATAATAATGTTCCAAGAGGTTTTAAAACACAAATATGTGTTTTGAGACTTTGTTTTGACGAACTAATAGTGGTTTGGAGGAGTCATGGTGTGGAAACTGGATTGAGTAATAAAAATTTGGCAATGAAATAAAGCTTCAAACCAACCATAGAGATATTATCGGTCCACTGGAAAGCATTTTTCTTTTATATGAATCTTATGTGTATGGTAATCCTCATAATTTCAATTGTGTTTCATGTCCTTCCTCTTATTCATGTTTGTTTAGATTATAAAGGCTATTAGAACCCACATATATTCATTTATCCAACTCCTCCCCTATTGGGTGGATCAAACTCATCCAATATCTGAATCATGCACTATGTCGTGTGATGTAGATATAGGGGTATGCCTAAATTTTTTTTTCCTCTTTTGAGTTCACACTATCATGTGGTGTTTTTATATTATTGGATAATATTCCTCAATTTTATTGTTATTTTCTAGTTTCCCAGTTTTTCTAGATTTACGTAACATTGACTAATGATAATCGAAATATAGACACTCCAATAAAAAATGTAATTGGTTCATAAGTATCACTGAAATTAATTATTAATTTCATTTGTGCGTTTGCTGTGTGGTATTATCAACTGATTAGCATTGATGATAATGGGGCGACACTTAAGGGTTCTTCTTGGGTTCTCTCCATAGGTTAGGTCATCCATGAAGCTAATGTTCATGGAATATTAATTTTTATAAATCATTAATTTAAAATTATGTTACCATAACTAGAAAACACAATTTTAAATAATCGACCCCATCTTAGTTGCTTCTAAAATAATGTATATATATGTTTCAAAATATTCAAATTGGGATTCATCTTTTGGAACTCATGGGTGTGAAATTGAATTTACCAACCATTAGTAAATAGTGAAATAGAATTTATTTTTGGATTTACCCATGAAATGGATATGCGATTGGTAAAATTATCATTTTTCTTCTTTTTTGTCTTAGTTGAAAATGGGATTACATTGTAGAAATTTTGAATTGATTTTAAATGTCGTAATTGTAATTTTTTGGGAAATTAAATAATATGAATTAGAAGTGGAAGAAATGAGTCTTCTCTGATAAAGAATGAAGTTTTGTGTTTGGATATGATTTAATGTAATTAAACACCCCTTGGTGTGGGATTTTGTTGGAATGTAAAAAAGAAAATGTCAAGCATTCCTTCTAATTTTTCAAATATATTAAATGGTGATATGTGTGTGTGAACTATTATATGAATAGAGTTCATTGTCATCCCACATTGAAATATCCCCCCATTAGATTGTTCGATTTTATAACCTAGGTTGATCTTTGCCCCTTTGTGACACTAATAATTAGTGTTATTTTGAGGATAGAATTTTCTTTTGATGGATACAAAGTCATATATTTAAAACTAGGATAATCACAACCCCATATGGATGAAATGGATTCAAGGATGGGTATATTACCCCTATAAGTCAGTTTTTTATAAGGATTGGTATATTTCCCATGGTTGCGAGTTGTTGTCTGGGTATGGTCATCATAACAAGCTCAGAGACACTCCTATAATAGATGAAGTAGATTTCTAATATTAATAGTGTGAACAATTCCATAGTGGTTGATGTTTATTTTATGAAATTATTTCTCATGTTTTAAGGGATATATTTAGAATTGTTTCATTAAACATTACTTCATGATCTATTGTAATGATCTTGTAACATTAGGAATTTTTTGTGGTGTATTTTTGAGTTGTTGTCACACCCTTCTCATTCCCCCATTCCATATGGGTACCAAAGGAGAAGAATATCTATTTAAATTTTATATGTCATAGGATGATCTTGTGGCATGGGGATATGTTTGGATATAATGAAATTGTATGGATAGAGGTGTTAGGTTAGGCTGAAGGATATTTTAGGAACATTTTAGTTGAAATTTATACAATTATCCTTTTCTATATGATATTCCCATTGGGTTGCCATAATTCATGAATTTTATGCAACTTATTATAGAATATGATGCATAATTTTATATATATTCATTTTTCTAGTTATTATGGTTATCTTGATGTTGTTCTGGTTGTCGTATTTTCGACTCTCATTACTACTATAACATGATGGTATAGTCTCCCGATATTGTACTAAATGACCCTTTCCACTAGTTGGAATACTTTGGAATTTGTGGAGTTGTGACTAAGGTTTTATGTTTTCCTCTTATCTATGTTCTTATTAGGGGTTTACACAGCATGAACATTACAAATTAGTATCATAATTTTTTTTTATTTTACCTTTTTTGTTGGTGATTCTATATAAGAGATAATAATTGTTTCATGGTTTGGAAGATATCTCTATCTTGGGAATGATCAACCCATGACTGGATGAAAAATTAATTTATTAGGGATAAGATATATTCTTCTAGGATTTTACATGTTATAGCCCTATTTGATTATCACAGAAAGTTATGAACTTGTTTTTGTTGTATTTTCATTCTTGTCACAATATATAATGATTATATATGTTCATTTATGATTAATTTAGGGCTTGTATGGATTCACTTAACATGTTTATTATTAGGTTAATTGATTTTAGGTGTTGATTTCTTTTTTAATTTTATTATTATAGTATCAAACTATTTATTCCTTTTTTTAATTTCCACCATCAATTACAACTATACTTTTTTAAAAGGGGGTTAGACAATTAATGTTATAATAGAATAATATATGATGATTTCCGATATAAGGCTTTGGTGGTATCATAAAAGGCTTATTCCAAAGTTTCACCCTTGATGTATAGTCGGATATAAATATTTTGTCAAATGATGGTACTAGTTAATTATTGTTTGCCTAAAAAACAATTTTTTTTCTCAATATACTATGAATGTAATTCTATTTATAAAAAAGTTAGGGAATTTTACAATTTATTAAACTATACATAGTTTTGAGATATGAATATTATGGGATGATAAATCATTAATGTTAATCATGTAAGGTTTGTGAAATAAATATGTGTTATTTATAAAAAGATAATGTTGGAAGGTGGATTTTATAAATTGGTAATATTTTTATAATCTATTTGAATTGGATAGTACTAAAATGTTGGGTTTTAATAGATGAAATGAAAATATGATTTGAAAGTTGGTTTTATGTATTTTCATAAGGGGGAATCACATAATAAGTATCTAAATTAATTTTTATGGTTTGTTTATGTATTGTATACATGGAATAAAAATGGATATCGATTGTTGGGTTTTTTATGCAGTCTTGTTTTTGTGAGTTCCCATGTGATGGGTTGATGGTGTTTCTAAGAGGGATTTGGTTATTGGGGATTCCATATTAACTCATTTTGGGAGTTACCATTATATTGGTTTCTACAATTTCAATAAACACCTTATTTTTTAATCCTTAGATGATATGTGATTCATTTTATACTGAATGTTATGACATTTCCATTATTACATGATATTTTTCACCGTTGTCTTTTGGTCAGTTATAGTGATAATGGTTGTATATCAGGATTTGGGGTTTTTATATAATATATGAGTTGGTTAGATTGTTTTAAATTGGGATTGTGTGAGGACCCAAGTGTTGTGTCTTAGAATTAAATTCTATGTGATGGTGAGATGGATGTGAGTGTGATCCCTTGAGATGTGGCCTTATTGATACCATGGTTTATAGGCATAATTTTGAAACAAATGACAATTCAAAAAACTAATGTTGGAGAGTCCCTACCAAGGGGTATATTAAGGTACCCCAGGAGAGTGTTATCCTATTTTTGTGCGATTCATGTTGGAATATGAGTATTTGAATAGATTCATTTCCATATGTTATCAATACATGTTTGGATCTACCAATTCAGATTAATTTAATGTTGAACACATGTGGTGTTATAGATATGTGTTTAGGATAGTCATAGATGGAATGATATTTTGGATGCCTTACCCATAAGATTATAGAATTGATCTAGGTATGTAGTTATTGAGTGGGTTTTGATTTTGGTATTTGAAAATCACTCCCATAATGATGGGTGGTTGTGAACAAAGTCATGAAAAGTTTAAGGTGTCAAACTCATACTATAATGGAATCTAGATTTCATATAGTTTGTTAGGATGCCTTTTAAATAGGGGTTAGTTGTTTTTTATACGTGAGATCCCTAGATTATAGACACAAAACTCGCAATATGATGGTTGGGTTGTATATGTAAGTTATTGGGGAGCGTGTGAACCATAGTCCCCAATAAGAATCAGATAGTATGAGAGTGAGAACTGATCATTAAAGATAACATTGAACTAATAATTATGTATTTGACTAGTTCTGATGAGGTGTATCATTGCTTATGAAATAGGTGAGTATATAAATTATGATTTTTCATGAAACATCACATGGTTTTCTTGTATTTAGTATCATAATTGGTGGTTATGATTGGATCCATCATGTACCTGGTCCCCTCATGTTCAGTGTATGATTCAAGTAGTGCAGTTTGAGAGGCCTAAGGTGCACGAAATTTGGGAATAACTTGAGTTGGAAAATTTTAATGTGTTTATTATTGACAAAAGTGAATATCATATTTTTATAAGTGCATTGATGTACACTTGGTCATGTATGGTTGAATTACAATGGAGCATGGTATGTTGATTATGAATGCAAGGTTAGTATGTGTGTGGTGTGTATCATGGGATTGGGACTCAGGTAACAGAAATGGATGGTACATGAGTGTACACCATTTATTTTTATGGTTTTAGGTTTCTTCAATAACGACTATATTTACTACTATTTTTGGGTAAAAATCAACCATGTAGTAGTTTAGGGATGATGATCTTGAGAAGTATGTGTGGCTTGATTTACTGGTGTTTTGATGGAAGGAGGAAATATAGTAACATGATCGATCTCGAATTGATAATGATCAGTGTGATATAAGATTTTTGAATCATGAAATGAATTCTTATAATGTTCATGGAAGGTCATCCATCATTGTTCTAGAGGATTTCCACTGTTCTGGTAATGATAATACACAATGGAGATGGTTCTCTTGGAGTAGTGTAAGGGTACATATATATTGGGAGACCAATATAAGAAATATAGCACATAACCCTCACTATGAATGAGTATAAATAAATGTATAGAATTGTATCTTAAAATCCATATGTTATTTTTGTTTGTCAGTTAGGATGGATATTAGGTGTGATAGGTATAAGAATCGACAATTGTAGTGTTCGGTGATGGGTAAGACATTAACATTGAGACTATGGTTTTAAAAAAATGGTTCTATTAGGAAGGACACACCACTAGTGGGTTGTGTCATATTAATAGTGGTTTTATATATCTTATGTGATAAGTTTTGTTAATTTTTATTATATGTATTATGACAGTCCTAAAGACACTATGAAATAGTAAATTTCTACATTCATCATATTGTGGACCTCTTAATAGGGGATAATCACTATTTAGTATTGAAGGATTTGACAATTGGATCAATCTACGGATAAAATATTGTAGTTAATGAATTTTTAGTGTCATTTCAGGCTACTGATAAGGTGTGGGAATGGGGTTAATACATTTGGATGGTGTTTGACCACGAAACCACATTTGTGATCAGGTTATACGTTGTTGTGTTATAATTAGTTTTCAATTACTCTAGTGAAAAAAAATTATTTTATTGTAATTTATGGCTCATTAGTGATAGAATCTATGAATCATTGAGTTTTGTTTCGATGGTGTTTTGATAGGGAATTTCATTTTAAGTTGGGTTAGAACCATGGATTTCTAGTTAGGGTGGTTTCAAGATACATTTATAGCTTTGAATTAATATTATAAAGTTAGGTGGCATATTGTTGATCACTTAGAATTCTGAGGATGGTCAGTTGGAGGATCTCTAGCTTGTAATATCACATAAAGTTGGATTTATTGAATTGATATACATATTGATCATGTTGTTTTGGACACAATAGAGAATTAGTAAGTTTATCCAATGTTGTATTATAAATATCTTCATGGTTCAATTTGATTCTATATAGTGGAGGAAATTTTTTTTTATTTTCATACGAGTTTGTGGTAGTTAGTATCTAGAATGACCAGTGCTCTTGTATGTACTGAGTTGCGGTGTGTCGGGAACCGTGATGATTGGTTCATTAAACCACTAAAAATTTGTTTCAATCAATAAATTCTAATGGTTGTAGGTGATGTGGTTTAGGACCATACGTTTGAGATATGATCAATGTTGGTGACCACTATAGGATAAATAATTCAACTTCAATACAATAGGGGAGTGTCATCCGATAAATGAAAATTATAAGCATCATCTGAATGTTGGATGATAATATTATCATCAAAAAGGGATTTTAAATCTCTATATATTTAATTAGGGGCTCTATTTTTAAAAATATTCATTTTTTCATGGATGGATATTAGATGTTGGATAAGAATTTCTAACCAGGGTTAGTTTATTATTGTGGTTGGTAAACCATCAGTTATTTATAGGGATGAGATGTGGTCTGGTTTGGCATTTTTAATTACGTTTTTATATCTGCATTTTTATTTTAGATAAGGGTCTTGAATCATTGTTTTGTGGATATATGAATTTTTGGAATAGTATTCAGAATCATGTTTTGAGTAATTTACGCTTCAAATTAGTGCATTTAGATGTGTTCTAACGAAGAAAGAATGGCTATAGGATTCACAGGATAATGATAGTGGATTAATACATAGACCCAGGTTGTAGTATAAAGTTTTAACACCAATATCCCATAACTGTAAAAATGATTAATCTGATTTCATTCTTTGATCCACCATCCATCCAGTTGAATTATATATGATTTTTATGTTGTAGAACACTATAAAATTACCCAAACCTCACCCTCTTCCACTTATTTACATTTCTATTCCATTGGTGGCCAGTTTCACCCTTATATGAACATTCCTCGGCTTCCTCCCCTCCATGAAGGGTATCTCCCACCTAGTGTCTAAATAAATATTTGTTTATTGTAATATAGAGTTATAGGAATGTATGACACTCATATTTATTAAATTACTATTCACCTTTTATGTTATATCTGTTTCTACTGTTTATTCTTAATATTCCCCATTTCTATTGAATTATTCTAGTTTATTGTTTTCTCTAGATTCAAGTCCTATAATTGATCTAAACTCAACATGTACACTCCCATACTCATATGTTATAGGTATCACAATTGTAACCATTTTTCATTATTAATTTATAAAGTTAAAAGGTTGTGTGGCTAATGGGCGTTGACATAAAATTTATTCCAAAAATATTACCTTGTATTATAATAAATATAATGAAAATATAAATTAGTTGAGCACATCATGGATAGATATAATAAAAGTATTATCCATGATTAAAATCATCCAATGTGGGATTCATGTTTTGGATCTTATTAATTTGATATAGAATTTCCCAACTAATAGTTAATTTTGTAATGGAATTGATCATTGTTTATAAACAAGAAATTATAATGTCATTTTTAAAATGCTGATTTTAATTTTTCTTCTATAATTTCAAAATGGGTAAAAATTTTCCTAATATTTTTATTTCTTTTAATTATATAAAATAAATTTTTGAAATGTTATTTAATTGAATTTAAAATTGTAGACTAATAGATTATTAGATAAGGAACAATGTTTTCTTCTTTGAGATGTTTTACAGTATTGGAATCAGGCCATGTGGTAGGAAATTTTTTTCAAATATAAAATATAAAATAACCCTTATTCCTTGTGATTTATAATTTATTTTAAATGGATAACTATGTGTGTTCTCAATTTAATTGATAGATAACCTAAGATGATTATTTCCTTGAGGGGATTCATGGATTTTAGGTCTAGCCTCTATTTAATACAACCCTCAAATGACAGATAGATTTGATCATTAACCTGGGGTGAACACTTCCCTATTAGGATTCTAAGAATTCTAGTTTACCGAAGTTCAAATAGACGATGTTGAGACTTAGGGATAAAAGAATTGTGAATATTCACCTTTAGAGGAGAAATTGAGTCCACGGATTGGTATATTACAACTGGATATAGGTTTGGACAAGCGTTATGTATAATAAAACTGGCCAATAGTTATTAGAAAGGTACCATCTTCATAATTTACTTAGAGGCACGACATACTAGGATTAAGAATCTTTCTGTCCTTATAAGGGTGAACCTGTCCCTAGGGTTTAGAATTTATTTTATGAATTATTTTTTCAATGTATAAATTATATTAATTATAATTTTTCAACATGATAACTACTATATGCTCATTTATTGGACTGTTTAATGTATGGATACTATTGGTGTTATCCTGGTAAGTTGAACACACACCCTCCTATGGATTCCAGGAAAAATAAGTGCACAAATTATAAGACAATATATTTTCTTGTTATATGTTAGAAAAGAGACTATTTTATAAGGTTACATTTGGAATGATGGGACAAAGTGTATATAGTGGAACATGGATAGGCTCAAGACTAGTTGTGTTTCGTTTTATTTTAGATTTCTTTTCAGGTCAATATTATATGATTCACCATTGGTGGATTCATGAAAACTATATTTCATCTAACCTCTTGATGTATGTTATATGTTTTTTATATAATGGATCTTTATTTATTGTGATAGTGATATAGATGTTATACATGTTTTCAAATTCAATTCTATTATTTATACTGCGACTAAAGTGTATAGGGACCCCATAGTATTCTCATTGACCCTATTTTCTAGTTGTTATTCTCATGTATATATGGAGGAACAAATGAGGATTTTAGTGTTCCTCAGGTTATGGAATTGGTCACTGGTATGGGTTGATGGGATGCACATAATAGACTAATGATGGTATCCTATTAGCATTTTCCTAGCACCCTGCATACTAAAATTGGTCTATATATAGTCTTCATATTTTTAACAGGCTCTCATGTCATGGATGGTAGGTTGTTTTACTACCTCTTTAAATTTGGAATTTAGTGATGTTGGTTATGGTGGTGACTAAAAAGTCACATGTTGATAATGGATATTATTTCGTGAGTTTACATGTCCTTTTAGATCATAAGTTGAATTGGTCTCCTAGGACTCCTAGTTTTTTCCAATTTTTTAAACCATTATGTATTGTAAAATATTTTTATAAATTATATTTTTTTTGAAAGTTGTTTGTAAAAATCCATTGTTTTGTTTAAAATTTATTATTCCACATTTTTTCCTTTTTTTAACTACTCATTTTATAACATTTTAATTACATTAACAAGGTTATTAAATTCATGGGTATTCATGATGGGTTCTCCATTGGAACCTGTAGTGGATCATATTTTTTTATATGGTAAAACCATTCATTTATATTCACTTCAGATTCTATATCAGCTTTCACTATACGAAGTTGATCGGGAATGTATCTCTGTCCATGTGGAAGAATGGATCATGTGTGGTGTTGGGTCCACCCAGGCCAGTTTTCTACAATGATCCTTACCAACAGTTGTATCCCTTTATATATTTTTTTTTAATATTTCCCTTGGGGTAAATATTTTTTTACATTTACTAGATCATTCTTTTACTCTCATTTTAGATTTATTTCATTGTGATTGAAATTGTAAATTATCATTAATAAATTTTTAATACAACATTTATACTGGTGCACCGATTAATTTGGATCATTTATTAATATAAAAGAATCCAGGATCACTCTATCATATCAAAATCATATTAGAGTAGACCATTTTATGAATATTAATATTATTTTTTTACCTTTGAAAAAATAAATTACATTTTGTGGAAGTATATTAAACTTCTATATCTCCCATATCCATTACTAGAAGTGGTTTATGGAGAAATTGTTGGTCTACCACTAATTATAATAATTGATCAAATTTTCTTTCATAAGAATAAAACATTCCTAACTGAGGGAAATGTGAGAAATCCTATTTTTATTTCATTATCATAAGAGATCAATTATAATATGATGGGTCATTAAAATATATAATAAATTTGGAAAATGTGGATAGAAATTATGAATGACGTATAAAGGTAAATGATGAAAAACTAAATTTCTAGATAAGTTGGCATGGTGAGATAAAAATAAAGGAATAAGAAATCATTGATTACAATTTTACAAGAGTGATTGAAATATTCTAAAATAATAGTAGATATTGAGAGAAGAATGAGGAATTTTCAATTGAGAAGATATTAATGAATAAATTTCATCATAATTTGATCATGAAATCACTAATCCTGAATATACAATGGATATTAAACTTAATAAATTATATAAAATTCTCATTTCATATTCATTTATAACTTTCAAAAAATTAGATCATAAATCTAAAAAATTGTCTTTTGAATTCGTAAGAATTATTTAAATCAAGGATGAAGTCAAATACTTGAGTGATTCCAATGATAATAAAGATAAAAATGTATATTATAATATAATTATGTCTCTTATATATTGAATTATAAAAATAGTAAGTGAAACTAAAATTATATGATTCTACTTAAATGCTTCAATTTATTTATCATTACAAATACATCCATAATTTACCCAAATTTAATGATTATAAAATATGAGGTTGATGGAAAATGTTAAAAATATCAAAATATGACTTTGGGTAAAATTAAAAAATAACTGAAAAAATCAGGTAAATAAGAAACATGTTTGTATGTATAAATATGGGAATTTATTTGAGTAATGAGGATGATGAAGATTCTATATATAATCTAAAATAATAAGACATGGTTATTGATATATTTACAATCCTCATGTCTCATTTTAATATATACGAAGAATCATCTCATAGAAAAGATTGAATATGAGAGGGAGGATATTTGTAAATTTTGGTCAGAGTAGGACACTCAGGAGGTGCGTGAATTGAGTTCCCATAAAACATTATTATAAAAAATATAATTTGAAATTACACCATATTTAAAATAAAATTTCCTAGTTTATCATTTGTGAATTTAAAAGATATTGACTTTTCGATTAATTTATCTAAAGAGTGATTAGTTATCAGTTATATAAATTTGATAATTAAAAAAAATTTAAAACTAACCTAATAAGTCAATACTATAAAAATAAATTTCTAAAAATAAATATCTTGTTCAATTTATTTTTATAAAATATATGATTAAGAAATTAAAACTATATATGAAAAAACAAAGCATAAATGAAACAAGAGGTTTAGTCTTGAGAAAATACATAATCTTCATCACTTGGTGGTCAACTACCATCATGAAGTTTAAATTAGAAAAATAGTTTGATCCACACCATGGATCATGGTTTACAAAATCACATAGTCTCTCTTGGTTACAAGGCCCCTACAATAGTTCTTCTTGGTTACAAACTACCAGGTCACACATGGACCCCTTCCACACTTATCTGTGGGAGAAATAATGTGTGTATGAAAGTAAGAGTGGAATGATTTCTTATATCATTTAGTTTGATAAATGAGATAATGTGTTCATTACAGGTATATACAAACACTGCTCAATGGTATGTAAATATCCCCACAATAGGGAAAATAAAGATAAAAAACGATTTAGAAGGCTCTGTGGGTTATGAAATGCAGCTTTGGACTCTTCAGATGTAACCAAGATGATGTTTGAGTGTTATTTTGTAATTAGACACTAGGAAAGAGTGTCGTATTCAGGCTTCCAGGTATAAGTAAGGTTATGCAGTTATATCCTTATTCATCTTAGATATGCTTAGGTAGCTTTTCAATTTGATTTTCAGCTTGATTGGCATTCCCTTGTGTGTTCTTCATTTTGTTCTTGTCTTCACAGTGGGTGCATGAGTGTTGAAGATGTTCTTCGGTTTATCTCACATGGAAGCACACCACACATCTCTTCTCTATTAAATATTTCATTGAAAAATGATTTTTATTCTAGAGGGTTGACAAAGATCATGTCCTTTCCATGTTAATAGGTTCATCGTAACTCGTATTGTCTCAAAAAAGTCCGATAAAACATTATTATCTATGTTAGTGTCTTTATATGACCCAAATATGACTGTTTGAATAATTTTAATATATGAAAAATTAAAATAGTCTATTGGTGACTTGTCTATCAGTTAGTCAGTCTAACGGTGTGTTTTCATGGTGGTGATACATCTTTTGTGGACAAGTCGATTGGTATCTCCTTCTATCGGTGACTCAACCCATATTAATGTCATTATGTCTGTCTCTGCATACGTTGGTGACTTATTACATATTTTACTCGCATAACTAATGGTGAGTCTTTTCCATGGTATCACCATGCATCTGTATGTCACCTGGACTGATAGTAGATCAATTGCATTAGTCTGTCTTCGGTGATAGTGAGTCATATTCATTACTAGGTCGTCCTTCTGTCGTTGAGTCATATGCATCTGTAGGTCATTTGTGTATCGGTGTCTCCGTTCATCTGTCGGTTTCAGTTACTCATACATAGTTTATTTTAGATGATATGTCTGTATAAAATTACAACAATGTTAAAAAGCATTAATACCCGAAATTACACAATGATAATAAATTATAATCTTGTTTAGACTTAAACAAATAGAATTAGTTATACGAACGAAATGACCTGATATACAAGATAAGCATTGACATAATTTTGGGTCATTCGTGATGTATGTTATATGTTAATATATGTTATGACCTGTGATAATTAGAACCATTATAGTTAGAGATAGTGTCTACCAATATTATATGGGCCAACAATCTAACCCTTTTTGATGATCACAAATCATGGCATTATTAAGTACCGTTGGAGAATAACTAAAGTTAAAAAAGTAATATTATTATCTCCCATAATTATGGGAAGTGAGATGTATCAGAGTATCATAAAAAAATAATAAGGTATAAACACAAAATAATGCTTGATAATATTCTCCACATTTTGGGATTAGAAAAAAGTGGAAGGAAAAAAATAAAATAAAAAATTAGAAACAACGAATTGGGAGTCATAATCAAGTTACATTGAATGAAAAATGGTAAAATCACTAAACCCTATCAAATTTAATCACTCCACACTACCTCTTAGGGTCATGGGGTGCCTTCCCTTTATTAGATATATCAATGATAGGTCCATTAGGTGGTGGTAGAGAAACAAGAGCATATGAAGATATATTCTGTGGAGTTAATGTAATTCCTTCTGAAATATTTGATGTCATGCTTGGTTTATGCTAAGATAAAAATAAAGGTTGAGGTTTTATCATTGATAACATGACAGAATGGGGTCAGGGATTTAGAAACTATCATTGGAGTGGAAGTCATTGGAAATGTATAATAAATAGAAGCAATAAGTAGAAAAACAATAGCTTCACTATAGACATGGAAATACAGGTTTAACAGTGTGATGAAATCCTCAATAATATCACCACCATATTTCATTGATTTCTCAATTTCATCATTATTCTATTAAAATTTATGAAAAAGAGTAGTAATGTCCTTCAATTTATTATCTTTTTCTTTGAATGCTTTTGATACTAGTCTTAAAGTCCAGTTTTCTTCCAAATATATAAAATGACTTTTCAACTGGTGCATGGAGTAAATATTGGGGAAATCAGAATGGATTCTCTTTGTAAGCTCATCCTGAGTTGGATATTCTTTATTGGTATATAATATGACCATATCACACACCTGATCACTATTTTTCTCATGATATTCAATGATTCCCATTCTAAAGGATTCAAAAAAAGATTTAACCCTCTATTTTACAGTAGTTCCAATTACCACTGTATCTAGATACTCCGAGGATTGAACATATGTGGAAAGAATATGAGTAGGAGTTGAGGTTGTGGAATATTTCACAATTTTATTTACTTGCTTTCTAAGTTTTGAAATTTTTTTATTTTAAATATGAGATAAAAGCACATCAAGGCCTTTCAAGACACTCTACATTGATGTTACGCATTTAGTGGTTAAAGCATTCATGAGAATAGTTAACATCTTCATCTCATTTAAATGTTTGTTGTTTCATTCCATAATTGATTCATTATTTATAATAAAATTTTACAAAACTTTATTTATCACAATCTGTGAGACTAAATCCGCATCAGCTTGAGATACATTGGTGGAGTCAAGTTTATAACTAAAAGTTTGAGTTTTACATACAACTTCATCCAGAAACCAGATATATTTTAGATTATCATCCAGCTCAGTGTTTTATCTTATAGATTCATCAATATCATATCTCATTTGAGACTATGCAGATTGTTTCACTGATAAACATATGTCTTCTTGAATTTTTCAATGAATTCCTTAGTGAAATAGTGACTGTGTAGGGTTCTATCCATAGGTTCTCTTTTAGTATGTACAACAAATTCATCTTATGAATCTTCATATTCTAATCCTAGTTCCACTTACCAAGGATTATTCTCCAATATATCCATTATATCATTATCCATAAGAGTAAGAGAATAAAACCTTACTCTTCCATGTTTATTCTCTTCTTCTGCTTGATTTTCTCTTTCATGAGGCCTCCTTCAATCTGATCGTTCCATAATAGTTTCTCATCTTAAGTATGAGGTTATCTTATATCATAAACAAAGGTAGGTACTTTCATTTTTTGAGCATCCACTTCAGCAGCAACTTCATCATCTCCTCCCACATCAACAAAAAGTATAGATGGTTCTTTTAATAGGGAATTGTCCACAACTTCAAACTTTTCAACATCTTCCCATTGATAATTATTATGATGGTCAATTACATTACATTCATTATCATCATGTTCATGTACATGTTCTTCATTTTTATTTCTTCACCATCTCTGTTATCTTCTTTCTCTTCACTTCCACTACCACATTAAATATTTTTACATTCTTTTTCATCTTCAGCAATGCTATTGGATCTTCATAAATATTCCTCACTACATAATACATCTGTCTACTCCTACCCATTATCTTCAGGAGTCATCTCATTATAGGGTTAATATAAGTGGAGATCTATGAGGTCCAAAGTAAAAATCATTGGGAGGTCAAATTTTTTCATCTATTATCATCAATAGGTTATCCTTAATCACTAACTAGAGTGGTTGTATCCTCTTCTTCTTCTAAAGTGTAATCAGCTTCCTCATTTAGTCCCATAACAATATCAGTCATATTCATAGGTCTAGTTGGATGATCCATTGGATTGAACTTGTGATAGATCTCATATTCATCTCCAACCCATTATCTCTTCTAAGGATTCCATTTAATTTTAATCCATTTACAAATTTCCATACTGAGGTAGTTCCCACTTCCCTTAGAAAAAACATTTTTACCTTCATCTACAAACCCTTAGTCTTTTAGCATTTCCGAGATCATCCTTGGATAAAATAGGAAATTATTTTTATAAGAAGGCATGATCAACTCATTCATATTCTAAATAAGGTATCTACACAAATTTACCTTGATTCGTTTTCACTGTAGTTAAACAAAAGAGACATCCTGATATTTCAGAGTAGAATATTCCTCTTTACTGGTATAGATTTGATGTTGGATTAACATAAACAAGATTCTACATTCTCCACTTAACTCTGTAGTAATGGGTCTTCTGTGATCATCATTATTAGTAAGTTTTTTAACATTGTATAAAAGAAAAACATTTAACTATCTAGTGGATTGGTGCCTTTATAATCATTATATACAACTTCATGAGGAACTATAAGACATTAATCACAATTTCTAAAATAGAAACATATTCTATGCCCTTTTACTATGGATCTTATCTAGGAAACATCACTTATATCCATCATAAACTCTGTATTTATATAACCCTCATGAACTAACTTCAGAAAAATGTTCATTCATTTTCTAAGATCCACTCAATCCAACCTTGATCTTGAAGTAGCTTGCGTAGTAGTGACTTTATTTCTAAAAACCATTTTTCAAGAACATCTTCTTTTAGAGTTACAAAATGAATTTCCAGAGATGTATTTAGAGTAGATAACATTTTTCTCATTTCATATTTTTGTTTCATAGAATCACGAGACACACCATCATCATGACCTCAATTCATATGCACTATTCCAATCCATTTAGTCTGAATGATTGAAAGTGAAATGTCAAGAGAAAAGAGATAGATAGATAAGGAAATAATCATCTGAGAGAATAGAGAGGTAATGGAGTAGAGTGTATAGATTAAAATATACATCATTTATTGATGATGAGATTTTTCAATTATGAAATCACGAAATGGGTTCACCAAAATTAATGAAACAATGGTATTTGGATAAAAAAATATAACAAATAAAAAAATTTAGTCGTCAATGTTGGCATGATATATTTTTCATTACATGAATGGTGTCCACATGACCATTGTGACGGCAAGACACAACATCGGTGTAAGCATTAAAATTGTGTCATCATGACAATGTGTCAGTGTTGGCATGAAAACTGTGTTAGAAAGACAACATCACATAAAAGGATAAATGTAATAGAAACACAAAGTCTTATAGATTGATCATTCTTAACTCCTGTCAGATGTAATTCATTATTTTAGATTTTAGTGGCTTATTGAATATATCATCATGATGATATTAAGTGCCAAAAAAATCTTAATTGGTGTCACCCTTTTGATAATGATATCCCAAAAAGTGACTTCATACATGAATATGTTTTGTTCTAGAATGAGAAAATGGGTTCCAAGAAATTTTAATAGAACATTTATTTTCACATTTAATAGGTACATGTCTAAATTGATATCCATCGTTTATCAGAGTGTGTACCATCCACAATAACTGAGCACAATAGCTGGAAATAGCTATATATTCAGCATTATTAGTACATAATGAAACATAATTTTTTTCTTACTAAACAATTAAAACAAAATTATTTCTAGAATGTGACATGTTCTTTGGTGACATTTCTATCATACTTGCATCCACCAAAATCAGCATCTTAATAACTCACTGTATCAAATGATTGGGTTTTAGGGTAAGACCATCCTAAATTGATAGTATGTTTGTGGTATTTTTGAAATCATTTTATCATAATAAGCTCATCAAGCTTCATTTTAAAGGTATCATATTTAATTGAATATATAGTAGGTATCATTTCATTAACACTAGAAGATCCTTAATGTGAAACATAGAAAGTATCCCAAATATCATGGGTGATTTTACGTGCTGAAATTCTGTTAAATTAATCATCTTTTAAATAATATTATAAGGCATTCACGGATTTGAAATAATTATTACAAGAAGTCTTAGTTGGGATATCTCATGTAGTTATTGCCTCAGTAGGAATATTATATTCATCTTCAATTGAATAACATGTGTCAAAACCTATACTTTTTAAGTGAATTTTCATTTTAATTTTCTATTGTGCATAGTTGGATTCATTAAAGATTGGAGGACTGTTGGTAGTAACACCATCCACCATATTTTTCATAATTTTTTTTTTACAAAAATATCTTCAAGAGAAAAAAAAATGTAGTATTAATAGATATTTTATCATCTTTGAAATACAATTAAATAACAATTGAAGAGATTGAAAAATAATTGAAACTAAAAATTCTAAATCCACTGATACCAAATGTTGGTCGGAGTAGGAAACTCAACAAGGGGAAAATTATGTTCTTATATAAATTTATGTTAAAAAGTATAAATTGAAATTCCACCAAATTAAAATTTTAATTTCCCAGTTATCCAGTAGTGAATTTATAAGAGCGTGAATATTCAGTTAATTTTTCAAAAGGGTAATTAGTTCTCAGCTATATAAATTAAATAATTAATAAAACATTGGAAACTAACCGAATAAATCAATACTATTTAAAATCATGTTAATACTTATTACAATATTTAAATTTATTATAATTAATTATGTGATAAAAAGAGTAAAACTAAAAGTAAAAAACATTGTACAAATGAAAAAAATGGTTCAGTCTCAAGAAGAAACTTATTCCAATCCATGTGGTGATCACCTTCTTCCAATCCATTTCAATTAACAAATAGTTTTATCCACGCCCTTGATCGGGGATCACAACAGAACATAAGTTTTCTAGGTCACATGTTCTCTACAATAGTTCTTCGTGTGTACCAGTTACCAGGTCACAAAATACCTCTTTTACACTTATTTGTGAGAGTAAAAAAGGGTGTAAGAAGGTAATAGTGGAAGGATATATTTTATCCATTAATATATGAGATGGTGTGTGATTTACATAAAGATACAGACACCACTCAAAGGTATGTGAAAATCCACAAAACATAGAAAATAAATATGAGAAGGGATTTAAAAGGATCAATGTTTTTTGAGATAATGATCCAGACTCTTTAGATGTAACAAAGATGAGGATTGAGTCTTCTTCTGGAATATGAAACTAGAACAGAGTGTTGTATATAGGATTTCGGGTATATGTAATGTTTTTTAGGTATAACCTTCTCCGTCTCAAATATGATGAGGTATTTTTTCAATTTTATGTCATGATTGATTGAGATTCCCTTGTGTGTTCATAATTTTTTTCTTGAGATTGTAGTGGTTTCATAAGAGTTGCAAATGATCTTCATTTTATATCACATGCTATCACACCATTCCTCTCTTCTCTATTTATTCTTTATTTTAAGAATACTTTTTATTCCTGAGGGCCAAGAAAGTTTATTTTTTCCCACGTTCATAGGGACATCATACCTTTTACTATCTGCTAAAAGGCCACTAAAAATTTATTAAATATGTTAGTGTTATTAAATCACTAAAATATTATAGTTAGATATAATTTTAAGAAATTAAAATAGTGTATTAGTGACTCGTCGGTTGGTTAGTCAATATATCAGTGAGTCATCCTATCTATGAGACATCTGTCGGCAAATCATCTACTTGTATCTCCATCTGTCAGTGAATCAACCCATCGGTATGTCATTTTTTGGTCTTTCTATATTTCAGTGATGCATTACATATGAGACTCATTTTAACTGATGGTGGGTTATTATGTTAGTAGAAAAAGGAATCGATAGGTCCCTTGGACTAATGGTAGGTCAATTGAATCTATAGGTCTATTGTCTATCGGTGATTCCTATACATCAGTAAGTCATTTTTGTATCAGTGTCTCAGTTCTTCTGTCGGTATCAGAAACTCATACGTAGATCGATTTTGATGTTTTGTCTGTCCTATAGTATATATATTTTAAAAAGTGTTAATACCCATAACTAAAAATCAATAATAAGCTATAATAATTTTTAAGCATAAAAAAACTATTTCTATGATTAAAATGATCCAATAAAGAAGAGACGATTTGACATAAGTTATAGTCATTCATGAGGTATGTTATAAGTTAACATATGACATGATTTCTGATAATTAAAACCATTATAGTCTGAAATAGTGGGTAACAATATCATTTTGGATAATAATAACTTATTCTTGTTGATGAGATGTAGGATTTCTTGGTGTCGAATACAGTCTCGAAATGTAGTAAAACACTTGATTAAAAAAGTTGGAGTGAAAAATTCTGTAAATGATGATTTTCTCAAAAGATAGGTGGAGCTCATTAAAAATTTAATAAAATAGTAATTCAATGTGGTTGAGTAGGAAAATATCATTTGAAAATGAGGTTCATGAAACTATATGATTTTTGGGGTCATGAAGAAATGGTATGGGATGTATTGTATTTTTATCTCAGCTTATATGACTATCATAGGACTTGTTCTTGATATAGACAATTCAGGTTGTAAATAGTATGGAAATGGGGATGTATGTTATTTGGGATGCACAACAGTAAGGACATGATCATAGTCACTTCTACATTATCCGAAGTAGGTATGGTTAATCAAGGTCTTCGACCTAAGGATCAATGATTGTTTTATTTATTTTCAATTTTAGTTATGTTTTGACTATGCTGATAATATTTCACAAGAATTCACTTATGGAAGAAACAATAGGTTCACTGTTGCATGTGGCCTTCTAAAATTTATTTCCCACCCACTAAATGTGTTCCTTGGGGTATATATAAACCACATGACTTCTCTGATGATGAAAATATATTCATGTTGGATTAGTCCAGGGCCCCATATTGCATGATTAAGTGGGATGATCATGTGGAGTCGATAGTTCAGGTTGGAGTAGCTTTATTGTGTACATGATTTCTCATATGTGTTACTTCCTAAAGCTGTAAGTAAGGAATAATTTTTTTATTTTCAGTTATTTATTCTGTATTTGTGATCATACAGGTGGTTGATATTTTTTGTATGTATGACATAGAAGTTCGGTCCTTACTATATTTCATTTTATTACCACATGTTTGAGTTTCATTTTATTTACTCCTACAACATGTCTTATGTGTATGAACATTTTGTGATTAATTATATTTGTTCACTGGGATATAGTGGTATAGTCTCCTCATATATTTAATATAGAATCCCTCTACTAGTCATTATCCTATTGCATACAAGGATGTGTAATTGACATGTTTTAGAAAATTGGTTTGCTGAAATGCATTAGTGTTTTTTTGGACGGGACATTACATTGTCGTATCAGAGTAGTTACATTTCTATTACTTGTAAATTAAGGATATTGTTTATATGATATATAATAATTTTTTAGAGATTGTGATGGATACAAGCTTGATACATCATTAACACATTATTTGGTAGGATGTATTGGTTACTATGGACTAGGATTGATGTTCTAGATTTGTGATAATACAGTTGTATATGGTTTTCTCTTCAAGAGATTAAATATTGTTTTTGGATTTAATTGTTGATAATGTATTTTAGGATCATCTCCTTTTTTCAAGATGCATGTGGCCTAGTTTTAAATATTATATTACATAGGAAAAAGTCATCTCATGAAACAATATAGGCATTTTTTATATAATTGTTATAGGCCTTATAGTATGAGATTTTATGGATTTTATTCTGACAGAAGGTTATGTGGATCATCAGTGAGGTTCTCAGCGATGAGGTCAAATTTGTGTCTCGTGTTCGTAGATTGTGTAGTGACACAAGTGGGCTATTATGGTGTCTATGTAGGATCATTAGAACCCTTGGGGTCTTTTTTTGTGGGTATAATTTCTAGGTCCTCCAAGGAGTTATATGTGGTGAATATTCCTATAGAGGATAGGATCCTTAGTGTTGGGATGTTTGTTGGTATGAAACTTTAATGGTGTAGCACGCTATAAGAGGGTGTTTTATTTCTAATGTCATTTGATCATGATAGATGTGCATGTTGATGCCTATGAGTTGTGTACATCTATGAGTTGTCTTAGACCTTGATGGTTGAACCTAGTGGATTGACATGAGTCCTGATTAATAGGTCTAGGTGAAATATTCTATAAGAATTTCTAAAATATATCATGGATTAGGGATTTATATGTTTTTATCATTATAGGGTGACCCATGATAGTGGTTGACCGAGTTATGAGTTATTTAGGAATCCGGGGTCATCAATTGATATTTTTAGACTTGTGAAAATGTTTCATGAACGGAGAATTTTGTTATTTGGTGTGGGATATTTGGATTCATTTTGGTTTCTATATCGTACATATATCTACAAATGCTTCAACAATTTGGATAGTTTTGAAAGGGGATTGTTCTTTCAGATTCATAGAACATGAAATAATTGCACACACAACATGAGATTCATAGATTTGGGTTGGATCAGTATCCCAAGAATTGATTGATTTTTCATTTTTTAGTCCTCTTATCCGGGTCTTTGTGAAATGTGGCTCACAGGATTCATGTAAGTGTGGTGGCTAGGTTACACTAGGGTGTGTTATGGGTGTATGATTGATGAATCATGGAGGTACGAGTGCTGGTGATGATTGGTATTGTTTGGTTTCTAAATAAATAATTATGTGGGGTGGGGGGTGTTTGAGGTTCTTATTTTGTGAAGGAATCTATGAGTGGTCCATGAATCAATGCAATTTAAGTTAACAGCTTGTGGGAATGGGGTCCTTAAGACCTTTGGTTATAACTATGATTTTTTCGAATTTCTGAGATTGTGGTCATAGTTATCGATGAAATATTATTATACTTATTGTTTTGGGACAATCATTCCCAATATCATGGAATATTTTGGAGTATTATAAGATAAAACTTGTAGCATTTCATTTTCTAAACAGGTTTCATAATATAGATACGAGGCCTATTGGGAGGTTGTGCTCATGGGAAAATGTATGTGAAGTCATATGGTGGGTATGGAACCATCATCTTTCTATGGGTGAGTTCCCTATGGAAGATTTGATATCGATGAATACAATGGATTTTCTTCATTGATGATGGAAATGGTAATAATAGATTCTTGGATATCGATCTAGTGGGAGAGAGAAGGCCTTGTGAAATAATGAGGTTTGTCTATGGTTGGGGAATGGGCTACATAAAACATGTTTTTTTTGTGGGAAAATATTAATAAGACTCATATGGTGGGAAGAAAAATGATTTTGATGGAATTATATAAATGATATTGTGAAGTATATGGATGGGTGTGTGTTTCTAGGCACTATCTTTGTGGTTTTTTATGGTTGAAAATTGGTTGATTGGACTTTGATGGGTTAGGGTCCTTAACTTTAATGTAATTCATTGAAACTCGGTTGGCATCTTCTAGTTGAATTCAATGAGTTATGTTTTATTTTATAAGCATGGTGGTTGAGGGTTTGTGATTGTAAGTCCAATGAGGATTCCCTTATACAAGAAGGATTATTGTGGGGAGGTTTTAGAGACCCATTTTTTGGGATATTGAAATTTGAGCGGAAATTTAATTTTTTTGCTTCTCAGGTGATCAAAAGGGGTCATATAGTCATTTTAACCAACAAAATTGTATTTGATAATTTTAATGGCCACAATATTTTTCCTGAAATAGATAACATACCCTAGAACATCATTTATTTGGAATTATGATCAATTTGAGTTTTGGTCGAACATTTAATATTTAATTAATTTAATAAATAATTATTTGTTATGTTTTTGGTAAATATATAATCTAATTGAAGTTCCATATTGATTTTTTACTCTACATTGGAGTTTGGGATGGGGGGTTCATAGCATTAGTGTAAACCCACTTTGAATTTTGTGACTCAATATGTGTATTAAAATGAAGAACTAATTAGTTAACATAATATATAATTAACTACTTAAATTAATTAATTAAATGAGTCCCCCCAATATAGGGTTACCATTCATGTATGGTTGGATATGCTGATTCATTTAAACATGATTTTAGTAACAATTGTAGGAGAAAAGGGAGATGGCACCTGCCATCATCCTTTTCAAATATGAAGACTACATCAAGGAGAAATAGCTTCTGAGTGTGGATTTTGACATGAATATTCAGTGTTTATAGCAAGAGATATGGTGATTTTTGAATTTTATTCCGTGATCCAGATAAATTAATTTTTTTCAAGTTTTAATTCCCTATTATGGTTTATATGTACCCCATATGGGTTTATCATTTCTTTTTTTGGGGAAAACTATTGTATTGGGTGGTTCATATGGGGTTCCCGATCAAAAACCTCGACTATATGGTGTGTGTTTATAAGAACACATTCCATGTGTACTTCTTGTTCATATAAGTTGTAAATTTTATAATTAAATTATGTGTACCTTACATATATCCAATGTAGTAGTACCTGTACATGTTTCGAGCCATGTGAAAAAGTAAATGAGAAGATGATGTTTGGAAGGTACACGTTGTTTACTATGGGTACACAGCATGTAACAGTATATAGGAAGACACCACATTTTTTTAGAAATGTAAAATTACATATCCTAGAAGTGAGTTGACAGTAATTTTATGTTGTGCATATATTCCCGATGGATTATGTTGAGCCCCCAATTCTCATTGTTGAGTGGCATTCTCATGTATGGTATACTGGTTGGACTAGAGAAAAATGATACGGTACTGGAGATAGGGTATTTGTTATGTTCTACAGTTATCATCAGAGCATGTTTTATTTATTCTAGTGTAACACCCCGAAATTTTATTCTTTTTAATTTATTTTATTTAATGTGTTATATTCTACACCATGATTATCTTGTGCTATACACAACACCGTATTAGCTTGCAGTATATGTAACACAATTCTTGGATCGTGTTATACACAATTTCAAGATCGTTTGATAATAGTCATTCTACACAACATTGAGTGTATATATATATATATATATGTTCATTTTAAAAATGAAATATGGTTGGATTTTTCTATATGCAGCAACAAAGGAGTCTTGCACAACACACAACCCTAACTTGGCTTCCATTATACGCAATTGCGACCTTCCTCGGTAGCGTGTGTAGTACGCAATACCGGGTTTCACTAAACAACGATATATGGTTATAATATTATTATAAACTAGCCATTATGAATAGTATTAACTACATTTTGAATTTTATAACATTATTATTCATCTTACACATTTTCTAGTACATGGTATAAGAAAAAAATAAATTCGTCAGGTAAGATAAGTATTTTTCAAAAAATGCAGTTTTGCCGCCTTTTGATGGAACACCCACATTAAATATAGTTTTTGACATGTTTATAAGTTAAATTTTAGAAAATAAAATTATTCTTTGGAGTCAGGATATAAAATTTTACCTTGGATAAATTTTTCATATTATTCTGATAACATTTATATTTTAATGAATAGTTAAAACACGGTATATTTTAACTAAAAACAAATTTTTTCATCGTAATAAGTTATGTGGGAAAATTATAATATTGAATGGTTTTAAACTATAAATCGATTATATTTTTACCATTTAATATAACGTATTTCATTAGAATTGATTTTACATTGAATTCGTAGGTTAAATCAATTCAATCTTTTTCCTTGTTTTAAACAAAAACCTGTTTTCATTCAACAACGGGATTAATTTTAATTTAATTTATGCAACTTCTGTGTATTGAATTTGAAAAAATGGATTCCAGATTTTTAATAAGTGGGTCCGAATTATGTTAATAGGCTAATTTTTATTTTTGGGAATTATGAATAGTAACTACGGTAAATTTTAATTACCATAGTTAAAGGTAAATCGGGTAATTAAGGGTGAATATAATGTTATAAAATTACCCTAACACATGCCCAAATTCTATTGGATGACTAAAAGTAGACCCATATCACCTAGGGGTCGTATTATATTAATTTTATGAACTTTTGACCATGAAAATAATTTAATTATTTTTAAAACCAAAGAAAGTGACAACATGTCACTCTCTTAAATCTTATATGTATAATAATTTTAATTTAGTGATAAACATCATAAAACTTCAAAAATGAATATTTTCCAGAAATCTAATAAAGTTATCTAAATCATGATAATTTATTTATATTTTTTAGGGATTACATAATTATCATTAATGGTGATACATTTATGATGAAGAAATTATTTGTTAAGTGAAAAATCATTAATATAGTGTTTATTGAAATAATAATACCCATTATAAGGCCCACAAACCTGACCAAAACTTATTTTTAGTGTATATATATACCATTATCATCTAGGGACCTAATATATAATCGTTTGGAGTCTTATAAAAGTGATTATGAAACTTATATTACTTTATTTTAAATGATGCCAAAGTTTCCACCTTCATAATTTAATAAATATAACAATTAAAATATTGTGCTTTTAAGATGATAAATTCGAGTAAAAGTATTATTGTGAAATTTAATACATTTATCTTCATCATAGGATTTTATTTTTAATTTTTATTCAACAAATAAGTATATTAAATAATTATAAAAAAGTTTGTAGTAATTATTTTATTAAAAGATAAACCAAATAAATGGTTTTAAAAATAATAAAATAAATATTATATGAACTATTTAATGTGATCCAAAAATTTTGTAGATACATATGGCCTTTTATTAATCTATTAAAGATTTTATTTTGAACATATCGTCTATACATATTTTATTTAATTCATATAAATGAATAGTGTCAAAATTGATACTATTGTTATTTTATAAAAATAACATATTATAAAATTGTTTAAAAATCACAAAAATATTTAAAAATTATAAATTTAAATTTATATGGTCTAAAATTTTATAAAGTATCCAATTATGTACAATTCACAACAAATAAATAATTATTTTTTATAATTTAAAATTTAGAATGTTATTATCACAAATAAAATTAAATTTATTAAGGATAAATCAAGTTTTTTAATGTATAAATTAATTTCCTAAAATTTCTAAATTTTATTGGTTGATGATATTACATCACTATATCATCCTATATTCTAATATGAGTCATTTTGGGAGGTTTTTAAGTGGGTTTAGATTTATTATAAATTAATATTTTTAAGATTTCCAAAGGTGCCCCTCTCCTCCCTTATAAAAGTGCACCTCCTCCCTCTCTTCATCACACCAATTTGAGCATTCAATATTTCCCAATCACTTCTTATTTCCCTTATCAACTTCCCTAGAAACATCCTAGAGGTCCTGGTCTTCTTCAAAGTACAATTTTAGTACACTAAGAGGTGGATTCAAAGAGGCGTGTCAAAGAAGAGGTAATATCCGTTACTGATTCTTTCAATTTTCTTTCTTCTTCAACTTATTCTTATTTAGTTGTTTCATTAGTAAGTAATAACATAAGTATCAATAATATACTTATATGTAATTATAAGTATTAAACAACCATATTTCACCATCTATTCATCCTATGGAAAATGAAATCACCGCACATGCGTATGTACAGAATACCGTCTCCACGCCGTGGTGTAATCTATTTTCCACCACCACCTTACATGGATGGGTATAATGGTGAAAGTAATGAATATATATGATTATTGTAAAGTGATATTGATTTTTTAATATTATACATACACTTTACTACAATTCGACGATCATGGGAATGATATCATCGCTCGTGCGTACGCACGGAATACCGTCTCCACGACGCGATGAGATTCACTCTCCATGATAACCATTCAAGAATGATTATAATGTATATATAATAAGTAATCATAAAATATATGACATAATAATTCTACTGGATATATATATATATATATATATATATTTATGTCATCTACATAATTCCATTCAATTTAATAAGGGAACGAAAACATCATTCATGCGTACATACATACTACTGTCTCGTTGAACGGTGTATTTTGTTCCATTTATCGATCTATTATATATATGTATATTAAGAATATATATTATATATAAATATTGTTTTATATTCTGGAATTAATTAATCATTATCTATGTAATCATATGAATAATTTCAAGTCAAAACACGGACGACAAATGAAACGATTTTACCCAAAACACTCTTTAACATGGAATTTACAAAAGAACGGGTAATATAAAGTCATAAGTGAACAATATATGATATAATAACAATGAATATGATTCTGTAATAAGTCAATGACATTATTTAAATCATTATACAGGAGGTTTGGATATGTACGAAAAATATTGGACCTAAGGTAAGGGATAATTTTGCAAATCTCATTTTTATCCGAGATTTCTTATTTGTAAGTATTTACTGGGGTTATATCTATCATCCATGTCCATGTTTTATAAAAGAGTTTTAATGTATGTTTAATTTCCTTTTTAACCATTTTTTTCTTTTACTACTTGGTATGTATGGAATCTTTCTATTATGAGGTATTATTGACTTTTCCGACAAAAGTACGAGAAGAATCTTTTTTTAACTTATACAGCATGAACATATTTTTGTGGTTTTATAAAGCCTTATTTTCATGATTCTTCCTCCAAAAGATTTCATGAATATTTTCAAAAAAATCTTTTTCTTTTATAATTGCATGATGTTTTGTGAAAAGAAATTCATTTTGAAGAAGAAAGGATATTTTCCTCAAAAATTCATTTCAAGTGTTTTATCAAAACCATTTTCCATCTCAGATGACATTATTTCATATGTGTATGTTTCAAGTATAATGTCTCTATGATTTAAATGGTTTAACTTTTATGATATCCACTTCTTTTATATGGATTATGTGATGATGGGATGTGGTTTATGAAACCCATTTTATTTGTTGGGTTATTATGAATGATTTGTGTTTATTTTTGTGGCACAAGTAAGAATGATTTCATTATGAGATGGGTGAGACTTATATCTCCCTCAAATGGATTGGGAAAAGATTTATATCTCATGAGATAGACATGGATGGAATGGTATGTGAATCAGGTTCAGTATTATAGGACTAAAATGAGGATTGAACTCGATTCAGAAAGGTACTTTATCCACTAAGATGGTCTTGGCAGCAATGCCTTGGCTACTATGGGAATAATAACATGTGATTAATGGATTTCACAATTACATGTTTTATCCCCATGCTATGTTATCATGATTTATGTTCCATTATGATCTATGCCTTATGTACTTCCATGTTTTAATTCGTTGCACAAGATTTTGATGTTTAAACATTATGTTCATGTTTTTAAGTTAAAATGTATATGGTATGTTTAATTTTATCCATGCTTACCCTTACTGATCATTTGAGCTCACCATTTTTATGTTTTCTTTTTCCCCGGATATAAAGAAAGGTTTTATGTAAGAAAAAAAGGGGGAAGATCTTTATTTGAGATGTTGAAGATCTTTCACCACTATTAGAAGATTACGTTCCATGTTTTTAAATACACTAAACTATTACGGTCCTTGTTTGTATGTTTTTGTTATGTATTATGTATTCTGCAAAAGTAATGTAATGTCCATGTACGTCAAGCTTCAGGTCTCTACATTTGTTATCAGAGGAAAGGTTTAGTCAACCTTTTTAAACTAGGATGCAAAAAAGTTAGTGAGATCCCTAGAGATATTTCTAAGGTATGTCTAGTGATATCCCTAAGGATAAGTATAAGTATCAGATATAGTCCTAGAACTATAGTATCGATCATAGAATTTAACCTAAGATTTAAGATATTGAGGGTACTTATCCTTTACTATGTTGTTTTCCCTAGTATGATTTTGGCCTCTCACACTATTATTTTTGGGTTTTAGGAAATGCCTGGAAATAGGAAGATTCATGATAATGGAGGATATAACGGACAATGGAATGATATTCTTCATAAGTAACCAAATGAAACAAGATTTGAAAGTCCAAACATCGTTATTATGCCAAATCAGCAATCTCATAATATGATCAATAATCTCAACATTGGTAAGTTTCCCGACTCAGATAATAAGAGAAAGATGGAGTTTCATGTTGATAATAGAGGAAAGAAAGTTCAATTTCCCTCTTATAAATCATGTGGGAAGTGGCATTAGGGTGATTGTTTCAAAGGAACTAGAAGATGCTTTGGGTGTGGAAAAGATGGGCACAAAGCCAGTAAGTTCAAAAGAAAAGGTTCAGTTAACACCATAGACAAGGATAATGGTATTACTACGACATCAACAATGATTACATGTTTTAAATGTGGAATGTATGGTCAATATTCAAACCAATTCCCTAGGGGAAAATCACATGATGAGAATCAGCATGGTAATACGGGTAGTATTTATGTGGATAATGATGAAGAGAATACAAATTAAATATGAGATGAAATAAATGATGAAGCTCAGCTAGTGGTTTAAGAAGTTAGTGGAATGATTGTATGTTTATAATGAATAATGTATGGTACTATGGAATAAAGAATCATCTAAGAATTGTTACACTATTGTTTTTGCTAAAGTATATGAAAGTATATGTTGAATGGTATCGGTAACCATGGAAGGTTATTCAGATATTTTTGGAAAGTAGATGATATGCGCATAATGAAGGGATAAGAAGATAATGAGATGTTTGATTGTATTCATGAGCTCATGACTGATATAAGGACTAAGTGATATTATGGTTTGATTATATAGAAATTTTGAGGTTTTGGTATGTGAAAAGTGTTAAATTTTGACAGCACTCATGTTTTCACTAAGATTCAATGGGTATTCATTTTTCAAGAGAATACATGAATAAGGCCTTCAAATGTATGGAATATGAACAACAAGACATATCTCATGATATATAGGGATCAACGACGGTATTAACATTCTTGTTATATGACATTTTTAGTAATCGATCTCTTTATAATATGAGTTTAGAATGATGTATTTTGGATAAGCCTAAAGATTGGAATGGATTATGTTGGACAGAAGTTAGTATTGTTTAAGGATAGACATTTTTTGATATTATTGATGGGATGTTATAGTAATAGAAAATGGAAAAATTGCAGGACGAGCGACAGCCCGTCGCGTCGGACAAGGATGTGGGAATCGAACCCACAACTGAAGTACAACTGACCTTTATCACCAACCACTAGCCTACAGGAAGTCCCTGGTTAGTATCAACTAGTTTTATTTTATTAAGTGGTATGATAGATGATGTATAAGTCCATTTTTGAATGATATAAAATAGATGGACTTATGTATATAACTATTGTTATCCTTTTGATTAAGACAGATGGAATGACCCATCATTCTATCACATGATCTGATAACACTTCACAAATGACAAATTCAACTTCATTAATTTATGAGATGATGTGTAAATTGTTCAAGGAACATACAACGGTGAGATTATATCAAAATAAAGTAATTATTTCATCTAATTAAAATTCATCAACTTTAGAAAAAATGATCTTGAAAACCAAAAATGTTGTCTTAGTGCTCTTATATCTGATGAATCATATGGTACATTAGATCATCGAAAATCTATGGATTTGTGATTGTTGGCTATTTCATAGCCATGTTCACTACCACTCTACATCAGAACATGACGGTTAGATTTCTCTTCTATATCCATATTTTCACCTATTTTCTCCTACGTGGAAACCCAGTGATTATTTAATTTGGGTAACCGTTACTTTTCATACTATATTTTTTAAAGATAATTTTTGGTATTCTTTTTTACGATGTGGGTTTCTATTAAAGAAACTTTCGAATTGTAAACCATGTATAACCCCGAAGAATTTCCAGGGTGAAATTCATTTAAATGGGGGTAGAATGTAACACCCCGAGATTTTATTCTTTTTAATTTATTTGATGTCATATTTTTTATGCTACACCATGATTATCTTTTGCTATACTCATCACCGTATTAGCTTGAAGTATATGCAACACAATTCTTGGATCGTGTTATACACAATTTCGAGTTCGTTTGATGATAGTCATTCTACAAAACATTGAGTGTATATATATATATATGTTCATTGTATAAAGAGAATATGGTTGGATTTTGTTATACGCAGCAACAAAGGAGTCTTTCACAACACACAACCCTAACTTGGCTTTCATTATACGCAATCGCAACCTTCCTCAGTAGCGTGTGTAGTACGCAATACCGGGTTTCACTAAACAATGATATATGGTTATAATATTATTATAAACTAGCTGTTATGAATAGTATTAAATACATTTTGAATTTTATAAATTTATTATTCATCTTACAAATTTTCTAGAACATGGTATAAAATAAAATAATTTTTTTTGGGTAAAATAAGTATGTTTAAAAAAAGGCAGTTTTACGCCTTTTGATGGCGCAGACACTTTAAATCTAGTTTTTTACATTTTTATAAGTTAAATTTTACAAAATAAAATTATTATTTGGAATCAGGATATAAAATTATACCTTGGATAAATTTTTCATATTATTCTGATAACTTTCATATTTTAATGAATAGTAAAAACACGCTATATTTTAATTAAAAACAACGTTTTTCATCGTAATAAATTATGTGGTTAAATTATAATATTGAATGGTTTTAAAGTTTAAATAGAATATATTTTTACCATTTAATATAATTTATGTCATTATAATTGATTTTTCATTGAATTCGTAGGTTAAATGAATTCAATATTTTGCAATGTTTTAAACAAAAACCCGTTTTAATTCGACAACGAGATTCATTTTAATTTAATTTCTGCAACTTCTATGTATTGAATTTGAGAAAATGGATTCCATATTTGGAATAAGTGGGTCCAAATTATGTTAATAAGCTACTTTTTATTTTTGGGAATTATGAATAGTAACTACGGTAAATTTTAGTTACCATAGTTAAAGGTAAATCGGGTAATTAAGGGTAAATATAATATTATAAAGTTACCCTAACACATGCCAAAATACTATTGTATGACTACAAGTAGACCCATATCACCTAAGGGTTGGATTAGATTCATTTTATGGACTTTTGACCATGAAAATAATTTAATTATTATTAAAACCAAATAAATTGACAACATGTAACTCTCTTAAATCTTATAAGTATAATAATTTTAATTTAGTGATAAACATTATAAAACATCGAACATGTATATTCTCCAGAAATCTAATAAAATTAATATAATCATGATAATTTATTTAGATTTTTTAGGTATTAAATAATTATCCTTAATGGTGATACATTAATGATGCATAAATTATTTAATAAGTCAAAAATCAGTAATATAGTTTTTATTGAAATAATAATACCCATTAAAAGGCCCACAAACCTGATCGAAACATATTTTTAGTTTTATATCTATACCATTATTATCTAATTACCAAATATATAACCGTTTGGAGTCTTGTTAATGTGATTATGACAATTATATTATTTTATTTTAAATGATGCCAAAGTTGTCACTTTCATAATTTAATAAATATAACAATTTAAATATTGTGATTTTAAGATGATCAATTCGAGTAAAAGTATTATTGTAAAAGTTAATAGACTTATATTCATCATTGGATTTTATTGTTAATTTTTATGCAATAAATAATTATATTAAATAATTATACAAAAATGTTGTAGTAATTATTTTGTTAAAAGATAAAACAAATAAATGGTTTTAATAATAATAAAATAAATATTATATGAACTATTTAATGTGATCCAATAATTTTCTAGATACATATGGCCTTTTATGAATCTATTAAATCTTTTAGTTAGAACATATCTTCTGTATATATTTTATTTAAATTCATATAAATGAATAGTGTCAAAATTGACACTATTGATATTTTATAAAAATAACATATTATAAAATTGTTTAAAAATCACAAATATATTGAAAAATTATAAATTTATATTTATATGGTCTAAAATGATATAAATTATCCAATTATGGACAATTCACAACAAATAAATAAATTTTTGTTATAATTTAAAATTTAGAATGTTATTACCACAAATAAAATTAAATTGATTAAGTAAGGATAAATCAAGTTGATAATGTTTAAAATAATTTCCTGACATGTCTAAATTTTATATGTTGATGGGTTTACAACCATATCTCATCTTATATTCGAATATGAGTCATTTTTGAGGTTTTTAATTGGGGTTAGATTTATTATAAATTAATATTTTTAAGATTTCCAAAGGTGCCCCTATCCTCCCTTATAAAAGGGCACCTCCTCCCTCTCCTCCTCACACAAATTTTAGCATTCAATATCGGCCAATACCTTCCCATTTCCCTTCTCAACTTCCCTAGAAACATACTATAGGTCCTGGTATTCTTCAAAGACAAATCTTAGTACCCTAAGAGGAGGATTCAAAGAGGCGTGTCAAAGAAGAGGTAATATCGGTTACCGATTCTTTCATTTTTCTTCCTTATTCGACTTATTCTTCTTTAGTTGTTTCATTATTATGTAATAAAATCAGTATCACTCATATAATGGTATGTTATTATATGTATCGAACAACCATATTTCACCATCTATCCATCCTATGGAAAATGAAATCATCACGCATGCGTACGTACGGAATACCGTCTCCACGCCGTGGTGTAATCTATTTTCAACCACCACCTTACATGGATAGGTATAATGGTGAAAGTAATGAATATATATGATTATTTTAAAGTGATATTGATTCTTTAATATTATACATACACTTTAATACAATTCTACGATCATGGGAAAGATATCATCGCTCGTGCGTACGTACGAAATACCGTCTCCACGACGCGATGAGATTCACTCTCCATGATAACTATTCAAGAATGATTATAAAGTATATATAATAAGTAATCATAAAATATATGATATAATAATGATACTGGATTTATGTATATATATAATTATGTCATCTACTTAATTCCATTCAATTCAATAAGGTAACGAAAACAGCGTTCATGCGTACGTACGACCTACCGTCTCCATGCACGGTGTATTTATTTCCATTTGTTGATCTATTATATATATGCATATTATGAATATATATTATATTTAAATAATTTTTTATATTCTGGAATTAAGTAATCATGATCTATTTAATCATATGAATAATTTCAAGTCAAAACATGGATGACAAATGAAACGATTTTACCCAAAACACTCATTAACATGGAATTTACAAAAGAATGGGTAATATAAAGTCATATGTGAACCATATATGATATAATAACAATGAATATGATTCTGTAATAATTCAATGACATTATTTAAATCATTATACAAGAGGCTTGGATACGTACGAAGCATATCTGACCTAAGGTAAGGGATAATTTTGCAAATGTCATTTTTATCCATGATTGCTTATTCATAAGTATTTACTGGGGTTATTTCTATCATCCATGTCCATGTTTTATAAAAGTGTATTCATGTATGTTTAAAGTCCTTTTTACCCATTTTTGACTTTTACTACATGGTATGTATGGAATCATTCTATTACGAGGTACTTTTAGACTTTTCCGACAAAAGTACGAGAAGAATGTTTTTTAACTTATATGGCATGAACAAATTTTCATGATTTTATAAAGCCTTATTTTCATGAAGATTCCTCCAATAGATTTCATGAATATTTTCAACAAAATGTTTTTCTTTTAAAATTGATTGATGTTTTGTGAAAGAGAAATTTATTTTGAAGAAGAAATGATATTTTCCTCAAGAATTCATTTCAAGTGTTTTATCAAAACCATTTTCCATCTCAGATGACATTATTTCATATGTGTATGTTTCAAGTAGAATGTCTCTATGATTTACATGGTTTCACTTTTATGATAGCCATTTCTTTTATATGGATTATGTGATGATGGGATGATGTGTATGAAACCCATTTTTTCGTTGGGTTATTATGAATGATTTATTTTTATTTTTTTGGCACAAGTAAGAATGATTTCATTATGAGATTGGTGGGAAATATATCTCCCTAAAATACATTGGGTAAAGATTTATATCTCATTAGATAGACATGGATGGAACAGTAAGTTAATATAGATCAGTATTACAGGACTAAAATGAGGAGTGAACACGATTCAGAAAGGGACATTGTCCACTAAGTTAGTCTTGGCAGCAATGCCTTGGCTACTATGGAAATCATAACATGTGATTAATGGATGCCACAATTAAATGTTTTATTTTCATGCTATGTTATCATGATTTATGTTCCATTATGATATATGCATTATTTACTTCCATGTTTTAAGTCGTTGCTCAATATTTTGATGTTTAAACATTATGTTCATGTTTTTAAGTTCAAATGTATATGGTATGATTTATTTTCTCCATGCTTACCATTACTGAGCATTTGAGCTCACCCTTTTTATGTTTTCTTTTCCCCAGGATATAAAGAAAGGTTTTAGGTAAGAAAAAAAGGGGGAAGATCTTTATGGGAGATTTTGAAGATCATTCACCACGATTAGAAGATTACATTCCAAGTTTCCAAAGACACTAATCTATTACGGTCCTTGTGTGTCTGTTTTTGTTATGTATTAAGTATTCCAAAAAATTAATGTAATGTCCTTGTACGTCAATCTTCAGGTCTCTACACATAGGTTATTAATTTTTTATATGTGATCGACCGTGGGGTTATTGTTATTTTATGTATGAAATGGTTGTTCGATACTTACTATATTTCATTTTATTATATTATTCTTTAGTTTTAGTTAATTTATTACTCTAATTTTTCTGATGTTTTGATGTTTGGTAATTTATATCTAGTTATTCACTCTGATATGGGGGTATATCCACCTCATAGATCTACATTATTCCACTACTTCTAGATAGAATCATTTAGCATATGAGTAAGTGTTGTAGATTTTTTCTAGTGAACTTGCTCGGGGCACCAGTTTAGTGGCTACTTGGAAAGGATGTTACACAAACTATGTTATTCAATAATTCAATAGATGATATTCTTTAGCGTTTTCCACTATAGAGTGAGAATTCACTCAATTATTATTTAGAATTTGATTAATTGACTATAAAATTAGTTAAATTAATCTGAATTAGATAAATATAGTGTAATTTTTCAGAATTGAAAAAACTAGTTTTTTTAATGTATCACGATTGAGATCAAAACTATGGTTTTCCAAATATTTTTTAGTTGTGGGGATGAATAGGGATGTTTTTTAAATTTATTTTATAAATTAATTTAATGTAGAATGAAATATTCTTGATTTATGGTGTGTTCTAAGGTGAAATAATGATTAACGGTATGATCCAAGGATCCTATCGAACCATTCGGTTGTAAGATTTTACTTGAATGTTGATATGTAAATGTTATTATAGAATTTAACTAATTCTAAAATCATTATTTCTTAAATATTGGGTAATGATCTGATGAGAAATTTTAAATTATTAAATTGTTATATTGACTGAGATATGTAGAATACATACTTCTTTTGACGTTAATTATAGTACATAAAATCCTGTAACAATCATGCATTCAGGGTGATGAGATTGAGTATCATATTATCTAACAGGCTATACATGAATTGAGCAACAACCGACTAAACCATATTAATTTTCTAATTTTATTGGAATGTGTTCATATTAATGATGTTTTCATATTATGATTATAACAATTTTTATTATCATGGAAAAATATATATACATATTGTTTTTGATGAAACATTGTTCTATATAATGATCGTTCCCAAATATGATCATACATGATATCATATTTTCAGAGACTACATTTTCAGTTGTGTACCAATATGTTTTTGTAATAACTGGTCTATAAAATGAAACCCATACAACCTCTGATTAATTGAAAAAATATATTATATTGTATAATACGATATCTTGAAGATATAGTTCACAAAAATACATAGGCAACCACATTAGAGGGAAATGATGTGAAAATCATATTCCCTACTATGTTATTTTTTTATGGTTTCATTTTGGTAATGTTTAGTTTTATATTGATTTTAAAATTATTTAAATGGAAGTAGTGGATGAATTCCTTGGGAAATAAATTTTAAAATATTAAGAACCACATACTCATCCCCCTTCATCGCAGTGGTGCACCCATTTTTGAGGAACATCAATGAACATTTACAATTGATATTCAATTGAAACACACTAATTAAAAACTTCCACGTAAATAATGTTCAGTGATAAATGAATATCACTATGTTATGATGTATCTCATTGACAAAGTATTATTTTAAATGGTATTCAAATAATGATCAAACAATACCCATATAATAATACTATTATAATTATATAGATATTCCATAAATTTAATATTATAAGTTATATATTTTCAATGACTATAAACATGATGTTTAGAACAATATATTATTGAAACAAATATTAAGAATACCCTAGTACAATGATATCGTGATATTTGTGATACACATATAATAAGGATACAATAGCCCAACAAATTTATGAATTTTAAATAATTAAGATTTTATCATTTCTCTCACATTAGTTATCATTAAAAGAATAATTATGTAATATATAACATTGTGGGATAAAAATACATATGATTCATGCAATGAGAAAGGTATTAAATACATCATCATAATACACTATTAAATATATATTCAATCATTGTAACTATAAATATTAGTCATCCATTCATTGAAATGTCTGAGATTACTTCTTATTCTCAGGATATATTCTCAAAATGGTGTTTTCCTAATAGAATTATTCACTGGAATTCAGAATCTCTAGAACATCATGGTGGATATTGGTTCTGAATCATATGGTTAATTATTTAGTAAGAACCTATAGAAATTCTTACATAGATTGGGTATGAATTTGTTATTTGGGAGTAGTATGTCTCAACCATAATAGAAAAAGATAATGAATTGGAGAGACATCATCAATGTAAGGAATGAACTAATTTTTTCATTTATGTTATTTCATATGATTTCAATTAATGTTATAAATGATGTGAATGAAATTTTGGTATGTTAATATATTTTGTTTTCATTAACAAGTATCATCCAACTCGTAATAATATTATCAATGATATCAACCGAAAATTTTAGTTTTTTATATTAGACATTTTGTTTTATAAAAATGACAAATTAACTAGTAGACATTATATTAATCATTCAACGTAATATTGAGTTTGAGATTTAATATAAATTATCTAGTAAGGTAATCTAAAATGTGAGAAACATTAAAAATATATTGTTTTATGATCCCTAATTAATTTTTTTGTGTCTGTGTATATTAAGTATACATTATAATAATACATGGGTTGTCAATGTAAAATTATGTTTTTTACTCCACCATAATACTAGACTAATTAAAAATGTATTTTGGAGAGTTAAAAAAACTCTCTAATGAAAGAAATTGTATAATTTTGTAACAATATGAAAATATTGTGGCCTCAATGTAATGTCAAATGCCTATAAAAAAATTAATTTTTTATATTTAGTTTATTATTTTTACATTTTATAAAATATAAGTTATTTTTTAAATGTTATATAAATTTTTTCAGTTATTTATTTATTATGAAAGTATTATAAATTAATTAGAATGATTTTTTAATTAACTAACAATTTTTGAAATATTTATTAATATAATATTCAATACTATTATGTATTAATATTAAAAACCATTTTCAATATTTCATGTCCTTCGTAATGAATTATAAAAAATGACTATTTAGAGTCCATTAGAGGTATTTTATGAATAATCTATATTTTACAAAAGAAGTCCCAAAACTAAAATGAATATATTTTAAAAATATAATTTTTCATATAATTTTTTCTGAAATAGTTAAATTTAGAGCATGTATATTGATTTTATTTATTTCACTTCAATACTATTTTCCTATTTGACATGATTATATTTTGAATTACATTTATAAGTATGATATTTATATTATGTAAAAAATTCAACATTTAATTTGGATTATGTTTTTTTAATTATTCATAAAATATCATGTATTTTATTTTAAATTAAATATATTGACTTATAAAAAAATTTCATTATGGTATTATTAAATTTAAAATTTTTATAGTTTGGTGACATTCATGAATTTTTGAAAATTGATTTATAAATTTTAAATATGTAAAATGTTTATTTATTTTAAGTTTATTCCATGAATGATTCTTTTTTAAAAAAATTTTATATATCATATGGTATAATATATAGATTAAATATTAATATTATTCTATGATATTATTGTAGAAGCATCTAAACAGCCAGATTCAAGGTATGATAAAAAGAATCTAATTTTCAACTATCATGCCTTCACTATGTAATTGAAATTGTTAGCTTGTGTTTAGTTATTTAAAATAGTATATATATATATATATATATTTTATTAGTGTTATACATAATTTAATTTTCTCTAATTTAAGTAGTGCTTTGGGGGATTTACTTTGAGTTAGAAACCACACTAGATTTGAGACTTCTGCCTTCCTCTTGAAAGGTTGGGGTTTGTAATATATGGCATAGAGCTTACTCATTAAGTGATTATAAATTTCATATAATTAAATAAAATTACATTAAGTGTTCATGTAACCTTTTCAAGTGATGTATTTAGATATATGTAAATATTATTTTCTTGTAGTTTATTATAATAAACACAGACTAAAATTTTTGTATGGAGTTACATAGATGCATTGTATGTAAAATTTTTTATTTTTGGTTGCTTTAGGTTTACAAACTAAAACACTCTAAACATGCATAAAAAATTGGAATAAAAAGAAAAAATATTTTTAGATTAAAAACCAATAATAATAAGTGTGAGATTCCTTTTAATGATTAACATTTCAATACATTAATCATCATACCTAGTAGTTAATGCCAATTATAGGTGCTCTTATATTATATATTTTTTGTAATGCACATTATGAGTATCACTTGATTATCATCTTGGGTAGTCCTTGAAAAATCTAGGTGGCCCTTCATTTTCATTTTTAGTTTTTAATTTTATAATCTTTAAGATACACATGCTAGGAGATAATAATAATATTAGGTTACTTGATTAATAGCATAGAGAATTATCGGTACGAAGGATATGGACAATTTGTTTTCCTCTTAATACTCTAGAAATCAAATTCAGTATGATATTATTTACAATATATGTAAATAGAAAATTAGTGTGTATAATTAATGTGAAGACTCATAACATAAGTAAATAAGTATTTTTACTAATAATAGATATGATTAACATTAAAGAGGTCACCATTTTAGTGGGACCATATTTATTAAATTTTTCTTTGTTAGTGTTTATGAAACATGATACATATATGATAAATTTTTTAATTTAGATAATCAAAATAATCATAAATTAAATATACCTATATATAATTTTTGGATAAGAAATATATAAAGGTAAATAACATCTTCAACTAATATTATTACATGAGAACAGTTCTAAAAAAATGAGGAAAATTCATTATATTGGAAAACCCTCTTTCTAAATAACCAACAGGTGAACAAATTCACGAAACAGTTGTACATGCCTATGAAAATCTTATAAAGGATCCAATTTATGTCACCGTACAAATTACATTGAAAATGGACTTTATGTTTCACAGTAAAAATTAGTCTACATATTCCAATAATATAAGAGATAAACTAAAAAATATATATATTGTAAGCAAGCTAGACACAAGACACAATAATTTTTAATATAATTTCTCCTATAAAATGTTCTATAAAGAACCCTATTTACAAATCATTTACTCGTTAAAATTTAGTAAATCAATGATTTACATAAACCGGATTAATTTATTTAGGATAAATTGGCCACATATTTCATTCTACAATCAATTATAAATAGTTTCTAGAAGTTAGTAGTTAATTATAAGATAAATTAATTCTATAATCAATTACTAATATTCTTCGATTTTTGTTGATAGTTGATTAGGATACAGGTTTTCATTTCTCATGTACCATTTTTATGGTATAGAAAGAAAAGTGTAATGTTTTTGGAAATAAAAACATAAAATGGGATATGTCTATTCTATACTCTTAGATATTCCAATGAAGTTGAAATAGGGTAGAAAATTTCATTGTGTAATGATTATAAAGTTTAGATATTATTTTTAGAATTCTTTAAAGAGTAAAAAAAATTAAATGGAGAATCCACTATAGCAATATATTTTACATATATTAATTCATTTAGTGTGAATATTATATGATATCAACAATTTCTTTTAGAAATTATAAAAATACATAATAGGACATTTGTAATGAATAAATTATGTGTTAGATCATGATGTTTTTTATAATTTTATTAATTAAGGGACATTCTACATTATAATAATCGAATTTTTAAATTTTGGATAAATTTTAAAAATTATGTACATTATTTATCTAAATTGTATCTTGGTAATATCATGTAAATATTTTTTTAAATTATAATTATATGAAGGTTTAATGTAGGCATATTTTATCATTTATGAAAATTACAAAAAAAATTATAATAAAAAGGGTTAGGGAGAATGATCAAATGAAATATAATACCATAAATGATATGGAATAATGGTTTCCTTGTTAAATATTTATACTAAAAGAAATCTGTTTTATTTCTTAAAGAAAATATAATTTGTGTATCATAGAAATATTTTGACATGATTATAATTTTTATGTAGTTTATTGGGTATGTTTTCACTTGGGAAGCTCAAAGTTAACCGATAATGAATTATACCAATCAATAATGTGTTTCACTTTATGTACAATATTTTTTCGCAGTAATGATAAATCTAACTAGTTAAATTTAGTTACCATAAAATTGATTTATTCTAAATTAATTTATTACATTCATGTAATAAAATAAAGTAAATAGTTTCAATTATTACAAATATTTTTCAAGGAATATTTTTGTTCGAAGGGGTTCCAAAGTGTGATTATTTAAAACTTATAAAGAGTTCAATGTAGATATAAAAGGTGACCTTATAGAATTTTTAGCAATGAAATTAATGTATTGAAAATGAGGAGTATAATTCAAAATCTTACAACAATTAAATATATTTATTAATATATTTTTCCCACACAAGAGTTTAGGATAAATGTTTTAGTATGTGTTTATATGGGGATGTGGAAGTAATTACCTAGATAATAAATTAGATAATAGAACCCATAAATGTAAAAACAAATATAGGATATTGAAGAATTTCATCATATTTGATATGATAAAAAATAGATGAGTTTTGGTTTCATAAATATTCAAAATAAATTTTAAATAATATATAATTTATCATATATATTAAAATTTCTATTTTCACATTTTTCACATTTTTGCAATAAATATAAATATATACATATATCCTTAAGTAAAATGACAATTGAACTGCCAAAATATGACATTGAGTTATTCTTAAATAATATTTCCCATGATGTATTATTGTTTTTATGAGATTTTAAGGTTATCGTGAGAGTGAATCTTATATAGAGACATGAAATATTCTTATGAGATATAAAAATAAGGAAACATTTCATTGTATTTTATGGATGATCCATGAGGTATACCACAAGAAATTTCATACACTATGTATTTGGTCTACGCAGGGTGGATGGATCATATAAGAGTCCCTAACACATGAGTTTATCAAGATACCTATCAGGATAATGTCTATACTTTCACATCTATCATAGAAAATTAAATAGTTACATAAAAAATCAAGGGATGGATTGATATATTTCTTATCATTTCATTGTTTGATGAAAACATATATGGTCTTTTTCCTCCATATAAGTATTGTGACATTTTGGAACTCAGTTGAGATAAACTATGGAGTGTGTAGTCTCACCTAGATAGTGTATATGACGTGATTCTCTATTAATATGAATGAGATTCGATATTATTACCCATAAATTTGATTGGAATGTGATGTGTAAATTGTCTTGGTCAGTATATACATATAGACCCGTAAAAGTATAAATGATATACATAGGATTGACATAAAATGTGCCCTATAGTCACATGACATATTGAAAAAAAACCAATGCATGATAATGATTGATCTCATGTAATGTGGCTGGGTGATATAGTTATAGAGATACATGTGTTTGATGGAGATAAATCTAGATACCTTTGTAGAATGAGTATTATTTATTATTTCATAGACAGATATCATTTCTTAAAATTATAAATTTAATTATTTAAATTTCATATCAATGTTATCATTTAATATGGGGACCCAAATTATAGTTCATTGAATAGATATAGAGGTTAGTATAGTGTAATACTATAAAAATGTTTTGGAGTTTCATCTATAAGATTATTGTTCGGAATCTCACAATTTAATTTATATGACATAAATAATGGTAGAGCTAATTGTAGTTATCAAAAAGTGATTGGGGGATATATAAAAGGAGGTTTGGATATGATTTTAACATGTTATATTATATTACATATTAAAAGTTAAAATAACGCATGTTTTCCTAGGCTTTAGTGAATGTTGGAGAAAACTACTATATTTAAGGAGATATTCTATATTTTCATTATATAATATTATGAATATCTATTGCCTACTGCTCTGTGGTGACATTTCAATAACCATATTATTCAGTATTTTCTGATGAATATGATGTCAAAATTATATAAATATATACAATAGATGAATATGTTGAGGATACATTGGGAAAATGTAATTCTAAAATGATAGTTTTTAACAATCAAACACATATCATACCAAATATTTAATTAAAATTACAATTACATAAAATGTAAGATAAAGTGAGATTAATGAATAAAATGCATGCATTAACTAGGGTTTTAACACATGCATTGAAATGGATGAGACAATAAAAAATCACAATAGGGACCTAAAGTAATCCCGCATCCATTATATGGTAAGTGTGTTCATTCATAATTCTTGGATCATACCGCTATAAATACATTTATCTCATCACCTTCCTCTATAACCTTAACAGGTACTATAACATCATTGTGGTTGGTGATTTTCAAGCATAGAATGATCAGTTCAAAAACACCGCACATATAATCCTACAGATATGGGATGATGATTGTCCCCATATAAATTATCATTATCAAAAAAATTAGATAAAATCATGAATTTGGTAGTGAAATCATTTATTTAAGGTACAAATAATTTTTTATTGTATTTATTGTTTATGATATTTTACAAAATTCTAGTTTATCATATGAATGGATTTCATGGGAATTTTGTTACTTAATCTCTTATGATACATTGAATAAGTTTCATTTAACCACAATAAAATCTAGTAATGTTATTTAAAACATTAATATAAAATATTTCTTTTTATATGTATGATATTCGATAAAAAATTCCATATATATTAACATATCTTATACAAACATTCTTTATATGGTTAATATTGGTTTAATGGAATGTCATCATCAACCTCCCAGTTTCACTAAACCTTCATAAACATTTTTTATAAGACAATATATCATATCATATATAATTAATTGATATGTAATATCAAACACACTATTTCAAATATTAAATTCATTTTTATAAATCTCTTATCATAATTTATATGTATCACATCATAAGATATATTTTTTTAATTTTCATCATAAACTCTAAAATACTAATAATGTAGCTATCTATGTTTTGTAAAATATAATCCCTATTTATTCAACCACAATGTGTGACCCCAATATAAAATTTAGTGTTCAATAAAAATATGAATTTTTTAATTCATAGAAGATGAAAGAATTTTTCTCCAAAAAATCATCAATAATAATCATGATAAAAATGTATATTGAATATTCCCCATCAATGTAATGCTTCTTAATACTTATTTCCCCCAGTTATATCATATATAATAATTCATATTCATGTGATCCATTTTCAAATAAATTTAATATACATGGGACCTGGACTGTGATAATAATTTATATCTACTCATATCCTTTTGATTAACTATAATTAAACCGACCAAATGAGAGAACACATCATATTATATTTACCCTCATGGACGATAACATCATATTCCCAAAATCTAATAATGATACACATCTCATATGTCTTATCCAAAAAAATATATACACTCTTTTAGTATATCATAATAAGGTCCCAAATATCATACTAATTATATGAGAGGAAAACTCGTAAATTGATTATACTCATCAAATTACATCATTCGAAACATACACAACTGCCCGTTGATTAGTCCAGCCTCAATGCAAGCATTAGAATGGTATCAAATAAGGACAGGTTTCAAGAATGGAATGTTGTTTGAAATTTAATAAGGGAAACCATAAATATGAAACAATCACCTTTAGTATACCAATGATATGATGTATGGCACTCTACATGTTATAATTATTAGCTCATCTAGTATAAAAAACTCATTTTGTGTGTAATGAAAATATTTTGTATTCCATTTCAAAATTCTAATAATTCCATCCCAAAAATTTCAACATATCCTATAAAAATTCATGATGAATAACAATTAAAGATAATTAGTACTCATACTTTGATAGCTTAATTAACATTTTAAAAAATGAACATTTTTAGAAAATATGAAAAAATGATAATATAGATACTACGATTATATAAAATGGTTTATTTCACATTATTAAACACATTTTAAAAACATAAATCACATTAATAATTTATATTCTTATATCTAATAATGTAAGTTATAACCTGAATTCCTTATACATGTCACACTTCTAAATTTTAAAAACTCATCACATTATGATAAAATTCCTTCCAAAAAACATTTGTGGCTACTTAAAGAATCCTTACCATTAAAACAGTTATATTAAAATTAAATGTATAATTCATAAAATGAATAATTTATATATTGTGAATCAAATTACTAATTTTGAACACAGTAAATAAGATTTTAATGATAAATATAGCACAAAAATAAATTTTTAGATGTTATTAATTTTTTTTGTCTACATAAATCTCAATTTAGTTTTATAATAATAATATGGTACTGTTCCATTAAAAATATTAGTTTGATATCATTTTTTAATATAATATTAATTTTTTTAATATCAATCTTTAAAAATATACAGTAAAACCATTTTGAATATTAGTAACATTCAATACGAATTTTTACAAGTGAATGTTATTATTTTTAACATTTAACATTATCTAGGACCAACGTACTCCCAATTTTATCCAAGAAAATACAATCTTTACATAATATCATGCTAAGATACAAAAAATTATATACGTTGGGAAATAAAGTATTTAAATTAGTGGGATTAGTTAAAAAATAAAACATTTCCAAAAATATATCAAATAATATATTATATGTTTGGAGAATTATTTTGAAATGAATAATATTTATATAGAAATATTCCATTGATTGGTGGTAGGAACTCATCATTGATATTTTCATTATTATAATGGATCAAATCATTTATCCTAGGTAAAACATATTTATAAAATTTTTTATTTCAATTTCCATAGTAAAAGATTAGAAATATACCATTTTTTATCTAATCCAACATATCATATTATTAATAATAACTCATTATTCATAAATAATACACACATTTCCTAAAAAATGGGTTTAAAATATAATGAAATTATTTATATCTATATGATCTTTAAAATAATCATTTTTAATTAAAATATAAATACTATTACTCATTTACAATTTATTTTACAATAAACAATGACATATATCATATCATTGCATAATTTTGATCTCCTATATATCAACAACATTTATAAGTTATTAATTTATATTTATATTTCATTTATATATGAATTGTAAATATCCATAATAATAATACATGACATAGAAATACTATATCATTCTTAAAAAAAACCCTCCAATTATTATTGGAAATTTCATATTATTTTAAATTCTACACCTTATTGTTAATAACTCACTTAGGTTTCTATAGTTCATGAAAAAGATATTAAAATCGAATCGTTTTCTAATGGATTACAAATTTATGATCATTTAATTACAATACATTATAAAAGAATATATATAACAAGTCCTTCCCATTTAGCCTCAACACTATAAATATATTGAGTATGATTTTATTCAACTTATTTGTATTATTATAACATTTCCAATGTTAGTTTTTTCATTACTTGCTTATTTAGGTTATTTTATAAATAAAGCCATATCCTTTTCAATTTGTTTACATAAAAAGTAATATTTATTACTTTATTAGAAAAAAATGTATTTTCAGACATATAAAATCTAAATAATGCTACGAAAACCACATATAAATAATACATAAACAATTGATGATAGGGATTTTTTATTTTCTTATACGATATTGAATAGATCCATGTCTTAATGATTCATTTAAATATTAGTTGTAATGGATACCAAAATGACTATTGATACAAGGTAAAAATACTTCAAATTCATATCTTATGATTAAATCTAAATTTCTAGAAGGGATTCACCTTTTTAGTGATCTGGAAGGGGTCTCTTTATCACATAGAATTTTCCTTTATTCTTAATAATTATTTTTACATTGTTTTAACTATCTATGAATTTCCAGACAATAAGCTTATAATTATTATGGATTATTCCCATTGTGTTATTATTTGATAATGACATCAATTATTTATAATATAGGATTTTAATAATTTATTATCAAGTTAAAATTCTATTTTAGAAGAGATATAATTAAAAATTATTGCAACAAAAATATAACCCCATTTTGGTTTACATTAAATCAATGAGAGGATCATGTTCCATATTTAATTAAATAATGATCACACTTTATCATTTATCTCATTCATTTTTTACTTATATATATCATTATAAAAATCATATCATATCACAATTTTTTATTTTTGAGTGGATAAGTATTTATTCTTATCCATCAAATGAATTTTCTACACATCATTCCTCTGGTATCCTAAATTCTAGGGTTTCAAACTAATCATAACAAAAATATCACAACAGGAGTTGTTAACTAAAATTTTTCTATTACGAATTTCCACCATGTCTTACACCATATAATACCTAAGAACTCTACTTTACCAAAACCAACCCAGTTGAGTGATTTTAGCCATGATATATGTTCTATAGAGAAGGATTCGAACAAATTGTAAATTAAAATAGTATAATGCCAGACCATTATATCTCATGAATTCTATTTAAATATATTCATGCATCATGATATGATAATATATATATATATAAATATATATATATGCATACATGTTGTTCAACACCTTATGCTCAACAACACACCCTTCAAATTAAAATGCTTATGTTTAAAAATAAAGTAGATTAAAAAATAATAAATTATTAATTCATATTATTGTACAAGTGCTAAAAATTTATGATAAATTCATAAAAATGTTATCAGAAATAGTATATAATTTATCCTTGCATTTTTGGTATTCAATAATGAAATTAATATAAATATAAATATATATTTTTATAATATAGATTCCATTATATTATATATTATATATAATTTCTATATATATTAAAACAACATATATTATAATCATTTTACATAATGAAAATATATGAAAACTAATATTATTTGAACAACGATTAATAAACTATCAAATATCCATTTAATATTGTTTGTATAATTTCATAAATGATCCTTTTAATTTAATCATTTGAAAAAAAAATTATGAAAAATTCACAATTCAATATAATCAAATTTATAGTTTTCTTTATTTATTAAATTAAAAAAAATTTAAATTACCTAAAATTTTATATATTAATATCTGATATCAATATAATAATTAATGTCATGTAAATAAATGGTGAATTGGTATTTAAATTTATTATTAAAGAAATTTATTTATTAAATTATTTAATAAATAATAATAATTTATTATAACCACATTATAGTTTATTAATATACAGATTTTATAAATTAAATAAATATCTTAAAATATATTTAGTAATAATTTATATTCGTTTTAATATTTTATAATTTAATCCATAACTCTAGATTAAAAACAATATCATTTTTTCTTCATATTATATTTTTTCACTGGAATATCAATTTTATTTTTAATAGAATTTAAAATAGTTATGGTTATTTAAGATAAGAATACTATAACCCACGACATCATTTTCTATATCTAATATGGCACAACATGACCTATATATATATATTATTTTATTATTTTCTTTTGTTTTAAAATTTTTTCTTGAGGTTTGGATTGAATCCTGGACAAGATTTTTTTTTTTTTAAAAACATGCATTTTTTACTTAATGTCGCTGAGGGCTAAGGTGGAGCATGTTTTATAAACACTGCACAGCTTTTCCCATGCAACGACCCAGACCCCGAGATTTTGGAAAATAAAAATGATAAACTATTGTTATTTATTGTGTTGTTTTTAAAAATTATTGTTCTTAATGACCTTATTATTATTATGGAATTGAACTGGGTATTCTTATCATTTAAATAGTTTTTGGTATAATTATTAATGTTCGTATGATAATTATTAGTACTAAGGATTTAGTGTTATTATTATTGTTATTATTATTACTATAATTAATGAATTATTATTATTATTACCAATAAAAACGTGAATTACTGTTATTAGAATTATTAAAGAGTTGTTGTGGTTAAATTATTATAGATATTACACTTTATTATTTATTATTATTATTATCAAAGTTATTATTATTATTATTATGTGTATTAATACTTGTATGGACATTAATGTTATTAATAATATTATTATAACTGATAATTATTAAAATTATTATTAATATTAGGTTGTTTGGGTTTTAAATTCTGTTTTATATATTTTGTTATTAATATTATTATTTTAATTTCTCTTTTTATAGGGGATTATTTTTCATTTTTTCCATGTGGTTGTCTCCCCCTACTTTCTCCCGAAGTGCCAACAACCCTCCTTCTTTTTCACTATTTCAGCACGAGCAAGACCTCCATCACCACCTCCTGCTCAACCTCCAGCCGAAATCAACCTCTTGGTTTTGTACACTCCTTCTAGCCAAGCCCTCTCACTATATGCCTCCCCTTTACCTCTTCCTTCATGTGCACCCTGCCTCCCTCGGCCCTGCCCCTACACCAATCGGACTCCCGCACCCCTGTCCCTGCCCTTCACCCTCACACTATCTAGCTGTCACAACTTCTCACCGTCAGTGCCCACTGACCATCCTGCACGAGAAGGTCAGTGATCCTTTATCTAGATTACCTTTTCAGCCTTCCTCTTCCCATCTCACTCCTAGGACATGATTGGACTCCTATTACTCGAACCCACAACACCTGTCCATTTCTTCCTCCTATTGTAGTGCCGCCAACTTCGTCCATCCTCCCTCCGACACACCACCAGTAGGTGCAACCTGCTTTTGTCCGACTCAAACCCTTCTGGAGCTGCCCCCGTATAGCTAGAGACCTCCCCTCCCAGTGGCTCTGTACAGCACATGACCCTTTGTCAGTGGCCCTCCCTAGCGTATTATCTTTCGGTTTGGCCACCAGCCACTTTTCCTAGTGAGGATTCCCCTTCTTGTGAGTGTTATGCCCCATTCTTTGGATTTCTTCTATGCTTAGGATTTATTTATGTTTTATCCCTATTTGTGTTAGTTTTTGTAGCATGGGGTTAGATTCATCTCTTCGAGCATGTCCTTTAGGTGTGAATGAGATCGCACCCCAGTCATGGGCGTGCGTTTTCATTTCACCTTGGAGTTGAGGTGGGTTTCCCCTTGCACAAATCCTTATTATTTTACATTCACATGTTTCATGTATTTTTCATTATTATTGATAATTATCTAGTGCCTTGTGATGTTATTCAAAATTGTTTTATAATATTTTTTCTAGTTTATTAAATATTATATGTGGTGCGGATTATGTTTTGGAAATTTTTTTTATGTGCACATGGTTTAAAAATGGATTTTTGACATGTGGAGTATCTTTATTTAGTTGTGTAATATTTTATTTTAACCATGAAAGTGGTGCACATTCTTATTTGGTGTGTTGCGAGTGCATGTATACTTATAAAGAGGGGTTTTGTACAGGTTTTGGGTGTGTAATGTCATGCGTTTCAATTTCGAATTTCTTCATAAATTTTAAAGTGGTTTATTAAATAGGAAAGATGATACGAATTTTGTTTTGAAAGTATGTCGAATTGGATTTTGCATTGTTTGTTCATTTGGATTGATCAATGTTAGTGGTTATGGGTTTTTAGTTGTTTTGTGTTTTTCACAGTGCATTGGCGATGAAATTAGGTTGTGATAGTCAGCTTGCACGTGTTTGTGTGCCTGGTCGAGGTGTATGGCATCATCGTTCTTGGACTGTGAGTCGAGGTAGGTTCCCCACTGCACTAGAATTTAATTTTAGAATTTATTAATTACATGATATATCATTAATTTTCAGTAAATGAGAAATAGTATTAGATAAATATTTTGGGAATAATTACTTGATGTAAATACATCTCTTTATTTTATACATGACACTTGAAATATTTTCGTGGGGAAATGATGCACAATAGTGAATTAATGCCCATTTTTCCATTGAAAATAATTCTCATAATTTCAAGGGTTGTTTTGGTTTATGCATAAATGATTTCTTCGGATGTGCGGGCCAGTGTTTTGGTTCTCTTATGAAATGATGTTATTCTTTAAAGTTGGTTAAGATCTGTTTGGTACTTTAATAAAATATATTATTTTGAAAACCATGTTTAGAGTAACTTAGGGGTGACCATATTGTTCATGTTAATTTTGTGTGAGTAATGTGTGATGTTTTTGCATCGTAATTGGATACATTATTGACTTTATTGGCTACCACCCCACCCTTATTACACATGTTGAAATGGGAACCTTGCATAGTAGGTGAATCTTCTGAGAACGACTGCAACACTAGTTTAGATTACACAATGGATAGTGGTCCTTACCAAAGTGGTGTTTTTTTATTATTTATATCGGTTTGTTCCCCTTGACCATGCCAGGTAGGTCGACAGTTAGGCGTTAAGGCGTTATTACGTCATTGAGTAGGGAATGCCTTCAGGAGTAGTCGCATAAATAGTACGTTCTAGATTTTTTACGAGATCCTAGGTTCAACCCATGTTTTCATTAGTGTATATTTTTATGTGGTAGACGATTGAGAGTTCTCGTTTGGTTTCGGGCCCATGTGTTCCATGTTTCCTATTTCCATTAGTATGTAATGTTTGTTATTTGTGGTTTTCCATTTGGCTAATAAAAAAAATTGGGTTTATAAATTGTTCACGAAGATGTTTCCAAAAATTAATTCACCTTCTCCTTTCAAACACTAAACATTTTATTCAATATAAAAGGTAAATGGATGGTTACATGTTTTATAAATTAATGTGTGTCTGGAAATCCATATTTTATATAATTTAGTTGAATCCTGGAATTAGTAAATTCTTTATTTAAAGATAGTTCTTTGGGAATAGATTATTGGGGAAACCTAATAGGTTTTAATACTCATGCCTATAGTGTTATCATGTATTTTGTTTCTGTTTCAGGTTCTACTCGAGCTTGCTCGTCATGGGTGAGATTTAGTTGTGGATTATTAAGCGAATCTAAAATTCAGAAGTAGTTTTGGTCATGGTCAGGTTAGTTTGTTGTTTTTGGTTGTTTTTCCCTTTTTGTTTCCTTTATTTGTTTTGCATTGTTTTATTTTTTACCTACATTATATATTTTTATTGGTAGAAATCATTCCCCTTTTGTTCATTGATGATTCCATGGATCTTGTTTCCAGCTCGGGAGGATTAAGAATGAATCTCAGGCCTTACCACATATCGGCTCATGTGACTGGTTCATGGTCGACATGGGTTGGTTCGTGAAAAAATTGTATCATAGGTCGGCTCTTGAGTAGACCATGTTTTTCAGAGTGCCCATTATTATATAAGGTAGTCATGGTAAAAGAATTAGAATTAACAATACTTGAGGTATACAGATGATAAGGATTCCATGAACCCTTTCTCATTCTGAAACACTGGATACCATTAGATATATTATCATGTCAGTGTCCATTTATTTTTGAGAACTATTTTATCTTGGGAAATGAAAAGGGAGCTGGGGAAGTGGCTCTGTGATCTCTCAGGGTCTGGAATGCCATGTAGAGTAGGGGATATTACCCCAGAGTAATACTTGTGATGGTGGAGTGATTGGCGTATGGACGCCAACTATATGTCCAAGTCACCCATCGACACCAGTTTCCCCTAGTGAATCATTTGGGACTTCCTTATTTTTTAAAAAAAATTAATTTTTTTGTAAATTATTAAAATATTAATTTAGAAAACTAATTTCATGTGTTTATCTAGATCCATTTTTAATTGTTATTTAGTGTACGCCCCCACAACTGTTTGATTGATACCCAAGGTGGAGCTTCGGGTGGTTCATCCTTAGTACATCCTCCAGTTGATAAGCCAATGGACTATGTCCTTCAGTCTTAGATGTTAATCCCTACCCTCTTTTATGGGCATGCAGATACTCTTTAGGTGGATGAGTGGTTGTGGGAGATTGAGAGGAACTTATGTTCTCTCACGCCACCTATGTCATTGAAGGTGAAGTTGGCATCCTTTATGCTTGAAGGTAAATCCTAGGACTTTTGGAAGTCTATGTCTCGAAGAAATTCTCAAGAAGACCTCACTAGGGAGTTCTCCAAGTAATCATCTATACAAAACAATTTCTTTGAGGTAATAATGGTGATGAAGAAGAAGGAGTTATGCAGTCATCATCAAGGAGTTGGATCGATGTTGGAATTAATTCATTATTTCCTAGACATGGATTTTTATGAATAGGTGTATGTTATAAATGATCCCTAGAACGATCTGAATTTTGTGCTTGGATTTTGTCATGAGATTTAGTTGAAGGTGTAAGAGTTCAACGATATCACCTTCCATGAAGTGGTGAGACAAGCTATCCTCACCGAAGCTGAGTTAACTGGAGGACTTGAGGTGGCGAATCCTCATCCAACCTTGGGAAGAAGCTTATAAGACAGTGATAAAAATAATGGGAAGTGGCCTGATGGTGGTGTAACTGGTAGAGGAATCAAGAGTCATTCAAACCATCAATTATCTTCTTCACATCGCAATGCAGTGATATGTCACTAGTGTGGAAAACTGGGACAAAAGTGACCTATACACCTGAGTGATCCGAAACGCTACCATGCCAATGGACGTCTGGGTAACATACATCGATTCTTCTGAGGTGGTTCTAAGAAGCGCGCTAAAGCAAGATCTGGATCATTGAAGGTCACCTCATCCCGTCAATAGGAGCAGGGTGATTTCGGGGATCGGTTTGGGGATTTTCTTTTTGTAGCAATGTGTGGTTTTTCTTTTCCTTCAATTGTAAGAGTATTAATTGCTGAACCACTTTGATACATTAATTTTATTGGATGTGGATTCGATGAAATTAAAGTTCTTGTGTTATGTTTAGGAATTTTTGAAGCCTGACTGTGTGGTAGGAGATGCTTCAATCAACAGAGATCCATCCATAGGTCCCGGAGTGAAGCTGGAATGTAGTCTGGAGAACCTCAATGGTGAAGAAGGGCCTTGGTTTAATCCCGGTATATAGTGTGGAATGGTTTATGTTCTTCTGAGGGTGAGACATTGTTGATAATACAGTTACAGTAGTGTTGATGCTCTATTGGTTTGGTCCATCCCTCACTTACCCTTATGATGGGGTTTCTGGTCCACGTGGAAAGCTTTCCAGATCAGTGAATCTTGTCAGTCCTTATGGTGGGGGACCCATAATGAGTCTCATTGAATTCAGTTTGGCTTTATTCCTATGTTGGGGAGTCTGTCCTGGCCTCCTTGTGTCAGTATCAGAGTTTGGTTTTGGGTTTCGTTTTGGTGTTGTTTAAAGTGTTCTTTCTTTGAGGATAAGTTGCATTTCATGGGAGTTCGGTGTTCATTTGGATTGATCAATTGGATGTGTTTATAATTTGGGGGGTGAGTGACACTTAAGGTGTGTCCTCATTGGGTCATGATCTTATCATGGATTTTTGAGGGGAAACCATTATGGTGTGGAGAATAATCACACCCCGACCAGTCTATTATTTTTATTATTTTTATTTTAATGGGTTATAAAAAAAGTTCTAGGGTCGGGTGGAAACTCAAACAATATTATTGAGTTTGGTCCAAAAAATGTGAGTTTTAGAGTTCACGTCGCTACGTGCCCAGGTGGTGCGTGTTTTGGAAACATCGCTTGGATTCGGCCTTGAAATGGCACAGACCGCCTGTCTTCGGAAAAATAAAATGATAAACATTTATAAATCCTTGTGTTGTTTTAATTTTTTTCTTTTGTTGTTATTGACTTTTTTATTATTTTTTATGAGACCTAAGTATTCTTTTTATTTATATTTTTATTTTTATAACTATTAATGTTCATATTAGTATTATTATTAATATGGATTTATTGTTATTATTATTATTAGTAATATAGAAATTAATTAATTAATATTAGTATTAATAATAAAAAGATCCAGTAATTTCTTAAAAAGTATTAAAGAGGTATTGTGGTTAAAATTATTATTGTTATTATTTTTTATCATTTATTATTATTAGTATTATGAAAGTCGATTTTATTATTATTTGGTGTAATAAATTATTATTCTATTTAATGTTATTATTATTATTATTACAAATTTAAATTTAAATTAAAATAATAAGAATAATTATTATTATTATTAGGTTTTGGTTTTTTATTTCTATTTTATTTACATATTTATATACCCATTTTTTATTTATTTATCTCTTTTGTTCGAGGGTTTTATTTTTCTTTTTTTTATCACAGTTGTCTCCCCCTTCATTCTCCTGTAGCACCGCCAACCCTCCGTCCTTCTTTATATTGGAGCATGAGTAGGACACCCCCCTTACCTGCTTAAACTCTATCCTGATTCTGCCTCCATGTTCGGTGCCCCCCTGCTGGCCAGGACCCCTCGTTATATGCCAGGTCTTGCTCTCAGATGTCGCAAACCCCAAGCCTCCCTCAGCCCTGCCCTGCACCAATCGGCCTCTCGCACCCCTTTCATTTCCCTTCGGCCTCACACCATCAATATGGATCGGCTCATCCAAGTCCACATGCTCCAGCCGTCCCGCATGAGAAGGCCTCTGATCCATCTGCTATATTTCCTATCTATCCTTCCTCTGCCTGTAGCACCCCCAAGATGTGCTCAAACTCCTCCTCCTCGAACTTGCAACACCTGTCTATTTTCTTCTTTCTTCTGTAGCAGGGCTGCCCCCCTCGTCCTGCCTCCCTCCGACCCACCACCAGTCTGCGCGATCCCCTTTTGGTCAGCACAAACCCTTCCAGCGTGGCCCGCTTCAGTTCGGCGGAAACCCTAAGAGTCCCCTTCTAGTTGGTGATCATCCCTCTCGGTGCCTCCATGCGGCACATGACCCCCTGCCAGTGGTCCTCCCTAGCAGACACCCTCCATGTCTAGTCGCACGCCACTTATCATGGAGAGGTTTCCCCTACTAGTGAGTCATCTACATCATTTCATTGGATTTCTTCCATGATAAGGATTTACTTCTGGTTTATCTCTATTTGGGTTAGTTTTGGTGTCTTGGGTTTAGATTGGTATGTTTCAGCATTTAGTTGTGGTGCGAATGAGATCTCACATTGGTCTCATGCGTGCATTTTCATTCTGCCTTGGAGTTGATGTGGGTTTCCCCTTGCACAAATCCTCTTGATTTATGAATCAAATATTTCCTATATTTTTCATTATTATTGATAACTATGTGGTTCCTTGCGATGTTATTTAATTTTTTTTATAATCATTTAGCTAGTTTGTTAAATATAATATGTGGTGCTGATTATGTTTTGGAAATATTTTTGAGGTGCACTTGGTTTTAAAATGGATTTTTGATATGTGGGGTATTTTTATTAAATTGTTTAATTTTTTAATTTAACTATCCAAGTGTTGTGCATTATAATTTGGTGTGTTTTTAGTACGCATTTAATTATTAATATTGGTTTTGAATAGGTTTTGGGTGCGTAATATCGTGGGTTTCTCTGTGTATTTTCTTCAAAAATATTATAGTGGTTTATTAAATTTTAAAGTTGATGAGAATTATGTTTTGAAAGTATAATGAGGTGGTTTTTACATTTTTTTCATTTTAATTGTTCATGTCAGTGATTATAGGTTTTCAGTTGTTTTGCTTTTGTCGTAGTGCATTGGAGTTATAATTCATAAATTCTGGGATCGTCATCTTGTACACGTTGCTGCGCCCGTTTGAGGTGTGTTTCGTCATTGTGCTTAGACTGTGAGTTAAGGTAGGTCCCCCACTGAACATGCCTATAAATATATAAATCATTAATTACCTGACATTTCATTAATTTTCAGTAAATAAGAAATAGTATTAGATAACTATTTTTAGAATAATTACTCGATGTTAAAAGGGTAGTTTATTTTATACACGACACTTGAATTATTTTCTTGGTGAATTTACGCACAATAGTGAAGAATTTCCCATTTCTCCTTTGAATATAATTCATGGAATTTCATGTGTAGTTCTTGATTAATGATAATTTTTTTCTTCTGATGCGTGAGCAAGTGTTTTGGTTCTCTCGAAAAATGAGGTTTTTCATTAAAGTTTGTTAAGGCCTGTTTGGCACATTAATGAAATAAATTATCTTGAATGCCCACTTTGGAGTGACTCATGGGTGACAATGTTGTGCACGTTGATTTTGGGAGAGTTGTGTGTGAGGTTTGTGCATCGTGATTGGTTATATGATTGAATTTTTTGACTCACCCACACCACATTTTATTACACGTGTTGACATGGAAATCTGGCATATTAAGTGAATCATCTGAGAACGACAGCTGCACTAGTTTTGATTACGCAATATTTTAGTGGCCCATAGTAGAGAGGGGTTTTGTTATTATTTTATCTATGGTATTGGGCCCCTAGACCAAGCCAGGAGGGGCAACAGTCATTCGTTAGGGCATTATCACATCATTGAGTAGGGCATGCTTTCATGAAGGGTCACATTTATAGTACGTTCTGGATTGTTCACAAGCTCCTAGGTTCGACCCATGTGTTCATTACTACTTATTGGTATATGGGGGATTATTGAGAGGGCTAGTTCAGTTGCTGGCCCCTGAGTTCTACTATTTCAATTGGCCTTTGTGTGTGTTGTGTGCTATGTGTGGTTTTCCATTTGGCTTATAAAAAAAATTTGGTTTTTCAAATTATCGTAAAGTTGTTTCCAAAATGGAATGCACTATCTCCATTAAAACAAAAAAATTCTTCTTAAATTTAAAAGGGAAATGGACTGTTACTTGTTTTAGAAATGAAATTGGGCGTGGAAACTGATATTATATGTAATTTAGTACAATCTTGGAATTAGAAAATTCTTTATTTAAAGTTAGAGATTTGGGAATTTATTATTGGGAGCACCTACTATGTTTTAAAAATCACGCCTATTTTTTTTTCTATTTTTAGTTTCTCCTGCAGGTTCGAATCGAGCTTTCTCTTCATGGGAAAGAGTTTCTTATTGATTGGTGAGTGACTCTCGGGGTCACGAGGAGTTTTGGTTGTGGTCAGGTTAGTTTGTTTTTTCAGTTGCTCTTTCTTCTTCATGTATTTTATTTGTTTTTTGTTGTTCTATTTTAATTCTACTATATTAGTAATTTTTAATGGAAACAATCATTCCCCTTTTTTCTATACTAATGCCCTGGTGCTTGTCGCCTTCCCGGGAGGATCGAGAATGCCTCCTGGGCCATTCCATAGACTGGCTCAGGAGACCGGTTCAGGGATGACCCAGGTTGGTTCATGACATAATAATGGTCTCTTACTATAACACTAATATCATAAGTATTAGTCTGTTATTAATACTATATCATGGTTTATGATATGTGGCTTTTGATATCATCTATAAGGTCCCTATCATATATTATTATATAATTGATACCACCATTATGATAAAAGGAATTAATTTTAATGTTTCCTAATAATGAATATAAATTCAATCTAAAACTATTAATGCCCATATTATATACTTCAATATGAAAAAAATTATTTTTTACAACGATTCATATTGGAGGATATCATGTGACAGATTATGTAATGGAATTTCATAATATTATATCATATTTTATTACATATAAAAAATTTCAAATTAAATATAATTTTTTTATAATATCCAATATTCAATTTGGGAGATATCAATTCATTGTTAATTTTATAAATTATTTTATGTTCTAAAACCCATAGAAATTCATAGATATAATTAAATGATTTTGTAGAATTAAATAACTCATAATCTATTAGTGTTAGGATTTAAAAATAACTGAAAAAATCAATATTATTATGAAACTAAAACCATGGGTGAAGTGAAATTGAAATAATTGGTATTAAATAGACAAAAAAATGTTGATCCTCTTGTCATAAACAAAAAATTTGATCATGATCCATGAGAAGTATACAAATGGTCCTTCTACTGTGTATCTATATGATGAAGAATCCCCAAAATCCTGAAAATTATCTTTATGAATAATATGAACTTGTATATATAAGTGCATAATGAGGTATGATATAGATTTATGAGAATCAAGAGTATGTCACACAACATTTCAATGGATTTGACCAGTTTAGTTAGAGCTCATGGATTCTCCACAAACCATAATTCATTTATTCTAATGTTTTGGAATATCGATGTAATGAAATGGTTAATGATAATTTAAAACAAATCAATACTATATTAATGAATTTAACATTTAAATTCATTCTAGATTCTTCAATACCTGTAATAATATGAAACGTTTCTAACCAATGATAACCATGTGTTAAATATTTCAAAATCCAAACACATAGAATTGGATTATCATTCATCAATTGTAAACTACCTATTAATTATATATTATGATTAATATTGATAAATCCCTTTTAATATATCCATAGAGTACAATAACATGGGTTACAATAGGTCAACAAAATATCACCATATTTTTCTGTATGCTATTCCAAAGTAAGGCATAAAATATTCCTTGTCTATATAAATATTATACAGTATGACATATCTAATATTTTAATATATAATATATTACAGTAGACCATATATTTTAAATTTGATATAGGGAATATCTCTATCTAAAATACCTCCTCACCAAAATGAATCTTGGTATGAAATCCAACAATAATCAACTCTATAAAACACAATTATATAACATATTCATCATCTCCACATCCATCGCTGTAACCAATAAATGGATTGTAATCTATAAATAACCCAAACCATTTCTTATGATTACTTATGTAAGCAAGAGTATAAAAACCTAGTACGGACCAAAAAAATTAAAGACACTAAAATGAAGCTAATGTTCAATTATATATGATATACATTAGTCAAAAATACCATAAGGATTAGACATTCAATTATGAAATTAATATCTAAGTGTTGAGTCAATATGTTTTTTATGAATTTTCCATTTTTCTATGTTTGGAAAATCACAAACACCTTATCTGAAGGCAAATTTAATTTTCCCAAAGATTCATCTTGATAATAAAATTTTCCTTCTCTAAGGAAAATTTTCCTTTCCATGTTTTTATTTGTTCTATATTATAGTCTAATTCATTTTATGTCAAAGTATAAAATTCAGTTTCATATCTCAAACCTAATAATCTTAAATACATAGATATATGGAATTTTATACAGAATATGAATTCAGGTTCTGATCTTTCTGAGATCAGACACTGAATTAACTGAATTCAAGATCCAATCTTTCTGGGATCAGACTCCAAATTCTCGAAATTTAGGTTCCAAAAATTCTGAGTTCAGACTCCAAATTCTCAGAATTTTGGTTCCGAATAATCTGAGTTTAGACTTAGATTTCTTATGAATTCATATTCCAAATTTCCTTGAAATTCAGACTTTGGAATTCTGTAAAATTCATCTTCTGAATTCATTTTATGACAGAGTCTTAATACATATGTATTATAGACATCGAATGGTTTTTTGGTTAGACATGGAACTTTTATTTTTTCTTACACTCCAATGAATGAATTTGGTTAAGAAACCATATTTTATCTTACTCTTGTTTTTGATATATAAATTTGTCTTGCATTCTATTACTAACCAACCGTTGTTTGAGTGACACATGTACTGGTCCCCCTGAAATTCATGCAAAAATATGACCATTGAATGTGGGTGTCGACCGTTGAATATGTGCCTATAAATAGGAGCTCATTTAAATGAGCTCAAAAAAAGTTGATCAATATTGAGATTACATGCTACTGAAGTGATTTCTAGAGAGTGATACTTTATTGCTTTCTGTGTACTAAACTTCTTGTTTGGAACTGCTTCAGGAGACTTCGAATGTTGTTGATTATGTTCGAGGGGTTATGGGGATAAGAAGACAGAGGTGTCGACTGCCTTGAAGCTTGAGGGCTTGCTGGGATAACAAGACATACTCTGATCTTCCTATCCAGGGCTTACCCTAATGTGGCTATGAAAGACTTTCTTGAATGTATAAATCAAGGGACCTTTATCAATGGTTGTTGGTTACCCTTCTCTTTCGGTTAAAAGTTTTACTACTTGTCACATGTAGTGTTTCATGTTATCCGCTGCATTTTGGTTTTTGAGGAAAGTATAATTATATTATACTTTAATATACTTGTACTCTGATTAATAAGATTAAATATGCTTAATATAGAATCATTATCTTTTTAATCTCTTTTTAAGATTCATTTTTGGAACCACATTTCTGGAATGAAGTAGGTTTGTAGAACTAATTGGTTTTGTGAATTTACCTTGTTTAACTTTGTTAGACATTGCCTTGTTTAAAATTTGCTAAGATATTTTTTAAAGTATACAATTCACTCCCCTCATGTATATTGAGCAACTACAACATTATTTTGATACTACAATTAGTATCATTTTGATCATACAGTTTGTATCATAGGAGGTATCTGACATTATTATGTTAACATATAACTTTTATTGCTCATGTTTTTCACTGTTATATATTTTCCTTGCTTAGGATATTTTTATCATTGTTTACAAACTTTTTTTACTAACATGACTGTGTGGAATTATTTAATATAAGATGGTGGGAATTAATGTTGGTTCCATTGAAAATCATAATCCTAATAGACCACCTATTTTTGATGGGAATGATTACGAATATTGGAGAGATTGTATGAATCCTTTTGTTATTAACCCTAGAGTGGAAAACATTGTTTTTCTTACTAGAGATTATAATATTCATGATAAAGAACTTAGAATTTTTACATATCATGAGAAGTCACAATATTAACTAAACTATAAGGTATGCAATACATTGTTGTGTTCTATGAACAGTAATATATATAGCCATATATATTCTTATGAAGCAACAAATTTTATTTGGAAGAAGCTTAATGATTCACATTTTGTTACTTCAAATATTATTGAAACTATAGGAGCTATGCTTAGTGATGAGTATCATAGATATTTATTTCCTTATATAGAACCAGTTTTTAAGGTACAATAGAGATTTATGACTATTGTCAATAGCTTAAAATCCATGGGTGAAAAGGGTTTGAATGAAGAGGCACATATAGACATAATTACAGACATCATACCTAATGAGTAGAAATCCAAGAGAATAGTTATAGATGAGAATAGAGAGGACTCACAGATTACTCTTGAAGAACTTTTTGGAACACTTCTTCAATTTGAGACTAGAATGATGAGAGATGATGAAAATGTATAGAAGAAAAATGGGAATGGAAATGATTCCTTTACTACTACTTAAAATCATATTAAAGCCAATACTCTTGAGATAATTACAAGATATAAATATAATAAGGCTTTGATTCAATATAAAACTAGTGAAAGTGAACATTCTGAGAATGAATTATCCAATCTTGCTCGGAGGATGAACAAGATAGTTAAGAAGAAAGACATTCAGTATAGAGAAAAGAAGAAAGAAATAAAGGATAAGAAAGACTCTTATGCCACTTGTTATGAATGAAATAGAGAGGGATATATAAGGCCTGATTGTCCTATGTTTAGGAGAAAAGATAGAAAGGAAAAGCATTCTGAGAGAAATAAGAAGAAGTACTAAAAATATAAATCTATGAATGTATTGAAGGATACTGACAGTTGGAGTGTCAGTGGTGGAGGCTCTTCTGATGAGTCCTCATATTACAATTCTTTTGGACAATAGAATCTTGGTTTTCTTGCGAGACTACCTATTGAAAATCAATTTTTATTGGAAAAGGTACACAATGATGAATCCCTAACAAATATATCATTGAATTCTAATTATAGTGATAGTACATACTATGAATCCTCGGATGAATAGTCTATATCTGATGATGATAATACATTACCTACATATGAATATGTTTCTTGATTTTCTATGCTCCTAGAGAATGAAAATTCTAATGTCCAAAAAAAATCATAACAAAGAAAATTCTAGAATTTATATTCATACTAAGGAAATATCATATCTTTCTAACTATCATAATAAGAAAACCCTTGATTTTGATATTTTATCAAAAAACCTTGACGAAGATAATTCTAATAAGGATAAACTTTTTAAGGATCTAGAAAAATTAATTTCATTGAAAAATGTTTTCAAGCCTAACACTAGTGCTAAAAGTGATGTTTTATAAGATAGAAACATAGTTATTAAACTAAAGTTAGAAGTATTTTCCAAGAAGAAGTTATTGTTTAATTTTAAATTAGATAAGGAAAACTTTGATAAGATTTATCCTGAAATTCAACCTCTAAACAATAATTCTAGATTTTGTTATACTAGTTCAAAACTGATTTTTAGTAACAATTATTTTATTCCTCAAAGTGCTATTTTCTGGACTAAGTGTCAGTGTGGTGCATTGGGCCAAAAATTGTTCCTTAAAACAAATCTTTAGGTTTTCATAAAGCGTATTTTTAAAAGAATATTTTGATACCTAATATTTTACTTTTTGATGATTCTCAAACCAAGAATGTTTGGGTTTCAAAAGTCTAACTCTCTTATTTTTAGAAATATCGAGATATTACCAACAGAAATATGTGGTATATGGATAGAGGATGATTCCGACATATGACTTATCAGAAAAACATATTTTAAAAGATTATCAAGGCAAAAGTAGGATAAGTAACATTTGGAGATAATCCTACAGGGAAAATTATTGGTATGGGTGACATTGTTCTTCTTGGGAAAACATTGATTCTAAATGTGTTAATTGTTAAGGGTCTTAAGGACAACCTCGTTAGCATAAGTCAATTATGTTATGAAGGTTAAATTTATAATTCTAGGAATGACATGTACTTAGTACACAATTCCAAGGAAGAGTTTATACTTAATGATAATAGGGAAGAGAATTTTTATATGTTAAACTTAGAAGACCTTAGAAGCCTGGAACAACCTTTCCTTAGAGTAATGGAAGATCATTCTTGGTTGTGTCATAGAAGGTTATGACACTGAATTCTTAGGATCCTTTGAAAACTCTCTAAAAATAGACAAGTTAACGATCAACCAGAGCTTATATTTTATTCTTCAAAGGTTGGTGATCCATGTAAATATGGAAAGAAACAGAAATCATGTTTTAAATCAGTTGGTGAAGTCTCAACCATTGATGAATTACATTTTGTTCATATGGATATTTTTGGTCTAACAAAAACTTGAAGGATTAGAGGAAAATATTATTTATCTGTATTAGTTGATTATTACACTAGATTTAAATGGGTCTATTTTCTAGCAAAGAAATCTAAAAATTTTTCTTAATTTAAAAGTTTTATAGCCCATGTTAAATATGAGAAAAACATTCCTTTTATAACTATTCATAGTGATCATGGAGGAGAATTTCAAAATTCTGATTTTGAATATTTTTGTAGTATAAAAGGAATTACTCATAACTTCTCAGAACCCATAACACCTCAACAAAATTGTGTTTTTGAAGGAAGAAAAATAATTCTTCAGGAGATAACAAGAAATATGTTGAGTGAATATTCGGTAGTGAAATTTTTTTGGGCTGAACCTGTAAGTACTATTTTTTATACTATAAATCAGGTTTTGATCAGATCTTTTCATAATAAAACTCAATATGAGTTATGGAATGGTAGAAAACATAGACTTTCCTACATTAAGGATTATGGTTACAAGGTATTAATTCTTAATACTGAAGATAATCTATACAAATTCACACCAAAATCTGATGAAGGAATATTCATTGGCTACTCCACAACTTCTATTTCTTATAGAGTTTTCAATAAAAACACTTGTGTTGTTAAAGAAATAGTACATGTCAAATTTGATGAAACTTTTCCTTTTAATTTTAAACAACCTCAACATATGTCTTCTGATGTGTTTTTAAAAAATAATTAGCAAACTTTTTAGAAGATCATTATGATAAGGAAATTGTTCAAAGAAATAATTCTGAGACATTTACATGAGAATACTTTCTACTCTATGTTGATGAATAGGTTTTACAAAACCAAAATCAGTTGTTTCTAAAGAATCATGATAGTGATTGTATCATTGGTGATGTAAATCAACCTTTAGGGACTAGAAGTTCCATAAGAAATGAAGTAGAACATCTAGCATTCCATTCTCAGTTATAACCAAAAAAGCACTAATGAAGCATTAGATGATAATGATTGGATAAAACCTATAAAAGATGAGATAAATGAATTCAAAATGAATAATGTCTGGAATTTTTTTGATAGACCTAAGGAATATTCTGTTATTAGAGTAAAATGGGACTATGAAATAAATTTGATGATAAAGGAATCATTGTAAGAAATAAAGATATATTTGTTGCTAAAGGCTATAATCAACAAGAAGGAATAGACTATGATGAAACGTATACTCCAGCAGCTAGACATGAATCTAATTGTATTCTACATGCCTTTAATGCATTCTTCAATTTCAAACATTTTCAAATGGATGTGAAATGTGCTTTCCATAATGGTTATGTTCAAGACAGAGTTTTTATTGAACACCCTCCTGGTTTTAAAGATTCAAAACATCCTGAACATGTTATTATGATTACCAAATATTTTTATAGACTTAAAAAAGACCCTAGATCTTGGTATGATAGGCTTACATGATTTTTGCATCAAAATAATTATGTTATGGGAAATGTTGATCCAACCATTTTTATAAATAAAGATACGAAAGATGTTTTGATTTCCCAAATTTATGTTGATGACAATATATATAGTTCAACTCAGTAATCTTTTACTGATTCCTTTGTGGATCTAATGAAATCATAATTTGAGATGAGTATGATGAGTGAGTTAACATTTTTCATTGGTTTCCAAATTACTCATAAACCAGAAGGAAAATATATATCCCATAATATTTATATTAGATATCTTCTTAAAAATTATGGATATGATAACACTAAGAGTATAAGTACTCTCATTGGTACCTCTAATTTACTTAATCTTGATGAAGATGGAAACCAGTAGATCAAACATATTTTAGGGGTATGATATGAAGTATCCTTTACTTCATAGCATGTCAACGAGACTTAATGTTTTCAGTATTTTTATGTTCATGATAGAAATACAATCCTATGGAATATTATTCAAAGGCAGTGAAAAAAATTCACTACCGAAAGGGAACCATGGATCTAGGACTCTTTTATACATCTGGAAATGATTTTTTTAAAAGCTTTTCGGATGCTGACTTTGGTTGATGTAGAATGGAAAGAAAATTTACATCTGAAACATGTCATTTCATATTAGATTCATTAGTTTCTTGGTAATGTAAAAAAAACACTCAGAAGTACATTCCACTGATGAAGCTGAATATGCAGCAGGTGGATGTTGTTGTTCTCATGTGTTGTGGATGCAACACAGACTCACAGACTATAGTATGAGTTTTAGCAAAACAAAATATTTGTATGATAATAATAGTGAAATTTCCTTATGTAAAATCCATTCACATCAGTCTCATGAAAAACAAATATATATTAGGCATCACTTTCTTAGGGATCACACAAAAAAATGAGATATCATTTTTCAATTTATCAGAACACAATATCAACATAATGATAGTTTCAAAAAATCATTACCCTCTGATTGATTTGAATACATTAAACAGATGTTAGGAATGATAACCATATGGTAATCGTTCATATTAACTTTTTGTTGAAACCTATATCCTTATAGTAACAAACTACTTTTCATAGGGGGAGTATATTTTCTTGTTTTTTAGTTTATAAATTTTTGTAATAAACATTTTCTAAATTTTCGTAATGGCGATTTTCAAATTTTTTGTAATGAATATTTTCTAAATTTTTTAAATGAGAATTATCTAAACTTTCTTAATGAAATTTTTCTTTATTTTTTCATTATAAAATTTTTGTAGTTATATTTTTCATCAAGTTTTTTTTCCTTTAAAAGATTTCATAATTAAAATTGTTGGAATATAATGTTGGTCAAAAAGAATTTTCTTCAATATGAATAATCTTCATAGAAATCCAAATGGTATGTTTCCTTTATTAAATTTTTGTAATCATATTTTACTTGTGGGTATTTTCTTATGTTTTTGAATTTTCTTATACATTTTTTTCGTATTCGTTTTTTCCCTTAAATCCGAATGTTTTTGTTATGAAAAACAAAAGATTAGATTCTATCAAATTTTTTCCAAGATATCATTTCAACCATCAAATCTGATCAGAAGGTTTCCCAACCACTGGATTGAGTATAGAAGTTGAACTGTCACCTCCATCGCCTATATAATGGATCGTTGATTGTTGTCCCACATTGAAACTCGAGCTTGTGCATGCTGAAGATCTATCCTCTTAAATAAGCTCATTCCAAACTTCTCAGATCTTTCTGACATCCAAATGTCTACTGAAGTCTCCTCTCAGAAATATATGTCAACTGTAAAACCAATCTTAGAATGGAAGATATACATAGATAAATTTTAGTTGTTCAGATTTTTTTTTCAATATATGATTCTATTTTCTCGAATAATATAAAGCTGAATAGATGGGAATGTTTTTTCCATTCAAAACCAAAATCTCAGGATATGATTTATCCAGAATTGTTAATAGAATTATATGAGTCAACAAATTTCATCAAGGAAGAGGGAAAATACATGTTTTTTTCCAAGATATATGGGAATATCTTTTCTCTTTCTTACACAAAGGCTTCAAGCATGGTTGGAATCCCTTATGAAGAAGAAGCAACGTTCTGCTCACATAAGCTACCTGATATTCTACGAAGTTTCATTAAGGAAAAATCAATGTGTTGTCTTGGACTTTCAAAGGTAAAGACTATGAAGATTCTTCACCTCTATACAAATTATTCAATTCTTGAATTGTGGATTCAAGGATTCATCATAAAATGAATAAGTGACAAGAATACAATGAAAAAAATTGATATGTATATTTATTATTTCTTGGTAATCCTAAGGAAGATAAACTTGGTTAAGCATATCTTGGTTATGATTGGCATCATAAAAAATTGAAATATGAAGTTTCAGATTTTTATGTATCCATCCATTCTATTAAATATGATTGTTTGGTGGCTCGAATCCTTAAAATCCTATGAAAATATATGTCGAGGTATTAAAAAGTCATTTAGTTGAGTTATGACACTCTGAGAGGGATGAAATTTGTATTTTCTAAAGAATATAAAGATTTTTATGATTTTCCTGAGGAAGAGGCTGAAGCCTTATCGGAGAAACATGAAGTTGATGAGACTTCCAAAGAGGGTGCAATGAAGAGGAAAGTGATGGAAATGGATGTAAAGGAAAAAACCCCAATGGATAAGGAAATCCAATCCACACCCCCAAAACCAAAGAAGAAAAAAAGCCTATTCTGATGAGGCTGTGACTAAGTGGAGGGAAGACAAAAAAATTGAAAGAAGGGGAGCCTACGTTTGGGTTGGACCCTACTGAAGCAAAATCATTGAGGGAGAAGATAGCTGAAGAGCTTGACAAGAAGGAGAAATAAATGAAGAAAAAGAAGAAGTTGTTTGAGGCTGAAATAGTTCAATCTCTTCTGATGGTTACTAAGAATGATTTAGAAAATATTATAGTACCCGAATACTTCTTGTTAGAATCATTTCGAGAGACTCCAGGTAAGATTTTTGTGACTTTGTAAAAATGTCAAGAAGATGTATATGGAGAAAAAGAAGTACAAGAAGAAGAAGAAGATGGTAGTGGGGATACAGAGGATCTGATAAAGCAAGATGATGATTTTCATGAGGAGAGACCATATGATAATTTAGCCATCTGAACCTCTCAAGCTGATTTATCAATGATTTCTACACCAGGTAAGGATAAAGATAAAGCTAAAGTTGATGTTGAAAAACCATCTGAAGAGGAAAGCATAAATTAATATTTGATTAACCTAGTGGTTGTTGAGGTAGGATCTGAAAAGGAAGATGTAGAAGAAGATAAAATTGTTCAGTTATCTGATAGTGAACATGTATCTCCTGATTAAGTGGAATCCATTCTGATGGTTGATAAGGGAAAATATGTAGTTGTTGTTACACCTACCAAGGCCATTGTAAAAATGAATGATGTCGGTGGTTCTTCAAAGAGGAAAGCTGCTGAGTTAGAAAAATAAACGTCAACAAGAAAAATATATGATTCAGGATTGTCCTCCCTTGGATATGATTTTGATGTCCAGTCTTTGATGAAGCTTTTAGGAACTATACAAATATTTCCCAGTATGGACTCAAGATGTCAGATTCTTCAACACCCCTTAAATAAAAAATTAGATTCAATATCCCTGATGATGGATAAGTGTGTCAAACATGAGGCTGATTTCAAGACCTTTTTCATAAACTAGGAATCCCAAGAAAGATCATGCGAGAAAATTACCAGAAGGTCAAAGAAAACTATATAAGACATGAGAGTTCATGATGAATTCCATGAAAGGGTCAAGGATGCATTTGACACCAAATATGTGAAGATCAAGGATCTCACAAATAGTTTTGAGAAAAGATGTCTTTGGAACAGAATTCCTAAATGAAAGAAGTAAAATATCTGAATGGGAAGTTGTATTCTGTTTCATAGAGTTGGAAAAGAGAATGGGATTTAAGGATTGAGATAGAATAAAATCTTGTCAAGAAGGAATAATCTTTAAAGCCTCACACTGATATTCTTAATACTGAGGAAGAGAAGAGCAAATCATTAAAGAAGAAAATATAAGGCCATTATTTGCTTCTTAAACGAGTAGAAAAAGATAACAAGGAGCTCATGATGGTCAAAACCATAGAAAAGATGTTGATGTCGAAGGAGAAAGAAGGATAATCTTGATCAATTCTGATCTTTTATTGTATTCCATCATTATATAAATTATTCCTATCCTAATGAATTGTTGGTTTGCTATTCATATATTTTTGGTTGTCCTATACTAATATTTTAGGTATCATATTTACTTTCACATTCCTTGTACTCCTTTTTGAAAATCACAATGTGGGAGAAAGAAAAAAACAATACTATGTAAAGAAGAAATTTCCCTAAGAAAAGGGTAGTTCATTTTAGGGGGAGTACATATCCAAGAATATTTTTGTATATAATAAAATACTAAGTCTCAATACGAAAGTCAAGCATATGATCCTAAGTGATTCCAAATACTAAAGTGGAGGTAGTAGCATTCATCATTTCCCCAGTGATAAGGGAGATAAGTTTTACTTTCAAAGACTAGGAAAATATTTTCTATGTCCTTATATTCTTTTTCGTATGGTTGATTGTCCTTTCCAAAAAGGGGGAGATTGTTGAGTCAATAATTCTTTCTTATGAATTTTCCAATCCTTCATGTTTTGAAAATAACAAACACCTTATATTAAGGAATATTTTATTTTCCCTATGTTTCATCTTGATAAAGAAAAGTTTCCTTCCCCATGGAAAATTTTCCTTAACATGTTTTTCTTTGTTCTATATTTTAGTCTAACTAATAATACGTCTATGTATAAAATTCTGTATCATATATAAAACCTAGGAATTTTAAATAATTAAATACAGAGCAATCTATTTTCATAATTTGAATTCAGGATCCGATCTTTCTGAGTTCAGGCTCTGAATTCTCTGAATTTAGGATCTGAACATTCTGAGTTCAAACTCCAAATTCTCTGAATTTAGGTTCCGAAAATTCTGGGATCAGACACTGAATTCATTGAATTCAGGTTCCAAACATTCCGAGTTTAGACTCTGAATTCTAATGATTTTATATTCTGAATTTCCTTGAAATTCAGACTAGAGAATTCTATAGATTTTAGGTTTCGAATTCTTTTAAAGACACAATCCGAATACCCATGTATTATAGACACTGAATGGTTTTTTGGTTAGAATATGGTCTTTTATTTTTCCTTACACACCGAAATATGAATGTGGTTAAGAAATAATATTTTTTCATACTCATTTTTGGTTATAAAATGATGTCGTTCATTTAGTTATTAACGAACCATTGTTTTAGTGACACATGTACAAGTCCCTCCAATAATCAATGAAAAATATAACCGTTGGAGGAGGGTGCTGACTGTTAAAGGTGTTCCAATAAATAAGAGATCATTTGAACGTGCTCCCAAAAAGATTATCAATATAGATATTTCATGTTGTTGAAGTGATTTCTAGAGAGAGAGACCTTATTACATTGTGCATACTGAACATCTTGTCCAAAATTTATGTTTGCAACTTTGAATGTTGTTGAGTACGTTCGAGGGCTTCCAGGGATAGGAAGACAGAGGTGCCGACTACCTTGAAGTTTGAGGGCTTCCAGGGATAGTAGTACAGACTATGATCATTATATTGAGGGCTTACCCAAGTGTGGGTAAGACATACTTTATTGAATGTATAAATCAAGGGACCTTTATCCAAGGTTTTTGGATACCCTTCTCTATGGTTTAAAAGATTTAATACTTGTTACATGAAGTGTTTCATGTTTTCCACTGCATTTTGGTTGTTGAGGAAAGTATAAATATCTTATTCTTTCATATACTTTTACTCTTCTTAATATGACTATATATTAATTATGGTAGAATCATTATCTTGGTAAATGATTCTTATGTTTCATTTACAAAACCAAATTTCTGGAATCCTTCATGTTTTTAGATCTAAAAGGTTATGTGAATTTACCTTGTTTAAATTTGTGAATCATTACCATATTTAAATTTTCCAAAGAAATTTTATAAAGTATACAATCCACCACTATCCCTTATATATTTAGAATCTACATAATTATATTGATACAACAATCAGTATCATTTCGATCCTACACTAAGATCATAACCCATCAGGAATTTGAATCTCTAAATCTATAACATGCATTGTAATAACCAAAATACCCAAACTTCCCAACATCCAAAACAAACACATGACCCTCTAAAACTATATCATAGACCCACAGATTATTATGGGAAATTTTTATCGATCATGGGTGTACTAAATATAATGGATAAGACTCACCTTATTGATGGAAATATATCTCACGTGTTGGGTAATGACTCCATTGGGATGACTATCTTTATAAATCATATAGGAGACCCTTTTTTTCTTACGATCATGTGGTTAATAATATCATTCATAAAATAAGGGACCTATTCCACAAATCCATTTTGGTAGGGATATGTTACCAAATAAATTATATAGGCTATATTATCCATGTTATTAATATTTTTCCATAGGGAATCAACCCTCTGTAAACTACGAAAACTTCACTCAAGCCCTAATGTAATCACTATGGAGTTAAAATACTCAAACATAAAAAAACTTGTATGATCTCTTTGGTAATGAAGAGAACCAACCTTTCATGGGAAAATTTGGAAAACATTCAGAATACACTCTTTTTTTGATTCTCACTCTTGCGTAATAAGATATAAAATTCATTAAAGAGGTTAAAGTATATGACATGTACGTTATTAGGCTAACATGTGATCCCAAAAAAATATGGTAATTTATACATGGAAGAAATTTATTTTTTGACTCTTATGGAGTGACCTTATGATACATGTCATTTGGAAATCAATATAGTTAGGAGTGTACCACTGAATCCTAGTTTATGTTGATATTAAACGAAAACATGTTCCTTGTCAAACATGTTGTGTGTTCCTAGGAAAAAATGATAATATACTTATATAATTATTGGGTTCTGTTATTTATAAGTGTTTAAAATTATTTAGTGGATACACATCATGAGATATTTTTCATCTAAAAAAACTATTTTTCTATTGTTGTAGGAAACAATGATTTTTTATGGTTACATATTGTTTGATTGTGTACTAATTCTAGTGGACATCTTGTTTTTAGTTGAAACTTCCATGGTGGATGTTGATATTAGTTATTTTCAAATAACTATAGCCTCATCTATTCAACTCATAATATTTCTATTGATCCTAGAAATGGTTCCACCTCCCTTCTCTAATCGCACTCATCCCAGTGGTCACACTATGCATGTTATTAGGATTAACCACTATCTATAATCATCCATGCCAACTCTTGTCATGAACTATGAACTGATTCCTCATTAACAATTTTACTACCATGACATTTTTTACATCATCTGATTTTGTATATTCATTTTCCCCATTAACAATAATGAAATTGGTATGAGAGATGGAGAGAGAAGGGGTGTCGATCCTTAGTGGCCAGAGCGGTCTGATACCCCTCATATAAACCTCGCATAGGCACTCTTAATTGTAATGTTGTGCATAAACATGTATGGGTCATTGGGGGGTTGTGGTTGGGGATTTTTTTGGACACAAATTTTTCCCTTGGGTAATGATTACCCAATTATTATTACACAAAATCAAAATAAATAAAAAAACATAACAGCAAATATTTTGTGCAGTTATAATGTAAATGATAATAGAAAAATTAGATTCAATGAATCCGAATTTCATAATAATGAATATTAAAATTGAGATATAAAATAAAAAAGAATAAAAAATTAATAAATACATTCCTTGATTCATATTCAAGAAAAAATCACTTATATGTCCTCGATGTAAGAATATGATATTGTCATCTCCCTGAAGAAAAATATAACAAATTCCGTTGTAGTTTTGGTTCTAAAATAGGATAAATGTAAAAAAGATAATTAAATGGTATTTTTTAATATGGACGGGTTTATAAAATATTTTTAATAATGTCCTAAAAATCATTGTTTTGTATGTGAACCATAAACATAAATTCATCCTATATAAGATAAAACAACTCATCTTGAGTTGAAATGTGGGGATGGATTTTATATTTCTATTTTTAAGAGATATTAATGATTCAAAATTGTTCATTATCTCAAAATATAATATTTTAATATTTTAAAATATTAAATACGTATTTATGACTATGAATTTGTAAAATTCATCCATCCATGTATCGAGTTTCACTATCTATAAAAAAGAATTTTAGAAGAGGTTTTTTTAATAATTCATAAATTTTAACTATCCTAATTTTATTCGAAGGGTTTTATCAATGAGTTATGTTTCAATATGTTAATGATTAATTAATTTTTATAAGGGGTCTTGTGGTACCCTTGTGAATAGGTAATTATAGTGGTTTCAAAAGAACCACTATAATGAATTTATTAGTATACCATATTTTATTGTTCTAACATGTAGAGTATGTTAGTACAAATATTTTTTCGACACAACATAGTGGTTCTTAACACTATGATAAATTATTTAGTTTCTGTTTTAAAAGGGAAAATAGATCATAGTGGTGGTTTTAATGTATTTTAGTATTGAATTTTAAATATATTTATGTTTATAACTATTTATAAACAATAAAAAATATAATAAGAAACCATTGGAATATAAAACATACAAATTAAAAAATAAAAAATAAAAATATTTCCAAAATAAATATAATTCATTACATTTATATGTCATGTGAAAAAATGATATGAAAATTAAAAACATTATATCATGAAATATTATAAATACAAACAATGTTTTGTTTGATATTGACTTTCTAAAGGCAGTATATATAAGTTATGATAAAAAATATACAATACATGAATAAGGGGATACAACACCATCTCTACCTCACTATGTTAGGGTATATTCCCCTATATGTTATCCCATTCTAATGTCCTTATTGACTAATAACCATTACTTTATTCAATGAATATATTAAATAGAACATATAATATAAATTATATTTAGTTACATATTATATGTACAAAATATATTTAAACCAATTATCATAATATTCTGAAAATAGTAAAATAAATCTTACTAATTCAATACCAATCCTATAAAAGATACAATATGTAGATGAGAAATACCACACATTACACAAAATAGAGTAGTAACTATACCCCCATCATTGCAATCTGCTAGTCGAGAGATATCCATTCCGACTCATTCATCGTTATAATATTCTAATGCATTGTAATTTTCATTTTTTGATTCAAATTTACTAGTACTAGTTACATTACTCAGACCTACATGATATGGAAACCCAGTAAATTAAAATGACCATCATCCAATGACTTATGAAGGGGATGATCCATTACCCAACTCATCCACACTACCCACATTATTCATACCAAAAAATGGGAAAAACATCATTATTGTGATTTACGTTGATTAAAAGTTATTTTTATTACAAGAATATTTTATATTTTTATATAAATATTATAATATATAAAAAATTATAATCTAGAAAAAATGATTTGAAATTTATATATTTTTTTACCCCTATGTTTGCAGTTGATCGATTTACATAATTTCCATTATATTTATTTTGAACATCAAACATCATATCATTTTGAAATACCTCATCATCTAATTTATTCACATATAGTATCAAAGGACACAATTAATAACTATAAATTTTTATGTGTTTCTGTTATAATAAGTGATTATTTAATAATTTTAAGTACATTATATTGTATAATCATCTCCATGAACAACTATTGGATCCATCATTGTGTGAGACAACATTATTTCCCATCGTTGATAGGTTTTTTAGAAGGTTCATAAAAAAAATTATATTAATACTAATCTATTTACATCTTATAAATCAATATCAATTAAAAATACAATGTAAAATAAATTATGTGAATAAAAATATTTCCTAAGAACAAATGAAATACATTAATATCATAGTGTCTAATCATATACAATATTTATATTTTACGGAGACAGAAGGTGGTGTTATTAAACTCACACCACATCTTATAATTAAAATCCATACAATTTTTCTCAAATGTTTCAACGTATATTGATTCGCATGAAATTCTTGTACCTCAATAAACAAATTCTTCTCTATATTATATTAGAAAAAAATAACTCGACTTATATTTGGTAGGAATAAAAAATAAAATAAATTACAAATAATTAATTTTTTATAGACTTACATGTTTATGAGAAATAAAATTCTTACAATTTGTAAAAATGTAACTCCATGACTTGTGATAGGAATGTATGTCATTTTATATGATAAATTCCACATGATAATTTATTATAGTGTCCAATATCATCTGTAGGAACTGAAACTTGTCAATTGAGGAAAATATATTAAAATATTTCGTCCATAAAAACATATGATGTATCCATGTACATTAATATAATATAATTTAATTATATAAATATGTTTAATAAATATATTGTAAAATCAGTATATAGATATAAAAATTAGTTTGAAAAACTAAAAATTATATACCAATTACATTAAACCTAAAATAACATCATGCTCAAAACTATAAGAAAATATTCTTAATTAGTGATCTTCCCTTAAATAATTAATCTGATCCTTCCAAAATAAATAATGTCAAATTCAATGTAATTGAATTTTGAATTTTACATGACAAATATGAGATCATATTAGATGGAATCATATATAAGACATGGATCACACCAAGTGTAATATGTGTACCTGATGAATGTGGGGGAATATGAAATTTTTCAGATAACATAGGATTTATTAAATACCTTCCCATATCTTTAAATTGACTAATTTTCAGTATCCCTATATCCAAAAATAAAATAAAAAATAATTGAACAAGACATATGAAAACAACAATGAAAATGTTTTTAATTTTTTTTAATATATTAACTAAATTCATATATTATAAATAAAAATTATAATTATTTTAATAGAGTACATAGAATGAAAAACATATTTATCATTGAAATTATGATTTTCATCCACCACTAATGATATGATTTCAACATACTCCCCATTCTTTGAAATAACAACAATCCTAACATCATCATATATAGATAGGTTAATATCAAACTATTTATGGGGTTCACTGTAATAAAAAAATTCTTCTACTCACTCCCATATCCTATAAATGAAACATGGCTTGACATGTAATACAATTCTCCTGCATTCATTGACATTTTCATCCATATAATCAAAAAAATTAACTATTGAATACAAAATTTATTGATAAATTTATTTATTATCATTGGAATCAACCTACTAAGATATGTTGACATAAGTAAATTATAATTAATATTTGTAATGAACTTATAAATTTCTACCCATTTTCATTTGAATAACTCTACTAAAAACTATTCAGGGTAATTTAATTTAGTATTTTCAATAATATTTATAAAGTCTACCAACATTGAATATTTTATGAATATTTAAATATTTTTTTCATTCAAACCATTCTCAATAAAATTTTAACAAATAAAAATCCATTTATATTATAGGAATCATAACCACTGTAATACCTCAACCATCCTCTAGTGAAATATTGCAAATCATTTTGAATGATAGAATTATTGTCAAAATTTACGATCTACACTTACAAATATAATATATTGTTTTCCACATAGTATAAATATATCAATATATTTTTGTTATGAATGTAAATATGATCTTAAAAAACATTAAATCCAATCAATAATGTTATTTTTTAAATAATTTTGTGATATTGTTTCTCATTTCATACATGATTCTTATGTTATATATTTAGTTGTTCATTTAATAGTATAATTATATGTTCAAAATTATAAATTTTAACTAAAAAATATACATTTTAAAAAAACAGTTTTCAGTTAATGAAATAGATGATATTATCTTATAATTTGATTAAAATATAAGAAATTATACTAATATACAATAGAAATTAAATTGATTTGTGTTATTGTTAAAACATCTATATTGACTGAATCATTACAGAATATTTTTCTAATTTATACAAAACATTTATGGCACTCATCTAATATGAAAAATATAATTATATAGCCTTATGATTGATATTTTTTCAAAAAAATAATTCAATTGACCTAGATTCTAAATTATATAATTGAAAATATCAAATTAATCCATATATTTAATTAGTTTTAAAATGTTAATGTTGTAATGATAATATTTTTTATGGAGATATATCACTATAGGATACATTAATTGATAACATATGGTCCCTCCATCATTAAAATAGATGGTCAAATACAAGATAAATGCAACAGTATAGTGAATAATAAATGGAGAAATATCATATTTAGATTAATAAATTTAATTAGAAATAATTTATGAATATTTTCTATATTGATAGGGTGTAATATTTTCTCAAATATAAGTTAGAAGTATGTGTGAAGATCAATTAATAATATCATTATATTATAAAGAAATAATTTATTCAATCCCATTGGTAATGTTTTCGCAAAAATAAGTTATAAGAATGTGTGAAGGTCAATTAATAATATCGTTATTTTATTAAGAAATATATTAATCAATTCCTATGGTAATATTTTATCAAATATTAGTTAAAATAATGTTTTACGGTCAATTAATAATATCATTATTTTATAATATTCATTATAATGATAGTTCCAAAAAAAATTATGAGCTCTCGGATTCATTAATATTTTATTTAATGGATTATAAAAAATATATACATATAAATACAAATTTTTTTGACTTAAATGGATATAAGAGTCTTAAGATTTTTTAGAAGAAAAGAAAACAATATTTATAACGAAATTGAGTCTATAAGTGTATGTGATGATCTATATTCAAATATTACTTATTAGAGTGATGATACCTAAAAGTAGTTACTTTTTTGTTATTTTACCTTCGTATTATTCATGATTAATGAATGAAGTGGATAATACATATCAAGACCTATTTTATAAAATATGATGAATCTAAGGAATATATTTGCTAAGAAATATAAGGATGATATTTCTAAGGAAACAAGGTGTCATTTTAAATCTTAATCCCAAATTTAATGTCAACCAATGATTAGTTTCATTATTTAATGGTTATAATTTGGTCCTTAAAATTATTTTTGAAATTAAAATTCATAATAATATACCTTCATATTTTATCAATATTAATGAATAATTTAGATAAAAATCGTGACTTAGTGAAATAACATAAAAGACAATTTCATATTGGAACATATTGTACATAAAATTGACAGTTTCATTCTAACTATATTATTATAAAAATTACACCATTTAAAAATAAATTCTAGTCATAAGGACACTATAGAGAAAATTTTGTGAATATTTATCAATAATTTAGAAATCAAAATTACATTATTTTCAATGAACCAAAATCTAGTCCACATCAATGATTTTGTTAGATATGGGTTCTAAAATTATAATTTAATAATATTACCAAACCTAGGATAATTTTATTATAGGGTAACATCATGTTACATAAATTGTGTTTTTTTACCATTTTTCTAATTTATTTTATTTTTATAAGATCCTTTTATGTTATTTTTATGGTTGTACAACAGTTTAATGAACAGCTACATATGGTGTACCAAACTTTCACGTCGTGTACATGGTCTTGTTTCATGTCGTGTCCTCAGTGACCATGTCGTGAAGGGGGGGTCATGTTGTGAGTTAGTACACATCCTGAATAATGGTTAGACTTCTTTATGGTAAAAATATCTATTTTTAATTTATGGTGATGTGTTTTTTAGTGTAACTTATCTACCATTTCCTTCAAGTCATGACCAAGTGGTACACATCATTACTCGGCCTACGCCATGTTTACAGTCACAAGTTTGTGAGTTTCCATGGTTCTTATCTCTCCAAATATCGGGGTTTTCAACCTCAGACCCTCCATAGCTATTTTTCAAAGGCGTCTCACCTTATGGATCTATCCGATCAACTCCAGTTCATTTTTTGAAATATGTTACGTCTCTACAAGTATGTGTTATCTTTGATTCTTATTTAGTATTGATTGAGATAGCACCCTAGCCTTGCGTTATTGGATCCACTGATCCATGTTTGATGTTTCTTGTTTTCTTAATCTAGAATTGTTTTGAGATTTCATTATGTACGCCATTTTCTTTTGTTGGATGGGTTGTGGTAGGCATCCCTCTTCAAGTATTTTGGTTTTCCTATCTTCCTCAATCCTTTTGTGTTTATATTTGAAAAAAATCTATTTACGGATTAGATAATAGGGTCTCTATTGGTGCTGTTGTGTTTCATTCATAGTCTTGGATTCTCCTCTTGCCTTGTGAGACATGAACGTTAAGGTAAGTGGTTCTATATCTAATATTTGTTATTGAAATTTCTTGTTTTAATTTAAAAATTTCTTTATATATTGATTTTTTAAATTGGGATGACTGTTTGTGTGTGTTGAAAAAGAATTTTGAAAGGAAAATGGGTTTTGACTGGATTTTGATAAATTTATTATGAAATGGATTTCAATGGTTTTCAATGAATTGAAATGGGTTTTTGAAAAAAATAACATGGGTTAACCTAGTTACATAGGTGGAAGGAAAATCATGAGGCCATCATCCCATTTTATTATTAAAATAAAGGATTTTATTGGGGTTTTTTATGTTTCCAAATCCCTTTATTTTAGAATAATTAAATTGAAATTTAGGGGGGATTATATGTGGGGTTTTCCTCAACTTCCAAGCCCCATTGTTCTAGGATTAGTTTTGTGCACTAGATTCTTATGGTGTTTTGAAATAGATATTCCTGTTTTTGTTTAGAAAAGTGGAAAATGGAATGTTTACCATGTTTTCTATAAATATTCCTTACTTTTTTTTCATTCCTTACATTAAATTTTAAATAATACAATTATAATTATTATACAAATAATTTATATTAGAAACGTGCATGGGATCCTACTGAGCATGTTAGATCAAACCCTGAACACTGCATTTGTTGTGATTTGACAATTTCTTGGCATATAACAAAACGAAAGGAAAGTCACCGAAGTGAGGCTATGATGTTAATATCAACGAGGATTGGTAGTTGGTGGTGACATGGGTGGAGTTCATCCATTCCATCATTATATTAACTATTTGGTATTGAATCCATTTATTTTGACTAGTCTTTTAATGTTCTTAAATACTATTTCAGTTATTCTGTTTCTGCTGCATTCCTTACAGTTATGGAATATATTTTTTTAGTCATCCAATTTTCATTTCATGGTCCATATATGTATGTCATGAGGTTGTTCATGTTGGGAGAAATCGTTATTTTTGTCATTTGATGTGCATGTGTTTGTTTCCAACCCATGGGGATCTAGAACACCCATCAAATGTGTGAATGAATGGGTTGAGTGCCAGGATTGGGAGAAACCTATGTCGGTTCGTTAATGTTTGGTGTCCTAGGAGGTCTATATGAAATAATATTTTCATGGGATGTTTATCAGACATGATATAGGATTTTTGGGACTTGAGAGGTGTGTTTCAATGTGTGTCTGGCCAACTTATGTTGTAAAGAGACTCAATATACCATGGGATTCCAAGATGCGTGTCTCTAGAGTTGGATTTTATTTTATAAATCCCAGTTTTTTCCTCATGGGTTTTTTAGTACGAACATATATTTTTTCGGTGTATAATCATTCTTATGTATCAGTGTGCAACAGTACGCCTCTGATATGTCTTTAACAGGTTCCTTAGGAAGTTGTACCTGATGCACCTCAATGAAATACACTTATGGATTCTAATACCATTAAAAATACCATACAAGAAGTCCATGATGTCGATCAAGATGTGCCACGAGTTCATAACATAGTGGCTGAGGTACAACTAGAAGTTGTAGGGGAAAGAGATCGATTGTGGGAGTTCTTGCATGAGAAAAACCATCATTTAAAACAATGAATGTACCTCAAGGGGCGGAGGATGGGATGAATAAGATCGATCAAATCTTCTACTTCTTGGGGAAACATGATAATATTAGGGTGAAGTGTGTGGTTATCATTCTTGAGGGTTCCATCAAGCAATAGTGGGACTCTATTATCCCATAATTCATACATGTGGTTTTGGATCTGAAGGGTTTCAAAAACATATTCATTTAACAGTTTTTTATAGAGTTTCAAATGTCCAAAAAAATATATGGAGTTCTTATCATTATAGTAAGTATAGTGTCCGGTGTTGGAATACACCAACTGTTTTTCTGAACATATTCATTTTTTCTCTATATGTGGTAAACATTGACTAATTGAAGGTGCAGAAGTACCAACAGTGTTTATGAACAAACTGTAGATCACATGTGTTAATGTTCAATATTTATACCTATACGAAGAAAATGGAAAAATAAATGATGAAAGAGATAGAATTAGTGGTCAAGGTCAGATATTCCACCACTTCTCTTCTATCTAGTGATATCTATAGTGGCATACATGGGACAAAGAGGAACTCAAAGGACTGTCACATGAGTGGTGGAGGTGGATCTCAGCAACGAACATTCCCCACACTATTTTTGTAGGTTAATGTGTTCCTCTGACTTGCTAATAGTGTGTAAATGGGGTCACACCAGACGTTATTGTCCTATACCCATGAATACATGTAATAGTTGTGGATGAGTTTTTCGAATACAATGTTTCTATCAGGATATGAATACGCCTCGTTATGGTTAGGGGTTGTCAGCTCCGAATAGTACTGTAGTGAAGTAAAAAGCATCAAAGACTGTAGGGATCCAACCACAGGCCTCAAGAGTGAGGTATTTACATAGAGTATACGAGCATCCAATGGAAGTAGATGCAGGTCCGACAATAGTGAGAGATATGTTTATTATTATAGCTTCAATAGCTACTACTTTTTTTGAGATAATTTCCTCCCACTCATTTATATCTACATGATTTGGTGATAATCTATAACATACAAAAGAACATATGACTTTTACAATGGAGTTTGTAACACCTCTTGGTATGAGGAAAGAGTAAAGGTTTCAATTTCCTTGTTCAATCAAAATTGCTGAAATAAAGTTTTTCTGGGATTTTCACATCCTTGATCTAGATCTGTTTGGCATCCTCATCGGTATGGATTGTCTTGTTTCACATCGAGTAGAGTATGATTATTATCACAGGTGGGTTTTGTTTCATTATTACAATGGTTGTTCTAATGTTTTTCAAGGAGAGTGGGACATAATGTACGGGTGTGAAAGACTGTCCCACCCAGACCTCAAGGGTTTGATGGTTTCTGTTGTGTTTTCACCCGATAACGTTCCTTCTATAGAGTATCGCCATATTGTGGTCGAAAAATTTCCTGAAATTTTACTACTGGAATTTTTTGTTCTTCCTCTAGAGATAGAGAGAGAGGTAGAGTTCACAATTGAACTGGTTCCATGTATACAACCAAAATCGATGCCTTCTTATTACATGGAACAGATGGATTTGGAATAATTAAAAATTCTGTTGAACAACCTGTTATAAAATGGATTTTTCACCCTATTGGTTTTCCATGGGAATCCCTTGTGCTCTCTACCATAAAATAGTATAGTTGACTATGGTTATGTGTGGACTATCGGATTTTAAACTAGGTAACAGTTAATAAAAAATATACTTTTCCTCATGTGGTTTCTTTATTTATCAATTGAAGGGTGAAAAGTGGTTTTCAAATATTGACATTTGATACAATTATTAGCATCTCAAATATTGGTAGACTAATTTACCTACGAATAGCCTTCTAGAGTAGGTATAGAAATTATAAATATCTTGTGTTGCCTTTTGGTATGAATAACACCCTTGCATTTATTATGGACATGATGAATTGGATATTACACCAATATCTTGTCACATTTGTGGTAGTGTTTGTGGATGATATTATGGCTTATTAAAATTATGAACATCAGATTGAGAAACATTTATGTTTGGTTCTAGATATTATAAGAAATATCCATCTATAGAGAACACTTTCAAAATGTAATTCTAGTATTTTAGAAGTGAATGTTTTGTGAGACAGATCATTTGAGCATGACTTATCAGTTGATCTAAAGAATTTAAAATATCTTTTTTCCTAGAGGGAACCACAAAATGTGTTTTATATATAAAGAATTCTTGGTTTTTCTTGTTATAATTGATGGTTCATCATGTATTTCTATATATAGGTGTCACCGTTGATTGCACTTACCATGATTGAAGTGAAATTATCCTGGGATGAAATGTTTCAGTCATCCTTTGCAGAACTAAAATGACTTCTGATATCCACACCTATTCTGATCTTACATGATCTCCTTGTAGGGTACATAGTGTTCTGTGATGCATCAGTTGATGGTTTTTGATGAATTACTATGTATATGGATTGTTTTCTAGCTTATGGAACTCTTCAGGTCTGACTACATGAGATGAACAACCCCACTAATGATTTAGAGATTTTGAAAATGATACAAGATCTTCAATGTTGGCAACACTATCTCTTTATGGTAAGTTCATGGTTTTCTATGATCATAAAAATCTGAGATATATCTTTTCTCAGAAGGACGTGAATTTTAGATAGGGGTGGTTAGAATAATATATTCAGACATTTGAATTTATTATCCCTTACATGATAGGGAAAGGAAATGATTTTTTGCAGATGCCTTAAATAGGATGGTATAATCACATGCTATTTTGGAATCGATGGTATAGTGGAATCTTATGGGGTTTTTTCTCAGTTACACATGGATGCATAATAGGATGTCTCAGGTGTTGTTTTGACTAATGTTCAGTTGTTATCATCTGTCCTAAAGACTATCTTGCAAAGTCATCTACAAGATGATGAGTTTCAGCACATTTAGAAAAAACATTATGGTGAGGGGACCATTTTCAGTTAGTCTCTTTATTTATATCCCATAAATATCATTGGGAATCATGTTCTCATTCCAAAATCTGTGATAATTTTTGTCTGGTTTGATTATCATTACTCTTCATGGGACTTTCATCCATGCTCTACGAAGATGTATTCTGACATGAGAAGGTGGTTATAGTGGCCATGTATAAAGCATGACATTGCAAATTCTGTGTCCCATGGTTACACCTACCAATGAATAAGGGAAATAAACTTGAGGCCCTTTGGATTATTTCAACCTCTCGTAGTGTCAGATTAGATGTGGGATGAGGTTCCCATTGATTTTATTTGTTTGGATACCATGGACACCCTAAAGGGAAAATTCTATCTGGATGGTTTTTGATTAGTTGATGATGTCTTCTGACTTCATTTCGATCAAATACACCACAAAATTTGAAGATATGGGTAATCTGTATGTGCAGGAGATCATGTGAATACATAGGATTACCTCTATAATTGTTTTAGATTGAATATTAGGTCTAACTCAAGGTTATTGGGGAGTCTTCATGAGGCAATGAGGGTTAATATCATGTTAAGAACAACTTAACATCCATAGAAAGATGGCCAGAAAGGCCGTATAATTCAGATCCTAGAGTACATTATTTATGCTTGTGTCTTGGATTTTGGTTGATTGTGGGATATAAATCTTAGATTGGTTGAGTTTTTTTACAACAACAATTATCGTTCATAGGTTCGAATGGATCCTTTTGAGGCATTATATGGTCTTCGGTGTAGATAAAATCATTGTTGGGTAGAGGTGGGTGTAGTATCATTGGATGGACCAAGTATGGTTTAAGAGATGTCTTTAATAATTCTTGAGGTCCAATGACATCTAGTTACAACCCAGAGTCGATATAAATCGTATGCAGATCAACAATGTAATCATTTAGTGCTTTCCATGGGTGATTGGGTTTTCTTGAATGGTTCTCCTCATTTGGGTCTTTGTCATTATAGAAAATAGGGAAAGCTGACTCATAGATATATTGGACTATTTGAGATCACTGAACGGCTTGGGATGTTTTCTTAACGATTAGCATTTTGACTCATTTGATATGAATTAATGATGGTTTCACATATCATAGCTCAGGACATATTACCATAACCCCACCCTTGTTCTATGTTGGAAGGAAATCGAGGTGGACTAAGATTCTTTTATTATGGGGAAAAAAGTGGAAATCGTTTACTATTAAGAGAAAGTGTTTCATGGGGTGTTGATTTTGTTAGTCATAGTTCTATAGGAACAAGGACCAGGTTCTCATGAGACATGGGAATTTGAGTCCTTGATGAGGGGGAAATGGCCTCATCTATTTCCTAAGGATACATCCCATAACTTCTTAGTGACAAAAATTCTTTAGGGTGGAGAGTTTGTATCACCTAGATACCTTAATTTGGTTATTTTTCTCTTATTCCAGGTTTTTATGGTTATAAAAGCATTTATTAGAATTTTCCCGGTATACTATATACTGAAAAATATGTACAAATAGTGTACCTGAAGTACAAGTCATGTACTGTGTCTGGTTGCATGTCATGGCCTAGAAGACAATTTTGTGAAGGGGGAGGTCATGATGTGATCATGTACATGTCCTGAATGATGGGTACACATCATGTAGGTTGAAAATAAAGGTTTTTAATCCAAGGTGACATGTTTTATTTGTAACTTATCTAGCATGGAGTTGTTGTCATGACAATGGGGTAGACTTTGTGTCCCGTCCCACACCCAGTTCAATGTCTCATGTTTGGGAGTTTTTCTCGATCATTTTATATCCAATAATCATGTATCTCGACACTAGACCCTCCATGGGTATTTTTTCATAGGCATATTACCTTCCAGATCGATCTGATCAGCTCTATATCATCATTGTTCCTTGAAATTGATTGTGATAACACCTTAGCCTTCCATAATCAGATATTCTAATCCAAGTTGGATATTTCTTATCATATTATTCTATATTTGTTTTTAGCTTTTGTTCTAGAGGTTTTTTTCCTTTGTTGGTTTTTGTGTGTTGAGCGTCCTTCTTCCAGGTATGTGGTTTTCCTCTCTTCCACTAACATTTTGTTTTTATATTTCAATCAATAATGTAATGGATTGAATCCTAGGGTCTATGTGGGTGATAATGGGGTTTGTTCTTGGTTTTGTATTCTGTTGTGGGCATGTGTGGCATAAACATTGTGGTAGTTTGGTCCGTCTTTAGCCTATGATAATGAACATGCTTATTTGCTTTCATTTTTTTTTTCTAATTTGATTTTTTAAATTTTCATGATTGTTTGTGTGTGTTGAAAGAGAGTTTTGAATGAAAAATATGTTTTCCCTTGCTTTTTATAAGTTTATAGTAAAATTTTTTTGAATTTTTTTCAAAGAATTTAAATTATTTTGTTAAAAAGATCACATGGAATATCATGGGTACTAAGGTGGAAGGCTTAGCTTGAGGCCATCATCCATTGTTGTTATTATCAAAGGGGTTTTCCATTGGGATTTCCTATGTTTCCTAGGACCATTGTTCTAGGGGATTGATATTGAAATGGGGGGGGGGGAATACCCATAGGGGTTTCCTCTTCTTCCAATGCCTATTGTTCTAGGATCCATTTTGTGCACTTGATTATTACGGTAAGAGTAGTCTACTTCCTACACCTGTAGCATTCTGTGGTGATGTAATACTTATGATTCTATTTTGTATTAATTTTAATTATTATTTTCCCTTTACATGAATGTTTATGATTATCTAAATTTATATGGAAATTTAATTTGAACCTAATATAATTTCATTTGTTTAGAACTATGGAAATTGTAACGATTACCATGTTTTCTATACTGCTTCATTACTACATTTCATGCCATGTTTCAAATTTTAAATAAGAATAACATTTTTGTTATATAGAGACATCATATTTAACACCTAGGTAGGATCTTACTAAGTCTATTTTCTCACACTCTGTTCACTAATTCAGTGGTGTGTCGACCATTTCTTGTATTCTAATGGAGAGAAATACAATGTGTTGTAGTGAGGTGGAGAGGTTCATGTCAGTTGGAAGGGTAGCTGGGGATGATATGGTTGGAGTTCTTACATGACATCATTGGATTAGCTATTTTTTTTATTACCTTGCAGTTGGACTTTTCTTTTAGAGTATTTATCTATTGATTCAGTTTTTCTATTTCCACTATTTTCCTTAATGTTATAGAACATACATTTTTTAGTCTCTCATTGTTCCATTCTATCTCAATATATATTTTCCATGTGGTTGTTCATGATGGGATAAATCATTCCATTTTTTAGATTGATTACTAGGTGCTTGTCTCCACCTTCTTGGGATAAGGAATTCCATTTAGTTATGTGACATATCGGGTCCGGTTCTGGGATTGATGGAAACCCGGGTCGGTTTGTTTTTTACAGAATAAGTAATTTCTATTCAAGAAGGATATTTGGGTATCATATGTTTTATCAATTTGTGGATATTTATATTGGATTAAAATATAATTGTTATGCATGATTTAACTAGAATATGAATCTTATATATAATACCATAATTTATTTAATTTCAATTATATATGGGTTATTCTTCAACAAATTTCGTGATGTTTTATGTCTTTTATATTGTTTGTTTCTAAGATAAAGAGAATTATTCATTCATAATGATAGTCATTGGTGAATTTTATAAGATTTATTTGGATTTTTTATTAATTTAATTTTAGTTAAACATATATTTCCTTGAAATGGTTATTATTTTAAAAAATAGAGTTATTATTTACTCATTTTCTTAAGAGACTTCCTATGTATTACATTATTGTGAAAATAAAAATAAACATCATGTTTTATTTGTGTTAATATAAATATTTTATAATTTTTTCATGTATATATATGTTTTGAATCCTTTAGATCTCAATGAACTAATCATAACCCATATTAAATTTATATTATTTTAAGGAATCTTGAACTACTTTTAAAAAAAATTCAAGCTGCATATTTAATGTTTGTTTCATGTTACTTCAAAACCCAAAGTATTTTGAGTAAAGTGTTGGATGAATTCATGGACCAAAAACTTTATATATGGGACCATGGAATTTAGTAATTGATATTGCCTCATGTTTATGGGTTGACATTCAACAGAAATTCAATACCTTCATAATTATATAGCTCTTAATTACTTTAGTGTTTAATTTGATCATAGAGATTTTTTTCTTACAAAATAAATATGATTCCTATTTTAATAATTTTATTTAAATCTTCTTGTCATAAAATATATTTATGTATAGAAACATGTGGAATTAATCTACATGAACTTATAATTCTTGTGGTTATGGAAATGGAGAATTTCAATTGTATTGTTTTAGTGGATATCTGGAGTAAAAAGTTATTATTTTTAATGTCTTCAGAAGTTTTCTCTGGATATGCATTGTTCTTATGATATCTTATGTCATTGAAATTGTAAAGCCTAAGAACATGTAACCTTTAGAAATGGTTAATCATCCTCCTACTAAATTGGATTAAATATAGAATTTTATCGCTACTGGAACTATGATATCCATTAATAATATATTTCTATAGAGTATAATAATTTTAATCTACAAATCCAAAACATCATTACACATAGATCGATTATATTATTCTACTTGTAATTTTAATTTATTTTAATTTTTTTATGTATTAACATATAAGTATATTAATTTATATAGTATGTAATTTTTTTTGTGCTGATACATTCATAAGTAAAAATTCTAAGCTACCTACTACATAGAAAGGGATGACCTTTGATGTTTCTAAAAATAATAATTCACCCCTCCTCTTAAACATGACTAAATCTATCCTATCAATAATTTTATTGAAATATAGTCTCAAATATACTCCATAACATATTGATGATAGGTAAATATAGCAAGGACACAGAACCCAACAATCACCAACTGATAAGTTACACACCACTGTATGTACATTGAAACACTATTCATTTTGTCTGACCATATATACTGAAACTCATTTCTGGTAACATATCCTCATATAGTGGTATCTAAAGAGGAGCGAAATACCCTCAAAACCTCATCACGTAGCCCATATAAACCCATAGTCCACCCTTGGAAATGTTTTTTCACAACCCGCCTTCACCAAGACTTGGGAAGGACAACAGATTGCCATACCCTTCCTTCCTAAAGTTTAAAGAGAGATAATGACCCCCGAGACCCTCATTCAATATGTCTCTAAGTGGTGACTAGCACCAAGGATATAGGATCCAAAGAAATATGGATGACATTAATCTTATATTTAGTAGGATCGGGAGATAAGACATTAAATCCCTATCAAAACCGAAACTGGAAGTAAAAGTAAAACCAGAACACACCATTCCCATATGCATGTTCCAATACTAAGTGCTACAAAAATACAAGAAAACTCAAAATAATGTACCAAAATAAAAAAACAAGCAATGTCTATGGTCCCTGTGTCTGAACTATATGGGTCCACCATGGTCCTTGAAATCCTCCTGGAAACCAGAAAATACATTTATATTTGTAGTGTGGACATAAAATTATACTCAGTAGGGAATCCCAAAAGCTATCATGCACAAGTGGGGTGGCATTATAATACCCCTGATAAAAGGATATAACTAAAGCACATTTCAAGGGAACTATCATCCCAAAACTCCACAAGGCACACTCCCCAAAGAACGCAAGTCATTTAATGTAATAGTACAAGCACACTGAAGGTTGGGTAACCTGGAAAACTTTCCAACAAGTTATTGAAGACATCATACGCATCAGACCTCCCCCTCCATTCTCACCATAGTTCCACTGCTATATCATTCCCACACACAACTGGGATACAACAACTAAACATCACACCTGCATATGCCTGGGCCACAACAACCCCATGTAACCGTGCCGAAAAACACCTAGGATAGAACAACTATTGCCACACCTGATGACCCCAAGGCCAGAACAACTACTGTCACACATGAAGACACTTTGGCCTCATACCGAACGCACTTGGGAAATATCCTTCCCATACACACTTCAGAAAAAAACACAACTACCATGCCTAATGAATGACGGGAAATAATTATACTCATTCCATTAAAGCCTACTGAAGAGTCTTCGGCTACTCGGGAAATGGGTTTGAAAAGGAGCTAATAAATATCCACTCAAAGGATTGTTTTGAAAAAAAACCCTCCCCCATGAAATTGGGGTGTTCGGCACGAAGTTCTCTACTTGGGTGGGTGTGAATAAGAAAAATAAGAACTAAATTATACATATAGGTAAATAAGCTCTCATCCCAACCTATGGGTTCCAAAACCTGCCCATACACGAATACCATCATTACCATTCATTCATAAGATGCATGATAGACACAACCAAACACAACTCATTCCCAAAAATAATTCCCCAATAATCCCATCCTTGTTTTCATATTCACATGATTCTATTTAAAATAATTCTTCACTACTGGGCAATTAACATGCATAGCCATAAGGCAAGGAAGGGAAAACAAACAAGAAGCAATTTAAGAATTCACAACTAGTTCTCTTGTAATGTCTCCACAACTAAAAGGATCAGTTAGGTCCCTCTAAGTACAGGAACCAAACCAAGCCCCTCCATACATCACCACACGACCTTAGATCCACAAACCAACAACATCACCAAAACAGGGGATCCCATCCCCATCCCTGTCACCCCACAAGAAATGAAGGAGAAAAACCACAAAAATTACCATGATAGATAAATTTAGTTTATTGAATTAATCGCACCATTCATTGAGTTCCTTCTTTCTATTTTGTTAACCAGGGTGATCACACAAGGATTCATGTTCACTGGACATCCATTTAATCCACCATGTTTAAGTGATTAACCAATTTCTATGGTACATCCATTCAATTATCATAGAATGTAGGGGTCCATTAAATTCCAAGGAAAGACCACAAACAACCTTGATTTTCATTGGAAAGAAGCCTATACAATTCACAACATATAAGTAAGGGTATTGGTGAAAAACAGCATCATCAAACACACCCATTCGGTATTTAAAAGTTTCTTTATTATATTTATTAAGGTTTTGTTACATCCATCCCCTTAGAAACATTATCATACCCACCCTACATCATACACATTATAAAGATAACAAGGAAAAACCCAATCTGTATGATCAATGATCGATGTTTTTCTCCACGTTCCAAGAATTGAGGATGTGAGACTAGCAGAGGAGGAACTCTAGGGATTCCAAGTGTGAGAAGGAAAGGCTCTAGTACAGCCACACCACTATCATCGGGAAATGGGGCTTCAAAATCAAAATATAAAGGAAAAGATACAAACCCAGAAGAAGAAAAAAATTAATTAATAAATTCCCATGCCATAAAAAGGTGAGATCTCGGATATACGAGATATGAGTTTTGAGTGACATTTAAGGAGGATAGTGGTTTCAACATGATTTTGGATGGTTATTGATGATGTAATTAATTTTTATTTAATAATTCTCATCAGAAAGTTGATCATAACAGCTGTGTCTTGTAAGATTTACCTTAATTAGTGGAAAAAAAGTAACAGGGATGGAACAAGAATTTACGATAAAAGGTTATGACAACAAGGTAAAATCCAAACGTTTTGGTAAGTCAAGGGCCTCCCAAATCTTGGTGAATTTTAGATATCATTTATGTGATTTTAAATGGATTTTAAATGGTTAATAAAATGCTTTTATGTAAATAGATATATTTCTGTATTAGAACTGGAAAAAGAATCAAGGTTGGGAAAACATTTGGTGAGGCACTGTAAGTTGTTCCATGGTCATAGTTACATCATTCCGGTGTGTTACCATGATAGTGTGACCCTCATGGTTCCACCCCCATGGTGCCACTATCACAATTCCACTATAATCGGTTCCACCATTTCATTGTGTGACTGTGACTGTATGACCTCTATGATGCAACCATCATAGTGCCACAATTTCTGTGTGCGACTGTCACTAGTGTCACCATTTCGGTGGAACAGTTCAATGGAACTGTGTCTTTGGAAATATCACTAATAAGTTAATATCTGTGCTATTATATCAGATACCTCTCAAAAAATTCTCTCCCTCGAGAATCAAAACTAGACCTAAAGAAAAGAGAGGGGTCCAAACTACCCCCTCGAAAGATATCTCTCAGATAAAACCTCCCCGACATCTCGGAACAACTCTCCCTCAAGTAACCCCACAATCATGTAATGGTCATACCATCCAGACATATGGATTAAGGATTATCTTCTTCAATAACAAGATTCCATCTACATTGGGTGACACAGACGTGCCCACATAGGTTTAGCCGCATCCACATTATTGCGTCTTGATTAGGGATCATGTCCTCCCCTTCCCACAGTCAAGAATCTTCACACACATCCAGAGATTAAGGAAAAGAGTCCATTTCATAGTTAACAAGGTTAAACACTACATCTTAGGAAACTACAAAACAAAATAGAATAAAAATAAAAACATCTATGGGTACTGACCTCCCACCTGTGCCTCGCATTCACAGGTACTCTCATCAAACCCACCATGCCTCCTTATCACACAAACCAAGGGAATGGTTCGTCCATGAAGCACATTCTCTTCACAATCCCCCATCCTCACTGGTCATTCTATTAATGTATCATCATCCTCAAAATCTAATTTATCCCAGTCGTGGATGTGTGAATAATCGATTAGATACCAACAGATCTGAGAATCATGGAAGACATCATGCACCCTCTATAGAGGCGGTGGTAGCGCCATCTGATAATCCAATTCACTGAACAACCTCCACGCATGAAACGGTCTGACAAACCTACGATAAAGATTACACCCCATATCAAACCTCCATTTTTAATGCCGAAGGTGGAACTAGAAGAAAAAGTGGTCCCTGACCTCGAACTCGAAGGGTATCACTCTATGATCGAAAAATGACATCTGTCAGTCCAGGGTAGCCTTCATCTTCTCCCATATAAGTCGAACCTTCTCTGTCATGCTCTAAACTACCTCTGGTCCAATAACACATTCTTCCTCAACCTCTTTCCATAACTTGGGGGAGTGACACAACCTCTTATACAATTCTTCGAATGGAGACATTCCAATTGTAGATTGATAGATATTGTTGTAGGAAAACTCTACCAGAGGGAAGTTTGGTAACCATGATACTCCAATGACCAAAACACATGCTTGTATAATATACTCCATTATCTAGATGGTGCGTTCAATCATCCCATCTATTTGGGGTTGGAATGATGTGTTGAGGCATATCTGGGTGAAAAATTCATGTTGAAAACCCTTCCAGACCCATGAGGTAAACCATGGGTCATGATAGGAGACTATCAACCTTGGAACTCCATGAAACCACACCACTTCGTACACAAACCATTGTGTTAGAAAATCTACTACGCTCAACTCCTTGATTTTCAGGAATTGATCTGATTTCATCAGCCAGTATAACACTACCCTGATAACATCACATTCTCCATGAACCCTGGGAAGTCCTATGATGAAACCACTTGATATGTCATCCCACTTCCACATGGGGAAAGCTTAAGGTTGTAATAGACCTCGTGGGACATGGTGTTCATCCTTCACCTACTAATACATGAGGAATTTTGTAACAAACTCTATAACTTCCCACTTCATCTAGGGCTACCAAAATTTGACCCCTCAAGCCCCGGTATATCATAAATACTCCTGGGTGAACTGTTAGGGGTGAGTTGGGGAACCCAAATAAAACTATCGTGGGAATTTCTATTGAGAAGAACAACATTCCATGAAACATCATCAGATTATGCCCATCTTCCGACCATCCTCCTGCATCATCACCTTGAATTACATGATCATGCTTCTTTTCAGCCTCTATGAACCACCACTGAGACTTCTCCACCTACCGCAAAAGAGATAACTACACTGTTATATGAAATAGAAACACTATTATGTCCCCTACTCATGCATCCTGGTGTAGGGAAGCCGACTCCTCCCTCACCTTCTAATCCCCTACCCATCCTCAAACCACATCCTTCTATGAATTCCAGTATAAGTCATTGACCACCACATTACCCTTTCCAATGGTATAAAATTTTTTGAAGCCGTAGTCTGAAAGAAACTCCATCCAATTCTGCTACCACTACTTCAGGTCTCACTAAGAGTAGATATACCTTAAGATATTGTGATCTGTGAAGACCAAAATGCGCTCCCTGATGAGGTGGTGCTACAAAAACATTAGTACAAACATAAATTCTATAAGAACCATATTTTTGGTGAAATATTTATGCTGATGGGCATGTAACTTCTTAGACCCATCAGAGATCACCCCTATTTTTGGATCAGCTCACACCAAAAGCCTTGGCCTGAATCATAAACAGACACCTCAAATGTCACGCTATATTATAGAAGCCTCGATATTATAGAACTAACAAACGTACCCCTAAGATAACTGATGGTATCCTTACACTTGTCTCTATAAATGAAGGCCTGGTCCTTTCTGGTCAAAGATGTCAAGGGCGCTGCAATTGGAGAGAAGTCAGACATGAATATCCAGTAATAACATTCTATACCCAAGAAACTACAAACCTCTTTAAAGTTCATGTGGGATGACCCAGAAACAACCACCTCGATCATTGATGTGTCCAATACTATCCCATGTTAAGACACAACATTATCAAAGAAGTGAACTTCTCGTGTCTAGTAAAATCACTTTGACAACTTCCCATAGAGCTAGTGCTATCGGAGAACCTCCTAAACTGTGCTCATATTCTCATCATGATACTCCTATGATCAGGAGTTGATAAATATTTCATTAATAAACATGACTATGAACCGATCCATATATTCCTGGATATGGAGTTTATGAGCCCCAAGAACATGGATGACACATTCATAATGCCGAATGACATGACCAGGAACTCAAAGTTCCCATACCTGAACCTGAAGACTGTCTTCGAGATGTCGCCCTCCTTCACCCTCAACTGGTGATATCCTAGCCGCAGGTTGATCATAGAGATCCATTCATCCCCCTTCAACTAATCAAAAAGGTTGTCTATTCTGAGAAGAGGTTAACTATTATTAACTATTACCTAATTTATTCTTCATTTGTCTATTCAAAGCATGACACCACCATCTGCCTTCTTCGCAAACAAGAATCTAGCACCCCATAATGACGTTCTTGGTCGGATGAATACTTTCTTCATCTGATCATTAATCAGAATATGTAACTCCCGCAACTCAGAAGGTGCCATCTGATAGGGATCCCTCGATATCACATGAGCACCTGGTTGGAAGTCTATCCCGAACTCAACATCACGTTGAGGGGGTAGAGTCACCACCCATTTAGGGAAGACGTCCATGAATTCCTGGTCAATACCCAAAGAATCCATCATCTTTAAGTCAACTAACTCGACTAATAGACAAGAAAATATAGAAATACAGGGCTCTACTCACCAGCTTCCCATCTGGAAACCCTTTTAACTGAAGAAAGTCAGACACGACAATCCATGTCTAAAAACACAACCCTTCTCTAGTAGCTGTAAATAACGACACACAAATAGAACAACCAGTAAATGCCTAAAATGACATCATACGGATGCTTCTGCAGCAATAGAAGTTCCCCACCAGACTAATTTGGTCCGAACATCAGTCGACTTCCTCAGAAAACATGAGACAAGCTAGTTTGACATCCTATGGGATACTCAAAACTAGGTTACAGAAAGTCACTATGAATCTAGACCCACTGCATAGCCTAGACAGGGTGAAACAAAGGAGTTTGAAGCTCCTGAGTCAAACAAGGCACATGAAAGAGTACTAAAAAAGATGATCTTACCTCGGATGACTTGTATCCATGCTGGAACTACTGCCTCTGCAGTATGCAACTACCCATGCCCAACTTCATTTCCCCTCGGTTGTCGGCCACCTCCCTGACCACACCCTGTTCGAGGTCCCTGAGGATCACCATGAGGTTGGCCTCCACCTGTAACGTCTTCTCTCAAAGGAGAAAGATCTCACTATCCCTACTGATGATACTGAAAGGGCCTGGCTGGAAACTACAATTTTTAATATGGGCGCTGAACCATACCACCCCCAATGTACTGTACTAGCTCCCGCACTAATTCTGAAGGTTCCCACAGCATCCGTCGTTGAAGCATCTCGGTCCCGGGCCTGCAATGAAAGGGAATGTACCATGATATCAAATTTAGAACTGTTGGGGCCTATTCCCCATTGGCTGAAACCTGTATGGGCCTAACTCTGGACGCCATCTACTCATGGCCTTCCACATTGAGGAGCCCAACTAAATCCCTTCTTGGAGAAATCCTTCCAACATTTTCATCATCTCTAACACTTCATCCTTCTACTGGACCTCCATGTAGGTTGGTATGGTGAACCTAGTAACAACATACAGGTTAGAGTGCCTCCTCTAAATGTCTCTCCTGAGAATCCACATCCAAAAAGAGGTCTAGGGTAAAAGTAAGGAGATCATTGAACTTGATCCCCATCTCCATCACTCACATAATTGCAAGCATAAGGGAGACTATCTCTGACCACTTCTCTTCCTTCATCGTGGAAGAGAGTAATTCTACCCGGAACTCCCTCTCGAAGTCATATCGTTAAACCTTAGGCTCCCTATTCTCCCCAAGATAGAGAATCCACCACTAACGCATTAATACTAATATCTGGATTATAGAAAAATGAACCTACTACTCCATTGGAGCCCAAATCATGTTGAAAGAAATCACAAGCTCCTAGAGCCACCTCTACTAATTCATGTATAATATCCTTCCCTCATACATCCAAAGGGTCTTTCGCTGAATAGCACAATTCTTCATCTACCACTATTCATCCTCTTCATCTCGATTATCCCTCTGCTGAACAGCCAAATTATGCTCCCAGGCGTCGATCGCCCGCACTACCCATGGATCTCATCTGGGTTCCATAGCTACATGGTAAACAAGGAATTCCTAAGCCCGAGAAGTGTAGAATATTGTTTTCAAACTTTTCTTTTTTTTTTATTTATTTTAATTTCTCTAAATACCCATGAAACCCAAGGAAAAAAGTCATTATGATACATGTACCTTTCCTAGGATCTCTAACCTGTGATTAGTGTAGCCTCACATGGTCATTTGGAAGGACCAGAATCCTTAAATCGGATCATAGGGGGCCCAAAAATCGTTTTTCCTATACGATCTTCTCTAGCCTTCTTCAAGTTCCATGATTGCCTAACATTATTTCACTAACCTCCCATTCAATAATTATTGTGCCTAGCCTCATAATTCGTCATATCTCTCAAACTCTTCTATGAACCCATTATTTCATGACCTGCCTTCACCAAGATGAGGGAAGGGAAAATAGATTGCCTAACCCATCCTTCCTCATGTAGAAAAAGAGATAACGGCCCCCCGATACCCACCTTCAATAGGTCCCAAAGTGGTAACTAACACCAATGGTATTAGATCACACTAAATATGGAAGTCATTACCATTTTTATATTGTAGTATGGGGGTATAAGATAATAAATCCAAAACAACATCAAAATTTGCAGTAAATGTAAATTCAAAATAAACCATTCTCATATACATGTTACAATAATAAGGGTTACTAAAATACAAGAAAACACAAAGGGAAGTACCAAAATAAAATAAAAATATTAATATCTATTTACCCAATGTATGAACTAGTAGTGTTTGTAATGGTCCTCAAAAACCTCCTAGAAGCCTAAAAGTCGTGTTATATACGTAGTGCCGGAATACAAGTATATTGAGTTGGGAAAACCAAAACGCACATGTGATCATGTTTGGAGGCATTCTAATGCCTCGTGAGAAAAGTAGATAACTAAAGCACCTAGCAAGGGAACTATCCACCCAATACTCCCTAAGGAACACTCCCCATATAACTCAAGTCCAGTAATGTAATAGTAATAAGAAACTGATGTTTGGGTACCCCGCACCACCTTCCCACTGGTTATTGATGAAATCATATGCATTAGACCACCCCTTCCATTCTCACTGAAATCCAACTTCTATACCATGACCGCACACACCTGGGGAAACCAACATAGCTACCCTAATTGAAGAATCATGAGCTATAATAGACCTCCATCCATCACATCCTACCCAAAGAGTCTTGGGATACTCGAGAAAGGGATCAAAAAAGGAGATAATAACTAGCCACTCAGAGGAGTGTTGGGAAAAACACCCACCCCCATGAAATGGGTATGTTCGACACAAAGTGCTCAACAAGGGTGGGGTGTGAATAAGAAACAAAAGAACAAAATTATATATATAGTTAAACAAGATCCCATTCCAACATAGGGATTACAAAACCATCCAATACACAAACACCCCCATTAGTATTCATTCATAATAAGCAAGATAACCATAAGCAAGTCACAACACATACCTAAAAAGCAACTCCCCATCGATGTCATTATTTTTTTCATATTCAAGTGATTCTATTTAAAATATATTTTCACTACAATGAAACTAACATGAATAGATGCAATCCAAGGAAGGAAAAACCATCAAGAATCAATTTTAGCATTCACTCTCGGTTCTATTGTAATGTCACAACAACAAAAGCGATCTGTGAGATCCCAAGAAGTACTAGAACAAAACCTGGCCCCACCATATGGCCCCACATGACCTTAGATCCACAAACCAACAGCTAAACCACAATCAAATATCTCATCCCCATCCATGTCACCCCCAAAAAAAATCAAGAGGAACAACCACACATATTACCAAGATAGAGGAAGGGAGTTTCCAGATTCAATCACACCATTCATTGAGTTCTTTTTTTCTGTTTGGTTAACCAGGGTGATAAAAAAAGGATTCTAGTTCATTGGAAACCATTTAATCAACCAAGTTTATTTGATTAATGAATTTCCATGTTACATCCATTCAGTCATCACATAAGACAAGGGTCCATTACTGCTCAAGGAAATACTACCCACGACCATGATTTTCAGTAGACAAAAGACCATAAAATTCACATCATATAAGAAAGGTAAAAGATCACATCAACAATATCAAACACGCCCCTTGATTCTTTAAAATTTTGTTTATAATATTATTTATGTTTTTTTTCATCCATCCCAATAAACAAATTAGAATACAATCACCACATGATACACAGTAAAGATATACGATGGAAGAACCCTACATGGATGATCAATGATCAATGTTTTTCTCCACATGCCACAATATGGGGATGCATGACTTATATTGGAGGAACTCTGGGGAATACAAGAGTGAGCAGGAAAGGCTCCAGTTCAAGTGCACCACTAGAGTTGGGAGGGGGGATTTAGTCAAACCATGGAAAGGAAAGGAGACCAACCAAGTAGAATATTAATAATAATTAAGAATTACCAAGCAATAAAAAGGTGATATGATGGAGTTACAAGATATGAATTTTGAATGTCTTAAAATGAGGATCATGGTTTAACCATGTGGTCGGATAGTTACATAGGAAGAAATTAATTGTTTTTTTAATAATTCTCTATAGATATGTGGCCATAATAGCAGTGCGTTAATGAATTTCTTTTAATTAGAGGAAAACACTTAACAAGGGAGGAATTGAAAAGTATGGAAAATGGTGTGACATGAAAAAAAAGTCACACGTTTTGGTAAGTCAAGGGTATCCTATCATTTTATGAATTTTAAATATCATTTGTGGACATTTAAATGGTTTTAAAGGGGTATTAAAACACTTTTTCAACAAAAGATTAATTGCGTGAGCAGAACTGGAAACTAAACAATGGTGGGACGCCATTTGGTGAAACACCGTATGAGGTGCCATGTTCAAAGTGCCACGTTATGTTGTGCTACTGTTTTATTGTGTTTCTGTGAGGTTGCAACCCTTATGGTGCCACCCCCACGATGCCATTGTCACAGTTCCACCCCCTCGTTGCTACCATGAGTGGTGCCACCATTTTGGTGTGTGACAGTGACGGTGCAACCACTACAGTGCCACCATCCTGGTGCCACTGTCATAGTGAAACCCTGTAGGTGGTGCCACTATTTCAGTGTGCAACTGTAACCAGTAGCACATTTACTGGTTCCATCATTTCGGTGGAACTGTTTGATGGAACCATGTTTTTGAAAACTCTTTAATGAGTTAATTTCCAAGACACTACATGTTTTTTGTCCACCCCACAATTAAAGAATACATTAGGTACATCACCTATAAATATATAAAACTTTATACTTTCAATATAGATATCTCAATTAGAGGACTCCCATACTTTATCAAAAAAAATTTGGCCCACATTTAATGATCAGTGGAAACAAACATATTTTTATTTCACTAAATAAATTTTTTCATGAATATATACTATGTAAAATCATTCCCTAACATATCTTGACATTTAATTTTAATTTCCTTAGTCACTAAATTATACATATTCCTTTTTCACAATAGATTTTTATGTGGTTTTTAGGGTCTAACGCATCTCTCCCACTTTCTAAAAGAGGGAAACATATTGATAATATTGGGAGATACTGATCGAACCGTTTTCTAGATTGGTGAAGGGGTTATTTTATCATCCTATAAGGGGCCATATTTCTTAATCTATAATTCTATTATAGATTTATTAAAAGTTAATCAGTCCATATTTGTAATGATATAGGTTAACCTTTGGTAAATTTGATATGAGGAATGTATGAATTTAAGAGGATAATGAAGATATTAAAAATAATGTCTCTTATTTATTCCAAATAAATGGTTAAAATATATATTAGAGATATTTAAATATTTTCTGTGGAATTTATATAAATACAAGGAATCGTTGGACAATTATTAAAATCTGTGGGAGGTGTTTTTGAGTTGCGATTAATCACTTAAAATTTCCATTAAACATTACCCTGTGAAAGGATTAAAAACCTCTATATTTAGATTCCTTCAACAAAGAATGTTATATCATTCATAGTCATTAAACAAGGACCATAGTGGTTCCTTTTATATTTGGGAATCCATGACCTCTTCCATGTTGTTTATTATCATGAATAGTGTATTATGCAATTAAAGATCCCTAATACTGCATTGTTCAAATTCTTTTGGAAATTAATCCCATTATAGATTTACTATACATGTAAATTAGGTGAGGTAAGCCCTAGTATGAATACTCACCCTCTGGAAATTATCACCATATATAGGATATGATTTTCTTCCTCATACTACACCCACTAATCTTTGGTTCCATTTCTCATTAGACACAAAGTTCCTCTCTATCCTTATTCAATTAATTACTTTCCTAGTTATGGTCTATGTTTTTACCTACATATAATGAACTCTTGTCCCCTATAACACTTCTCCTTCGGCACACCGTTTCTCTTCCTCTATGAATGTCAACCCGTATTTTAGTCCTTTGACAGGGTTTCTGTTCTTGTTTGATTTATTTATTTTTCTGCATTTATTGTTATTCAGTTTCATTTACACTAATTTTAGATCACTTGGTTGACACATATGGATAATATTATGACCTGATATATCATCATAGATCCCATACATGTCTTATCTGATGATGTCACAATTTTGTTTTATTATTTTTACCTAATTCTTTAGCATTCAATTTCTCATGAATAATTTCATCTTTATGCAATTTTTAGATATGTTCCTTCGATTTTTGAATAATATATTTTGATTTTCTGATTAGTGATAGTTGTAATCTCCTTGTATATGATATTTATTCTTAACCTAATATACTAGACCCATTCTTGGGTCTAGTTTAGAGATGTTTGATCTGCCATGGGTATTTGTTTGATGAATAATTTTAATGGATGTTCATGTATGTACTACTATTTTATTTATTCCCCTATTTGGTGTTTAATTATTCAATTTTAGATTTAGTTTTTTTATTTTGGTTTCTTTAATTATTTAATTTTAAGTTACAAAATTTTGGATTTCCAAAATGTGTTGGGTAAAAAAGGTAGTATTGGTTTTCTAATATTTTTTAGTCTAGTTTTATTCAACAATAGATCAGGTAGTAGTGTCTCAAGACATTAATTAGTTTCATTTTGGGTATAAATTCTATATACTAAATGAATTTCTTGAATAGGGTTTTAGTGGTAATTAATTTCTGAATATCTAATATATTGGATTTCTGTTCTGCAGATCAATGGAGATAGTTGATGTATAACATTGTTCTTAATGGTTATTTCTTGTCAGGTTGTTACCAGTGAGGATTTTATTGGTGGTGTTGAAAAGAAGGTGGTGGTTCAATCAAAATGTATGAAAATGGGATTATGTGGGTCTCCTATGATTTTGGGACATATCAGAAAAGGAACATTGCAGTGTAGGGATCAAAACTGAAATTCTCACATGTATCTCATGTTGGTCCCACAAACTCATACCATTATTTTGATCTAAAATCCTATTTTTTTATATTTATAGGGTGAGATTAAATTTTTATTTTAATATAGGCTGTTACTTTTATTTTATAAAAAGTTTCCACTAACTGAAATGGAAGCCTTACTACAAAATTATAAGATGGGTTTTTGGGTATTTATGGTCACTAATAGCAGAATATTGACTTAATAAATTTAAATAATCATAAATGAGAATCCAAAATCATTACACATGAGGAATATAATTAGATTATATGCAATGAGTGAATATGATAAAACCAAGAGAAGTTTCTAGAGTCAAGGAATATGGGGAAACCTGGTGGAGTATCATAAATATAGATATATAAGGTAGCAAAGAGAGGTAACATGATTCATGTCATGTGAGGAAGGATAGATACATAAATTTTCAGAAATAATTACATGCGTTAATTTTTGGGGTTTTTAGTATCACAACACAAATAATGCTTCACCCATCCTGAATATTTAATGGAAAAAATCTTTATATGTCATGGGTTTTAGTGCTGGAAGTTGAAGGATCATGCCAAATTGTACGAGTGGATCCCTTACAATATAGATTATTGGGATCCTAGGAAGGTCATTTTGGTGAATGGGTTCTCAAGTTATTGACCAATATGAATAGATTCACGAGTTGGTTACATGGGTTCTGTGGATCTCCAGTTGGGTAATGGGAACTCTAGTTGTTTTGTGACCAATTATTATGGTGGTCAAGTATTAGTACATAGAATATTATAAGAGATGGTGGTTGGTATGGGAGTATTTCTATGCCCATGTGTTCAACACCAATGTATTTAGTTCCTTGGTAAAATATCTAAATAATAAATCAAATGACCTAGTATTTTTAACCCCTCTCAAGAGGGTTTGATTCAAAAAAATCTTGAAAAATATTTCTCTACACTCAATAGAATTAGTTATTGGATTTGGATTCATATATTTCATCTATTTTCAATCTGAATGGAATATGGGATCCTTTATAAGAAATCCTTGTTCTAGGATCCCAATCATGGTCATCAAAAACTTATAACTTCTCTTGTAACATATATACGAGCCTAGGAGAATATCAGAATTTCTACGGTAGGATGTGTGAGGAGATAGAATATATGATAAATTGTGGAGGTTGGTACATGAGGTTAGGTAAAACATGGAATTGTGCACATGAATGTGTCTGTAGGGTATGTTATAGAGAATCTATTCTAGGCAATAACTAATAAGGATTTGGAAAAACATATTCTAAAATAAAATTAAAATAACATTTTTTCTATATGTCTGATTGGGATCCATGGCCTACCAAATCAAATATTTTTCATGTTATTAGGAATAATATACACCATTCAACAGGTGGAAGGAATTTTATAAGACAATATATAATAAGTTCTTCTTCATTAATCCGTCCATTGTAACTTGTTAGGTTTTGATTCACATTAATGTAGAGTCTTATCCTCACTCATGTATACTGAAAACAATAAGAAAATGAACAATATTTTTTAAAATAGTTCATTAACAAAATGGGTATACTAACCCTTCTCTTTGACGGTTAGTCTTCCTGACCACATATTCTTCACTATAAGATAAAAATATTAGTACATTATAGTGATTTCATAGAGTCACACCATACCAGTATAGATTCACAACTGAATATGTAGTTTCACGCTTCATTCAAAAAAATCCAAGATGAGAAATTACTTTTATAGAGTATAGTTACTTACAATATTATAGATATAGATGTCCATCGATGAACCATCAATAATATTCATAAATATCTTCTCGAATAACGTATCTAATATATAATTGATTCTAAATATTTTACATAGACGATCCTACAAATAGACAAAATTCAGTTTGATGTAGATTATTGATTCTCTACATTTTATTGAAGATCACTCTATTGGTCACAATATATTTTTTTTACATCTAAAAAAATCAAAATATAACATGTAAATTCTTTGAAAATATATCTTATTAAGGAAACTCAAAATAAAAAGTTAATTTATATCAAATAAATCCCAAATAATAATTCTTGATTATTCACATAATGAAATCATATTAAATGACATCACTCATTTTAGTAATTTTTTAGGACATAAACATTCACCATAATCTCTATAATATACTTCCCCTTCAATATCATCCTTTCTATTTTGAAATAACATCTCAACCTTTATTGTTTCTCATCAGATCAATGGGGAAAATTTCTATAATCTCCTCCATCCTCACTTTATATTTAAAATAGTTAGAAAATAGTGAATTTTTGAAATACCTAAATAGAAATGTCTTATTTCTCAGTAAACCAATCTCAAAATATATATTCTTCAATGATATTTTTAAAATAATAAATGCATATAATAAAAAACAAATCATTATATTAAACATATATTCTAGGAGATGTCACTTAGAATCACTACATAGTCTAATTTTACTGATTATTTGATCATAAGGATATTAAGAAAATTTGTACAAATAATCATAAATTTTTAAAATATATAGGCTCTTCCTAAAAAAATATAAAATTTACCACCATTATCAAAATATAACTTTAATGATCTTGAATAAAAAAATTTATAAAATTTATTAATAATTGATATATAAGATAGGAATAATTTTCACTAAATCACTCTTCATTTTATATATAATATGTAACACCATTGATTACCTTTACATTAGTACATAGATGGTGTGTTCACCTAGATGAAACCTATAAAATGTTTCATCTAACTTTATATAGACCATTAAAGGTACATGTTAGCTTTAATTAGAGTTCAACCAAACTTTATGGGGCCTTGTAAAATCAAAACACACCATGATATAGCTCAATATCACCCTAAAATACCATTACATCTTTCAAAAATGGCCTTCATGTAGATCCATACATAGTCGACTATGGGTCTACATCTGACTATACATTTTGATTGACTATTATGTTATTATCAACAAGTAATAACTTAGAAATCACAAGAAGGACCTATCAAATGCATAATATAATCAAATGACGATGCATTTATTAATAATTACCATAAATTAACTAAATGTGGAATTTAATCATCTACATAAAGAATTGATTTACCATATAATCTAACAGTTGATCGACTGCACCACTACTATACTGACCACATGACAAACTAGCCAACCATAGTGTTAAATAGGTTGACTATATGTGCACCAAATTGAACAACTTCCAAACTAATGAGTATTTCCAAAAATATAAAATCACCAAAAAAATGAAAAATAAAAATTACGATCATCCCGTAATCATATGAATTTTTTTATAATCCTCAGAAACCAATTCAATAATTTTACAAATAAATGAAAATAATATTATAACAAAATTACCAACAGCAAATGCACTTCAATTTCCCTCATTTTGACTTTTTGGAATCAATAAATCATAGATTTATTCGCACATTCATAAGCTTTATGGGAATAATTAAATCACATTCTATATTATATAACAATCATCATACATAAATTAACAAATAATGTTGTATTTTTTATGATTATTATTGTAACACACCGAACATTTTTATGTCTAATAATATTAATTTTAAGTATTAACTATCATACTAACCACTATGGTTTTCATATTAAATATTATAAAATTTCTTCATGAATAACATAAAATATCAATTTTTTTAAACAAAATTTATTTATATCGAGAAATTATTTAATGGAATACTTTAAATAATAATTATAATAAAATAAATACTTTGATTCATGATCCCTAAAAAGTGAAATATATATCTATGTGTGTGTGTGTGTGTTTTTATTGGATTTAAATTATATGAAAAAACTATGATAAAATTTTAATTTTATATTATGGTGATACAAAACCATGAAAATTATAAGATTTTAAGGAAATTAATTTTTCTCTGTTTTAATTATGCTGAAAATTATTTGATCTTCTATAAGAGTTTGATATTATGTTAAAAAAATTTGTATATATATATTGTAATAATTTGTAGATTATAAATTATCATTTTGAATTTTTCTTAAAAAAATCATTTATATATTGATAGAATGATTAAAATAGAACATATAAACATTGAATAAAATTATAGTTAATTTGAATCATAACATTTTAATTTTTTTTAAAAATTTTCATAATTACAAATATATTGTACAAATTCGGATAATTATTATTTTTATAATTCAATCTTAATTATCAATAACATTTTTGTTTTACGTATATATAATTTTACCATAAAAATGGATTAAATTTATATGCTTAACAATAGATGAATGATATTATGTTATAATATGTTATAAAATAAAAATGAAATGATGACTTATATAATAAATTAATAAAAGTGTGACATGTCAAATAAACAAATTGAAAACATGATTGATAAAAGTAAACATAAAAGAAAACTAAAGGAAGTAGGAAAAATATGGTGATTGATTAAATAATTTTAATAGATTATTAGATAATTTTAGTGGGTTATTAGATTAATATATATATATATATATATAACTTTTGATTTTTTAAATGTTGATATACTAATAAAGATATAATAATAATGGGATATTAAAATACCAAAAAACAGGAAGAATTCCATAAAGGATTTGTGGTCTCTGATTGAGGGTCCAGATTTTTTTTGAAACCCGGTTGAGGATTTCAGTAGCCGCCAGTCTGGAGGAGGTTGAGTCAGGAAGATTCCATTAGTTTCAACAGGTCATGGTCAGGGTGTGTCACACATGGGGTGGCTTCAAGCTGGTCGGGCGTAGGGGTTATCGGGTGTAGTATAGGATGAGGCTTGGTATGGCTTGGGAACACATGCCGCGACCTTTAGAGTCAATATGTCTGGGGGCATTCATTTTTGAGGAGTGGAGTCGAGTTGAAGTCCCCATGTCGTGTAGTTAGGGATCTTTGTTTCAGACCATACGAACCGGGGTTGATGTTGTGCTTCATAAATATCCGTCCAGGGCTTCGTTTTTCTAGACATAGCAGGGTAGGTATTCTCTCAAAATTTATTTCAGATTTATGTTTTGTCTTCCTTCTATTCATAGTTTCATCGAACCATAGATAAGTATAATTTCAATGAATTTTTTGGTTTCCATCTACTGTCCTAATCCATGAATGTTTTACTTTTATATTATAGATAGTATGAATATCATTTTAGACTACTGATTTTTCCCCTGACCTTGCTTAATTATATTTAATATTAGTTATTTCAATTTTGATGCATTACTTTTTCTAATGGATTGAATGTGAATTATGGAATCTGAAATTGTAATCTGAGCTTGCACCACATGCATGAACCTATCACAATAACAAATTTATTAAAATGTATCTTCTGGTCCCACATAAATTGTATAATTATGTCTATAAATGTCTTACTCCATTAATAAATAAAAGAGGGGGAAGGCCTTGTTTGATGCAATGTGGGTGTGTTGAAAAAAAAAGATCAACGTTCCTCCAATCATATAAGTGAAATAAATTTATTTCTTTATACACACTATTTTTTTGTTCATGTATGGGGCCTTTTAATATTTTTTATAAAACCTATTATATAGCTTTTTTATATAATATGATATATATATTGGAATATATATTCCACGATAGTTTATTTTTTAAAATGTTGGACGTTAATGTTTATGATATTATAATGTAGTAAGGATATATTTTCATGTGTTTTTATATCTGCAAACCTAATTATACACTTTGTGTATAATCATACACACACAAACACACACACACACACACACACACATATATATATATATATAAATTTAGGTGACTCAAACCAAATCTGTTTTATGAATTTTAGAAGATGATTTTAAACCCTTAAATAATGTTTTTGATGCAAATTATGTTTTGTGTTCAATTAGATTTGTACTTCTTTTGAAAAAACCCAATATATAGTTATGTGCATATTTTATTATATACATATATATTTATATGTATTTCATATCCAAACCTATGCATACTTTCATAGGATATAAGTTGTGTTTAAAATTATTTTCAAGGTATAAATGATGCAATGGTATTATTTTTAATGGTTCTATTAAACCAAAACAAAATATACTCTCTTTAATATTCCGATATACATGGGTAATTAATTAAAAATTTGTTTATGATTCTTTTTTTAAAAATGAATAGAAATTTTTAAATAATGTGTTGGGTACGAAATGTTCTTTGGGTATAATTATATTTATATTTAGAATGAAAAACCCTAACATATATATATATATATATAAACGTTCACACATGTTATAAACCTAGCATGGTTTTGTTTTTAATCCGGTGATAATGGTTTATTAAATATGTTGTAATGTATTAATTACTTATGAGAAATTATTAAACCTATTTTAATTATGAAAACTCACATATACACTGTATATATATGGTTATAGATTCCAAAAGCTTAATTAAATTTATATATTATTAAAATTTAGTTAACATATTGATGTAATTAATACTTGTAAGAAATTAATGGATATTAGTCTCCGTATATGACAAACCTATATGTATTTATGTATATATGTACGACCTAATCCATAAATTATGTCAAACATATTTTAGTTAAAGAACATTAAATGATATTAGCCTTACTATAATTTCATGATTAAAAGATATTATATGATTGAAATTGTAGAGTTTTATGATTCAATATAATATATTTTTTATATTTTACCAAAATATATTAATGGATAAAAGGGTGTGTAAAACCATGCAATCATGTTATGCTCATTTAAAGTTTTATCAACTATGGTGATTATTACAATTTATGTTCTGATGTAATGTAATTTCTAGACCACTAACACTTTTATCATTATATTTTATAATATGTATTATCATTCATGAAATAAGGATATTGAATTAAATATTTATCATTTTATCATATCATATGGAAAACCCATTATCATCCATTATTTGATGCGATTTAGTAATTGTCTCATGTGGAATGAATATGTAATAAACCATGTATGAATTTAATAAACTATTACTGCCATATTTTCAATGTTATCTGTCATATTATGTATTATTGGATTAAATGGTTTCATTTCCCATTTTATTTATAGTTACACTCAATGATACCAGAATGTGCCATATCATAATAATGAGATAAGAAATTAATTTACTCAAAGTGGTGTGGGACATATTGAGTAATATGAAGTTAAATTTAAATATGCAAAGTGGTATCGGCCACCATGAACTACATACCTTTCCAAACATACCAGGACTGTATTGGTAAACTATTTTCAAGGTTTGAGACCAGAAAAATTAAGCCCTCTGGTTTGTGGTCCGGTTATAGCAGACCCTATGGGTTGGAGTCCGGATACAGAGGCTCTCTATGGATGATCCATCATGCAATCTATCTCTACCAACAGAGATAGTAGAAACTATAGTGTCGAGTTCATGTTCAGGAGACTATGAGACTTTTGATAACATTCAATCTTCTTGTAAAAAACTCCATCGGGTGTCAATCCAACAAAACATCCTCCATCATTACCGTGGAAGAAATCCGGTCTATTGCGTATTTCATTTGAATAATTTTCATATCATAAGAAAAGGGGAAAGTATCAAAAATCTCTTTTTCTATGTTTCTCATTGTATGAAGCTACCGAGCTGTAGGAAAATTTCTATAATCTTTTTAGGATGGTGACCATCGAGCGAACTACCTATTTCATGTCTTGAGTATTAGTATGTTCATATAAAACTACGACATCAATATATTCAATAACTATGTGGTGCATGGGACTTATAGGTATTTAGTCCACTCTGAAATTTATAGTCTCCACACATCTCGTGCCTCTTTATGGAAGGCTGAGTGCTTTAGGAATAGGTTTGAACCTTACTGTTCATTGTTTTTTTGGGCCAAGTAAATCGAGCAGCTAAATACTACCTTATAAATTGACCTATGGTCTTCATCACCCTACCATCGGTGGTGTTCCTTGTAAAGGGAACTCGTGAGTGATGTGTGTCTGGTGTAGTTGTGGTTTGTATATGAGAGTTTAGAATTGTGAGGACACAATTCATTGTAGGGGAAAAAATATAACACCCTAAAAAATTGTATGTGTAATAAAAATAATTTTATTTATTAACTATCATACTAACCAGTATAGTTTCCAAAGTAAAAATTGTCTCACTTTGTACCAGAATAATTTAAAATAACAATTTTTATTAAACATAATTTTTTCTTATCGAATAATTATTTAATATAATATATTAAATAATAATTATAATAATATAAATAATTCATTTCTTGTTTTCTAAAAAGTTAAGTATATATATATACCTGTATATTGGATTTAAATTATATGAAAATACTATTATAAAATTTTAATTTTATATTATGGTGATACATGACATTAAAAATTGTTATATTTTAATGACATTATTTTTGGGATATTTTAATTAGGAAAAAAATTATTTGATCTATTATATGAGTTCAAAATTTTTTAATTTACACATCTATATATATTATGTAATATTTGTTAGATTATAAATTAATATTTTGAATTATCATTAATAAAATTATTTATATATAAATATAATGATTAAAATGGTGCATATGATCTTTTAATAAAATTATAGTTAATTTGAATCATAATATATTAAATTATGTTTTAAAAGTTTAAAAATTACAAATATATGGTACAGATTAGGATAATAATTATTTTTATAATACAATTCCAATTATCAGAATAATTTTTGTTTTAATAAAATATAACTTTACCATAAAAATGATTTAAATTTATATGCTTAAAAATGGATGAATGATATTATGTAATAATATGTTATAAAATAACAATGCACTGATGAATTATATAATAAAATAAGAAAATCATAACATCGAAAAAAATGGAATACATGTTTGAAAAAAGTAAACGTAAAAGCAATATTAATGAAGAAGAAAAAAATGGCGATAGATTAAATAATTTTGATTGATTATTAGATAATTTTAGTCAGATATTAGTTAAATATATATATATATATATATAACTTTTGACTAATTTAAAACTTGATATAATAATTGAGATATAATAATAATGGGTTACTAAGATAAAAAAAGGGTGGAATCCAGTAAAGGAATTTTTGGTCCGTGATTGAGCGTCCAGATTTTTTTTGAAACCAAGTTTAGGGTTTCAGTAGGCGCCGGTCCGGAGGATGGTGAGTGGCCGGATTGCATTAGTTTTATCAAGCTCTGTTCGGGGTGTGTCACTCATGGGGTGGCTTCAAGAAGGTCCGACACCAGGGTTATCAGTTGTAGTTGAGGCTAAGGCATGGTGTTGCTTGGGAATCACACGTCACGACCGTAGGAGTCTAGATGTCTTTCAGAATTCATTTTCGAGGTGAGAAGTTAGGTATAAGTCCCCACATCTTTTGGTCGAGGAGCTTCATTTCATAGCAGAAGGACCGGGGTTGAGGTTATGCTTCATCAATGTCCGATCAAGGTTTCATTTTTCAAGACCTTTCAGGGTATGTCTTCTCTCAGAATCTATTTCAGATTTATGTTTTTTCTTCCTCTTGTTCATAGTTTTATCAAACCATAGAGAAGTATTCTTTTACTTATTTTTTGGTTTTCATATGCTATCCTATTCCGTGAATTTTTAGTTTTTAAACTATAAATAGTGGGAATATCATTTTAGTCTACTGATTTGTTACCCTGAACTTGCTTAGTTCTATTAAATTTTAGTTATGACATTTTTGTTGCATTACTTTTTCAAATTGATTGAATATGAATTATGGCATATGTAGTTGTAATCCGAGCTTTCACCACAAGCTTGAACCTATCACTATAACAAATTTATTAAAATTTCTCTACCGATCACATATAAATAGTATAGGTATGGCTATAATGGCCTTACTTCTTTCAAAAATCAAAGAGGTGGAAGGCCTTGTTTGATGCTTTGTGGGTGTGTTCAAAACTACAAATTAATTTTCCTACAATCAAGTAAGGGAAATTAATATTCTTCAATATACTCACTATTTTATAGTTCATGTTAGGGGCCTTTTTAATTTTTTTTATAAAACTGATTATATAGATTTTGTATTTAATCCAATATATATATAGGTATATCTAATCCAAGCTAGATCATGTTTTCAAATGTTGGACATTTGTGTTTAAGATTTTATAATGTTGTATGGGTTTACTTTCAAGTGTTTTTATATCCGTAAACCTGATTATACACTCTGTGTAAAATCATGTAATTATATATGTATATAAACATATTTATGTTACTCAAACAAAATTTGTTTTATTAATTTTAGAAGATGATTTCCACACCCATAAATAATGTTATTGATTAAAATTATGTTTTGGGGTCAATTATATCTATACTTCTTATGAAAATCCAAATATATAGTTATGTGCATATTCAGGTATATACATATATATTTACATGTATTTCAAATCCAAAACATTCGATACATTCAATGGAAGTATGTTATGTTTACAATAATTTTCAAGGATTAAATGATGCAAGGGTTTTATTTTTAAGGGTTATACTAAAATAAAGAAAAATATACACTTTCTTATATTTTTATATAAATGGGTGATTATTTATAAATCTGTTTATGATTCATTTTAAAAAAGATGAATACCAATCTTTATATAATGGTTTGGGTGCGAAATGTGCGTTGAGATTAATTGGATTTATATTTAGTATCCAAAACCCTAAATTATATATTTATACATTTGTTCACCCATGTTGTAAACCTAACATGGATTAGTTTTTAATCGAGTGATAATTGTGTATTAAATATGTTGTAAATTATTTAGTACTTATGAGAAATTATTAAACCATGTGTAGTTATGAAAACTCATATATAAACATTGTATATATATGGTTACAGCTTCTAAAACCATAATTTAATGTTTGAATGATTAGAATATAGATAATGCATTAAAGTAATTAATACATGTATGACTTTATTGGATTTCAGTCTCTGAGTAATCCAAACCAATATGAATTTATGTAGATATGTATGTCGTAATCCATAAATTGTTTCAAACTTTTTTTAGTTAAAGAACATTAAATTATATTAACCTTGTTATAATTTCATGTTTGAAAGGTATTATTGATTGAACTTGTTTTTTTATGATTCAAAATAATGTATTTTTTTATTTTACCAAAATATATTGAAGTATTAAAGGGTGTGTTATAACATGCGATTGTTTTATACTCACTTAATGTTTCATCAACTGTGGTGATTTAAAATTTAAGAGATATCATTTTACCATCTCATATGGAAAACCCCTTCTCATCCATTATTCGATGTCATTTAGTAATTGTTTATTGTGTAAATATTGTCTTATAAGCCATATATGACTTTGAAAAACTGTTACTGCAATATTTTTAGTATTATATGTCATATTATGTATTTTTGGATAAAATTGATTCATTTTAGTTCTTATTTATAGTTTCACTCAATGATGCATGGATGTGGCATATCTTAATAATGAGATAAGAAATTAAATTTATCACTGTTGAATGGGACACCATGAGTAATATGATGTAAAATTAAAATATTCATTGTGGTATAGGAAGCATTGAATATCTTACCTTATAGAACATATGGGGAATGTATTGGCCTAGTATGTTCTGGGTTGAGGACCTGTTAAAGTAAGACCTATAGGATGGGGTCCGATTACGACAGACCCTCTGTGTTGGAGTCCGGTTACAGAGGCTCTCCGGGATGGATTCTGGTTACCAAGGCTCTCCGGGTTGGGTTCCGGTTACAGTTAGTGCCTAGGTCTTGGGACGAGGCATTGGAACCAAAATAAAAGTCTTTTATTATACATTCCATTATTATGTGTATGTTAATTATTTAAACAAATGGATATTCGACTAGTAGAATATCCATGGTTAAGAGACAATACATATGATTATTAGAAAAGTAAAATCTAATAGCATGACATATGTTCAGCACTCAGTGATTTAGTATTCAATGTATAAAATTGATTTTATTAATTTTATGCACAACTCAATTTATTCATTACATTTATCAGTTTAATTGTTGCTTACATAATCTTATGTCATACATGTTTAGAATGTATTTTATTTTTTACTCTGATTGAACATGCCAATAATTGAATCATGTATCTTTATAACTCTGTTATCATGTTTTTAATTGTACTTGTTTATTTTATGTTACATGTTATATAACTTTTCATTAAGAGAAATGTTTTATGGAATGTTTTAATTAATGTTTTCAAACTTTATATTGGTTTATTTTAAAATCCCTTACTGGGAATTCGTATGATCACTCTATGTTTTTGATTAAAATTTTTCAGGTATCATTTCTGAGTTAAAGAAGTATGGATGAAGTAACTTGTTTCCCAGAACATGAACTGAATTTGATCCTCTGTATGGCACCGACTCTGGGTATTTGAGTGGCGGGTCATCACAATTACATTAATCAATGTCAAAAAAAATTATCCATTTGACATAGATGAACTACCAAAAAATTCTTGATGAAATATCTATAACAATAAACTCCCTCATCTGGTAATGTCCTTGTCATTAGATGAAAATGGTAGTGATCATTCCTCATATAATAAAAAACTATCTTCATAAATATTTTGCACGTAACAGAAATAACCCACATAACCAAATAAGGATATTTTTTTAGAAAATTATATATCTTGGTGTCATGAACATTCTTACAGTGAAGTAGACGAAAACCAACTAAATTAATTAATTAAGTCTATCTATTAATACAATCACTTATTCAAAATAATCAAATACATTAGAAACTAGGTAAGGGATCACTCCTCATTAAATCAATATTTTTATTCAATTGTTTTCATAGATTTATAACTTCTTTTTCCCCTATTTTTAGTAAAATCCAAAAAAACAATGTGGAATGAGTTATAAATTTTTTCAAGTGAAATGGGTGGGATGAAATAATATTTTTATCCCCAATTCCATGAAATTTTCTTTTTAGTGCGTTTTTGACAATATATGGTATCTAATTATAAGTATAAATGTATTAAATAATGTTTTCATTATAGATCACCCCTTCATTAATAAAATCATATCTGACATTGATATATTTGAATATATAGTACTATATATTATTATTTAATATATTTATTTCACTTTAACTATCGAAAAAATCCACATTCTATTCACACTTTTATTTCTCAAATATACTAACTATATAACCATCGATAATTAGTATTTTTATACATGAGTGGCTACACACATATTATACTATGGAAATGATGAATGGAATTAAGTTATTATTCTTACAATATCATCTTATAAAATTCTCACCAATTAAAAAAGACTTCCCATATATAAATTTTCTATTTAAACAATCAATAAGCCAGTTTATATCGATATATTCAATAAATATCAATTCTATAATAAATTTTCACACCATTGCATAAATCATTGTTTCCATGAAAAATCATAGTATCATATTTTCAAAAATCATATCTGAATCTCTTTTTCAGTTTAGAATTGATCAAAAAAGTTATCAATGTATAGTATATTCCCTTAATTGTGGATTTCAAAAAATGTATTCTGATAAGATGTCCTCAAAAATATTTTTATAAAATTTTGTTTCTATTTTCATATTTATACTGTTTGGTTGCAAATAAAATTAGCATTGAAACGTCACATGATTTATACATTCCATAAATTTTCATAAAATATTTTGAATTTTATTATTATGAAAATAATTATAATATTTGTTCCACAGAATCTATAATCATGGAATATAATATTCATTTCACACAATATAAATCTAAAATTATTCATTAATTTTTATAAAAAATATATATAATGGAACTCTTTGTCTTTGGAAAATATTAATTAATGAATTTTATACTATAGATATTTTTTCCTGTAAACACTCTATATCAAATATATTTCTATCTATGTTTCCATTAGTGAAACCATTTACCATCAACCACCCATCATGTTTTTATTACCTCATAATAAAATCCTATTTATATCCATATAATTCATTTCACATTGTACACAATATTTTTACCTCACAATGAAAAATAAAACTATCTCTCTATTTAATAAATTCATATACCTCAATGGTACCATTTAAATATTTTTATTTGACATCCATTTGAAACACTTTATATTTCATGCCTTCATCCAAAATAATTTTTTTTAACTATTTTAATAAATGATTCATAATTAAGGTTTTATTGAAATTAAATACCATCAATTTGTTTATATTATATGAATATTATCTAGTACATATTCCCAATCATAACAAATTTGTCACTCAAATGGTTTCTAAAAATCAATTGGATTCAGATGTCATTCTTATATTTTCTTTTTTGGGAAAATCTCCCTTTTGTAATTTCCCAAAGTCTGACCAAATTTATCATTTAGAAAATATACCAATTCAACATACTATATATATTAACCATATTTTTATATTTTAACTTGTCATTTAAGGTTGTCTCATTTCCTAGAGTCAGTACTTTTTTAATTTGAACCAATGCTCCTTATTCTCTAATTATGTTTTCTGTATAAATGTGTAATTTTACCCTGTCAAACTACCATATATAACCATTCTCGGAACCATATCCACCATTGGGATGATTTGAATCAACATTAGTTATAGAAATTGTGATATCAGTTTCTTTTATTCTATATGGTCTGAAATATGCATGCTATTTTTATATATAAATTCAAAAATATTCATTTGATAACTAAACTAATTTCATAATGTTTTTAGTAATCATGACATATGGACAATCGAAAATGTATTGTAAAAAATTGATTTATCACTACTCTCCACTTCAATAACATAATTACCCCATAAAGATCCCTTCATCAAAATAATCTTCAAACATTCCCATATTTCTAAAATTTATGTAAATAAATTCTTAAATTTGAATCACATTAAGTTACATGAATGATGGAATAATTTTAACTAGTAATTTAGATGAAGTAAATGGTTTTTATGATCTCAATTGACATATGTTATGTATATTTATAGATGCACTCATTTCTACTCTTAAAAAAACATTATTTATTTATTTCAATATTTTATTTTCCATCACATCTCAATAAATCTTTTATTATTACTCCTTAAAACCCTATTTTATTGGGGTGCATACGGTGTGATAAATTGATTCTTGGATCAATGTTTTTTTCAAATTGTTTTAATCGAATAACCTATAAGAATCTTTCAATGATAAAATTTTATGTTCTTATTGTGAATACATAATGCTTTTTATACTAGTATTCAAAAATATTTGAACATATCAACTTTATTTTTTTAATGAGGATAATGCCATTGGTTTTCCATGTGAAATCATCACTGAATAGTTGTAGTTAAAAATAAATCCTTGATTACTATTTTCTGATGGGAACACATAAGTATTTTTTTAAAAGTTATATTGGCCTTGTAGATAGAATTTATACCCTCATATAATTTTTCAGAGTCAACATTCCATTTTATAAATTTTTACACACGTCATTTTGATCTCTCCTCAGCTTCAAGAGATCCTTCATAAATTCACACATTACTAATTTTATAATCTATTTTATCCATAATGTCCAACACATTTATGAATAAATAAATTTTCATCATTTAATAATATTTAACTATAATTATGAAGATATCTGATCAAAAATATAAGGACACTGGTTTAAATTCATTTAAAAATGTTACTTTCATCCTTTATAATTTAATGAAAAGTGTAATTGGTGAAATTAACAGAATTACATTCATCATAGACATGACTAGAAATCAATTGATTATACGTAAATACTTATACATAAAAAATATCATTTGAGTTAGAGTTATGAGGTTCAATTTCACCCAACACAATTCCATGATATTTATTAAACATTAATTAAAAATGTGATGACTCCCCCAATATAGTTTTCAAAAAAAATATATTCATTAAATCACTAGTCATGTTGCCAAAGAAACCACTATCAACAATACCTGATTTTGTATTACTACAGGGATTTAATGAAATATCTAAAAGTCATTATATATCCTCACTATGATTATTTATACCAATTCAATTCTCAATGTAGTTAGTTTTTCTTGAGATTCATTATATATATTTCTCTATATATTATCATTTATTCTCACATCAACCACATACTTTTTCGTGGAATAAAATTAATTATTTTTCCCAAAAGATTTATATATTTGGATTTCAATACATTTTTTTCTAAAATTATAGTTTCCTCTCCTTTGGATGACGTCCACTGACATCATGTCTCATCCTATAAAATGACATGTTATACCAGTTTATTTTGGGTTTTCTTGAAACATTCCGAAGAACCCAAAACACCCTTGGAACATATATATTATTGGTTCATAATTTTCCTTTATGTACCTCAATCTAGAATATTATAATTATTGAACACTTTAGATATGTATTTTCTCATATTTGGTTATTGAAGATCTAACATATTTTCGGTTTTCTTCTACTAAAAATGTTGAATGTTTATATCCATTTTTTATTGTCCCAATATTTACCATATATTTAGTTAGATGAAGAATTATTAATTTGAATGGAATTAAAAAAATATTTTTCATGAATATATCTGACCTGGACTTCTATGTCGGTTCTCTGAAATGATTGAAAGGGTTCTACCTTGTCTTATATATAATATTGAATGTCATCAATTAAATTATTATTCTCATATTTATCTTTAACATACTTAAAAAATTCTTTTTTAATTTTCTCATTACAATCATTAATATCATGAAGCAAAATTATTATGTTATCATATTCAAAATATTTCAGCCTAATGTTATTGATCTCATAATGAAAGGATACTTATTTATTTTCAAACACATTCCTTTTTTTCAATTTCTTATTTTAATTCCCCAATATTTTTTTCTTTCTTAATAATAAAACTCTTATTAAAGAAAATTTCAAATTCATTTTTCATCAGGTAATGCAACATAGTTGGTTTTAAATCATCTTCTTCACTACATAACGTTTCAAATAATTGGTCAAAATGGTCCCTAATATTTGTAAACTCATCACCATAATCATTTAAATATTCACTAAAAGATGATTGAAATGTAAATTATTAATTATTTTAAAATTTTATTCACTTTCATCTAGTATAAAATTTATTGTTTCTTCTTCTATAATTGAATGATTCTTTGGAAATTTTATTAAAATTTTATATGGTATATCTGCATCTTCAAATTATGAATATGGTTTCTTCTTAATTGGGTAAATTATGGAAAATGTACTAATGTCATTGAATTTATAGCATCATAGAGGATACTTATTTTTAAATGATATCAACAATTCATTGATACTCTATACCATACACATTATTTTCCATGTCACTCTAATCTAAATTCTTATTATGTTGTTTAATTTTCAACTATCTTATGGCCTCAAAACCTATCTCATTATTTATATTTTACTTAAATGATGTAATTTATCACATTGGAAAATATTATGGAATTTTTTTAAATTCATCCAAGAAACGATCATCTCTATAATAT